>OZ024884.1:13301880-13951463 GCA_964017185.1 Rugalucina vietnamica
CGGAGTACCACATCTGTTTCTATATACCAAAATGGTCGTCTTGGTCTGTAGTTTTGAAATCCAGCGAAACCTTGCATAACTCCAGTATTCAAGATGGCGTCCAAGATGACGGCCGTTTCTTAAAATCAACCCCTATACAAAAAATGCATCATATTGTTCATGTGTTTGTATTGTAATGGTATGTGAATGCCCCATTTCATGTAAGAATGATGTAATTGTATATTTCAAGTAAAACAACTGACAATTTAGGTACAACAGTTGTAAAAATCATGTTTAAATTCCCAAATGCTCGTGCCCAAGGTTTTTCACCTCAAAATGTTTGTTTAATGGCTCATTATTTATGATCAGATAGTTATGGCTTCTTTTTCACTTCTTTTCTTTCAAAAATAATATTTGTAAAGATTTTATAGAAACAGAAATAATTTCTATATAATATCAGCTCACGGTTTGGAAACATAGGCTTTTACATGGGACAAGGCAAAAATAATGGATATTTTAGTAACTATTGCAGCCTGAGACTTGAAAGTTGCTAGATGCAGACAACTAATGGAGTCAATGAAGGTATGTAATAAAGTAAGGTCCAGGTCATTTCTAGACCTTGGCCCAAGGTAATTGACTCCTCCGCCAGCAAGGTATAACCACGCCCACCCCTATTTCCTTAGACAGACATTGTGTTTTTGCACCTATATCTACCTGTAAAAAGCACGTGTTGGTTTGTTTGTCTAACCCCTTGTTGTCAAACCGTCATTGACCGTTAGCTAATGTTCTGATTTGAATGGTCAATTTAAAAATGAATATTAATGATGGGTGGTTATACGGAGAACTCAATTGAAGCATCAAATTTAAGTCACAATTTCAAAGATTTTCTTCTCTGAAACCGCTTGGCTGATCAAGTTGAAATTTTATGTAAAGCCTCCTTGAGAAGTGGTTTTGAAAGTTTGCTCGCGATATAGTGGTCACATGACCAAGATGGCCGCAATGCCCATATATGTTAAAAACTCTTCAAAAATCTTCTTCTCCAGAACTGGTGGGCCGATTTCCACGAAATTTGGTACATAGTATCGGAGACACCAGCCCATCATTGTTTAATCAAATGATGACCCTGGAATGACCTTGGCCTATTTTACGACAAGGTCAATTTTGGAAATATGGCCTTTGCATGGGAAAAGGCAAAAATAATGTATATTTTGGAAACTATTGAAGCCTGAGACCTGAAGGTTGCTAGATGCAGACAACTGTTGTAGTCATTGAAGGAATGTGATTAATTTAGGTCAAGATCATTTCTTGACCTTGACCCAAGGTCATTTAAATAGCAAAATTTAGAACTTTGCCTCCTCGGTTACCACTGGTCCTAAAAAGTTATATTTTATGTTGAGCCACCATGACACAGGGGAAATCAGTTTTGTTTGCCGGACCTTGGTCTCATGGAGTCAGTGAAGGTATGTAATTATACGGCAAGGTCAATTTTGGAAATAGGACAAGGCGAAAACAATGGATAGTTTGAAAACGATTGAAGCCTGAGACCTGAAAGTTGCTAGATATAGACAACTTATGAAGTCATTAAAGGTGTGTGAGTATTCAAGGTCAAGTTCATTTGATGATGACTGAATGCTTCGAGATCAGGCCTAAGGTGAGCGTTCTCGGGACCAATGGTCCTCTGGTATAAACAACTCTTCGACTTTCGTTAAAAGTTCTTGGTGATGATTTTGTAACTATAAACGTATGCTGTGCATTTGCTTGCTTTGCTTGTTCATATTCATGTATACACTTACCTTTACCTTTAAGCCGTTATTGGGAGTTTCTTGTTCTTTACAACATTGTATAACATTTTGTCACATTCCATTTGGCCACAGCCACCAACAGTATAAAACTGCTATTCATTGCGCCCAATGCGTCCTTTCGAATCAAGCAATCATTCATATCTGCCTCATTTACGTACATGTATGTTATTACCATAAAACACTTGCCTTTTATTCCATCTTAAGAGCGCCGTTTAGATTTTTCAATGTCATTAGTGCCATCAGAATGTGTTTTTTTTTCGCTTTTGTTTGTTATTTATCTTTTAAACTACAAGAAGTTTGATTATTTGTGAATACTTATAATATACAATTGGTATCCGCTGTCTTTTGAAATTAAACCAGCTTCAAATTAAATTAGCCTTTTAATGTTACTCCAACTTCTAGAATCTGCAAGATCAGTTTGTTAACATGTTTTAATATTTAGTCACCATTAAAAATAAGTTTATCTTTGAAATTTATTTTCAGTTGACTTTTGTTCTTCTAAATGTTACTCTTTAAATCATTTAATTCGTTTCCGCCAGATGGCTAAGGCGAACATACATATTATATAACTACATGTAAGCAGCATACATGTGCCGCGTCATGAGATAACCACCAATGTGTTTTACGACAGGTCCGACACAAACCGAACTATACCAGCACAGAAGATGGCTAGAGGCTGGACATTTTGATTTAGAAAGTAGAGGAATTGTACTATGCGTGTAGCAAAAACAAAGGAGCTAGTCAGCTTCGCAGTGTCTGCGAAATTGATCTGTGTCTTTGTTTTCGCCTGTGCAAAATGTTGGTTTTCTCATGACGCAGCTCAAACGATTGATATTATGTCTATCATTGCTATATGACATGAAAAAATAGAGATTTAAACTTTGATAAATTGATTAAATAGATGATGGATAAGCAATTTTTAATAATATCATGAAATCAGAATACAGATTGCGTAAATAGTTGTACATTATTGAATACTAGATGTACAAAAATTCGGTGTCATAATTTTAATCAACAAACAGATTTTGATGTACCCCACAGCTGTTCTTAATGCACACATACATGCAACGTAGACCCCCTTAAAACACCACTTTTAGTAAAACTGGAGTTTACAGGGTTATATTTACATTGTTCTAAAACCTCCTTTGATGAACCATTAGATGTCCATCTGTATTCATTCTTCCATGAACAACATTGTGTCACGCAACGTGACGTGATCCAAACTTGACGTCAAAAAACTTGAATCTCGCCTATCTGACTGGACGTTGAAAACGTCGACGCCGTTCCGCTGTTTGAACACCCACTGTGTGTAGATTCTTTGTTTGCTTGTAAATGTGACCGCCTTGTAGCCTGGGCCCAGTCGTCAATATAATTATTTTTCCAAACATTATTTTATTGCCTATTTTTTTTCGACTTTTTCGACAATTAGTACGTTCTAAAAATTACACATCAAATGTGTCGGTAGCCGTCGTTGATTTCCGTACATATTGACATATTGTCATTTTTGACAAAGAAACGGAAAAATAAAAAAAGAAAAAAAATGATCAGACTGGAACCCAGGCTAACCATTTTTCAACAAGCGATAAAGAGAAATGAATGTAAATATAAGCAATCAGTTTAATTTTTCTGTTGTTCATGGAGCTATGAACCGCAGTGGGTCGCTAGCAAAGAACCCTTAGGGGTTCATTCACTTTGCACGCGACCCACTGCGGTTCATAGCTCCATGAAAACCAGAAAAATGAAATTCATATCTTAAGTACATTATTTTCCTGTGTTTGCTCTAAAAAAATTGTGGGTACTCGTAAGAACCGCCTTGGCGAGGCGGTTCTAACGTGGATCCATTAACAATGTTTTGATATCCCGGACGAGCCCCCATCTTAAGAATATGAAAATTCGTAAATAAGAGATGATGCATAGTTTGATGTCCCTGATGGGATTCGAACACGGATCGCCGGGGTAGAAATCCAGTGCTCTAACCAAAGAGTCGGCGCAGACGCAGTATGTCAGAGATTGTACTTATATGATACATTGTATCGAATAGCTGTACTATTTATAGAAGCTACGCATCATATGATCTTCCGACCCGACCTTCTAACCACGGCAGATAATCTCGAATATTTACATTTTTCTAAAACCTCCTTAGATGAACCATTAATTGTTCATATCTGTTCAAACATCCATGAACAACATCGTGTCACGCGACGTCACAATTGACGTCAAAAAAACAATGCTCTCTCTAATCTGATTGGACGTTGTAAACGTCGATGCCGTTCCGCTGTTTTTATAAACACTGTGTATAAATTATCTATTTGCTCGCAAATATGATCGCCTTGATGATTTTTCAACAAGCGATAGAGAGAAATGAATATAAATATAAGAAATGAAGTTTAACTTTTCTGATGCTCATGGAGCTTTGAACCGCAGTGGGTCGCTAGTAAAGCTTACATGAACTTCTTCGGGGTTCATTCACTTTGCACGCGACCCACTGTGGTTCACAGCTCCATGAACATCAGAAAAATGAAATTCATTGCTTAAATGAATGAGTGGTGCAGTGGGACATAACATATATATTAACATTTGAGCCGCCTCGTGGGAAAACCAACAATGTGGTTTCCGAACAGGTCCGACACAAACCGGCCTGTACAGTCACAGAAGATGGCTAGAAGCTTGAAGTTTCGGATTTAAGAAGAAGAGGAAGTGTACTATCCGTGTAGCGAAAACAAAGGCGCTGATCAGCTTCGCGGTTACCGCGAAGCTGATCTGCGTCTTTGTTTTCGCATATGCAGATTGTTGGTTTTCTCATGAGGCGGCTCATTTTAACATATCAAAGAAGAAAAGCATTTTATGCACGAAAATATTTAAAAAGGTTGGGTTGTTTTCGTAATGTTCTTCGTTCGTGGGCCTTATATGATACAGATGTCAGTAAATACATGTACATACTTGCGATAACCCTTAAAACCATGAATGAAAGGCTACTTATAAATAAATGAGCCGCGTCATGGGGAAACCAGCAATCTGCATATGCAAAACTAAAAGGCACAGATCAGCTTCGCAGTAACTGCAAAGGTGATCAGCGCCTTCGTTTTCGCTCCACGGATAATGCAATTCCTTTAATTTCTAAATTCATAATTTCCAGCCTCTAGCCATGTTATGTGCTTGTACAGCTCGATTTGTCGGTGTCGGACCTGCTACAAAAACCACATTGTTTGTTTTCTCATGGGGCGGTTCAAATACGCATTATTGCGTAAGAATATGATCCTCCTTATGGACGTGCCTGACTTGCCTTACATTAATAAGATGAATTCAATTGGATGTTTTCTGGGCTCGAAGTTCATTATACTGTGAATCCTCTGCGTCTTAGGCCGGCTCAATAAATAAAACAAACTAAAAACTATTTTACGCAATTAAACGCAAGTCTACGTCGAGAGTGTGACGAGGTCTTTATATACAGTCAGACGTAAGTTAAGCATCACCCTAACATAATTCTGGAGACGGTTTTGAGACAGCACTTACTTCGTACATGTAACAACAATTATTCAGTGACTGCATTAACAATAATTATTCAGTGACTGCATTTTACCAGTGTCGTTTCTTGATCGGTTAGAACTGTCAGAATGACATTTGCCTTAATCGCTTAGATTCTATGGGGTCATTTATACTCTTACCCCTATTTTAGGGTATACCCTTAGAAATTGTAGTTATTCACCGATAACTTTTGAATGTGTCTATCTAGAGTTAAGGTATAGACAAGTTCCAACAGGCATTTTGTTATACATGTACTCAATGTTTTATGGAAGTAACAGGAATAGCCTTCCTAACTTATTCGCTTGTCATTTAAGCATTACGTTTTCACTTAAGAAATGAATTTAATTTTTCTGGTGTTCATGGAGCTATGAACCGCAGTGGGTCGCGTGAAAAGTGAATGAACCCCGAAGAGGTTCATGTAAGCTTTGCTAGCGACCCACTGCGGATCATAGCTCCATGAACAACAGAAAAAATAAACTCATTGCTTATATTTACATTCATTTCTCTCTATCGCTTTTTGAAAAATCACCAATGCGGTCACATTTACCAGCAAACAGAGAATCTACACACAGTGTGAGTTCAAACAGCGGAACGGCGTCGACGTTTACAACGTCCAATCAGATTGGCGAGATTCATGTTTTTGACGTCAAGTTTGGATTACGTCGCGTGACACAATGTTGCTCATGGAAGTATGAACACAGATGAACATCTAATGGTTCATCTAAGGAGGTTTAAGAAAAATGTAAATATTATATAATGTACCATTCTTGAACCGTTCATAACTGTTGATATCGCATTTCCATGGTGGTTATGGAGCATGTGACATTGTGACAAAATGACACAAACATTTTACACTTTTTTGGCGATTTGAACATTTCAAATTTTTGGGCTATTTCAGGGTATGTTTTAAATAGTCACCTTAAGGTGAATCGAGAGTTGTTGTAAAGTATCATTGATATATCAAATGTCATAAATGTTACAAGTCGAATGGTTTGTATAGTTTATTCAGGAACATATTCCAAGAGATGTTGAAGTTGCACTTGAATCATAAAGCACTCTACATTGTGTTACAGCGGGTCCATGTAAAGCAAGGTACAGTTAATCAACCAAACTCGTGTTTTGATACTCTCAAGGGTAGGGTGATTCATCCGGTTAGTACGACAAATATTTACGTGTCTTCGACTTTTGCTAAACACCACTTAACTCCTAAATAATAACGCTCGGTTTCAAAACATACATGGTAAAGAATTGTCATCTACTTAAAAAGTTCTAAAACAGTATGTTTAGGTGATGCTTAACTTATGTCTGACAAACTTTCTTACGAATATGACAATTCGTCACTAAAAATGATGCATAGTTTGAAAAAATCTCATGTCCCTGCTGGGATAGGAACCCCGATCGCTGGGGTAGAAATCCAATGCTCTAACCACTGTGCCAAAGAGTTGACTCCCTGACGCAGTATTTCAGAGATTGTTCTGATGTGATACATTGTATCGAATAGCTGTGCTATTTATACAGCTGTGCTATTTATAGAATCTACGCATCATGTCATCTGCCAACCCGACCTTCCAACCACGGCAGATAATCTCGAATGAATGAGTGGTGCAATGACACATAACAATTTTAAACCTGTTACAACAGGATACTGGTATCATAAATTACAAAGCGTTTTCTCAAATTGATCAATCAATATTCTGTATTTACGGTTTTTGTACAGCTTCAAACATAGCCATCCAGTTCCTTAATTATACATTCACAACAGGACAACATACACAACCCACTTTTATATAATAAAATTGGGATATACAGAGGTATAGCAATTTTCCTATTTTTGGTACAAAACACAGATTGTGGGTACTCGTTAGAACCGCCTTGTCGATGCGGTTCTAACGTGTATCCGCAATCAATGTTTTGGGACAAAAACTAAAACCGTCTAACTTTTTTAATGACTTTTTCAATTCTTACAGCTGAAAAATCTCAGTTTATTGCATGGGCATGTTTTTGTAATGCATACCTTCACTTCACGTCGTATCTTGATATTAAACGTATAATAAATGAATGGATTATAAACCACACTGCTCACAGTCAGCATATTGAACGCTGCCAATAATTCATTGGGCAAATCTGGTTTTCTCACCATAATGCTAACAATACACAGTGGCAACCAACATATAAGAAAAATGACCAACAGAACGATATGTTGTTTTGCGATTTGTTTCTGTTTCCTCCATTGCGCCTTAAATGGCATTTTTATGATATCTTTCATTGTTATTGTTTGGAGCACCAGTGAAACAGACACAGATAGAAACAAGACACCGACCAGACACGCAATATACAGGTACATATCAATGAAGCAATGTCTTGTAGGGGTATCTGTATCTCCTTTATTCTTTCCTAGTGTACAGTTTGTTGCTCGTGTTATATTTGATCCGCGGTGGTACACTGAACGAAAATCCAAAACATTCCTTTCATGTTCCGATCCAACGTGTTGTATATGTTGGTTGCTCCTCCTCATTGGCGTGTCCGTCGATTACGGATGCTTTGGTGACTTCTGTAGAATCGTTGTACATTTGTATTAAGCTCTGTTGCTGTATTGCTATTGTACTACTTAATAAAGTCTTGGTGTGATTGTCCTGAAAAACATACAGAATCAACATTTTGAATATAATTGTGACGGGATAGCCTCCCTTGGAAATATGCAAATTTCAAACTCGAGACTTTGTGAATCGAGTAAGTGTGGAGTATATAGCGCAATAAACTACCCTTGGTGGATGAGCATGCTTTTCAATCGACGGCGTTTGCTGTGGCTTGGCTTTGCTGTACGTTACATTTGGTGGCAGCGGTGGGATCATGACAACTGCCAGAACGGGGTTGCCTTACCCATGTAGTTCTCAGGCCAAACCTCGGCTTCAGGGAGGGGGAAGTAATGTGACGGGATAGCCTCCCTTGGAAATATGCAAATTTCAAACACGAGACTTTGTGAATCGAGTAAGTGTTGAGTATATAGCGCAGTAACCTACCCTTGGTGGATGAGCATGCTTTTCCATCGACGGGGTTTGCTCTGGCTTGGCTCGGCTGTACGTTACATAATGTACTTGTAACGTTCTAGACAGGATGTTCCCATCGGTGCTCCGTGATACTTTTCCACACCGACGGGAATGACTTGCATTGGAACCTTGGTCGAAACTGAAATATCAGCGACCACAGTTAATAAATGAAATACTGTGTTATTTTAGATCTTTTCCAACACATATGATTACAATCATAGGTAAATTTAACGTTTTCTGCTGACAATATAACAAATATAATAATTATATAAATAGATGAGTGTAAACAACTATAAAATTAGAGACTCAAAGTCGAAAATCGTTTGATTTTTCTACGTGTATCTATTTTTGTAGACAATTTTATGTTTTTACTGGAAAAAAGAATCAAGTTCGACAATAGTTTAAATGGAACCTAGGCTATTCTGTCATGGAAGGTGATCGAGACTCAATTTAGACTCAACATCAAAAATATTTGTACCCATAAACTATCAGAAAATAGCATTCATCAAAAACAGCAAACACCTACAAATACTGGAGGAGAAAATCCAAGATAAGTCGCCATTGATTGCAGAAAACATTGAAGTTTATCTATCACTGGAATTAGTTTTCTAAACGGGTACCGTTTTGTGATATTTTGGTGAAAAGTTCATTTTTGAGAATAAAAATGCGAATTTCTGAAATATCTATTTGCCTAAGAAAACAATGCCCAATAGATGTTTTCTCATCATGAAAACATGTCCCTGTAATGTTTACCCCCTTGAACCCCACTTTTGTATAGCAAAACTGGGGTATGCAGGGGTAAATCGCCGAGGCGGTTCTAACGTGTACACACAATCTATGTTTTGAGCAAAAATAAGAAAAAATATTAAATTTTTTCAGCTGAAAATTTTCAATTTTTAAACTGAAAAAAAAAAAAAAAAAAAAAAAAACAAAAAAAAAAAAACCTCTGTTTATTGCATGGACAAGTTTTCGTAATGTAATCAAACTAACGCCTAAAATATTGCCATCATCGTGTTCAGTTTTCATTGTGCTGTCATTCAATTTTTTTCAGTTATGGGGAAAATTGTGTGTTTTATGACAAAAATTGCGATTTTTTTAAATTAACCTTAAAAAGGTTGTCTCTAACAAAAGTATGCAATCGCTTTCCAGTAAAATTATATAGTAATCATAGACATCGTTATAAGAGCTTTTCATTTTTGTATCGAGTTCCAATGAAGCTGGGTACCAGAAATTAACAATGGGGTGTATTTTGAAAAATATATGCCACAGGAGTGTGTTACTGTTTTTCTAGACAGAAATAAGGCGTCAAACCTTTTTCTAACTTAAAGTATTTGTTAAACGCAACTAAAATAGTTTTTATATGCTTACAAGATTGACAATGTGTTTTTCGGAGTTCAATGTTTGGCTAAATGATGACTTTTTAACAGAAATCGCGAATTATTGCAAACCAACATATAAAATAACCTCTGCATATGCGATTGCCTTCCAGTAAAATGAAATACTAAGCCAGAAGACTGTCATTTAAGCTTCTTACGTTTTGCTCGACTGCACGAAGTGCAAAAAGCTAGTCTAGTCACTTAGGTCGCCCGCGTTCACGTGCTTGTGCGCGTTTCCGTTCCTTTGCGCGACACTCTTGCGTTACAGGTTTTAGAAGTCCATAACTTGACAGCCACTGAACAGAAATCATTCATACTTGGGTCATAGGTACCCTGTAGGGTTTGCTGTATTTCCATGGCATCGGGTCTAAGGGTGGGGCTAGTGGTTAAAATCCAGAACACTTTCAGAAATTGTCTTTTCTGAGTTAAAGTTTTCAAGAAGTCTATATATTGACAATCCTGTTTTCGAATTTTTGAAAGTATTGATACTTGGACAGTTGATGCCCAGAAGTGTTGGCTTTCACTTTATGGTATCGTATGCGGAGCCCTAAGTCTTTGCTTGGGATGGGGCGAAAGGTTAATTAAAATCTAGAACACCATAAAAAATGACTTCTCTGCGTTTGCGTTTTCTTGAGGTCTATACAATTATAATACAGCATTCATAGTTTGGATGTTGCTACACTAAAAGGCTTGGTTACCTTTCACGGCATCGTATCCCTATGTTAATGCCTGGGGTCGGGGCTAGAGATTAAAACGGATCTACTGCTGGGTAGCTTTTACAAAGAATCTATTTTTGACAACAACTTATCATAAGGCATTCGTACTTCATACACTTTAGGTTTCAATACATCGGACCACTGGCTTCGAGTCAGCTCCGTGGGGCTAGAGCACCCTAAAATATACTTTTCCTTGTTATTTCTAAATAGAGGGAGCGCGGTGGCGTAGTTGTGGAGCGTCGGACTCCGAATAGAGAGGTCCTGGGTTCTAACCCCACAGGCGTCACCGTGTTGTGTCCTTGAGCAAGAGACATTAACTCCCTACAGTACTGGTTAAACCCAGGAAGAGTTGGTTCCGTCCAGACATGACTGAAAAATTGTTTACTGGAACGTTAAGCCTCAATACAAACAAACGCACATTGTTTTTCTAAATAGAAACAACTTGGGTAGATAGTCGGCCATTCATCTTATAATTTTGTGACACTGACTTGTGTGCCATGAAGAGAAGGCTGGGTTGAGGGTCCATTTGCAGGGTCCAGTAAATTTGTCTAATATCGTGACACTCAATTAGCATACTTTCCTTCACAATATGAGTGAGTATGAGCATACCTTTGATCCCAAAGTACTTATAGGTCACTGTGACCTAATTTCATGGTTCAGTGATTTTGCCTTATATCTCATCACTAAGTTAGTATATGAGCATACTTCTGTTACTTATAGGTCACTGTTACCTAATTTCATGGTTCAGTGATTTTGCTTTATATCTCATCACCAAGTTAGTACATTATATGAGCATACTTCTGTTACAATATGAGTGATTATGACCAGGTATTTGAACCATGAGTACTCATAGATCCCTTTGACCCAATTTCACGGCTTAGTAATTTTGCCTTATATTTCATCACTAAATAATATACATGTGTGAGTATACTTCATTCACAATATGGGTGAATATGACCAGACTTACATACATGTACATGTACATGCACTTCTTTCATATTATGAGTGGGTATGACTAGACCTTTGACCCTAAAGTACTTATAGGCCATTGTGACCTAATTTATGGACCCGTGAGGGCAAAAGGATGTATGAGCATGATGCTTTGGGTAACAAGTCGAGTTGGCCCTAATGTCTGACAAAGCCAGAATTATTATTCATGACTGAAAAATGTTTTTGCACAAGACTTCTACGACTGATAATACTTAGAGACTAAAAATAAAACAAAACGGCACTATAGTTGATGTTTCAATACTATATCTCAAATTGTAGCTAAACCAGTTTACTGTCCACGATTAGACATTTCTTGCCTAACCCGAGATAGATTTGTACACCATACACTGAAATACAAACGTGTTTTTAATGGGGATGTCTCAAAATAAAATTCCAATCTTCTATACATGTGCATCCGTTTTTAATTGTTGATCAGGCGACGCTAACCAGGAGCTGCACAGTCAAATCTGATAGCTGGTCCAGGAAGTCCTTTTTTTAATTTGTATGTGCGCTAATCGGCTTAGCAATACCAATGCTGATCTGTGCACTGACAGAAAAAAGCAGGTTATCTCATGACATTTCTTGTCTATTCGGACATAGTTTTGCACGTCGTATCCTTATAATTGGCCGCGATGGAAGAAATCGTTCTTTTGTCAGGTTTAAGACATACACGGACAACAGTTATGCCATATAAGTTAGCCACACTGTTCTCGGGCAAGCCTTCCGGAACCAACCGGTGCTCTGTGCACATTTGTTTATCATAGGTTAATACCCAGGAAGCGGTGGTTATGTCCCGGCATGACAAAACTGTTGACAGGGATAATAAACCACATTAATTTACACACTGCTGACAGAAAAAAAATAGCGGATGACGGAGAATGTCCGTGACGTAGAAATGTTCTTATGAATACATGTTTCTAGAACTTGAGAAATGTGCTGAACGTGGTCATCACTCTCGGGCTTGCTTCAATACGATCGAGTCAGACACTCGGCCGATCTCGCAACCGAACTCGGTTTTGGAGTTTCATCATTTGACTCAAAAACCGGGCGCGGTAGCTTGAGAGAATAAGATGCATAAGCACAGAAAATTATTACACTGGACGCGGATAATTTCCTAGCTGAACACTTTTTGGAGTGCTTTAAACGCGTGCACAGTGGAAAGGCAACTTCATCACGAAAACATGTCCGTGTAATGTTTACCCCCTTGAACCCCACTTTTATATAGCAAAACTAGGGTATACCTATTTTTTTATTTTTGCTCCAAAACATAGATTGTAGGTACTCTTTAGAACTGCCTCGCCGAGGCGGTTCTAACGTGTACTCACAATCTATGCTTTGAGCAAAAATAAGAAATATATCAACATTTTGCTGATGAAAATTTTCATTTTTTAAGCTAAAAAATCTGTTCATTGCATGGGCAAGTTTTCGTAATGTTTATTTTATTTTAGTACTTCCTGAGCCTCTATTTAAGGGGTTTTCACACAACAGCGTATAGCGCCAACGTATGCCGACGTATGAGATATGGTGTACGTTGCATACGTTCGGCATAAGTTTTGCATAAGTTACGTGTACGCTAGAATACGCTGGCATACGTTGCGTACGCCCAGACTTTGTGCATGCACAAAATTTCCAACGTATGCCGACTCATAAGTTAGGCGTACGAAACGAATACGTAAGGCATAAGTTCATGAGCGTTACCTGTAAGTAACTCATACGTTCGCATACTTTGTCATACGCCAAAGCCCTCCTGGACGGTTTTAAGCCTATGAAAAGCGTATGCATAACGCATTACCAACCTACGAGCAGCGTAATTGGAACGTATGCAGCGTATGCTAAACGTGCGAAGAACGTATGCAGCGTATGTTTTAAACGTGCGAAGAACGTACTCAGCGTATGCGCAACTTACGCGTAGCGCATTGGTCAGCGCCAGGGCGCCGCGAGAACGCCAAGGTAAAAACGATTTTTATTGTGAAAAGGCAAGCCATGGCGTCCTCACCACGTCCTCATTGTGTTGCTACGGAGTTCACACTGCGTTTTACCGCGTTTCTACGGAGTTCTAGCCGGTGATTCAAAACGCTTGCACGACTGTGCTTGCGCGGCGCTTTTGGTGTTTACATTGCATTTCATTTCCACGGCGTTCGCACCGCGCTTCCACGGCGTTCTGCCACTGCGCTGACTGTTGTAGGCAAACTGGAAACGAAGTCTGTCATTTGTACGTTTTGCTTTCAAGCATATCCTGGCATCTGTGAAAATGACCATACTGAAAACTTCTAGCTGCCTAACTCCATGGCCATACCCAAAGCATTCTTTGCGTTCTGCTCCATCTGTGTATTTATAGAACTATGCTGGCAGCATCAGCCGCAATTTGTATCTGCTGCGCCTGCATATATACAAGTAATAAACCAGCATGTTGGTCGATAGACATTGTGAAAGAAATCCTAATACATGTATGTGCATCTGATTTAAATAGTGTTTTGTTTGTTTTTGTCATGTTTAAAATTTGCATATTTTTTTCATCTATTTTCATCAAAAACACCACTGGACGCGGTAAGTAGAAAGCTCCGCGCGAGCGCAATAAACGCCGTGACAACGCCTAGCGAACGCATCAGGAAAACACGAAGTAAGATAAATAAAACGCCGTGAAAACGCCGGATCGGCGCGGTGTAGACGCCTTGAGATCGTGATGGACGCCGTTTCATCTCTGTGCAAACACCATAGGCTACCACGAAGTTTGCAC
This sequence comes from Rugalucina vietnamica, assembly GCA_964017185.1. Taxonomy (NCBI): domain Eukaryota; kingdom Metazoa; phylum Mollusca; class Bivalvia; order Lucinida; family Lucinidae; genus Rugalucina; species Rugalucina vietnamica. The sequence goes on from OZ024884.1 coordinate 13,316,053, forward strand.
TATGATCTCACTGCATGCCCATGGAGCTCATGGTGCGTTGATGAAGTTCTCACCGTGTTGCCATGGCGTTCTCAGGGCGTTCATACGACGCCCTTATTATAACGCCAAGCAACGGCATTTGTTTGAGTCTGTCCAAACGAAATGCCGACCTTGGCGTTCTAGGATTTCCCACGGCGTATGCTGGCGATGCCATCGCGTTGATACGGCGTTGGTGGCGTTCGTACCGCGCTCACCTCGGCGTTCTGCATTTTTCTAGAAATCCGTGATAGCGCCGCCCTGGTGTGGCAGGATTTCACAGTAAGGACAACTGTCAGGTCCGACATGATTTTGGCTGTACGCCGTGGTCGTAAAGCAAGACAACAAACAAACGAACGAACCGTGCGCACAGACAAACATTTAATTTACAAATGAATAGTTGGATGTTCTTAAAGTACGTCATTGCAATGAAATATCTTGAGATAATCCCTGACTTTTTGTCAATGTATGGTGTATTTACACCTCAGAGTACATCTCAGATTAGGCAAGAAATGTCTATTAGTAGACTCGTACACTCAGCTGATGAGTACAATCTCCATGGAGCGAAACGTCTCTTCACCATTCCGAATGTACTTTCAGCCTCGTGTCCATCCGTAAAACAAGATGGGGAAAACAAGTGTTTTTTACACACCGATTGTTTTACATAGAATTCCATCGTTAATAGAAAGAAATGCTCACCGACACTTCGCTCTTTGATGAAACACATATTTAAATTTCTACCAATAAAAAATTCTCCTCAAAATTCTGCGTTTTCTTTTTCTAACAGATTCATTTTTCAGCTGTTTGTCATCGTTTTCACTCGTGTGGGGCCGTTTCCGGAACGAGCCGAACACATATGCCGACGTTTACGGAAACTGACGTCGAACATTAATTTATTCCAGTTGAAAGGTCAGGATTTGGCCTTGTCCAATGATATGCACGTATTTCTACAAATGACGTCAATCAGGTCGGCCATTTCGAATTCGGCGCGCGGCGTTTGACGTCAGCAACACGCGCTGCATTATACCAATTGGTCAATTAAATATTAATTGACAATTAACTTTCCATATATGGAAATGGTCGGAAGTCAATTCTCGGCGTAAACATACGAACATATACGGACGATTTAGTGCACTGAAAGAATGACAATCAGAAGTTTTTAAACGAGAATAAAACCGCTAAAAACGGACAATATATGTTGGATTTTTTTTTCTAAAAGCACATTAAACATGTTAGTAATGCATTGGTGAAGTGTATTCTTCTTGATTTATCTTGAAAAAGTTGCAATTATCGACACTTCGTTTCACCATTGAAAAGCCAACTGGGATCGCAACGAAGGGATATGGAACATATATGTGTAATATAGCGGAGTGAGATCTCGCAACTAGTCTATTAGTAGCTTAATTTTTCGATTCTATGCTACCGGAGAGTAAAATGGTGTTGTGATATACATGAAGAAGTAATGTGAACACATATTTTTCCTATTGTAAGCCTTTGGCAGATAATGACGCCCCCGGGGCGGGGCTTGTATGGACCTCGTGGCCATGGTTGGTAAGATTTATAATGAGGATTACGATAATTGCTACACACAAAGTTTAAAGGCTCTGTGGCCTTGCATTTTCATAGATGAGGATTGTTCTTTATGTTTTTTTTTTAATTCTTAGTCTATGAGAACTAATAACCCCCGGGGTGGGGCCATCTTTGACCCCACGAAAAAAATTGCATAATTTATGTAGGGCTAATTATAACATTGCTGCATACGAAACGTACAAGCTTGCAGAGAAGAATTTTTAGGTATTTCCCATGATAAGTCTATGGCAATTAATTACATCCTCGGGCTGTGGCCTGTATTAACCACAGGGGCACTGTTGACAGGATGTACAAAGAGGATTGCTATACATAGCTACGCATAAAATATAAATGCTCTCGGCCTTGTGGTTTCAGAGCAGAAGAGTTTTTTTTTTTGTTTTCTCCTTGTAATGCTGAGCTAATGACCGCCGGCAATTTTTGACCCCTGGTCATAATTCGCAGGATTCATGTCAAATTCCACATAACCAGAGGACCATTGTCCTGAGAACGCTCACATGAAGCCTGATCTTGGAGTATTAAGTCATAATGAAATGACCTTGACCTTGAATACTCACACACCTTTATTGACTTCATAAGTTGTCTGCATCTGCAAAGTTTCAGGTCTCAGGCTGCAATAGTTTCCAAACCCAGTGATTTCTGAGAAAACCATAATTTTAATTTTGATATCTAAATGACCTTGGGCCAAGGTCGACATACATGACCTTGGCCTTCATTAATTACTTACCTTCATTGACTCCATTAGTTGTCTGCATCTAGCAACTTTCAGGTCTCAGGCTGCAACAGTTTGTTTTCGCCTTTTCCCCATGTGTAAGCCTATGTTTCCAAAATTGACCTTGCCGTAAAAAAGGTCAAGGTCATCTAAGGGTTATCATTTCAACAAACTATGATGGGCTGGAGTCCCAAATGCTACATACCAAGTTTCATGAAAATTGGCCTGCCGGTTCTGGAGAAGAATATTTTTGAAAGGTTTTTACCATATATGGGCGTGGCGGCCATCTTGGTCATGTGACCTAAATTTCGCGATCAAACTTTCGTCTCCCCTACCCATGGATGCTCCACATAAAATTTCACTTTGATTGACCAAGCAGTTTCAGAGAAGAAGATCTTTGAAAAGTGTGTATGGACAACAGACTGACCAAGGTCAAGAGATGACCTTGACCTATTTTAATCACATACCTTCATCTACTCCATTAGTTGTTTGCATCTACCACTTTTCCAGCCTCAGGCTGCAATAGTTTTCAAAAAATCCATAGTTTTCATTTCTTTCTATGTAAAAGCCTATGTTTCCAAATTTGGCCTTGCCGTAAAATAGGTCAAGGTCATCCAAGGGTCATCATTTTATCAAACTATGATGGGCTGAGGTCCCCAATGCTACATACAAGGTTTCGTGGAAATCGGCCCACCGGTTCTGGAGAAGAAGATTTTTGAGTGGTTTTAACTATATACTTAACCAAATTCCCAACGCACCTAGTAAGGTCTTTAAAAATATTTCAAAAACGAATCGATCGAAAATATTCAAATTCGCTGCATGATAAGATACATTATTTTGAAACAATGTGGTGAAATTTCATTGCGATTAATGATTTCTATCGAAATTTATTGAGCTTTTAGTTAGCACACCCATGCTTCGAAAAGTCTGGATAAACGTATTGAAAACAACGGTAGTGTAAGGTAAGGGGAAAGCGTACATAACGTTATAAAAATGATTTGCAGAACAATTTTGTTGTGTGATAGTGAGAATTTTACCAATAATTGAATTCCACTGCTTAAGAAAGTTTCCCAAAAGACAAGTAAGCTGAACTTCGAATCTCTCAGTTCATCTAAACAAATTAATATATAGTGTGTCCCCCATTAGCTCGTACCTCTGCTAAACAGCGATGTCGCATGGAAAGGATGTGATTTCTTTTTACATTTTGTGGAATGTTAGACCACTCAGCAATGATCACGACGGTTTGTAGATATGCATAAATTACAAAACACTTTTATGGGCTATAACTGAGTCTTTGTACGAGTGAACGGACGGACGGACAGGCTGAAAGTGAAAACGAATTTCACTTTCTGCCAAAATGGTTGCCTTTCAAACTTGAACTCGAAAAAATACCAAATGGTTGTGTTAAGAAAGAAAACACAGCTAAAGTGAGACTTCCTCATTGCATTGACTTTAAACGTACCTGCGTAATAGATGTAACCCCTTGAACTAAACCGATCGCTCTAGCCCTTTGTTCAACAGATAGACAAACCATTTTTATTGACTTCCATTCGATACATTATCAGGCTTCCAATACAAGTTTCAGAATGAGAAAAACTAAATACCACAAGGAGCACGTGCAGAAAACATGTTTTTCATGATTTACTTATTGCACGATTCCGAAAAAAAAATTGTGTGATATAACCTAGTAGGTGTGTGTAAATGCTTAAGAGACAAGCTTGTGCCAAATTTCAAAGTTAAATCTTTGACGAGAGTGAAGTTATTCAAATTTTAAAAGTAGTGCGTGGCCATTTTGGTCATGTGACCTGGATTTCGCGATCAAACTTTTGTCTCCCTTACCCATGGATGCTCCACATAAAATTTCACTCTGATTGGCCGCGCAGTTTTAGAGAAGAAGATGTTTGAAAACTGTGTATGGACAACAGACTGGCCAAGGTCAAGAGATGACCTTGACCTATATTAATCACATACCTTCATCTACTCCATTAGTTGTTTGCATCTACCACTTTTCAGGCCTCAGGCTGCAATAGTTTTCAAAAATCCATAGTTTTCACTTTTTTCCTATGTAAAAGCCTATGTTTCCAAATTTGACCTTGCCGTAAAATAGGTCAAGGTCATCCAAGGGTCATCATTTTATCAAACTATGATGGGCTGAGGAGGTCCTCAATGCTACATACCAAGTTTCGTGGAAATCAGCTAGCCGGTTCTGGAGAAGAAGATTTTTGAGTGGTTTTTACCATATATGGGCGTGGCGGCCATCTTGGTCATGTGACCTGGATATCGCGATCAAACGTTTGTCTCCCCTACCCATGGATGCTCAACATAAAATTTCACTTTGTTTGACCAAGCAGTTTCAGAGAAGAAGATCTTTGAAAAGTGTGTATGGACAACAGACTGGCCAAGGTCAAGAGATGACCTTGACCTATATTAATCACATACCTTCATCTACTCCATTAGTTATTTGCATCTACCACTTTTCAGGCCTCAGGCTGCAACAGTTTTCAAAAAAATCTATAGTTTTCACTTTTTCCTATGTAAAAGCCTATGTTTCCAAATTTGACCTTGCCGTAAAATTAGTCAAGGTCATCCACGGATCATCATTTTATCAAACTATGATGATCTGAGGTCCTTGATGCTACATACCAAATTTCGTGGAAATCGGCCCACCTTTTATGGAAAAGAAGATTTTTTGAGTGGTTTTTACCATATATGTGCGTGGCGGCCATCTTGGTCATGTGACCTGGATTTCACGATCAAACAGTCGTCTCCCTTACCCATGGATGCTCCACATAAAATTTCACTTTGACTGGCTGCGCAGTTTCAGAGAAGAAGATCTTTGAAAAGTGTGTATGGACAACAGACTGGCCAAAGTCAAGAGATGACCTTGACCTATATTAATCACATACCTTCATCTACTCCATTAGTTGTTTGCATCTACCACTTTTCAGGCCTCAGGCTGCAATAGTTTTCAAAAAATCCATAGTTTTCACTTTTTCCGATGTAAAAGCCTATGTTTCCAAATTTGACCTTGCCGTAAAATAGGTCAAGGTCATCCAAGAGTCATCATTTTATCAAACTATGATGGGCTGAGGTCCTTGATGCTACATACCAAGTTTCGTGGAAATCGGCCCACCGGTTCTGGAGAAGATTTTTGAGTGGTTTTTACCATATATGGGCGTGGCGGCCATCTTGGTCATGTGACCTAAATTTCGCGATCAAACTTTCGTCTCCCCTACCCATGGATGCTCCACATAATATTTCCCTTTGATTGGCCAAGCAGTTTCAGAGAAGAAGATCTTTGAAAAGTGTGTATGGACAACAGACTGGCCAAGGTCAAGAGATGATCTTGACCTATATTAATCACATACCTTCATCTACTCCATTAGTTGTTTGCATCTAAAAACCCATAGTTTTCACTTTTTCCCATGTAAAAGCCTATGTTTCCAAATTTGACCTTGCCGTAAAATAGGTCAAGGTCATCCAAGGGTCATTATTTTATAAACTTATAATGGGCTGATGTCCCCGATGCTACATACCAAGTTTCGTGGAAATCGGCCCACCGGTTCTGGAGAAGAAGATTTTTGAAGGGTTTTTACCATAAATGGGCGTGGCGGCCATCTTGGTCATGTGACCTGGATTTCGCGATCAAACTTGAAATGCCACTACCCAAGGAGGCTCCACATAAAATTTCAACTAGGTCAGCCGAGCGGTTTCAGAGAAGATCTTTGAAATTGTGGACGACGGACGGACAACGGACGGACGACGGACGGACGGACGGACGCCGGATCATGGCCATCCTATAAGCTCACCTTGTGAGCCTTCGGCTCAGGTTGAGCTAACAATGGCGCGTACTAAATAGAGAAGCTTTCGGTTTTATGGCTTCATAGAAGAAGAGGTTTCATGTATTTCTATAAAGCCACAAGACCCAATGCTTCTATATTTGGCATACAGCATTGTTATATGGAGTTTTACATTAACCCTGCGAATAATTGAAAGCCTATGGCTGATAATGACGCCCGAGGGCGGGTCTAAGTATATGGATACCAGGGCAGGGTTGGTAGGATGTATAAAGATAAATTATATACATTGCTGCACACAAAACATTATAGCTTTGGGCATTGTGGTGTCGGAGAAGATTGTTTTCATATTTTCCATTGTAAGTCTATGGGAGCTATTTGTCGCCATGGAAACCAGAGTTCTTTCACAAAACCTAATGCAACCATGTCTCATTCTCAATCATTTACCCCAAAACTGAATTCCGGAATACATAATTTTAATTGTCAATCTTGCAAACACCTATATAACTAGTTGAATTAAAATTATGTAGCTTTCATGCAGAGTGGTTTGCAATAATTCGCAATTTTCTGCTAAAAACTATCATTTACGCTTTTGTATCTCCTAAAAAGCGACCTAGAAATACAAAGCTGGAATGATTATGATGACTGTCTTTTGGCTTTATATTTCGTTTTACTGGAACGCAATTACATATACAGAGAACTTTATATGAAGGTTTACAAGAATTAGCGATTTTTGGCTGAAAGGTCATCATTCACCCCAATAGCTAACTCCGGAAAACACATTATCGATCTTGTAAACACATATAAAACTAAATGTATTTTAATTGCTTTGTACAGACATGTTGAGTTTCAAAAAAACTGTTGACGCCTCAGTTCTGCCTAGAAAAAACAGCCACACACTCATATGTCACATATTCCTGAAAATACACTCTATTGTTAATTTCTGGTACCCAGCATCTTTGGAACTCGATTCAAGTGCAATTTCAAATAAAATAAAAAGCGCGAATAATGATGTCTATGATTACTATATTATTTTACTGGAAAGCGATTGCATAATTTTCATACAGAAAACTTTTTAAGGTGAATTTCAAAACATCGCGATTTTTGTTATAGAACACACGATTTTCCCCAATACTGAAAATCGTTAGCTGGATGAAAACACATTGAAAACTAAAACAACAATGATCATGGGTTTGATAAGAAAAAAATCTACGGGGCATTGGTATTTTGAGGCAAACAGAAATTTCAGAAAAAACGCAATGTTCTACTCAAAAATGAACCTTTCACCAAAATAAATAGACTTTTCACCAAAATATCATAAACGGTACCAGATTAGAAAATTAATTCCAGTGATACGATAAACTTCAATGTTTTCTGTAATCAATGGTGTAATCAAAGTCCATTTTACTCTCGGGGAGCATAGAACTCTCTGATTTGGCCAAATTATCCTCAGGTAAAAGATTTTCATAAAGTTTAACCAAAACTAGTGGCTGCTGACGCCAGCGGAGCGTTTCTTTCTTTTTTCTTTTTTTTTTTCTTTTTTTTTTTTTTTTTTGATTCAGGTTAACGTCCCTTTCAAGATTATTTCAGCTCATATGAGACGTGCCAATCAGTAGGTGGGGCGAAAACGGGAGAACCCCGAGAAAAACCACCTGACACACCCGCAAGCAGAACTTGGCTTGTCCCACATGTGGCCAGAGCGGGGCTCGAACCCACACTAAACACAGCGGTGAGATGATCGAATGGTTAAGTGCGATAATGAAATATCAGCGCTCTTAACCACTCGGCCACGGGGGCCGCCCGGAGCGTTTCTATACGAATGAGACCAAACCAGTTCAAATGAAATTATCTATCAGGAGTCGTCCATAGCTATTCTTAATTACCCGTATCTACCAGACCGCAATCGTGTTTTGTAAATTCATCTCGTGTTTCCAAAATTAGACCTAATCAGTTATTGGCCGGTACATTCAAACGTACGTGTATTTACAAATAATGCATTGATGAATAAAATATATATGCTCAAAAATATTCACTACGTACCTCAATATTCCTGCAATGTCTAATTATAAAATTTTGTTTTTGTATAATTCCTTGCTAAAAGCTTAATGTCTAGAGCTGAGATTCTAATGCTGCACCAAATCAATAGGCAACTTGATAATAAAAAATAAAACTGAGATCCTTTAAGAGCAGCGAGCATATTAATGAGAAAAGGGATGGGCCATACCGCGGTTAATCTTTTATTACTATTACAAATAATAATAATTTATGGTTCCAATACTTATAAGTTTATAGCTCTTAAACGCTGTTGTTCAATTCATGTCGATGACGAAGACAGATGTAATACATCTGTTGAGACATTATAATTTTACTGTTCACGTGCCTTGGACTATTAAGAATAAAATAAAACTGAGATCCTTTAAGAGTAGTGAATATATTAATGAGAAAGGGGATGGGCCATACCGCGATTACAATTACTTAAGCCTTTTCAGTGACCCCATAGATTTGACAACATACATGGACCCAAAGAGAATTACAGTTATTTTGCAACTTTAAACAGGGACAATTAAAATCAAAATGACTCCAAACATGTTAAACGTTGGTAAGAAAATGAATCTAAATCCAAATGGGACGAATTATGTTAAACCTTCGCGACACTCGCAGATTCGAACCCGGGCTTTTCCAGTCCTTCGAATGAGACTAATAATCGAGTTCCAGTGACAAAATTCCAAGACAAACTGCTGACATGGACATACTTTGACGAGGCAGGAGACTATGCTGTGTCTAATGTGTTAAGTACAAGGGGCATTGTGTTCAGACCTTACTAACGGACAAAATCTGTGCGCCCACTTGGAATATAACAGACTCCAGATGGGGTGAATAAACGGTCTGACACTCAACATGCATTTGACTTAAAACACACACATTTGCTAATGGCAGCGGCCGAATGCAAACCCAGATGCTGTGACGACACTGAGAGTGTTATTAATTGCGCTATCAAAACTCTGCCTGCATCCCGATAAATGATGCTGAAAGAACGCTTATATGATAAACTACGATAATAACTATTTTATACTTGTAATTTTTGTTTGAGTTTATGTTATAGGTAATCAACTGATTTTTGCTCGAAGTACAGGATTTTGTTAACTTTCAGTGACCTTTCATCATGACCTCACGAGCCGCAGATGTCAATCAATACCGGCATTAAAACATCTATTTTTGAACCAAACAACGTGTTCTAACTTAAGTTATCTGAAAAAAAAAATCGGCTCGGGCTGCAACGCATGATTGCCCTTTGGCTTGGCAAACCTTAATGCACAGAAAAGAATGTTCTATCCTCTTATTACATCATGTAACATGCAATCAATTGTTAAAAGATTGGGAAATTGTATTGTTTTATTTCGTACAGAAATGCAATAAAATACATGGTGTTTCTAGTCCCGTTTAAGCAATAAGGAGAAACACGAACTGTAAGAAACCTAGGTAGAGGGATTCTGCTAATATCGTCATAAAACGATATGGTGAATGGTCAGAAGAATCGCCTTGCTGTGGCAATTTTAGGAAGCATTCATTACAATTAGATTTTAAGAAATCATCTTTCATTTATCATAATTATCATCAAATACTTATTACGAAAACACGCCCATGCAATATACAGGAAATTTTTTGGTTGTAAAAATTAAAATTTTCCCTGGAAAAATTTTGATATTTTTGCCGAGGCGGTTCTAACGAGTACCCACAATCTATGTTTTGTAGCAAAAATAAGAAAAAAAGGTATACCCCTGCATACCCCAGTTTTGCTATATAAACGTGGGGTTCAAGAGGGTATACATTACACGGACATGTTTTCCTGATGCTCGATTTATCTGGTCCTCTACGAATATATGCATAAAATTGTTGCATGATTGAGAAGTGTGCAGATCAGTTACAGGTCATCCAATTATAGGCTGCAGTCTACATTTTGCATACTATCGTATCATATTATCATAATCACAGTTACATAATATCAAGATCGCGATGAATACATTGCAAGTGCTAGTCATCGTTGTATTTCTTCTGTCAAGAGAAGCCTTTAACTACCGGGATGTTAAGGCTATTGGTGATTTGGACTTTCATGAAAATGGTGAGGGTGCTTTCTTTCGTTTCACAGCGTTAGGTTGTACGTGCGTGTAGCTTATTGGGCATGGCAGGTTTATCAATCATGAACCATCAGTCCTCTAAACTCGATCATTACGAAAACATGCCCATATGATATATAGTAATTTTTTAGGCCAAAAATCGATTATTTTCAGAGGAAAAATTTGATATTTTTCTTATTTTTGCTCTAAACATAGATTGTGGGTACACGTTAGAACCGCCTCGGCGAGGCGGTTCAACGAGTACCCACAATCTATGTTTTGTAGCAAAAATATGTAAAATATGTGCAAACCCCAGTTTTTCTGTATAAAAGTGGGGTTCAATGGGGTATACATCACACGAACATGTTTTCCTGATGTTGTGCGTGGCAGGATTATCAATCATGAACCATCAGTCCTCTAAAATCGATTAAAGCCCACAATTTTCTCTACTTCTCAAGAGCTAAGACAGCTTTTCTGCGAATCATCTTAACATTTTCTTAAGAAATGAATTTCATTTTTCTTGTGTTCATGGAGCTATGAACCGCAGTGGGTCGCGTGCAAAGTGAATGAACCCCGAAGGGGTTCATGTAAGCTTTGCTAGCGACCCACTGCGGTTTATAGCTCCATGAACAACAGAAAAAATAAACTCATTGCTTATATTTACATTCATTTCTCTCTATCGCTTGTTGAAAAATCACCAAGGCGGTCACATTTACCAGCAAACAGAGAATCTACACAAAGTGTGTGTTCAAACAGCGGAACGGCGTCGCCGTTTACAACGACCAATCAGATTGGCGAGATTCATGTTTTTTGACGTCAAGTTTGGATAACGTCACGTCGCGTGACACAATACTGTTCATGGAAGTATGAACACAGATGAACATCTAATGGTTCATCTAAGGAGGTTTTAGAAAAATGTAAATATTTTCGATTACATCAGGAAAACGCGTCCATGAAAGGTATACCCCTTCATACCCCACTTTGATATAACAAACCTGTGGTTTATAGAGGCGGTTCTAACGTGTACCCACAATCTATGTTTTGAGCAAAAAATAAGAAAAATATCAGAGATTTTCTACAGAAAATTTCTTTTTTAAACATACGATTTTTTTTCTGTATATTGCATACACGAAGGTGTTGTAAACATTGCAAGTAATGCAAGCTTGTGGGTAACACCGTTGTATTCCTTCTAGCCTTCAAATAAGCGGGATGTTAAGGCTATTCATGGTTTGGAGTTTCAAGAAAATGGTGATTTTTATTCGATTGGTACTGATGCTTATTTGTATGTTTGTTTTGAGGTTTAACGTCCAAGTCAACAATGTGTTAGTCATATCGGCACGGAGCCATCGCTTCCTGGGTTTTAACAAGTAGTTCAGGCAGGCTGATGCTTATGCTGATCCATGCTTATTCGAAAGCACAGGACCAAATGACATCGTTATTCCGGTCTCATATAGTGCAGGTTATATTTTCATTTCGGTCCTTTGAGATCAGCGAGGATATTCTGAGAAATCAAAAAATTATAATCGGTTAAGAACCATTTTCTAACCAATATTTAATTTATTTGGTCCCATTTAAATAATACTAGTCTTTGTATCGACTACCCTGTTGAAAGTTGAAAAATTATAGTGATTCTCTTTGGCTTCATGTTGCCAAATCTTAAGGGTCACTGACGAGACTTTTAATAGTCGAAACCGCGGTATGGCCCATTCCCTTTCTTATTAATGTGTTCACGGCTCTTTAAGGATCTCAGTTTTAATAACTGGTGATGTGCCGTGTGGCGGCCCTAAAATGTCTCCCCGTACATCATCCATAGTGCAGATTATATTTTCTTTTCGGTCCTTTGAGATCAGCGAGAATATTCTGAGAAATCAAAAAATTATAATCGGTTAAGAATCATTTTCTAACCAATACTTAGTTGGTCCCATTTAAATAATACTAGTCTTTGAATCGACTACCCTGTTGAAAGTTAAAAATTATAGTAATTCTCTTTGGCTCCATGTTGCCAAATCTTATGGGTCACTGACGAGACTTTAATAGTCGAAACCGCGGTTTGGCCCATTCTCTTTCTCATTAATGTGTTCACTGCTCTTTAAGGATCTCAGTTTTAATTTTATTTGCTTTCTATCGAGATACCGTCTTCACATTTGCAGCGACATTTTCTGTCATGATATTTTGTATCACGAAGCTCATATTTTGTATCACGAAGCTCATTGTTTCGACATGCAGAATAAGAAAAATATTAGATATGCTATTTATTCATCCAAAGAAGCGAATTTAATTTAAAAGTCCATATCAGTGATCACTAAGTACATGACTGTAGTGTTTTCATATTTAGAACAAATACGTTTCTTTCGTTTCACTATTCTCGGTTGTAGTTTACTGCGCATGATAGTGTAATCAATGACCATTGGTCCTCTAAAATTGATTAAAGCCCACCAGTATTTTCTTTACTGACCGTTCCAAGACACAAGAGAGTTATGATGCGATTCAACTTCATGTTTCTGTTTATTATGTCCACCTCTCTGTTATACTCTTCACATTTGTATTTGGTTGAAGTTATCAAGGTGGCTATCTTGTTAGGAAAGAGCTAAGCATCTTGCTCTTCATGCGTGCTGTAACATTTCTGTGATGTTTTGTGCTGTACTTTTTCCCAATCTAGTGTCTGGATTGGGGTTTATTAATTCTAATATACATGTACTCATTCAATTAAGGGTGGCCAAATGTGAATAAGGACCCTACCCATTGGGACCTTAAGGTATACTGTAGATGGGCTACTTGTGTCTCCCGGCAAATCTTACAATTTGCTGACCGACCAGCTGACGCTTAAAAGGTCTGAGTATGCCCTGGAAAAGTAGCTTGATCAAACCATCCTTACATACGAACTCGTATGAGCCTTATTTACTTGGTTGATGAATGTTTGAAGCACTGTTTAGATGTCATGGGATCCTAATTTTGAGTTGAAATCCCATAAAATGGAGGCAAGGTCTCGACACGACCATAGCTGTTGACTGGGGTGTAAAGCATAAATTCTAACAATCAAACAGATTTTGTTTTGTTTTGGCAGGAGGAAGGCAGTCAAGGGCGGTCAAGCTTGTGGGTAACACTTTTTCTTGATTGTTTTTATATAAGAAAGCATAACAGAATAGACATATTATAATGCCATTCTGTAAATATGTGGTGGCAAAGGTCAACCTTGTTCCGTTAACTTAACAGGTAAAACGGGGTAACGATGGCCATGGGGAGGTGACAATAAACAATGAAGCCGCTGTATTCGTTATAAGTCACTTGAAGTTATACTAAAGGCGTTTCTATGGCATTAAATCATTAACGTTTCACAAAGGTATTCTTAATTCTTCAAAGGAGCTTTAAAATGCCTAATCTAAACCATCAGGAAAACATGTCTGTGACATGTATACCCCCTTAAACCCCACTTTTATATAGTAAAACTGGGGTTCACAGGGGTATACCTAATTTTCTTATTTTTGCTCCAAAACATAGATTGTGGGTACTCGTTAGAACCGCCTCGCGATTGTGGGTACTCGTTAGAACCGCCTCGCCGAGGCGGTTCTAACGAGTACCCACAATCTATGTTTTCCGAGGCGGTTCTAACGAGTACCCACAATCTATGTTTTGGAGCAAAACTAAGAAAAATAGGTATACCCCTGCATACCCCAGCTTTGCTATATAAAAGGGATTTAAGGGGTATACATTATACGGACATGTTTTCATGATGTGAGGTTAAAAATGCCTAATCTAAACAATCGCACACGTTTACGTCCATCGTGGCTTTGCGAGATCAATGGATTTCCGTTTACTTCCAACAAACTTAACTCATTTAAACTTAACTCATTCAAACAGAATAGCCCCAGATGTGACGCCGCTGAACGCGGCGTCCCATCTGGGGCTATTCTGTTTGCTTATAGAATTTTCATCGAAAAATTGAATAAAATTTAAAAATCATACCTGCAGCCCCTAGAAATGAAAGTGGACTCGCCCAATTGATAATGATGGGAAAATCCATTCGTCAAATATGGGTTAAAGTCAGCTACAGCTATCGCTATATGAAATGTTTGATCAATAAACGATTTAAGACATAATGCTTTGCCACTCGTTCATATCCTTCATGCGTATTCTAAATTTATAATTTAGATCAAGGTGTAATGGAGGGAATGAGAGCTATGAAGACTCTAACGAAAGGGTTGAAGCTGATGTCAAAAGGAAAGAAGGGACGAATCTTTGAGAAGTCTGGAGGTTATGCGGTAGCGGTAGAAGACTTTGATCGAGTCAAACCGAGAAATGTTTACAAGGGAGATATATACTGGGTAAGTTCTTGTCTGCGCAGTGGTAAAGTGGTTAGTGCGTCTGACCGGAGTCGCGAGAGGTCACTGTTTCTTTACCTACATGTACCTTCGCCGTGTAGTCTTTGAGCTTTTAGAGAAAATCCAGAGAATTGCTCAATATATAGGAAGTGACGGATTAGCTCCGTCTTTCCTGATAAAACGTCGTTAAGCCACAAACAAACCCATTTGTGGCTTGTTTGAATGGGATGAACTGTTCATACTAAGCCAGTGCTAATCGTGAGAATAGTTTATTTAAGAACTTTTTAAGAAGGAATGATTTTTCTTTTCAATTCAAAAAAATCATAACATGTTACAGACGTATATGATATAACTTAAATGTTATGCGACAATCTGCATGCTTAATTTTTAACCCGATCATGTTGATAAATATGCTGCCTTCTTAATTGCACGCAGGTGGGTCTGGCGTCAGACTCTATGATGGCCCCGACATAAAGCTATTCACTTTAGTTGGTTGGTGCTGGAGCTTTTTGTCTGTTGCTTGGCCCACCGGGGTTCAACTGGTGTTTTTCTTTTGCTCCGGAGTTAGTATGTTATTTGGCGCCCAGGGATCTCCATCGTCGGGCAGCTTACTCAATCTGTGAGTCCTCGTTTTTGATTCATTATGATTCATTGACTAGCTAGAGATTTACCACGAGTACCGAACAACTTACGAAATGTAGTGAACCACTGTAGAAGCTGAGGGTGAGGTAAGGTACCTGTTAAATCGATTTAAGCCCCCCCCCCCAGTTATTTATAACTGACCGTTCCAATGCGGTACTGCTGCTGTGTCCACATTTATCCAAGTTATTGGAAAGTTCCTCAGGCATTTCCACTGTGTTCAGGTTAACTGCAGTAAATTTTGAGCTGGCTCTCTACTTTTTACATCTCAATTGGCTATCGCTAACAGTGAAACACATCGATAGAAGATAAACCAGGTAAACTCACAGTGCGGGATCCAGTACGCCGCTGTATATATTCTGTAACCATTGAGCTACAACAGTATTGACCAAAGTACGGAGAATATTTTATAAACGAGTTAGATAACCAAAGCTTCTGTGATCAAGTCCTAAATATATGTGTGCGTACGGATGTGCCACTGTAACAGATAAACTATTTAGCCCTCAGTTTATAATATGATGCATGGTTTTAAGCATCAAATTGTAGCTACTGACAGTATAAAGTGTTTTACATTAAAATATCAAACGAATCGGTATGCTATTCGAGATTGTCCTGAAGTGTAATGGATATGGATCTCTACTGTTACTGTTTTTACTACTACTACTACTACTACTACTACTACTACTGGAAGTTATAGCTAAATAATAATAACTATAATAATAATAATAATAATAATAATAATAATAATAATAATAATACCATGTTCGTTAGCAGGCCATTGACAGTTAGCACAGAGCTAATCATTACGAAGACATGCCTAAGCAATGTACAGCAATTTTTCAACTGTAAAATATAATAATTTCAGTAGAAAAAACGCTGACCTTTTTTCTTCTTTTTTGTGCTTGAAACATATATTGTGGGTACAAGTTACATGTAGAACCAATTTTATTAAGATCCGATGTTAACTTAACATGTGTGTATGTATATTTTGTTTTAATCAGATTTACGTTTGGACCGCCTCGCCACGAGGCGGTTGTGCGAGGTGGTTTTATCGAGTACCCAGAATCTATATGTTTTAGAGTTAAAATAAACAAAACATCCTGTGTATCCCTGTATCCCCAGTTTTACAACATAAAAGTTGTGTTTCAAGGGGTATGCTTTTCCCGGACATGTTATCCTGATAAAATATCTATTTTAGGACTCTGTCGCCACCCAAAACCCAAACGGTAAATAGCTAAATAGAAATTTCAGGGACTGCCGCAGACAATAAATAGACGACTAAATACAATGGGAACATTATATGGTAACCCGAGCGATCGGCAATTTCCCAAATGGTTGCCACTGAGCTACCTTAACCGAAGAATATATAATATGCACGTGCATTATTAATTGATATTATAATAAACAGCAGCAGACCTTTCTATCGAATTCTGTTTAAAGAAGCCGACTTGTTCCATTTATGAGTTTAATGTTGCATGACTTTGTGACCACCTGAATATCAACTGGTTGTTCGCTAAGCCCTCTGCATTTTACTTGTTCTGTCCAAGCTAGCACTGAGACCACCTTACCTTCAATAGC
This sequence comes from Rugalucina vietnamica, assembly GCA_964017185.1. Taxonomy (NCBI): domain Eukaryota; kingdom Metazoa; phylum Mollusca; class Bivalvia; order Lucinida; family Lucinidae; genus Rugalucina; species Rugalucina vietnamica. The sequence goes on from OZ024884.1 coordinate 13,332,815, forward strand.
TGCTCACCCTGCTTTCCGTTATACGTGTTTCATGTTGGTACTTATAAAATTTTCCTAACACAATTTCCTTATTTCTTATTTATATTTGTGTATAACTGAACCACTACAGAAGCTGAGGACGAGGTTAGGTACCTGTATAATCGATTTAAGCCCACCAGTAATTTATATTACTGATCGTTACAAGGTGATACTTCTGTGTTGGTTCTTGTTGTTTTATGTCTTGGTGTTTTATTTTTATGCTGTTGGCGCCTTATGTATGTTATCATATTTTTAGTTAAGTTTAGGTGGCCACCTATTGGGAAAATAGCTGCTCATTCGGCTTACGATATGGTTTCATGGTATAATAACCTGATTGTTAATTTAATTTTTTCCCACCTCGGATTTTGGAGTGGGAATCTTTTTTCTGATTGCGCCTTTTCCTGATCGTTGCCTACTTGTACTTTCTTACTTAAGATTCTCGGTAAGAAAATCATGTATTGGGAAAACAAGTCTTGCATCTGGACATTCTGCTTGTGTTAACTCTTTTGGGAAGTCCATGTCTATGACAGATAAAAGCTTCATATCACGGATTCTAAGTCGCTGTTTGTTTGTGTGGATCATCAGGAAAACTTGTCCGTGAAATAAATATCCCCTTAAACCCCACTTTTATACAGTAAAACTGGGGTTTACAGGGATATTCCTATTTTACTTATTTTATTCCAAAATATAGATTGTGGGTACTTGTTAGAACTGCCTCGGCAAGGTGGTTCTAACGTGTACCCACAATCAATAGTCCAGCACGGTTATGGCATATTTTCGATGGACCTGAAAGTTGGGTAAAACGTTTTTTTTCTTGATGGATTCTTGTAGGTAAGACATTGCCATTTAAGATTCTGGATGATGACAGCCTGTCATCATTGAGCATTTTGAGAAATTCAAGATGGCATCTAAGATGTCTAAAATGACGAAAATACATATGGACTACTATACAGTTTGTCCATAAAATGAATAAAATAAATTAAATGACTGGTAAAGCTGTAAAATTAAAATATTTAAGATAGCATCTTAAATGGCAACCATAAAAAATAATTTCTTCACTTTTTGTATATTATTGGTGTAAAATAGACACAAATATACCACACGGTTCATCTAAACAAATGCTTTGTATAATATGTTAAGGAATTCAGAGGTTTGAATTATCTTTGAAGCTATATACGTAAAGTGCAAATTTAACACAATCACAGAGCTGTTATTCTATTAATGTAATTTCAGTTTATTTTTACACATATTATGAATATGATCCATAATGAATGGTCATAGTGTAAAAAGATGATAGAACAACATTATCATTCTTTCATATATTCATCACCAGCATGATACAATCATCAAATTGGCATTTCTAAGATTAGTATAAATGAATATATTTACGCTTGAATTGAAGACCAATATATATAATCGAATGCATGTCCTCCACACAAATAAAGCTTAGAAACTAGCTAAAACAATAAGTACACAGTGGAGACTTTTGCACCTTTTTACCTATTTATAAGGTCGGGTATGACTTGTTCTATACTCCAGCTTAGTTGCTTTTACTGAAAATATATTGATTTATATAGCTGAAGAAAAAATGGATATGGCTCATATTTAGAAGATGTATCCTGTCAAAAATCAACAATATATATGGCACTGTCCATTTTGCATCTGCGATTGATGAAATAACATACAGTGTATGTAATGTGTACCAGGGGTAATGGTGCTTAAGAATGTGCAAACGACCATTAATATTTAAGGATCTATATTTGCAGATATCGCTGTTACAGGAAATCCACTTAAATGTGAAAATCTATGTAAATTTTGTCGAACTCAAGGGAGCATAATTCAAATCAAGAGTACCAGGTCATAAGGTACACACTTAAAAACTATATCAACGTCAATTAACATGCAATGTTACACAATCCAAGTGTTAGCCTTGACATTTATAGTTCCAATGTCGACGGCGCGGGTACATCAAGGGTTCCAAGTCTAAGAGCGTGCTGAAGAGTAATTCAAAGATATTTACATTTTTAGCCAGCTAGGTAATTTGACATTAGTTTGGCCAGTGTCAAAGAAGCAGGAATGATTGTCAAGGGCACCGGCTGAAGGTGTATGCTTGAAAAATATATGTAGATGAAGGACAAATACTAGTAAAAAATAAGCAAGGTTTCACAATTACGGCCAAGGTACTGATACACACACTTTAATGCTAGACTAAATATAGTTGTTAAAGTAAATAGAACATACAAAACAGATCAAGGATATCTGGTCAATATACATACTTGAAAGTATACCTAGTCTGTGAAACTTGTTGCGTCCGACACGTTGATCTCTTATATCATCCCTGTGCTTTAAGCAGACGCAATAAAACCACACATATGCAGCTAAGGACACAATCCAAAAATCATTTGTCTCACAGTTTTGTGTGATTTTTTTTTCTACAAGCCTAAGCTAGCTTTGTTGTAACCACAGCACTATTAGACGCTATGGCTCTTTCTTTCACTTCAGAAATGCAATAAAGTTGATTTAAGAAGGCGGTCTGGTGGTCACCAAGGGGTACATTTATTAAAGGTGGAGGGGTGAAGTTTGGTCTCATTAGTTAGCCATCAAAATGACTCTGGAAACATATTTGGCAGAGTTGACTTTAAAACTCGCTGGCAAGAAATAGGCATGTTTGACATTTTCAATTATTAAGGAAGTATGGAAGCGTGCAATAGCTACCCATCCTTATAGAGCATGAGCATTAATTAAATCAGCTGTTTGTTCAGCATTCTTTTATACTTAGACTGTCAGGGTTTTGTCTGTGTCAGTTCTTGCAATCAAACCATATCAGGACTTTTGAGGTGTTTAGCCAATAACGTACATCAGTGTTATCTACAACTATTGAAACTTCTTTTGGAATTTCATGAAGTACAAATGTGGCTATCTGGTACACAAGGATATTATCTGTCTGCTTGTAAGCGTATTAATGTTACACCTTTCAGTTGAAACACATCTTTACATTTTCTTAAACATTTTGTTTGCTTGTTTGCCCGTATCAACTAGTTTGTGGACATCACTGCTTCTTTTTTGAAATCCAACATCCTGTGTAAGCTCACAACTTATCAACTTAATAAGCAGCTGCATATTCTCAGTAACAGCAAAGCACAGTAAAATGAATAGTGACCAGGCAGACTATGTAAGCGCTATCTATACAGCGAAGATCTTGTTACATTTTTCATTAGTATTCCGAAGTATTAAATTTATTCAGTGATGCATTAAAATCAGAAATCTACAAAAGTTTCAAAAGTGTATGTATTAGGAAAATATTTATAATATTTAAATGTTTTGACAGCCATCTTGGGTTCCATATTGTACGAAAAAAGGTAACTTATGTTAGACATGTGAATGTGTACTTAATAGTAGGATAAAATAGCATTGTTTCATTCTGTTAGAGACAAACTATAAAATAGTGCATAAAAATATTATTTTCAGGTGTCATATCTTGACTTTCTCAAATTGTTCAATAATGACAGGGTGTCAGAAGTTGGACTCTGTATATTGACAAGGTCTTACATGCATGAAGTTATAAAGAAAACAAAACTCAATAGGTTATTTTCATGCCTGATCAAAATATGTATGAATAAGAAGCCATATATACATATATTGTACAGACAATTAAATTCGTCAAGAAATCTTATTTTGGCGACCATCTTAGATGCCATTTTTGATCGCTAAACCAGGAAACAATAATTATGTCAGACATAATGATACCCGCTAAAGTTGTGAGGAAACATTACATTTTTATTCATTTTAAGGGGCACATTGTATAATAGTACATGTATTTTCATTATTTTCTGACATTTTGGACGCAATCTTGAATTTCTCAAAATGCTCAATGATGACAGGCTGTCATCATCCAGAATCTTTAATGGCAATGTCTAACCTACAAGAATCTGTAAAGGAAAAAAACTTTATACCACAATTCCAGGTCAAATTGATTTTGTGCCGGACTACAATGGTTTGAGCAAAAATATTAAAACATCGAAATTTATCTAATAAAATTTTCAATTTTTACAGCTAAAAAATCTCTGTATATTGCATGGGCAAGTTTTCGTAATGATAATGGTTTAATGACGACGGGACATCGGAAGTCTCATCCGATAGTCTGGAGAAGCCCTTGATAAAAAAAATGTAAAAAATAAGCAATGATCAATAAATGGCGCAATCAAAAAGAAATTAACCCTCCAAAATCCGAGGTGGGGGAGAACAAATAGACACTCAGATATACGTACAAGTACAAAGAGAACATATAGAAAGCCGACTGAGCAGCTATTGCCCAAAAGGTGGCCACTGAGTTACCCGAACTTACATGTAACTAAATACATGAAAATGCACATAAGTGGCGAACAACAAGAATTCAACATGAAAATATAAAAAATAAGAACCACAACAGGACTATCGCCTTGGAACGGCCAGTAAGATTAAATTTCTGGAATTGGGCATTAAACCAGTTTATTTTCGATCACGCAAATAAAAAATTCTCAAACTTTTGGTTAAATTTATAATTGACTCTTCTTCTTTTTATTATTATTATTATCATTATTATTCACAGCAAGGCAGACACGGTTTCATTGGTGACCGAGAAATAACCTTACAGAGATATGGCTCTACAGGACGGCCGGAGCTCTACCTAATTCAACATGACGAAAATGGTTCTGGGCTTAAATGGATTGATACTATCGTCTACACCAACTACTGACTTCCATAGCATTACGAAAACACGCTCATGCAATATACAGAAATGTTTTGTTTGTAAAAATGAAAATTTTCACTGGAAAAATTCTGATATTTTTCTTATTATTGATCAAAACATAGATTGTGGGTACACGTTAGAACCGAGGCGGTTCTAACGAGTACCCACAATCTATGTTTTGGAGCAAAATAAGAGAAATAGGTATACCCCTGCATACCCCAGTTATGCTTAAAAGTGGGGTTCAAAGGGGTATACATTACATGGACATGTTTTCGTAATGAACGATCAACCTACGCAAAGGACCGCACCAGCCATATCAATTACCGGTCTAATGGTGTTCAACGTTTTTGCTTAATCCCACTATAGGACCAACATATTATTATTAAAACTGGGAAGTACTTTTTAAAGAAGATCTCAGTTTAAATCATCATTTTTGAAGAAGAAACAAATAAATACAATTTCTTTATATAAGTACTCTTATATATGTAGATTAAGCATTGAAAAGTAACATATGCATAGGAGGCCCAGAGGTGGATACAGTTGAATTTAACCAAAACAGACACCAGGCGGTAAAAAGTTAAATGCAAGACATTGCATAAAACAGTTTTTGATTATGCAGCATCTAAGTCCGTATGCACTGTCGCAATTTGTCACAATATCATTAATTATTATATAGCTATAAATATCAAATCATTAAAACTTAGGGATAAAAGCCGAGTAACAAGTGTGCAGATATCAGACGATATCTATACACTTACTTGATATTGTACACTTGTTTAAAGCGAAAAATTCTTTTTATGAAACATTGCCGAATTCTTGACTTGAGGGTCATCGTGCAAAACTGTAAAATATGGACGTCAACTCTAATAACGTCATCTACATCTGACGTCGCGTGAAAAATGACGTCATACCGGGCCAAAACGTCAGCTGAAATTTGTGAATTTCAGAAAAGCAATTTAAGCCGAAAAAAGAAAAGAAAATGTCAGCAATATTGATGCAATTGCAAGATGTGCATCCGAAAAGTAACAGTGCAAAAATGATATCATCTGATATTGCACTAGTGCAAAAATGATATCAAATGGATATTATTGCGACCTTAGTGTAGATATTTCATTTTTTACGCTAACTCTCAACAAAATATCAAATATGAGAAGCAGATATTTATAGCTATATAATAAAAGGGTTATTGCACTGATATCGGTGAATATTGTCCCTCGTTGGGATATCTACGGACGCTCGCAAGCTCGCGTCCTTCGATATCCCAACTCGGGACAATATTCACCGATATCAGTGCAATTACCCTATATTATTGCATAAATACCCCTGTCACACGACATTGACAGCCGTTTATTAATGAAGATAAACCCAAGTATACTGAGCCAAACTTATAACGCAACAGCGGTTTATTCTTATTGTTATACACAAGAACTGTATCGAATAAACTTTTCGTCCAATGAATATGATTGCCAGACGATCGACACATCTCATAAGATCTTGTTTGTAACATTCTGTGTTATGCTCTCAAGAAATTAATCATTTTCCAGAGGTAGGGTCTTGGCAAAAATGAAATGCATTGTGATTTTCCAGAATGCGACATGTGATGTGTATTCGTACCCTAGAAATTACTGTCGGTTTTTAGGTTTACACCTGCCCTATTTTAGACAATGAATACTTTTACAGTCAAAAGATCAATTTTGCTCAATTTTAAGCAGAGTTGAAGACTCATTTTTACTCCCAATCATTCAAGTTTACTTACATTTTAACATTTGTTACATACGTTCCTGACCCAACAATTGGACGCTATTGTGTTTTCAAACAATGTTGAATGAAAGAATGAACATGTTTTCACAAAGGTTTTGTTAAAAACATTCGCCGTTAGAATTTTTCACTTATTTCATTTTCTATTGTGTTCAATGGAATGCACAGTTGTAAACGTTCAATTTTTAGAGATGCAAACTTTGATTTAAAATTTTGGGTACAAATGAAAGCCATATTGCAATTACCTCATCGAATCTCATTGGGTAATCCATAAAGAAGCGCAATCTATGTAAAACTTGACTTCCAGAATCTATCAGGGGACGCATGCCCTTCAACATAACCGTTTTGACCAATCAGATGGGAGCTCAGTGACCCATGCCCAGAAAACCAAAACCTTAGTACCCAGTTTATTCATTGGTAATTGCTGAACATTGTATGTCGGGTAGAACGTCTTACGTTACATTATAGTGCGCAAAACATGCCACAACCGTGTTGCGTTATATGTTTGGCTCAGTATATTAATATTGCAATGCACGCGCGCACGTGCTATTAATACATGTAATTTACTTATGCTCGTTCCCGGGCGCCTCGCACGTGCTTATAATGAGAAACTGATGTCCACCCGGAACGAGCATAAAAACGATATAAAAATGTGCAAATGCTGTAAAATACAGTGCACGATCATTTCTTTCGTTTTTGCAGAATTTATGCAATAATAGCGATCAAAAATGATTGTGTCATTCATTAACCTTCACTAGGCCCCTCGGTGAGTGATGAAAACCTCGGGCTACGCCCTCGGTTTTCCATACTCCCCTCGGGACCTAGCGAATGTTAATGAATGGAAAATCATGTTTGATTCCTATTGATAAACTACTGTACCGGATGTATTGCACGGTTATATTTTCAATATTCTTTTCCTCAAAGTTGACATGCCTCCGTATTGGAATTTCAAAGATCTGGAAAAAATGTTACACTTAAACAATGGCGGTTATACGGGAGACAAGGGGTTGAGCCGCCACATCAGAAAACCAACAATCTGCTTATGCGAAACCAAAGGCGCAGATTAGCTGTGCAGTAACTGCACATCTGATCAGCGCCTTTACTTTCACTACACGCATAATACAATCCCTCTTCTTAAATCCAAAGTTTCAGGCATCTAGACTGCTTCTGTGACGTTACAGGCTGGTTTATTGTTGGACCCGAGGTTATAAAACTTTTTTCAAGCTCAGCTCAGCTGAGCATGAAATTTCAACTGCTTATAAATGCTGAAATAGTCAAAATTAGTGGAAAATTCAGGTTCATACCTCAAAATCTGGTAATTTATCCTGCTAATAAATGTTAAAATGCCAACAATTGTTGGCATTTTAACATTTATTAGCAGGATAAATTACAGGCTTAAGCAATCTGAACATGAAATTTCAACCAATTTTGGCTATTTCACTAATTAAGAGCTGTTTAAATTTCATGCTCAGCTGAGTTGAGCATGAAAAATGTTTTATAACCTCGCGACCTGGTCGGACAACTATTCGCTGGTTTTCTCTTCTCACGCGAAGGCTCACTTATCACCAGATTTATCAGCGACAGACTGTATGCAACGGCTGCGATTGAATTAAATCGCATTTAGAAACTTCAATATGGTAGTGAGTGCATCGGCATTTTTAAAGCTACAATCTGATCATTTAAGACGTTGGTCTTTCCTAGAAATTGCACTAGAAAACATATTGTTAAAACATCCATTTTCACTCCAGCTTGTCGTTAGAGCATTTGTATTACACACGGGGACCAGGTGTTCTGAAGAACTGGGTTGCTCTTCATGTTGTCCACAAAGATAGATTGATCTGCTGATTGAGTAACAGTTCTAAACTGACCTTTAGAATGACATGCTTAATTGAATTTTTATCTTACTTTTTGGAATATTGGTCATGTAGATACCAATAGATAGCTGCTATGATTAATAGAACGATGCTTTTGTTCCTATTCTTTTCCAAATTTGTGTTTTTAATATGCAATATGAGCATGTTGTGAACTGAATTAAAACAAAATGTGCTTTAACCAATCAATTGCAATGTTTTTATCAGAAGGGGTGACAGCATTACTTAAATACTGAACAGATTCTTTAGAACGTCTGGCAACTGAGGCACTGTCTCAGTTCGAAAATAGAATAAAAAGTAACCTGATTTACACATAAACTTGACTGACCGAAATGCCGAAACGGCAAGCTCAAGTGAAGAGGGCTGTAAGATTTGTTTTCGCCACAATGAGATGTGCGGTTTTCCTAGAAATACCGGACTTGCATTTTATGTTGTTTGACTGGATACATTACTTTCAGCTGCCATTTTAGGACACCTCATCAGGATAACATGTCCGTGAAATGTATACCACCTCATACCCCACTTTGATATACGAGGGGTGTTCTTTAACTCTCGTCATCGACTCGTTTTCTCCTATACCGGCAACTGTATCAGAACAAAAAGTCTTGGTAATTATAAATAGGTTATTTGCGATATTGAAATCACCCAACATTTTAGAACATTGCAAGTTACCGATATCATTGCAAAGTGAGTGTCTAAAGAGGGACACCCTTATGACATTGCAAATAACTACTTTTTCCTGTTCCAATAAACAGAATAATGTTTGAATTAAACGGGTTATTATCACGATTTTATACCTACGGGGTCTTCATAACCTTGCAAATGCACAGGTGAATAGTTATTTTCCTAAAACAGAAATTGCACTTTTTACCATAAACATAGTACTATGCCAGCTTTATTAAATGAACATGAAAATAGAAGTTTCAGAGCCTCAGTTATGACTCATCCAAACTGTTTATGCTGCTTTGTATCAGATCTTTGTTAATTCATTAATATAAGTTTTGGATTATATTATATCCACTAAAATCTTGGTTTATGAGTAGAAACATTTTGAAACATAGCACAAAATGTCTGTGGAATAATGCCCATACCACAATAATAGCATGTACTAATACCACTACAATTTCCAAAAATCTATCTACTTGGTAAGTTTAAGAAACGGACTTTTACCACATACATGTAAGAACAACATTCTCATTAATTGTCTCGCGAAAAGTAATCAAGCAAATGACAGGGGTATACATATTTTTCATTCTTTTATTCATAACATAGATTGTGAGTTCTAAGGCGGTTCTAACATGTACCCACAATTAATATTTTGAAGGTAAATAAGAAAAGTATCTTGTTTTTTCTCTTCCCAGTCAACAGCTGTCGTCATGCTGAGACTTTACCTCCATTTGTAGTGCTTGTATCCAAAACTAGGATGTGCTTGAAGATACGAACGATTAATCTGTAAATTAAGATAGTCAGTAGATTTTATAAGCTTTGCCTGGAGGGACAATCAGTCAGACGGGAACCCATGGCAAAAAGTGAAAAAAAAAAAAAAAAAAAAAAAAAAAAAAAAGCAAAATATTGCTGGTGGTGGCCAAATGCCCTTTAAGCGCCAGTTTTATGTAAAATAGAAGCAAAGTACATTAACCGGTCCTGGGTGCAGAAAAAAAAAACTATTTTCGCTTTTGCTCTTTAAAGCTCTTCAGTGTAGATTTTGAGAAGGACGTGTAAAGGTAATGGAAATCACTCAGGAAGAAGGTAGATACAATTGTGACTTCCAGTGCAGGCAATCTCTTTCTAACTGTTTCACGCAGTCATAGATAGATACACAGATTGTTTTTCAAAACGCATTATCTTAAATAACTATACATAATAGAAGAAATTCTAGCCTTCTTTGTCCGTAGTGTGATTTCAACGATCAGTAAAATATGTTACACATAAACAATGGCAGGGATGGCGCATACAAGGAGTCATCACAGTGTAATCTTTAACTCCAGATTTATGTAAAGATTGCGATCAAATCGCTTTCAAGAAACGTCTGGGTGGTACATAAGCATTCATCTTCACTAGGGGATCTGCCTTACATCTGCCCTAGGAATCATATTGATAATAAGAGTTCTTTGTTTTCTCGCCACAATGAGATTTGCAGTTTTGTTCGACATACCGGCATTGCATTTCATCAGGATAACATTTCCATGAAATATATACCCTCTTTTATTTTATACTTTACAGTGAAAACCAGAAAACCAATGTATATCAAAACTTGATAAAATTGGTATTTTCATTTATATGAAATTTCACTGATATCAAATCTCACTGATATCAAATGTAACTAGTGACTGAGTTCAGCCTATATCTTCACTGTAGATTTTGGATTACTTCTGACGTTTCCATTTACTTGACGTCATTAAATGCGTCTCACTTCAGAAATTCAAGCGCCTATAACTCCGTTATGTATGAACGAAAACATAAAGTGTGGTATTCATTGTCTAAGTTAGAACGTAAGGAACAAAAAGGTACCAAAATTATTTGTGTTTTCAAATTTATTTATTTATTTATTTTATTTTTTGCATTTTCACCGCCTGCCTTGTGAATTGGAAAATGCCCACGTATTGTATAAAATAAAAAGAAAATTTGCTTTTGTTTCGGTGAATACCAAATACATTTCATCGAGTTGAAAACATAAAAATTTTCACTCGTGCTGCGCATTCGTGAAAATTCTGATGTTTTCAACTCACTCAATGAAATATATTCGGTATTCACCTAAACAAGCAAATGTCCTCTATATACCCCACTGTTACATAACAAAACTGGGGTATACAGGGGTATACCTATTTTTACTTTTGCTCCACAACATAAGAAAAATATAAAAAAAAAATCCACTGAAAAGTTCAAAGTTTTACAATTGAAGATAAATCCATACTGGAAATGTTAGTTTTCTTGTGACAGAGCTATTATGCTGTGAATATGTGGACTATTATCTGCTTTGTGACTCTACCAGTGCATGTAATATGAAAAAATATCAAGCTAAATTATGGAAAGGAAGAAATTGTTTTTATTCGTTCTTATGTTTATAAATATATGTATAATTATAAATCTATGTAAGTATAATTTGAAATACATGTACATGTCCTCTTTTTGCTTGATTGCCAGTGACATTATTAAATATTCCGTTTTAAAATTTACCTATGGCTTAAAAAGGTACAAGTAGGCAATGCTGAGAAAAAGGCACATTCAGAAAGAAATTCCCACTCAAAAAACCGAGGTGGGAAAAACTAACTTGACAAATAGGTACTGATACTTAGAAAACATATCGTAAGCCGAGTGAGCAGCTATTACCCATCAGGCGACCACTCAGTTACCCGAACTTAAGTAAAAATATGAAAACGTACATAAGGTACAGTACAAAACATAAAACAGATGGAAACACAACAAAAGTATCGCATTGGAACGATCAGAAATATAAAATTAATATAAAAAGTATATTTTGTAACTTGTGATAACTATTTCTAGAACTGTTCAACAATAATAATTATTTATTTTTACTGGTCAGTACAAAGATTGTTTCTGTAGTAATTGAATTTATCCGTGTACATTAAATGAGAAGAAAATATGATATATACTGAAAATCAAAAATCTTGCACCACCCTATTTTTGTTATTTTATTTATGACCAAGTAGAACTATTTTTATTTTTAACATTATTTTTGGTTAATTATAGTATCAAAACTTTGACTTTGCAGCAACTTCAAAATGTTTTATTGCTTTTCCGCTACTGCCATGATGCAGATCACATGAACAATGAAACCTCATTGAAAAATTTCAATGATAATCAATTTTTCTCCAAAAATGCAATTGTACTTTTTTGCCCCAAAAAATTTGCATTGTCATCCACATTATTGAAGTTGCTGCAAAGTCAAAGTTTTGAATTGGAATTAACCAAAATAATGTTAGAAATAAAAATACATGTGTAGTTCTACTTGGTCATAAAAAATAACAAAAATAGGGTGGTGCAAGATTTTTGATTTTCAGTATATAAAATAGTTTTGCTCAGTGCATAGATTAAGCATACACGTTTGAATCTCCTTACCGAGGCGGTTCTAACGAGTACTCAAAATCTATGTTTTGGATCAAAATTAGAAAAAAAAAAAAAAAAAAAAAAAAAAAAAAAAAAAAAAAACAAAGAAAAAAAAAAAAAGTTGCATATCCCAGTTTTACTATGGTAAGTACTGTGGATATTGGCCATCTCTGCCCTGGATGCATTGCATTAGAGAAGTATTGGACAACATAATTAAATAAATATTTTGCGACTTTCGCAAAACATTTAAAGTACGGAAAGACCACAACTAAATCAAGCTTCAATGAAAAGGTACAAATAGGCAATGATCAGGAAATAGCGCAATCAGAACGAAACTTTCACTCTAAATACCAAGATGGGAAAACTAAATTGACAATAAGATCTTATGCTAAAAACATATCGTAAGCTGAGTGAGCAGCTATTTCCCAAAAGGTAGCCGCTATTTTACCCAAACCTAACTAAAATAAGAAAGCGCACTTAAAGTGCAAACAGAACAACAATTCTACACCAAGACATAAAACAATAAGAACCACAACAGAAGTCTCGCCTTGTAACGATCAGTAATATACAATTAGTGGCGAGCTTAAACTATGTTTCCATGGCCATAACCTCTCCCTCAGCTGCTGCAGTGGTTCACAACATTTGATTAGTTTTTGGTCCTCGTGATGAATCTCTAACTAGTCAATGAATCATCAAGGACAAACAAACAAACCATGATAACCACCGTATCATGATGAATAAAAACGAGGGCTCACAGATGCAATAAATTGCCCGACGATGAAGATCCCTGGGCGCCCGATAACTTCGGAGAAATTAAACCGGAGAAAAAGAAAAACACCAGTTGAAACTAGTTGGACCAAGCAACAGACCCAACCAACTAAAATGTAACAAATACATGTAAAGGTAAGAAGTATTTTTGATACGCCAAAATGTATATTTAAAATTTTGTCTATATTTAAAGAAATCGGCCACTTGAGGCAAAGGTGTAGCACCAATAATATTTATCACATGCTGTTGTGCACAAACATATACTTTTATTATGCATTGTCAGGTCTGGGACCATTTTTCAATATTAATCAGATCATACAAGCCAAGGTGAGTCTTAAAACCGCCTTTCACGTTCAAAATATTTCAGGTACAAGTGGCCAGAAAGCATTAATCGATCGACGAATTCTGAATGAATTGTCTACCGAGACACATGCATCTAGACTTGGCAGGAATTGGAAATACATTTGGGGTTACACGGGGAGACTTTACAATGAGAGCAAACAATTCGCCACAGCACTGAATAAGACAGAGTACGCTCTAGCGCTGAATAAGATAGAGTACGCTCCAGCGCAGAATAAGACGGGGTACGCTCCAGCACTGAATAAGACAAAGTACGCGTCAGCGCTGAATATGATGGCGTATGCCCCAGCGCTGAATAAGACAGAGAACACCCCGGCGCTGAAAAGGACACAGAACATCACAGCGATGAATATGACAGAAAAAGCAATGTACATAAACTTAATAAAGAAATTTAAAACTGCCTGTGAGGCATATAATATCACTTATTTGCTTGACGGCGGATCCGTGCTAGGAGTGTACATGTATAATGGATTCCTGCCGTGGGATGACGATTTTGACTGTAAAGTGAATGTTTCCCAGAAAAATATCCTCAAGAAAGCTTTGGAAGACATTCCAGGATATGCACTTTTCAGTCGAAATAATAGAGTTTGGAAATTCTTTAGTGAGAATACGTCAGTGGTTAAATCTAATCGTAAATGGAAGTGGCCTTTTATCGACATACTTTTCTTCGAGGATAACGCGACCTCTTTATATGACGTCACATCTGAGAAGCATCGACATTTGTATCCGCGTTCAGATATTCTACCACTTAAAAATGGCGTTTTTGAGAACATGATAATGCCGGTTCCACATGATATAGAGGCATATCTGAATAGAAAGTTTAACATGAATGAACCTTGTAAGAAATGGTGGTCTCATAAACGTGAAACGGGTTCAGTAATGAAACCTTCAAACAATAACAATCTATGTCACATGACGTTGGGGCTTTAGTCGCTAGTATTAGCCGTACTAGAAAATAGGTTAAGGATGGCGACATAGATTGTTGTGATAAATTTTACAGGTCCGTTTCATTAATTAACCAAATAGCGATTTGTTTCATGAGTACCACTAAAGGTACTTAAGCTTCGCCAGAGTTTATTTGATAAGTAAGTAAGTAAGTAAGTAATTTATTCATGCAATAAGCCATAAGGCCCATGAGCACATAAACATATAACAATATACAGAATATGCAGGATAGCAAAATATGGTTTCATACATGCTATTCCGGGAGAGGTGCAAATTATTCATATATGACGCTGTATATGAAAACGGTAATGAAATGAAAACGTTGCTCATAATGCGTATAGGGAAACATTCGACCTGTAGTATAGATAGTATCAAGTAATATTAACTGGGAACAAACAAGGAATACCAGTTGTACGATTCTTTGTTTGTGTCCGAAACTGGAAAGATATATATTTGATTTCACATATACATACATACATACATATAACATGCCCGAATATAGTAGATAGTACTCAGATAACATAACAAAAAGACAGACACTTTGTATCGGTTGTGCGATTTCTTGGTATGTGTCAAACACTGGAATAATACAAAAGTGTTCCCTATTTCCTTGTACATATTTATATAAAACCTGTAACTACAATGTATAGTAGATAGTACTAATGTGAAATCACACGCGAACAAGCACGCTGTACCATTTGTACGATTCTTGGTATGAGTCGGAGACCCTGGCGCAATCTAAACAGAAAAGAACATAACCTTTCGTTACAAATACATGTATCATCAACATGCATAGATAAGTTTGCTTTTATACCTCTAGTCCGTAAGAGTAAATACATACATGAAAAGACTCTAAGCCATATAATGTATACTGTAATATGAAGCGCCTTCTGAAATCTTACTTAACAAAAACAATGTATAACGCTACAACATGTCTGATATCTGAAGCAAGTATTTCATGTTACAAACATTAGATAATACCAAAATCTTTTCTCATTTTAAATGCTTTATTTATAAACATACTCAGATTCTTTATTATTTGACAGTTTTCAGATAAAAATAATTCAATAAATTTTACCATATTTGGTCTTTGCCAATAATACCTTTTAATGTATTTTTTTCTTATATCTTTATAAAGAGGACATTCTAAAGTGAAATGAAATTCATCTTCCAGTACACTACAAATCATACATAATCTTTCATTAAGTGGAGTTTTATTTGGCTTTGTCCATCGACCAGATTCAATTTCAAGCCTATGTGAAGATACCCTAAGTTTGCATAAGCTTTTCCTATATTTTTGTATTTTTAATATTTTTAAGTACTGCTGAAACTCGAATTTTGCAATATTTATGTAACATCTTGCCCTGGAAGAATCTTCAAGTCTTGCATGCCAGTCTTGTATAAAAATGTCTTTAACTCTTGTTTTCAACATACATAGGAACTTACTTATATTCCCAACCCCCTGTGCATTCCAAACTTCTAGAAAACCCAACCTACTTAACAAATGCTTTAATAATGATGCCCAATTTACTTTGTTTGGTTTTATTTCCATATCATTTAACATCATCTGATAAATGCATTTAATATATTTATGATTCTCTGTGTGTATAATCTTTAACCAGAATTTCACTATATTTATGTATCTAATTGACTGATAATCCATTCGCCCTAACTCCCCGTAAACGAAATCATTTTGCGTGGTTTGTTTAATTCCTAGCATTCTTTTACAAAAAGACAAATGGACTGTTTCAACCGCTGTCGCTTTATTGAAGCCCCAGACTTCACTTCCGTAATTCAGGATAGGCGAGATAAGTTTATCAAATAAGTCAAGATAATGCGCAGGCATTAGAGAAGTAAATTTGTGCAGATACTTGTTCAATGTGAAGATCGCTTTCAGTGCTTGACCCGCTAAAGTTTTTTGTGTTTCAAAGGAATAACCACCCGCAGTAAATACTATGCCAAGGTAACAAAATTTTTTCACAATTTCAATATTACTCCCTTTAAAGGTAAACATTAAGTTTTGTGGTAATTGACCCCCATTTCGGAAAATCATTACTTTTGTTTTTGTAGTATTCACTGTCAATTTCCATCGTTCGCAGTAGGATTCTAATATGTCTAGAGATTTTTGCAGTTCGTCAGGCGTTTTCCCAAAAAAGAACAATATCATCTGCGTAAAGTAACAATAAAAGCTTAACCATTCCTATATCAATTCCATTAACCCCATTATTATCCAGTTCTTGTTCCAGGTCATTTACGTACATAGCAAACAGAAAAGGAGAGAGGCACTCCCCTTGCCGAACACCAATATTGCATGAAAAAGCTTCACTCAGGGTATTATTGATTTTAACTTTCGATTTGACATTTTCATATATTGATTTTATTATATCTAACATCAGACCCCTAACACCTATTTTTATTAATTTATACCAAAGAATGTCCCTACCAACGTAATCAAAGGCTTTAGTGAAGTCTACGAAGCAGCAATATAAATATTCATTATTATTAATACAATGCGAAATAAGACCATTTAATACATAAATATTATCGACTGTACTCATATGTTTTCTAAAACCAGCTTGTGCCTCAATATAAATCCTATAATCCTCAGCCCATTTATTCAATCTATTATTAAGTATTCTAGTAAATAATTTTCCAAGAGTACTCAGTAATGTAATGCCCCTATAGTTTGACACCTCATTGACATCTCCCTTTTTAAAGATCGGTACAATAAACCCCTCAGACCATTGTTTCGGGAAATAACCCATATGGAATAATTTATTGAATAAAATGGAAAGATACTGTATTAAATTTTCCGAGCCGTTTTTGAAAAACTCATTCAGAACTAAGTCAGGACCGGCACTAGCTCCGTTGCGTAATTGTTTAATGGCGCTTAATAATTCATTTGTTTGTATTTCACAATTTAATTCGTCAAAAATAATTTGAAACTCTCCTCTTACATATCTTTCGTTATAGAATAATATGTCCTCGTCAACTTGAAAAAATCGATCGCCCGGATCATTAATGGCCTTAAAATATTCTGCGAATTGTTTTGCATTGATAGAGTGTTTAGTATTTTGGTTTGCAGACTGTTTAAGTAAGCGCCAATATGCTTTTGCATTACTATATTTTGTTGAAATTAGCTTCTCCGTTTGAGATTTGTCGTATATGTACCGTTTTTTTCTTATTTGAGTTTTAAAATTCGATCGGGCATTTATCATATTTTGCTCATTTACTGTACTTTTATCATCTCTATATATATTCAGTGCTCTGTAAAAACGCTCTCTCAATGTTTGACATTCGTCATCAAACCAAGGTCTATTTGATTGATAACCACTACTGCATGTAGAAACATTAGTGCCTGTTTCATTTTGTACTTTAAGTTTTTTTGCAAATATAGGGTCACACACATTTTCCATTAATGTAAGAAAATCATCAACATTTTTATCAATGTCTTCGGCCTTACTAGCCAGCCTTAAGTTTGAGGTTAAATTTGTAAACTCGTATTCTGCTCCATTTAAGTTAAAAATATATTCATCTTTTTTAGTATCATCCCATTTATATTTTTTGTGCAAGCGCTCGCTCGGTTCCGCTTCGTCCTTTTGTTTATTGTGTGTATTTAAGTGCCTCAATAAAGAAAATGATATTAAGCAGTGATCAGACAAAATATTTGGTTCGCTGACACTAAACGTATTAAATAAGTTCATCATTGAGGGATTGGTTATTACATAGTCAACTACGCTTTTGCCTGAGCTTCCATTGAAAGTAAATTTTCCACAATGTTTGTCTTCCCCTAATCTGCCATTACAAATACGCAAATCATTTTGTTTACAGAAAGCCAATAATTTTCTGCCATTTGTATTTACTTTTTTATCTTCTGAAACTCTTGGCAAAAATTCGTCAGGAACGTAGTCATCAGGCAAATAATCGTTATTGAGGTTATCTAAAATAACAAATCGTGTTCAACCCCCACCCGCGAGTTTAAGTCTCCACAAATTAAGATATTGTAACAATTATCAGTTGTATCAGCAATATTTGTAATAAAATCTGAAATTCGATCCAAGACACAGATTTCAGTAAGCGCTTCTCTACTTGATCCTGTCGGAATTATGTAGCAGAGGCATAAATAAAGGTCGCATGATAAATTAAACAATGACCTGTCAATTTTTACCCAAATTATATCATCGCTGTCTGTAGTAAGGAGTGTGCAGTATTGGTTTATATCGTTTTTGACATACAAAGCAATGCCACCTGAATCACGTTTAGCATTGCGCTTTCTGTTTGTCCTATTTAATTGAAAAAGCGTAAAACCGTCAACTGCCACATCATATAAATCATTGCTCCATGTTTCCGTAAATAATATCAAATCATTATTTTGAAATAAATCGATCAATTCAGACGACTGTAATTTGTTTGTAAACTTAGTAACTAGGCCTTGAGTGTTTAACAATGAAAAACACACACTCTCCCGTCTGTCCTATAGATTTGTATAGGTAGGTTGATCACGTGACAGTGTCCCGTTATTGTTCGAACTTGTATTTTGAGTCCCAGATGAATGAACTGTAGTACGTGTCGTAGTAGTGATAGTATTTGGTGTACTACGCGATGGATTTATGAATGGAACTGGATTCCCACTATTAGCTGCCGTATAATGAGGTGTATTACCGACTAAATGTCCTGCAGCAACAGCTGCGTATGTGCGTGGCGTAGCCTGATCTTGTTGTTGCTGCTGCTGCTGCTGTTGTTGTTGTTGTTGTTGTTGTCGCTGCTGCTGTTGTTGTTGCTGCTGTTGTTGCAGCTGCTGCTGTTGTTGTTGTAGTTGTCGCTGCTGCTGTTGTTGTTGTTGCTGCTGTTGCAGCTGCTGCTGCTGCTGCTGCTGCTGTTGTTGTTGTTGTTGTTGCAGCTGCTGCTGCTGCTGTTGATGTTGTTGTTGTTGCTGCTGCTGCTGTTGTTGTTGTTGTTGTTGTTGCAGCTGTTGTTGTTGTTGTTGCTGCTGCTGTCGCTGTTGTTGTTCCAACTCTTGCTTTTGGCGCACCAGCTGTTGATGCTGTTGTTCTAACCGCAGCTGTCTTTGTTGTATGTCATGTTGCTGTTGTACTGTCTCTTGTTGTTGTTGTTGTTGCTGTTGTTGTGACATTTGCACAAAATGCTGCTGCTGATCATGTTCATTAGGTCCCGTGAACACTCCATTTGCCAGTTTATATCTATCCTGATTTAATGTCTGGTGCCAATCTGGAAATTCGTCGGCCACAACCCTGCCATTTACCACTAACTTTGCAGGGTACTCTATCGACACTTTATTACGTGCATTTTGCCTTTCAATTTTAAATTGTGGCATTAGACGTTTCCTGGCCGATACTATCTCCTTTGGGTAGTCTCTTGACACAGAATAATTCGAATTTCGTAACATGTAACCTGTCTCGAGGACAATGTTTATATGTCTTTGCTCATAGAAAGATGCAATAATGGGCCTTTTGGGGGATCATTTTTTTGTCTTGCATTGCGTAAACTTCCAATTCTGTGCACCCGTTCGATTCCTAAATCATCGCTATCGAGACTCATCTCTGTCCATAAGAAATCGCGTAGGACCTGGCGACAGTCTTCTGATGATTGTCCATTCTCGCACAGGCCATGGAATAATAGGTTTTTTCTCCGCGACCGGGCCTCAATATCTATAGACTTATACGCCAATACTTTAAGAAAACGGTTTTGTTCACTGTTTTGGTTTTCAATACACGTTACTTGCGTCTGAATAGTG
This sequence comes from Rugalucina vietnamica, assembly GCA_964017185.1. Classification (NCBI taxonomy): domain Eukaryota; kingdom Metazoa; phylum Mollusca; class Bivalvia; order Lucinida; family Lucinidae; genus Rugalucina; species Rugalucina vietnamica. The sequence goes on from OZ024884.1 coordinate 13,353,087, forward strand.
GTCATATTTTGGGTCATCGTCGTCAGATTTTGATTGGCCCGCTCCAACTTTTCAAGTTTGTCACAAATAAACGAAAATTTTGCATCTATTTCTGGACCGAAACTATGCATATCAGTATGGCCGGTATTAAATCGCCTCCTCTTATTTCTCACAGTATCGATATCCATCTGTTCAGTCTGCTCAGAATCTTGGTCAATGTTCATTGAATACCCCACCCACTCATCTACAGGCGCCAACTGTGCGAATCTGTTGTGGGTTGGAACGGCATAAAACCCTCCAATGCCATCGCTTATAAGCCCGCTTGGACCGGGTGGTCGTAAGGAAATATAATTCTGCATACCTCAAGTCAATCTAGACACTACAGTATATCACAGTTCCTCCACTATCGAATATTTTTAACGATTTTTAAACTGCTGAAAATTTTCACCATTTTGCTATCCCGCGCATGCGCATATATATTTGATAACTAATATATGTGTGTAAATATAGCCACATCGTGCTAATCAATTTTGAAACATAAACCTGGTCGTTCGTCTTTTACTTATGCTTTTCAGCTGGGCGTTACTGACATACATTACTTCTCTTTCTAATATACGGGGATGGGTCAGAAAGATCTGTCATAGATGCCATAGATCTGCCATAGGTGAAATACTTCGGTTCATAGACACGATAGGCTGCTGTATAATATATATTTAGACAGGGCATTTCGCCTTTAGAATGATACCAAATCAATGGTCAAAATAAATAATGAAATAAAATAGAAAGGGTTAGCGTAAAAACGTATCAAAAACATTCCGATGGGTAAAATTACGCCCCTCTCGTAGCTCATTTATTTTTATACGTACTGCTATGAAAGACACTGCTGGGAATCATGTGACCGCAAATGTTTCCATATACACCAAAATGTAAACAAATGACGTCATCAGTTTTGTTTTCTTTCCAAATAACTTCAAGATACGCCTGTTGATTTTTATGCCACCTAGTGCATTCCATGGACAACAATATTTGGAAGAATTTGAGCCATTGTTTGTGGCATTTCACCTGGCCAGTGTTTCAAACACTTCAATTATTCTCTTAAAATACGCTGTTACCCTACACACATAAGCTTTATTTCCTTCAATATCTTAAATATTAAATGTTAATCATTACATTGAAATTCATTACATACTGCTGTGGTATTATAAAAACGTGGGAAGTTTTTTCCATAACGGATAAAACCAAATTCTGCAATTTTACGAGCAGATTACTTTGCTAGATACCATGTACACAGCAAACCAAATTGATTCCTTCCACACAAACAAATTGTGTTCTTATTTTCTGTCAGTTTAATATTGAATTTTAAGTAGATGAATTTTGGCTCTCTAAAATTGATTAGGTCCAATACAATGACGGACATAGCCATGTTATCGCTAGTTCAGAAAGTACTAGATCATACAAACTGTGTGACTCTTTACCACTCATATCCATCAATAGTCTTTTAAATGTTTCATGTTGAATACCTTTTTCTTTCTTCATTTCTTTATTTACTATACCCGACAAAATTAGAAACGTAATGATGCCATTAACCAATTTTCCATAAAGCTCATAAGAATTAACAAAATTTTATGGATTCCATTTCATAGATATGCTATTCGATCACACTTTTGAACAATGGGCAAAAACTGTGCTTCAAAAATTAGCCATCAACCAGGTGGGGGTCATATGTTAAGTCACTTTAAAATTGCACCTTTTTTACCCTCACTTTGGTATTTGCTTTAGATGTTTAAAATCTTTTGAGTACACTTCAACGACCCCAGACACACACTCTTTGCATCTTTTATTCTCATTTTGTTCAAACATGGACTCTTAAAGGGAAAGGCAAGGTTAAAACACAATGTATCTTAAATGAAAGTAGGTGCCTCTCTTAACAATTTGGTACGAGTTTTATTAAAATCAGATGGATATTGAGAAAGTTGTGTTGGTTTGAATATACATTAATTTCTGTTAAAAGATGCGGCCATCTTGGATATTCATTAGGCTTAATGCCGTCATAAAGTTCTACTTAAATATGCATAATTAATAATAATGAAACCTTATTAATATTTTTCTGTTAATTTTTGTTACACTGGTTTGTACTATTGATTTAATATCAATTTAGGACGTATACCTCCATAAAAAATTTGAAATATAGAATTTATTCATTGTTTATGGTTTTACAATTTTCTAATTAAATATTCACTTCGTTCCAAAACTTCAGATCACAATATCTCACTTAATCCTTGACCAATTTGAAAAAAAATTGCACCAAAATGTTTCTTAGATCAGACCTTGAGTTTAAAAGGTATTGTCGTTGAACGTTCTCCTTTAAGGCTTGGTAGCTCTTGTTTTAACCCTAATTTAAACAAAAATGCTTACTGGAGCTAAACCGTATAAGCCATGAAAAGTTTTAAGCTAACTTTTATTAGCTGTACCGATCAAGAGCGATCAAATTAGAACAATTCAAGTGGGTAATGATCAGGAAAAGGCGCAATCATAATGAAATTCCTATTGTTTATGAGAACACTGTTTGCGCAATGTCGGCGTTTAGTGTATGCATAGCTCTTAGCGTCGTTTTGTTTTGATTTTCCAATGACGTTGCAAGCTGTAGAATCTTATTTTGTTTGTTTCTGCATAATTAAGTCCTAAAGCGGGTAAACATATTGTTCATTTTTATTTTAAATTAGTTATGCGACAATTGATATACACTCCCGCCCGCGTAATTGTACTCATTGAATGCGCGTAACATACGCGAGTAATACTCGCGTAATACGCGCCTATTTTATACGCGTATGTGTCAATAGCCAGTCAAATTCAATTTTTCTTACGCGTATGATACGCGTAATGCGCATACATTACGCGTAATGACTTTAACCAATGAGCGGTGAATTAGTAAAGCAAGTCATTACGCGTATTTGAAGTATGTATACGTATTGTTCTAACCAATCGAGATTAAAACAGTCTTACGTAAAAAAATACGCGTAATATACGCGTAATGAATGAGCCAACAATCTTGAAATTTTATGGTTAAACCAAAATTCCGGACTTTGCTTTAGACCAAAACATTATCTTATCTTGTTCAAACTAAGGCCTGCAGTATTAAAGGCTCGAACAATTTATGAGTACGAAATAACATCCGTGAGAAATATTTTTAAAGCTTCATCCCCAGATCGGTAGCTGAACGAACACCAAGTTTCTGTTATATTTGCTTGTGGTTTTTATTTTGAAGAAGAAAACATTCGAGTTCTGTTAAATAATAATTGAATATCAATAAATAAGAAAGAGACGTGGTAGGAAAACAAGCGAAAATCTAACATGCCGTATACCGTACGGTGGTGCCTCTAAAAATGGAGGGGGAACTAAACGACAATGAAAAAAAAAACGAACAGAACTGAACATGGTTACCTACAGGTGAAAGTCACTTAGTCACGCATGAATTTTCACTCCAGTTGAAGGCTAAATGTTGACATGATGACAGTTATTGGGTAAGTTTTATGCTTCTTGAATCTGTAAACTTTAAACCCCATGTAAACATAAAACAATTTGACAATAACTAGAATAAAGTCACGCCATTTTCACGATTAAGATACATCAATAAAATCCATAAAACTTGCACATTGTTTATTTTTGATTGAATAATAAAATCAACCGGTTAGGTACTTTAGCTTTTATACTCCTTGTCGTTACGCGTATGATACGTGTAAATACGCGTAAACGTATTGCCAGTCTGATTGGGCGATACTTCATACGCGTAATGACTGAACCTTACGCGTATCGACGCATTTATCTCTGCTAATGAATATTAATGAGATATGTTACGCGTAAATATGCGCATGTTACGCGTAAATGCGCGTAATTGGCCTTACGCACGTAATACTCACGTAATACTCGCGTAATACGCGTAAATGGAGTACAAATACGCGGGCGGGAGTGTACCCTAATTCGTGTATAAGGTTAATTACATGTGAAAACGGTTATTTCGCTGTTGATGACGTCGCATTAATATACGCGACGTCAGTGCAACGTTTGGCATTAAAACGAAAAAGGCGGGAATATTGAACGGGTTTTCTCTAAATCCTCCAACGCAATTCGATGACCCCCACTTTTTATTTCAACTTCTGAATGGTTACAGCGTTTCATATCTATTGGTTGCGTAGTTTAGGAGATATCGCAAAAATACATAGTTTTTCCAGGTTTGAAAACATGGCGGGAAAGCTAATTTTGCTTGTAATCTCCTCAGTTTAAAAGCAAATAGTATCAAAATTTAAGAAAATAACACTGATCGTATGTTTAAAGTGTTTATGCAAAAAATGATACATATATTTAAACACATGTCCGCTACGAACGCGATTTTCTGAAATGCACGAGAAACATTAAAAAAGTTCTGATACCATGGAAACGAGGCCGGTGACATCCCACTTTTATTTCGATTTTAGTCCAAGGATACAATTATCTTGAAGCATGTGAAGTTTCATGAAAATCATATGCGGGAGTTTAATAATTATGTTTCCCTTTAAGCCGAATGGGCAGCTATTTCCCAATAAGTGCAAAACAGTAACCCGAACTTAACCAAAACTATGAACACGTACATAAGGTTCAGACAGCACGAAAATTCGACTCCAAAACATAAAACAAATATAACCACAACAGAAGTATCGCCTTGGAACAATCAGTAATACAAAAAAAATGCTGGGGGCCTTAAACCAGTTTTTAGAGTCTCTCAAAGACAAGTTCACACGCTTCTAAATTAATGCAAAAAGTATGCAAAAAGTATCAGTTAGCTTTTTACACATATGAAAAATTTCTCCTTACCTTTTTATACTCACTTTTGACATGTAAAATCATAGACTTTTCTACCGTCAAGAGCGCCATGTGCCCCAGAAAATGAACATACGCACAGTTTAATTCAACAGTTCTTGACAGAAAGTTTGCAGAATACGCACCAATTCTTCACATGTCAAAAATACACACGTGAATCTTGGTACCGTTTTTATATATTAAAAAAAAAAGTTCTTCACAGATGTGATGAATACGTACAAATTCTTCACACGACAATGATAAAAACGTATTAAATTTGAGCATACATGATACCCAAAAACTTTCGAAACTGGCATACGCAAAATTAATGTCACATTTCTCAAAATTAATGTGGTGTACATGGGTGTAAAATTTGCGATATGTTAAATGTGCGTGTCCGACAAACCTACATTTTACCTGTCGCAGTGCATCTAGTTTGAAAGTAGCTTGTCTGTTTCAAGTCATGCTTAATTTGCATGTTACGCGCATGGAACTTATTCGAAACGTATAAGACACACACCCGGGACACACCGAACTTCTAGAAAGTTTTTAAGCATGTTTGATTTTTTTTTTTGGGGGGGGGGGCAAACGCACCTTGAGCGCGCAGCGACTAACAGCAACGTATATCGACGTGCAACAAGCGTACACCAAGCGTAAAAAACGCGCGTTTAACGCGCTTCTAACGTGTCTCCAACGTGCTCCTGGCGTTTTTTGAATTTTACATTTTTGTCGACACGACCGGCGCGCGTTTGGATTATACGCTAGTGTGTGACTGCTGTTTAAAATAGCAGAATAAGCCAACGCGCGCCGGGCGTGTTGACAAAAATGTAAACTTTGAATGATTCAACCTACGTCAGGAGCACGTCGGAGACACATAAGAAACGCGCTACATGTGCGTTTTTGGTGTACGCTTGGTGTACGCTGGGTGTACGTTGATATACGTCGCTAAAGGTCGTTGCGCTCTCTAGGCACGTTTGTGTTTAATCATGCTTAAAATTTTTCCAGAAGCTGGGCGTGTCTTGTGCGAATGTATTTTACGTTTCGAATAAGTTCCATGCGCGTTACAGGCGTGTTATGCACGCTAGTGTACGCCACATGCGTTTTCAGATTTTATGAGATATTGCTTCCGTAGCGTGCCCTAAGCGTTTGTGAGACGCGCGTTGAACGTTTGCTGTGCGCCTGTAGCACATGCTTAGCGCGTCTGGGAAGTAACACAAACGTACTTCAACACTTTGAAATTTTTGTACGTCCGGCACACGTCTCAGTCAGGCGCTAATGTGTGACTGCTAAAGCGAGTTAAAGGAACAAATTATTTTTATACGTCCAAAATCTAAAGCATGTTGAGAGTATTCATACGCCAGACGCGCGTTTGGGTTATACGCTAATGTGTGACTGCTGATACATAATAAAGCCAGGAAAGCATTCAAAGATTCGTTCTCAATATTGAACAAAACCGAGAATGGCTATTTTTTTTCTTTTTTCATCATATTTTAGCTGCAATTATGCACAAGTCATTTGTAACCACTGCTCATCCGCCTACGGGGAAGGGCGGTGATTGTGGCATTTCTGCTTTCAGGCCCTGCTATAAGCCTCACACACAGGGGGAAAACTGGGGGGTTCAAAACTTTGCTCTTTGGCCTCACCTTAGAAATAGAAAATTGCCCTGGAGTAAGGATCCTAATGCATAAAAAACCTCGTAATTCCCCCTGCACTGCGGATACACTCGACAAGTAATTGCTCTGCACTTAAGCCCGGCTATCCCCCACCGTAGGTATGTGTGAAGGGGGGGGGGGCAATGGTTACAAAGGACTGGTGCATTAGCAATCAATACATTTATCGACGAAAGAATAGAAACATGATGACTTTTGTTTTAGTGTGGAGGGTTTCAATCCACATTGCATGTGTATAGGGATGCAATGTCAATGATGTTAATTATCTTTCTTCATGTGACACTTAGCATATTTCTGTAAAATGGAGGTAATTGTCCTTTGAAAAAAAAATGTTATTTTACCTCTAAGAAAGGACGCATTGTTGCTGGAAGAATGAATAAGGCCCAAAATAAATATTTGGTGTACATGGCAACAAACAATTTTGATGATGGGAATGAGGTGTTTACACAAACAAAACACTTTGAAAGATTAGCTCGCATATAGTTAAATAAATCTGATGTATTTGCATGGACTGGGCATATTCATCCATCATTATCCCTCAGCATTTGAAAGAAAACTCGATAGACTTACCTAGACCCGGTGGAAAATGGCGGCTTCTTGTTTACAATTTGCACATATTATAAACATTGCGTATCACGTGATTTCCAGCAGTGAAAGAGATGCCATGGATTCTCTTAACCAAGACAATCAAGCTTAAGTCATCGTAGCCTTTAATTTGACTTTTAGGTACCTCGATGGTCTTTTGAACATTGACAATCCTTATTTTGAAGGCACTGTCAATCAAATTTATCCACCTGAAGTACAGTTGAATAAAGCCAACACCACAGATACCGAAGCCCCCTTTTTTGGATTTACATCTTTCTATAATTGCAAATAGATTTGTTTCTTTCAAAATTTATGATAAACGCAATGACTTTGTTTTTGATATAGTAAATTTTCCGTTTTTGGATGGCGACGTGCCTCGCCGTGCTTCGTAAGGTGTATACATTTTGCAACTTATTAGGTTGGCTAGAGCCTACAATTATGTAGCGGACTTCAACGCGCGAAATATATGTTTTTTAAAATGGCCAAACTTCTCCAGCAGGGCTATCGGTATCATAAACTTCGAAAAACATTTTCCAAAATTTATCGCAGACACTATGAGTTCATTTCCAAATTAAATGTTAGGCTAAAGACGCTTTTTTCGTGAGAGCCTTTCGGAAGGTGACTTGGTTTACAAATATATATAAGAAACTTATAGGAAGGAATGATTTTTCTTTTCAGTTCAGAAAAATTATAACACGTTACAGACGTATAGGTTATAACTTGAACATGCTTACTAGTTTTTAACCCGATCATGGTTGATAACTATGCTGCCTTCTTTAAATGTACGCCGGTGGGTCGGGCGTCAAACTCTATTATGGCACCGACAAAAAGCTTTTCATTTTAGTTGGTTGGGGCCGGAGCTTCTTGTCTGTTGCTTGGCCCACCGAAGTTTAACCTGAGTTTTTCTTTTACTCCTTATTTCAGTAAGTTATTCGGCACCCAGGGATCTCCATCGTCGGGCACTTATTGAATCTGTTGAGTCCTCGTTTTTGATTCATCAGGGTGGTTATCATGATTTATTCGTTTATCGTGATGATCCATTGACTAGTTAGAGATTCACCACGAGGACCGAACAACTAACTAAATGTTGTGATCAAGTGCAGACGATGAGGTTGAGGCTAGGCACCTGTAACACCAGTTTAAGCCACCTCCCACTAGTTTTATATTATCGAGGCGACTCTAACGTGTACCCACAATCAAAGTTTTTTAGCAAACATAAGAAAAAAAAATCAAGATTTTTTCAGTTGAAAATTTTAAAGAAATATATCTGTTTACGAGTATTGCATAGGTTAGTTTTCGTAATAGTTAGTGGTGTGCTGTCATGATTGTATTGTTATCTACAGATATACAACACCCCTATTAACAATCATTATAATATTAGTAGACGGAAGTTGATGGTATTTAGAATTTGCATATTTAAAACTTGAACATGGCGCAGGTAAGAATTTTTCATTTAGAATCAAAGACTGAATGAATTATTCATATTGATATAAAAGAGTGTTAGTGTTTTGTTTAAACATGCTTCTTGACATTGCATTCGACGCGGTTCTTATCAATTTGAAAGAGCTTTATCAATTCATCAGGAAAACATGTCCGTGAAATGGGTACCCCCTCAAACCCCACTTTTATAAAGAAAAACTGGGGTTTGCAGGGATATGCCTAATTTTCTTATTTTTGATCCAAAACATACATTGTGGGTACTCGTTAGAACCGCCTCGGCGAGGCGGTTCTAACGTGTGCCCACAATGCATGTTTTGAGCTAAAATAAGAAAAATATAAAAAAAAAATCCTCTGAAAATTATCGATTTTTACAACTTAAGAAAAGTCTGTATATTACACGGGCGTGTTTTCGTAATGTTTTGAAAAGTTAACATTATGAAAATATGCCCATGTAATAAATACATTTTTCTTGAAACAAGAAATGAAAAAAAAAAAAAAAAAAAAAAAAAAAAAAAAAAAAAAAAAAAATATCAGTTGATCATGAACAATTATGATTTTTTTAATAGTCACTCAAAAAGAGTACAATTCTTACAATCTATGTTTATATGGTTCAACAATAAAAAAACCTTTTTTACCGCCGTATACCCAGTCTTCCTTTATAAAAGTACGGTGTAAGGGGTATACATTTCACGGACATATTAGCTTGATGTAAAAATAACATCATTGTATGGCGTGATGCAAACCGGAACAAAGTATGCGTACTTGGTTACTTGGTTGTAAAATTTCTAACCCTCGCATGCATTTATTAGCTTTTAAAGCGTACACGTACATGTACCAACGCAAGACTAATCAGTGTAAACAATGACAAGAGTAGCGACCAAATTAAGAAATACAATAATATAGTATACTTTTAAAACGATCAAGCATTCCTTTTATTATTTATTGTATAGATAAAATAAGTAGCCAAGAGCAAGTAAAATCAATTTAGATAAGCAATGGCATTCGAAACAATTATCTTTCGAAACGTCAACACTTTTAGATAAAATGTAACATATAATAAATTAAAATGCATGCTAATTGATTCGGTGCACAAAATGCTACATAAATGTATCAGATTTTTTTTATAGAAAAATGCAACACCAGTTCAGCAATACTTTTCTGAAACGTTTAAGGATCAAAATGACAATGTGGGTGTGTGTTTTAAGTACGTCACCAGACATGAAAATTCAACTTAACTTCATTCACTAAACGTGGTTTGTCAAGATCAGGCTTAAGGTCTTTATATCAGCGTCCTGTGCAATCTTTACAATTTAGATAACTTGTTTCAGATATCAAATTTATAGATGTGTTAAAAGTAATGTTTCAAAAGGTAGCACATCACCATTTATGTAGAGTGACAGCTTGCAGATTACAGTTTTGAAAGTGTTTTCATCACAACTTCCTTACCTTGTCAACTACATATTACGAAAACTTGCCCATTCATTATACAGAGATTTTTTATCTTTAAAAATTGAAGATTTTCAGCTGAAAATATTTGATATTTTCCTTATTTTTGCTCAAAACATAGATTGTGAGTACACGTTAGAACCGCCTCGACGGGGCGGTTCTAACGAGTACCCACAATCTATGTTTTGGAGCAAAAATAAGAAAAATAGGTATACCCCTGCATACCCCAGTTTTTCTATATAAAAGTGGGGTATAAGGGGGTATATATTTCACGGACATGTTTTCCTGATGACGTAGCTCTTTCATCCGTCGCTTCCAAAGTAATACACGCTTCTTGTCTGTTTTGCTGACTTACTTTCATTTTTTGCAGTTCCCGTTTGGTATGGATCTATCATTATTTTAATAGATGGAAATCAGTAAAAAATTCAAACATCACAGCTTATAGAGCCGTATACCACCTTTCGTGTAAAAACAATCATGAGCAACTGTAAACAATCATTTTGAAGATAGAAATATATCCATTTTACTTCAGCATGCAACTTTTTTTTAGATACTTGTCAAAGGGAAAGTAAGTTCTGAGCACTTGAATACAGCTTGTATGGGCAAAATTTTAAGTAGAATAGAATTCAGTGAGTTTTTTTTTAAAGTTAATACATATAACATGCTTACATATTTCTAATGATTTTCAGTACACATTTGAATATTGGTGTGGAAACTTATAAAACATGAATGAAACGAAACGATAATAACCCATCTGACAAAATAATGACGTCTCCCGAAGGGAAATGTCAGAATGACAGCTGAGTGCAGGGTCAACAGATTGATAAAAACTGTAAACAACTGAACGAAGTGGCATAAATATAACTTACCTGGGATACAAATTACTGTTGTTTTTTTACCACATACTGTCCTGATTAGCCCTTTATAATTGCCGAAATCTTAATTTCAACGAAAAGCAATAGGAATGCGTCAAAATTGCCGATTTGGTTGCCGGGTAAAAATCGTCTGCATCATGCAGCGCTGCCATGCACGTGCGAATGTGCACTGAAAATGATTGACAGAAAATGCTGATAAAATCTATTGTGATTGCTTAGTACTACTGAGGCCTATATACGAATCCTTTAGTTGTTCGAATCTGCAAGCTGTCACTCACTTAGCATACATTGCGTGCAATCTACATCTTTCCGCATAAATTGTGTCGAACATTTTCTTAGATACGCCTCGCCACAATCAATGTTTTGAGCAAAATCAAGTGAAATATCCAAAAGTTTCACCGATTTATTTTCAATTTTTAAAGCTTTAGAAAAAGTCTTTATACTGTATGGACAAGTTTTCGTAATGTATCCTCTCAAAAAAAAGTGTCGAACATTTTTCTTATCATCACTAAATCTACTTAAGTTATCACCCACACTTGCAGGTTGGTCAATGGTCGTACAGTCTGTTTGTTTTTCGGAACATGTACACGTGTTAATGACCTATTTTTGTCCCAAGATTTTGTAGCATGTGTAACCTTCGAACATATTATTTATCCGCATATAAGGTGTCGAACATTTTATGAGCATCATCCCATCTATGAAAGTAATCATACACTCTTGCAGGTTGGTCACCTAGTCTATTTGGTTATTTTGACAATTTTGGAAAATGCATCATTACATATTTTACCTTTTGAAAATCAACCAAACTATTAACCTGAAAACAAATGTCGAACATTTTCTGATCATCACCCAATCTACATGTACTAAAGTTTTTACACGCTGATGTAGGTTGGTCAATGCTCACAAATCCTGTTTGGATGTTTTGACAATTGTGTTCCATATGTAACTTTTGGGCAAACAGCCATACTATTTATCCGAATAAAATGTGTCGACAATTTTCTGATCATCACCCGATCTATTAGGTCACGGTTTATTACCTACATGTATTCTTGTAGGTTGGTCAGTGGTCACACAGTCTGTTTGGATGTTTTGACAATTTTGTTCCATATGTAACTTTTGGGCAAACAGCCATACTATTTATCCGAATAAAATGTGTCGAGCTTTTTCTGATCATCACCCGATCTATTAGGTCGCGGTTTATTACCTACATGTATTCTTGTAGGTTGGTCAGTGGTCACACAGTCTGTTTGGATGTTTTGACAATTTTGGCACCTGTATCATAACATATTTTGTACCATGTGTTACCTTCGGTCAAACAGCTGAAACTATCGGGGAAGGGAGCTGTTTAGTATGTGGTAAGTGGTTGATTTCAAACAACGTTTTAGCACAGAACATGTAACCCATCATCTACTGATTTTTGTCATAAGTGAATTGACACTAAACCCGCCCCCTGTAAAAATATCATAATATTAATTAAGCAACCTAAAATTGTGGTTTAACATTTATATCAACTTTAACGGTTACAGCATCACGACGAAGTCACTTTGGAAAAAATGCATGTTTCATTCACACCATCGATGAACTGTATTGAGTTTTACAATTAATAAAAGCATGGTATGTAAAACGTTTTGAGAATTGTGTTTATCATAATCTGATAATTATGATTAGCTACATAACTCAACCCATGTTTTTGTTGCATTTTCACTCTTTTATTTCCAGGTCTTGTTTATTTTGTGCCAATCTTAAACCTGTTCACATTAGCGAACATTCGAGGAAAGATCAGAGAAATGAAAGGCATAGATGGTTCCTTTATAAACGATTGTCTGACTGTAATTTGTTGTCATTTCTGTGCTCTGGTGCAAGAACACCAAGAAGTTTCCGGGTCACCAAGTGCAATGAGTATGGCCAGAGAATAGACTCCGATCCATTGAGTTTTGTTTTATCGTAATAAATTACGTAAACTTGACCATGCAATATACAGAGATTTTTTTAAAAAGTAAAACTTGAAAATGTCATTGAAGAAAATTTGATTTTGTTTTACATTTTCGCTCAGAAGATACATAGTGTGTACACGTTAGAACCGCCTTGCCGAGGCGGTTCTAATAAGTACCCACAATGTATGTTTTGAGCGAAAATATGAAATATCATTTTTTTCTTCTGAAAAAAATCTCTGTATATTGCATGGGCAAAATTTCGTAATGCTTCGATCCATTAAGTTTTGTTTTAAGTTTATCATATTAACTACTGGCCTACATGTACATGTAGTGTGATGAGTATGGACGAATAAAAGTGACTTGTACATACTATTAAGGCTTTTTATAAATACAGACTTTTGAGATGAGGAACAAGAAAGTTGTGTTCCATATTTAGCTATATTTATATGTTTTCTGTTCATATTTCATAGATCTTTTGTTGTTTTATATGACCTTCTGTGACAGAATGGCCTCGCTTACAAAATAGAACAGCAATATTTATTATATGGCAAGTGATGAAATATAGAGAAATATGCATTAAATATAACCAATATTTGAAAAAATTATATTTTCACATGTGAAAATATAAAAAAAGTTATATTTTCACATGTGAAAATATAAGATTCGGGAATACGCAAATTACGATTCCACCGTTTAATTTCTAATTTATACATAACTAAATTTTATAATCTATGCTATTGTTGACGCAATGAACGTTCACACACAACAGCGACGTAATGACGTGACGTAATGACGTCATTTAAGATTTTGACGTCATATGCTTTAGCGCGCAACGTTACAATGACTACATGCAATATAATAAAAAGAAAATTCAAGTTTTTGTCGTGAATATGACTTTTATTTCATCTCGTGAAGTGAAAAATTATATATTTCATTCGTGCCTTCGGCACTCATGAAATATAAAATGTTTTCACTTCACTCAATGAAATAAAACTCATATTCACTCCAAAAACTTGAATATCCTCTATATATTGCTCATGATAAAGTCTACATATGCCGTTTGCTTAACATATCATAAATATAATAACAACTTGAGAACAAGCAATCACTTGACGCTGTACATCTTGCATGTCATGTGTTGTTGTACCATTGAATGGCAGAGACTGTTTTAATTGGTGTTTCGCTTTTTTCTGTTTTGTTTCTGTACTGCAGCTGGTGTTGTGCCGTGTGGTGGCCCTAAAAAGTCTCCCCGTACATCATCCATAGTGCAGATCATATTTTCCTTTTGGTCCTTTGAGATCAGAGAGGATATTTTGAGAAATCTGAAAACTATTATCGGTTTAGATTCATATTCTAACCAACGTTCAATATATTTGGCCCAATTTTGATAATACAAGTCTATGTATCGACTAGCCTGCTTAAAGTTTGAAAAATTACTGTAACTTTCTTTGGCTCCATGTTGCCAAATCTAAAGGGTCACTGACGAGGCTTGAATAGCCGAAACCGCGGTATGGCCCATCATCTTGCTCGAAAAAGTGCTCACTGTTCTTAAAGGATCTCAGTTTTATTTTTATTCAATGTTAAATTGTTAATCGTTATTGAGATGAACACAAATACATGTATAAGCGTGTCGCCTCTCAACATTTTAACTCAAAGATGATTTTACAATTAATATCAATAAGGATGTCAATTGGGTTACTGATACGTTTTACTCTTAAGCGAATTATTACGCAGCCCCCGTCTCAAGGTAGCTTTTTCCAAATGCTCAGATATATTAATGGTCATTGAGTTTTATGGTCGCTTGCTCGTTAGATCCGAGGATAATCCACTGATCACCCCTGACCGGAGGATCAGTTAATCCGTCGATAACTAAGAGTAGATATCATTGTAATGATTTCTGATGATAAAGGTGCCCAAAAATGAGACCCTCATAAATGTCGTTGCTATGTTTCGACTTCATGATCAGCTCTCTTGCCAGCTTCTCTATTACTTTTGTAAATGTCTGGTGCTAATGCTCTTACTGAGATGGCTTACGATCGTCTTACGACCAGTTTGACCAATAATCCAATCTTTCATTAGCCACGTCTGAATTCTTTCAATTCTAAAAGTACCATGCAATAAATACATGTAGATCACATTTACACAGGTTTTATCACCATAGGTGCGAGTATGATAGGTAATGAAGATTATAAGAATATTATATGGGGTTCTGTTCTAGATGGAAGTTTCCAACCCAAGGGATGACCGTGCTGAGCGGAACCGAGCCAATGCATTTGAATGGGGACAATTAGTAAAATGTAATTAAAAGGGGGGGGGGGACTTGCTGGGAGTATGCAAATGGACAGAAGATTTGCGTTTTTGAAAAAAAAAATATTCCAGGGGGTTGTCTGCCCCTGCCCTGGGGCTTTAAACATGTGTATGACCATAATATTCTTGTCTGAAACTGCTTGGCCAATTAAAGTCAAACTTTATGTGGAGCATTGTTAGATAGGGGGAATGAAACTTTTTATCTTCTGCTTTGAAACCGCTGGGCCAGTCAAAAGCAAACTTGATGTGGAGCATCCTTGGGAAGGGGGAACAAAAGTTTGTATGAATGAACATGAGCATGAAATTTAAATTGCTCATAAATGATGAAACAGTCCAAATATATTGAAATTTCAAGGTTTAGATCACAAATGCCTGTAATTTATCCTGCTAATAAATGTTAAAATGCCAACAGTTGCTGGCATTTTAACATTTCCCTAATCATGCTAATGAGCAGTAAAAATTTTAGTCTCAGCTGAGCTGATCATGAAAAATGTTTTATAACATCCGGAACAGGATTTCACAGACCTAGACACACGTGACAGAACAATATGGTACATGTACGGCAGTCGCACATAACAGAGTAATTCCATCAAGACCGTTTGACATCCAGATTTGTTTTGTGTTCAAACGTGAATAATTGTCAAAGATTTGTTTTGTGTTCAAACGTGAATAATTGTCAAAGCACTATGACATTATGTACTGGGAATAGATCAGAACTCAATATATGTCTTTATTTTTACATGTACACGTACATCGTATTGCTATATTTTCACCCCTTGTGCGTCAGAAGTCAAGCGAATCCATGAGGTAGCACGTGAAAGGGTATTCAGATTTTAACAGTACAAAAAGGTACAAGTAGGCAAAGATCTAAGGCAAATACTAAGTAGTGTAACGGCAATCTTGCAACATTTCGTCCTGGTTTTACTTTCAAGTGCTACTCTATGGACTCGTTTGACGCGTCAGAGGTCAGATTCGAGCTATATTAAAGTGTGTTTGTCGTCAGCATTTGTATGATATTATTATGACTTTTGGGCAACATGAAAATTATATCAAAAATATGTATTTTGCAATTTTCCAATAGATCATTTACACACAATGTCCAGATGCATATCAAATTCGTGAAGGTATTATTTGGCAAATAGATTACTGTATAGACGGCAACTTTGATATTCATATCTGGGCGTGGTCGGCTAGTCCATCTGTCCAGGTGGGAAGATTATAGAAAAGACGGACGCAGTCAGTGTAGACCGCTGTCACATATTTTCCGTTAGAAATCGGCTACCTCTATGTTGTCTAATCCAGTGAATAAGGCAAATTCCTATTTCATACTGAGTGTAACGAACAGCCGAGCCAAGCCACAGCAAACCCCGTCGGTGGAAAAGCATGCTCGTTAACTGCGCTATATACCAAAAACTCGATTCACAAAGTCTCGTGTTTGAAATTTGCATATTTCCAAGGGAGGCTATCCCGTCACAATACTTATTTTCTAACGGGAAACCTGTGAGTTGAATCTTTTTACTGTATACCTCATGAGTAACCTATTTGCCAGTAATAAAGTAATACGTGTAGTCAAAGGTTTATAGCACCATCGAAACAAATTAAGATGACCAAAGTCCTTTTGCATTGTTCTTTATCCGGACGTACACAGTGAAATTATAAATCGTTTAAAGATTTAAAGATCTATGGAAACCGTTATAAACAAACAAAATCGACTCACCCGCGTTTTAGGTTTTACAGTTATGACGTATCTACTGCAAACTTTTAGATATTATTGCTTGTTTCAATGTGCAACGCTATCCCAAGTTTTAGAGTTCGCCTCTACAGATTGCATTTATTTACCGTTATTTACCTGCTCGTGCGAAAAATGGTATAGCCTTATTACCATGCATCTTTGAATTATCAGTACTGTACTTTAAATAAACATTATGTTAACATGTTAACAAACCTATTTAAAATAATAAGCAGTACGTCCTTGATTTACAGTGGTTCTGGACTATGGCACAAGGATTGCAAAATAGAATGGAAATGAATTCCGTTCGAGTCTCGGACATATGACGCTAAATGTTCACATCTGGATGTTTATCCTACTTACGTCTAAAATAAACATTTGCTATCCTGGGGTGGGGGGTGGGGGGGGGGGGGTGCCAGTCTCTCAGCGTTCTACAACTGCAAGATGATAATGCTTCGAAAACAAATTTACCCAATTTTGCGTTGCCTTCAACGTATGTTCCTGGCGTTTAAAGTGAAATATGATTAATAAAGAGGAATTATGAATAACAATACTTATTATAATCAGTCACCTTGTGAGAAAACCAACAATCTGCATATGCGAAAACAAAGACGCAGATCAGCGCCTTTGTTTCTCTACACGGATAGTACACTTCCTCTTCTTCTTAAATCCGAAATTTGAAGCTTCTAGCCTGCTTCTGTGACTATGCAGCCCGATTTGTGTCAGACCTGTTCGGAAACCACATTGTTGGTTTTCCCTCGACGCGACTCTAATAAAAAGGAATTATGATTGTCTATACGAATGTGTTTAGCCAAGACTGTTAGTCATAATGACGTTGCCTCTAACTTCTCAGAATCGGCGAGAAATTCGGTGAATCTTTGATTTCTTGTGCTTCTTGGACTAAGGCACACAGGGGACAGAAGAGAATGGTACAGCAGTCCCCGAGGGTGGTCCCTTCTATTCCGCTCGACTCGCGAATCTTGCCCCTGATGTTTAACCATTCGATGATGTTCAGAATTGGTATGAGGTAGGCGATACCTGTAAAATCAAAACATTTTTTTAGAACAAAAAAAAAAAAAAAAAAAAAAAAAAAAAAAAAAAAAAAAAAAAAAAAGTGAGGGCGAATATCAGCACGTCCTTAAAGTTTTAGGTAGCGTAAAGACTATATGCTGCTTTCTGTTTAGGCTAGGCCCAACCGAAGCATGTTAATACATATTAACTCTTACCTTGATGTTTGCGACAATTGTTGCTTTGGACGGGTAGTCAAAATTAAGAGCTTGCCCAACCCACAAGAAAACGTTTTTTATTTCAAGTTTGACCACAGAAACATCATTCCCATAACGAGGTACGACGAACAAAATCGAAATGTAAACGACCCGGATAACATAATTTGAGCCGCCGCATGGGAAAACCAACATTCTGCATAGGCAAAAACAAAGGCGCAGATCAGCTTCGCAGTAACTGCGAAGCTGATCAGCGCCTTTGTTTTCGCTACACGGATAGTACAATTCGTCTACTTTCTAAATCCAAAATTTCCAGCCTCTCACCATCTTGTGCGACTGTACAGCCCGGTTTGTGTCAGACCTGGTTGGAACCCAAATTGTTGGTTTTCTCATGCACAGGCTCATTTAATTTTTGAGGATGTTCCATTGACTTGTAGTATTACGCCTAAGGCAACGGCTATGGTCATTTCGGGACGCTGCCTCCACATTACGAAAACTTGCCCATGCAATATATGTAGAGATTTTTTAAGTTGTAAAAAATGAAATTTTTTAGTAGAACTTTTTTTTGTTATTTTTCTTATTTTTGCTCAAAACATAGACTGAGGCGGTTCTAAGAGTACCCACAATCTATGTTTTGGAGCAAAAATAAGAAAAATATGTATACCCCTGCATACCCCAGTTTTGCTATATAAAAGTGGGGTTTAAGGGGGTATATATTGCACGGACATGTTTTCCTGATGATTTTAGAGGACTTTTATCCGTCATTGGGGATGTGATGACAACCAAATCTGCTTTGAGTAAATCAACCCAAAAAGCACTGTCGAACATTGGACACTTTGTACATGCATGAGGCTTACTTGAAATAATCAGTATTTAGGTGGGTTTCCCTTTTTTGTTTAAAACATTAAACCACCGAGTACATCTTACAGCCATCTGTAAATGCCAAACAGAGGCAATCACGTTTAAGCGTTTTGTAATTAGGAACTCGTACTTTTGATCTCGGATCCAATAAATCCGTTATTTTGGATCCGAGTTTTGATACAGATTATTATTTACCACATAATGCGCAACTTCCTTCACCAATCGCTTCCGCATTCTGACCAAAGGTCACACAGGGAACGAAATAGGCAATAATACAGAGGCCAAGGTCATCAAAACAGTTGAACAGTCCGTGTCGCCACTCTCCCTGGAACAGTATGCAATAAACAGAGATTTTTGTAGCTTTAAAAATTGAAATTTTTCAGCTGAAAAATTTTGATAATTATTTTTATTTTTGCTAAAAACATAGATTGTGAGTACACGTTAGAAATTGCATCGTCAAGGCGGTTCTAACGAGTACCCAATCTATGGTTTGGAACAAAACTATGAAAAATAGCATACCCCAGCTATCCCAGTTTTTCTATAATTGCACGGACATGTTATCATAATTTGAGCAGTTGAAAACGACAGACTACACTACTGAGACTCACGTAGTATTGTATACATACAAACCGATAAATGATCGGTGACACACTTTGCAATTGAGCCGAAGATGAGGTTAGATCTTCGAGTTTTCACCAATAGCGTTTACTCTATTGACTGATAGATAGGTGCAGGCAATCCAGACATTGGACATGTATTGAAAGAAAGTAACATAAGAAATCCCGGTTATTTCGTTTTCGCAAACACTTCAATGATATTGTGATAGAAGTTATGAGTGTCACTATAGGTTCATATGTAAATTACGGTCACAAAGAGATAAATCATCAAATCGAGTGGCTGCCTCAAAAAGTAGACATTGAGTTACCTAAACTGAGTTAAATACAAGTGCAAAATGCCGGAAATGCCAAATTACTGAGAGCACGGGATTTTAACCTCAACGCCAGCTTCTAAAGAGATCTATCTGGTCAAGGAATCACCATGATGGTCAAACATGTATCTTACGAAAACATAACGATAAACATCGGTCCTACCCAAATTTACATTTCCTTGTGCACGTTAGATATAATATAAACACTTAAAACTTGTGAGTGAACAGCTGTTGAATACAGAGTAGCATATAAAGTTATTGATTACATGTATTTACGTGTGCATTTCTTAAAAGTTAACTTGTTTACGCGATGTTTATTTTCTGGCAAGAATGAAAATGGATTAATACATACCGACATGACTCCCTCAAACTGCGCAGTTGTAAACAACTTTAAAAATACTATATATTATATTGTTTCCGTTACATGAAAATTTATTATTTACTTCCGCAATCGTTGAAAAGACAATTGAATAAACATTACGAAAACTTGCCCATGCAATATACAGAGATTTTTAACTGTAAACGAGGGAAAAGTTCGTTGGGGGAAAATTATAGTTTTGCTCAAAACATTGATTGTGGGCACTTGATAGAGGCGTTTTGACGAGTACCCACTAACTTTTTTTGGAACAAAAAATACAAAAAAAAAAAGTTAGGTAAAAGGGTTAATACATTTACACAGACATGTTATCGTGAATGCGTTATCAAGTAAGAAAATCGAAACCGACATATTGTGTCCTGTTTCGTAAGGAGTGGCAGGATTAGAAGTCGATTGAGTGGGTCAAGTCATGCAGGATTGGCTGTAACTGAAACGGCCTGTACATGTATCCACATCATGCTTTTGTCTTTAAAGACGTAGCCCCTGAAGGAGCTACAATGTATATTGGTACCACTGTTTATTCGGTTAATGACCCCTAATGATCCTTAGATCAAAGGATCATCATAATGTTGTGATTATCACATATCTCCATAGGGGGTAATAAAGAGGCCCCTTAAGGACAATACCTGTAGTTCCACTGTTTATTGGTTTTATGGTCCCTGATGACCTATGCAATAAAACTGCCTCCATCTACAATAAATATTGATTTTTCCTGTTTTTGGCCCCTACCTGTATTCAGAGTCATTGTCAGGCCACTAGAAAATAGTGCCCTGTCCCTTATCTAATGACTCTCAGTAGACAGGGCAATAGGTCTTTAACGCTTTGATGAAAGCGGGTCCTGAATCTCAACATATTTGCAATACCCTACATAGTGCTATCTACAGTGTACAATGCTGACCGCTTGTCAATTTTTGTGGTATGCTCTTGTTTCCTTTCCTCATCTGAAACTTAATTCAAACAAATCAACTAGATCAGATTCTAAAGTAATTTAAATTTCAAACCGTAATATACTCTTTGATATTATCATGGACTTCATTCCGAAAACACGTCCATGTATTAAACAGAACTTGTTTTCTGAAAATTTTGCATTTTTGTTTAAATAATTTCCTTATCTTAGTTCAAAACATAGATTGTGGGTATACATGTAGAAGCGTTTCGCTGATGTGCTTCATACGGGTAACCACAATTTTGGAGGAAAAAATAGAGAATTAGGTATATGTATGTGCACCCCAGTTTTCACTCTGAATGCGGGTTTCAAGGTTTAATGGGCTATATATTTTTGCTGAAATGTTAACCGTATGTTTGGTTTTCATTTTAACAATGGTTAAAAAAAATTAAATACATGAGCAATGAAATTAAAATTATTCTGAAATATACACAACTTTGATATGCTGAATCCGCAAGACCCTGCATAATGATCATATATACTTCATGTCTACGATATGCGTAAACATAATCATTAAAACCATGACATCTGTTTAAATATGTCTTGGTATCTTATAACATATTTGAAATTCTATAAATTATGTTTATCCATACATGTAACAGATGTACATCATATTGAAGTAATCAATAACATTTGACTGATAGCCATCATAAAGCTCATCAGAAAAAAGCGTAAATTAAAATATGCATTCACAAACTAAAGTAAGTGTATATGGTGATCCAATTAATTAACAGTCATCCCCCCCTTCTCACTCCCACCCCCGTTTTATAAATCCGATTGTCTAATTCCAGTTCACTTCAGTGGTTACCACACAAAAATTCGGCTCCAAAACATAAATGGAACCACAACACGCCTTAGAACGATCAGTAAATATAAAATTACTGGCGGGGGAATTTGAGTTATTGCAAAATGATGTACATACATTAAAATTACATTTTAAATTCAAAGGGCATTTTTTGACATCTACACGTAGACCAGGGCGCTTAAAATGCATTTAACCATTTTATTGTTTCATCCTAGTGTGCTCTACAGTAAACTCATAAAAATGCAAGCCAATATCACCCCACTCACAGTGACAGTAAGAGTGCATTCTTAGTACATAATCACAGAATATCAAGTGATAGCAGGTATGGTATCAACTCCTGGTTTTTCTATTCTCACTGTATTAAGTTTCCAAACGTACAAGTATGGGTGTTAAGAAAGTTGCTTTCGCAGTTTTACACATGGTTAAAAAATAATTTTTAAGTTTGATTTTTCTTTACAGGATTATAATTTAAGACATCACAAAACTATATAAAGTAAAGGGGTCAAAGTACCGAAATCGTATATCGTAGCTCATAAAAATTCGTAATAACATTGACGAATACGAGATATGTAGTCATATAGGCATGGAACCCCCAAAACAGGAGGTGTGATCAGGTGTTCGCGAAGGGTGAGCATCACCTGCCCATTATAATGCACCCGCCATGTCCATATGACTGATTACAAAGCCGAGCAAATGAATATCTGGTAAGAAACGAATGTCCGGTAAGTGAAAGCCGCATTATTTATTGGCAATTGCGAATAAGTAGTCCAATTAAATGGCGAATAAGTAGACGTCCAATTAGGCTAAATTAATTAGACTATGGAAAATTTTTATGCATTGCTCTTGGCATGGCAAAGATATTTTCTAGTATACCCCCATTTTGGTGTAAACGTTCAAGGGTTAGAAAATGGGAGCCAGTGTTTGATTATCATTTTGTTCATGATCAGGTATCTGATTTAAAACATGTTTGCTTTTATGTTTTCGTATACATCCAAATAAAAGTCTGGGTTTGTCATTTTTTAGTTTGCTCTTCATTTCATTTTACTTGTTATTATTGCAGCCGGTGTTGTGCCGTTCAAAGTCTCTAGATCTCCGTACATCAGCCAAATTGCAGATTATATTTTCCTTTCTGTCCTGTGAAATCAGCGACTCGGAGGATATCAGAAATTAT
Organism: Rugalucina vietnamica; assembly: GCA_964017185.1. Classification (NCBI taxonomy): domain Eukaryota; kingdom Metazoa; phylum Mollusca; class Bivalvia; order Lucinida; family Lucinidae; genus Rugalucina; species Rugalucina vietnamica. The sequence continues at coordinate 13,376,195 of OZ024884.1, forward strand.
AATCAGTTTAGATTCATTTTCAATCCAACGTTTAAAACATTTGGCTCTTTTAGGATAGTACTAGTCTTTCTTTCGACTATGCTACTGAAATGCAAAATAACAGCAATTTTCTTTGGTTCCTTGTAGCCAAATCCAAATGGTCGCTGAGGAAGCTTTAGTAGCAGAAACCGCGGGATTGTCCGCCCCTTTTCTCATGAATATGCTCACTCACTGCTCTTAAAGAAACGCAGTTTTTATTTTATTTGTACCGTCGCATGCCTAATTTCTAGGAATGGAATAATAAATCCATAGGCATGTATAGCTATAGATTGCATTATTCTGCCCCCTTGATTACATTTGTCACAACCAGCTATACGAGTTCATGCAATAAACGCTTACTGACTCCGCCTTGACTTCATCTCTCTCTCTCTCTCTCTCTCTCTCTCTCTCTCTCTCTCTCTCTCTCTCTCTCTCTCTGTGTGTTTCTCTCTTTCAATGCCAGCAAGCATTGTAGTCATATTTTAATAGCCAAAATAACAAAAAATGGCATCGTTTTCCAACTTACACCTGTGCCAAAAAGCTAACTAAATCACAGTGTTCCTGACGCTGTGATGTCACTACTCAACTGTGCATGTAACCGTTACTTGACTGAGACTTGTTTTCAGGTCTTAAATAACACGCTTTGAATATTTTCATTTGTCACAAGACTAGTATTTCTTTTTAAGAATGATTTGACTTATAGTTTTGTATATGCACAAGTTGTCTTGCGATTATGTACATAACAAAACAACTTAAACTAATAAAGTTTCCAAAAGAAAAAAAACAATATATATACATGTATATTTCTTGTGACAGTGCTTATTGTAGTTTATTGTAGGATCATAAAGAAATCTGAGGAACTCTTGAGTAAATATATTAAAACCATTTTTGGGCTCTCTAAGGAACTGTATTTTTTAGTCTTGTTTTTGATCAGACACTTTAAAAATTTACTGCTACCACTTGAGACATTAGCACTTGTGAAAAACAATAACAAATCACTTAATCACAAATAAAAAATGAAACAGGAATATCATCGAAATGAACTTATGTTTTTTTCCATCATGAAAACATGCCCGTGTAATGTATACCCCTTGAACCCTAATTTTATATCGCAAAACTGGGGTATGCAGGGGCATACCTATTTTTATTATTTTGCTCCAAAACATAAATTGTTGGTACTCGTTAGAACCGCCTCGTCTAACGTGTACCCACAATCTATGTTTTGAGCAAAAAATAAGAAAAATTTCGAAATTGTTCAGCTGAAAATTTTCAATTTGTAAAGCTAAAAAAATCTCTGTATATTGCATGGCCAAAGTTTTTGTAATAAACATGTACATAAATCAGACGCATATTATTAAAGTACTTCAAACAAAATCGTTCTCATTTTTGACATAATCATTACGAAAACTTGCCCATGTAATATATTGAAATTTTTTTTAACTTTAAAAATCAAAATTTTTCAGCTTGAAAAAATTGATATTTTTCTTATTACATAGATTGTGGTTCTAACGAGTACCCACAATCTATGTTTTGGAGCAAAAATAAGAAAAAATAGGTATACCCCTGCAAACCCCAGTTTTGCTATATAAAAGTGGGGTATAAGGGGGTATTTATTTCACGGACATGTTTTCCTGATGATGGCTGGCTGGCTGCACTGTTTTGTACTTTGATAAATGTAAGGACATTATATAATTTTAAATAGTTTTAGTACTGTAATAAAAGGCTTGAAAACCCACAAAATCTTATACTACGTGCATTGAATGCAGTAAAAATGATGGTATTGGGGCCTGGGTATCTGGGTATGTTTTTTTTTTTTTTTTTTTTTTTTTTTTTTTTTTTTTTTTTTTATGAACGTCAAGTGAAAAAGATAATTAGTTATACAAATAGTGTCCTGCCAAATATCACTCGTTTGCTTCTCGATAAGTCTTGTATTGGTAATATGTTTAGTTCCATATTCCAAAGGTACGAGAATCGTGCACAAACCAACGTCAAATTTTGCGTACTCGTTGTCCTTATTGTTCGAGCATTCAGAGAAGGGGTTTTGGCTTGTGACGCTTCCTTAGTTCGATCAAATAATAATAAAATATTCCTTAATTTACAAGGGGGTGCACCGTGCTTCTTATCTTTTGATCATGCGCAAATCACGATTGAGTTGCATCGTTAAAAACATCTTTTTCTACATGTCTTCAGTTCAGAAACACCCGCTGGTAAACTTGCGCATCCGTGCAGCCTGATCATGATAAGCGACTGTGTTTGATGATGAAGGAGGACAAAACACTCGTTTCATCAGCCATCGCCAATTAAGCTAAAGACGTCGTTTGTTTGTATCAGATTTTGTTGGAAACCACAAAAAATAGTTTTGTTTTTTTCTGGACGAGACATATTTTTTACCCATACCATCAACTACATGAGCCGTTGCACAAGAAAACCAACAATTTGCATATGCGAAAACAAAGACGCAGATCAGCTGCGAAGTAACCGCGAAGCTGATCAGCGCCTTTGTTTTCGCTACACGGATAGTACAATTCCTCTTCTTCTTAAATCCGAAATTTCAAGTTTCCAGCCTGCTTCTGTGAATGTACAGGCTGGTTTGTGTCAGACCTGGTAAGAACCAAAATTTTGGTTTTCTCACGCACATGCTCATATATATAATAAGCTGCGTTGAGCAGTTGCGCATAGTGCAAAGTACGTTGTGACGATGTCGCCCTTAAAGTTCAGATTTCTCAGTTTGACAATAATTTTATTCTTCAAGACAGCCGGTAAGTTAACAACATTTTACAAACATTACGAAAGCATGCCCATGCAATACAGAGATTTTTTTAGCTTTAAAAATTGAAAATTTTCAGCTGAAAAAAAAATGATATTATATATATTTACATAGATTGTGGGTACACGTTAGAACCGCCTCGGGTACCATCACGTCAATCTATGTTTTGGAGCAAAAAAAAAAAAAAGGTATACCCTGCAAACTTTTTTTTTGCTACATAAAAGTGGGATATTATAAGGGGATATATATTACATGGACATGTTTTCCTGATGTATACGTGCTCGTACACCTCAAGTTATTTCATCCATTTTTAACTTTAAAAAAATGTATTTGTAAATTTTACCTAGGCCTGTCACCTCACATTTTATTCATAAAAGAGCACATAGCATTAACCTAAAATTATTAACATGACAGACAAAAAGTCATAAAAAAGTGTTTTCGGCCTCTTGGCCTTTATCAAGAAACAATACTCGGGCTCTTCTTTTAATACATTACGTCTTGAAATAAGGTCTTTCACCATCTTGGAAAATTAGAAAAACTTTCAGAATAACTCTTCAAGATGGTGGAGAACCTTATTTCAAGATGTAATTTATTAAAAATAGAGAGTATTGTTTCTTGATGAAGGCCAAAAGGACGAAAATTGAAGAAAGAGTGATTTTAGAATTAAAGTGTAATAGTTAATTCTCTGTAGAATGTTAATTCAAGAGTCTAGTAAATAATTAAAAGCATAAAATAAAACTATAAGAAAAAACGACAAACTTACTAGTAATTTGAAAATGAAAGAGAAAAACAAAAGACTGAATATTATTTTCAGATGCTGCTCTTGATGCTGCTTGTACTAATGGCGACGTTGATTGTGATGCCGTTAATCACGAAAAATGTTCCACAGATGGCACCCCTGTCTGCATTTGTGATGGAGATGGTGGATACAAGAGAGGCCCAGTTACTACGGCTTCCTGTTTCCTGAGTATGTCCATTGAATTGTTTCATTAAAATTACCATATGAGCCTGTGCGTGACAAAATCAACAATTTGGGTTTCCAACCAGGTCCGACACAAGCCGGGCTGTACAGTCACAAAAGATGGTTAATGGCTTGAAATTTTGGATTTAGAAAGTAGAGGAACTGTACTATCCTTGTAGCGAAAACAAAGGCGCTGATCAGCTTCGCGGTTACCGCGAAGCTGATCTGCGTCTTTGTTTTCGCCTATGCAGATTGTTGGTTTTCCCATGAGACGGCTCATATAAATGAAGTATTTCTTCGAAGTAGGCCACTTATAAAAAGTATCAACAATATTTGTTTTACAACAACTAATAAAGATTTATAATTCCAACTTTACTAATTTCCTACATTCTGATTGGTTGTTTGGAAGACTTTATACTTCGATAAAAGCAATGCGTAAGAATCCTTAGTTTTCACCTTAAAACGGCGCGACGTTACGTGATAACGTGACGTTTCTTCATAGAAACGTTGACGTCACCAAATCTAAACGTCATAAAAACTATGGATGAACACGATTTGAAGGCATTAAAATTTTTATTGATATGGACGCATTTTCTTTTAACAGAACATCGCACGGTAAGTGTTTTAATCTTCTTCTTGTGTGTTGTAATTTGAGGTTTGAATTTCTAATATTCCGAGCCCCAGTTCAAAATCGACATGTGTTTCTATCGGCCCAGACGGCGATATTTTCTCCCAAAAGCATAATTTTGAAAGAAGGGGAGATGTTTTAAAGCTACCGCTTTGACAGCCTGCCTATAGCAAGTCAGTTATAGCTTCTATTTATTGCGAGAAGTGAATTTTATACTTTGGAAATTTTCAAGATGGCTGCCTCATGAAGATCCGTTTTGCTCTATTTTCCTTCCGCTGACTGTAAAAAATTTAAATAGATGTAGACAAATGCAGTGTAATGAGACAAAGTTGGAATTATAAGGAATGAATTATTATTTTTGTTGATTTTATCGATGTGTAAACTCAGGCGAATCACTCACAAACTTTTTCATAAAGCCCTTCGGGCTTTATTTAGTTTGTGAGTGATTCGCCTGAGTTTACACATCGATAAAATCAACAAAAATAAAATTCATTCCTATAGTAAATATGGTCTGAATTCTGGTCGAGGACTACAAGGCGAACGTTATATTAGTCAGATTCTTAAGTCAGATAAATGGGTCCACACTCTAGGAATATTCCTGAAGACAATGCTTCAAAATGGACGATTTCCGAATTAAGATTCAGTCTGTGTTTTACTATCATTTCTTGGTGATGTATACACTGGTAATCGAGTGAACATGTAATGGTGTTGTTCTCTTTGTTATCTTTTTTTTTATATATCTAATTGCGTGTTCTGAAGATCCGGCTAGGTTCGATGTTTTCTTCATTTTATAGCTGTAAATTTGGGACAGACTTGCACTGCTGATGCGCACGACGAATGTAAACTTGGAGATGGTGGGACTGGTGCTATATGTTCAGCAGGTACAACACAGTGTGATTGTGACCAGGCGAATAAGTATGTTAAAGATGCTGGTACCTGCAAGAAAGGTGAGTGACACGGTTGTTTTAGAAAACGTCTTGAAATGACCATAACTGTTAATTGGGACGTAAACCACAAATGCAAATAAAAACAAACATACTTCACTTTCCCTCTTCTTGACATTCTTGGTTGCAGGCCAGGTCTTGTAGGGAAAATGGTTTTAACAAATTCAACCTTTCCCTTTGCACTATGTCATAATATATTCGAAGGAAAATACAATAGTCAGTAACTATGACAAGCCCCAAATTATCTTATCTTTACCCAGCCGTTTCACCTTGTTATATTTGCAAGGACAGTTTCTTTTAGTTGGCCTCCCAAGCCCCTCAAATATTTTTCTGTTGGCATTTTTGAGTACATTTTGGCATCCATGCCTAATGTGTACCTTAATGTGTAACAATACACGCTAGGGTAAGTCTGAAAATGCCCCAGAGTCCCAAAAATAGGTCAAAGGTCAACTAAGTGCAAAATTTGAGATATTTCAACATCTTATATAGTATCTAATGAAATATTTTCATTTTTTTGTACAAAAAAGCCCCAAATTACATCTAATGCATTTGTATGTTATAATCAGTAGTTACAATTGTTACAACAAAGTAATGCAGATTTAGGTCAAAGGTCACTTTAGTGCAAAAAAATGTTTATTTTCATGCCCTTTTACTATTGTCTATATAAAAATCAGTGTCAGTGGTATTCTGATGGGGATTAAATTCTTTGAGGTACTTTTTATATCAATTATATATAGGAGATGATCGTAGCAATCATTTGATACCAATTTCAGCTCTCTGCAGCTTTTAGTTACTGAGATATTGTCAATTTTATTGGTACACTCCCCTGCATTTGTCTGTGTGTTTTCTCTTATATATTAAGTTTTCTTAATTTCTTGCAACGGAATAGTCAGCTTGGTTATATATATTATTACATGTTTATACATTATTGTCATAACAATTATTTGATACCAATTTCAGATCTCTAGGATTTATGGTTGCTGAGATATTAACGTTTCCGTTGGTATACCCCCTCTATTTTTCTGTGATTTTTATCAAATATTTTAAGTTTTCATCAATATTCAAACAACAAGAAAGTCGAACTATTCATTTATCTTATCGCATGTTTATAGAACATTATCATAGCAATCATTTGATATCAATTTCAGCTCTCTATGACTTTTGGTTGCTATATTATAAAACATTTTGTTGGTATACCCCATCCACTTTTCTGTGGGTTTTCACTAATAATTAAAGTTTTTATCAATATTCGAATAACAAGAAAGTCAGATTGTTTGTGTGTCTCACAACATGGTTATAGAATATTATCCTAGCAATCATTTGATACCAATTTCGGTTCTCTAGAGCTTTTGGTCACTGAGATATTAGCAGTTTTATTGGTATACCCCCTTCGTTTGCCAAGGATTTTTCTCTTATATTTTAAGTTTCCTTAAATACTTGAGAAACAAGAAAGTAAGCTTGTTTATATATCTCATCACATGATTATAGAATATTGTCATAGCAATCCTTTGATACCAATTTTAAGCTCTCTATCACTTTTGGTTGCTGAGATATATACGTTACCGTTGATGCACCCCTCTATTTTTCTGAGATTATTATCTAATATTTAAAGTTCTCATCACTATTTCAACAACAAGAAAGTCAGATTATTTATGCCTCTTATCACACTATTATAGAACATTATTATAGCAATCATTTGATACCTATTTCAGCTCTATACAGCTTTTGGTCACTTAGATATTAGCAATTTTATTGGTATACCCTCTTCGTTTGGCAGTGATTTTTCTCCTATATCTTAAGTTTTCTTAAATATTTGAGAAATAAGAAAGTTAGCTTGTTTTTATACCTTATTACATGGTTATAGAATATTGACATAGCGATCATTTGATACCAATTTCTGCTCTCTATGGCTTTTGGTTGCTGAGATATATACGTTTCCGTTGGTATACCCCCTTTATTTTTCTGAGATTATTATCTAAAATTTTAAGTTCTCATCATTAATCCAACAACAAGAAAGTCAGATTATTTATGCGTCTTATTACACTATTATAGAACATTATTATAGCAATCATTTGATACCTATTTCAGCTCTCTAGAGCTTTTGGTCACTGAGATATTAGCAATTTTATTGGTATACCCCTTCGTTTGCCAGTGATTTTTCTCCTATATCTTAAGTTTTCAAGGAAGTCAGCTTGTTTATATACCGTATTACATTGTTATAGAATATTGTCATAGCAATCATTTGATACCAATTTGTGCTCTCTCTGGCTTTTGGTTGCTGAGATATAAACGTTTCTGTAGGTATAACCCCTCCATTTGCTGTGATTTTTCTCTAATATTATAAGATTTCATCAATATTCGAACAAAACGAAAGTCTGAATATTTATATATCTTATTTCATGGTTTTAGAATGTTGTAATAGCAGTATTTGATACCAATTTCTGCTCTCTATGGCTTTTGGTTGCTGAGCTATAAACATTTCTGTAGGTATACCCCCTCCATTGTTCTGTGATTTTTCTCTAATATTGAAAGTTCTCATCAAGATTTGAACCCCAAGAAAGTCAAATTCTTTCTGTATCTTATCACATTATTATAAACCATTATCATATCAATCATTTGATATAAATTTCAGCTCTCTAGATTTTTTGGTTGCTGAGATATAATCGATTTTGTTGGTAGACCCCCTTCATTTATCTGTTATTTTCTCTAATATATGAAGTTCTCTTTTATATTGAGCATTTTTATACCGTATATCTTATTACAAACCAAACTGGCACCCATGGGCATTTGTTCTAAGGGTGCAAGGTACATACTATAGATATCCAACCCTAAACCCTTCAAATGGCAAAAGATTTTCCCATTGTATATCTAGATTTTCGTCATTTTCATTAATATTCATGAAAATGCAAATGAGATCATTTTTATTTAGGCCCATGAGTCATCAACAAATTTGTCAAATAGTATTATTGGTACAATAACAATAAGCCACAATGGTAGTTTAGGCATGATATTAGTTTTTATGGGATATTGATTTTGAATTGTTTCTTTTTATTCATTTTAATGTTTTAATGAAAATTCATGAATACACAAATTAGATATTTTCCATTACTTATCATAGGAAGAAAGGGCTATGTCTGAGCTTTACAATGAGACCAAGTTCAATGGTCTAGGATTACAAATAATTGAGATATCTTCAATTTTCTATGTGTATCCCCATTATAAAAACGCAAAAAATGAATATTTAGGGTACTTTAATAGAACACAGTGTAAAACGCAAACGCTTTCAGTGGCAGAAAACAGGGTCTGATAGCTTTTTCAATGTACTTTAAGAAAATCACAGTGTAGAAAATTCCCCCTGGGTGGAGGGGGTTTATGGGTAGCTAGAAGATTATTAGTTATCATAACAGGTTTTGATATTTTTGCACTCATATGACTTTTGACCTAATTATGTGACCCAGAGGCAGTTACAGACTTGGGAGATACCCGTATGAGTTTTAACACTTGTCAATGAATAAAATAAGCACATGTTGCCTTTAGTCAGTTCATGTTTGATTTAAGAAATACTTGATTATTGTAACGGATGTTTGTTATTTTGCACTCATTTGACTTTTGACCTAATTCTGTCACCCAGGAGCATTTACAGTCTTGGCATCCACCTCTGTGTCTTTGGACACATGTCAAGGAATGACATGAGTACAAGTTACCTATAGTCAGTCCATTATTTTCCAAAACAATAATGTTTATTTTCATTTTTACAGATTTTTGCTATTTTGCACTCGTTTGACCTTTGACCTTGTTCTGTGGCCCAGGGTCATTTACAGACTTGGCATCCACCCGTACGAGTTTGGGCACATGCCAAGGAATATTATGAGCATAGGTAGAATAATGTACTCAAAAATGCCAACAAAACCAAAACTAAGCCACTTTTTTGGATTTGAACTGCCAAGTATTTATAAATTTGGTCAGAAAGTGCATCAGTTGATCAATTTTACGCAGTTATCTGTCTTTTTCGCAAATCAACATTTTTGTAACAAGCTGATAAATTATTGAATTAGGGCTTTGATAAATAACATTGTTGAATAGAGGCTCAGTTGCATTCGACAAAATCTGAAAAAAAAAATCTTAGCAATATTCAGCCGCAGTTTCGTGAAATAACAGGTCAAAATTTCAGAATCTCGAGATTACCTCCCTTTCAATTAAAATAAGAACGAAAATCAGTGTATGTGCTCTGGCAACACCATGAACGTTATTTTATTTTTTTTTCGTCTTGGGTTCACAACTTCATTACTGGTGATTTCTATTCAAATCTATCGAGGGGTTTTGAAGCAACAATACAAATGAGATTTTACATGTATTTTCACTGACTTAAGTCCTTCAGTATATTATTTTTTCGATTCACAGGTAGACCAATAATCATGGTCCGCAATTTACACCTGTTACCTCACCTGAGCTTTAGAAAAGCCAAATGTCAAATTAATCCTTGTTCCTAAAAAGTTTCAAGGTAGTGCGGTGGCGTTGTTTTGTCCCATCGCACCACTTCGAGAGTATTTATGACGCGTAGCTTGTATAAATAGCACAGCTATTCGATACAATGTATCATATAAGTACAATGTCTGACATACTGCGTTAAGGAGTCGACTCTTTGGCTCAGTGGTTAGAGCATTGGATTTCTGCCCCGCTGGTCCGGGTTCTGCCCCGGCGGTCAGGGTTCGAATCCCATCAGGGACGTGGAATTTTTTTTAAACTATGCATCATTTCTTAGTTACGAATTTTTATATTCGTAAGAGCGTAGTAGCAGAGTGTCGGACTCTGAATCGAGAGGTCCTGGGTTCGATCCCCACAGGCGTCACCGTGTTGTGTCCTTGAGCAAGACTCACTAACTCCCTACAGTACTTGTTAAACCCAGGAAGAGTTGGCTCCGTCCCGACATGACTGAAAATTTTTTGACTGGGGCGTTAAGCCTCAATACAAACAAAACAAACAAATCAAAAGTTTAATTCTGCAGCGTCTTTTATCCAATTTCCAGAATTAAAGGAAAAAATCCACTATTTTCTAGTTAGATTATATACTCATCAAAAGAAGTTTTGCACCAATTAGATTTTTTTCATATTTTGAGTGACGCTTTGACTAACAAATTTTAAACCAACATCTTTTGAATTTGCACTGTCTGAAAGAACTTAATAATGTTTGTTATGAGACCAAAAAAGTTGCGGAATCGCTTTTAAAGGGAACATAAAAAAACTTCTTCTATATCCTTCTTATTCTTTGTCTGCTGGTCTCATTTGTTCTTGGGACTTGTTTATCGAAAATTAAACCCAAATATTCCCATGGGACCGTATGTAAATGACAGCATTATTTTCTATTTTCATGTGAGAGTAGTCTCCCTTGGTGAAAAATTAACAAGTAGCCCAAGGGCAACGATCGCTCACCTGAGAGTCAACAAGGACAGTAACTGGACAAAGTGGTCGGATCTGTTCGAAATTCGAACTCATCCGAGATATTGTAATTATCCTTGTTACCTGCAAGAATGAAGAAGATCCACTGAAAAACAAAGATGCTAGGGTGGCCACAGCACAAAATATTGCTTTTTCAAACACTCAAGGGCAGATAACTCCGCAGTCAGAGGTTGGATCTGGTCCAAATTCGAACTGTAGTTATCCTTGTTACCTGCAAAAATGAAGAAGATCTACTGAAAAACAAAGATACCAGAGTGGCCACAACACAAAATATTAATTCTTTAAAACACTCAAGGGCAGATAACTCCACAGTCAGAGGTCGGATCTGGTCGAAATTCGAATTTATTCAAGATATTATGGATGTCCTTGTTACTTTCAAGAATAAAGAATATCCAAATAAAATGAAGGCGCAAGAGTGGCCACAACACTAAATATTGATTTTTCACACAGTCAAGGGCAGATAACTCTGCAGTCAGGGGTTGGATCTGGCTGAAATTCAAACTCATTTGAGATGGTATAACCATCCTTGTTACTTCCAAGTATGAAGAAGATCCGATTAAAATTGAAGGCGCTAGAGTGGCCACAACACAAAATAATGATTTTTCAAACACTCAAGGGCAGATTACTCCACAGTCAGAGGTCGGATCTAGCTGAAATTCGAACTCATCCGAGATATTATAGTTGTCCTTGTTACCTGCAAGAATGAAGAAGATCCACTGAAAAATAATGGCGCTAGAGTGGCCACAACATTTTTCCATTATAAGTCTATGGGGATTTTTCCAGACGCTCAAGGGTAGCTAACTCCGCAATCTGAGGTCACACCTAGCCGAAATTCGAACTCATCCTAGATGTTATGGTTGGCCCTGTTATTCCCAAGAATGAAGAAGATCCAATCAAAAATGAAGTTGCTAGAGTGGCCACATCATTTTCCCCATTATAACTCATTGGGAGCAATCTGTTGCCATGGAAACTAGAGTTCTGATCCGACCTGGTCCAAAACCTAATGCAACCTTTCCCCCTCCTACATGATGCTTTAGATAAAATTTGATCGCGATTGGCCTTGTTGTCTTAGAGATATTTAAGTTTAAAAATGTGAACGGACGTACGGACGGACGCACGCTCGGACGGACGGACGCACGGACGGACGGACGCACAGACGCCGGCTCGACTACTATACTATAAGCTCACCTATACTTTGAGCCTTCAAAATAATTCACTAAGTTTTGACATTGACACAATAAGCTGTATACATGATTAAACATTGTTTTCAAATAATAAATCATTTGTTTTACTTGTTTGTTCTGATGATATTTCAAATTTTCTATGTTCTTCTTTGACGTCATAGTGAAACTAATGAATATTCATGAGATAAAATGCAAAATTCAAATCAAGCTATCTCAGGAACCAGTCAAGATGATTTGGTGAGATTTTCTGCAATCAGTTTTTTTTCGTTAATGTCTACTATAGCTTTACAAAATCAAAACCTTAAGATATGACCTTTAAGAAAACATAAAAATTCCCATTTTCTGTAAATACTGTAAATTGGAAAATCGAAAAAATGCCATAAAAATGCCACAGTGTTAAGAACTCATTTTTGTTCCAAATTTACTCACGAGAGCTCCAAAGCAAATGATTAAGCCAAAAAAACAATCTAAAAAATCTCAACATTTGAGTACAAATGCATTTTTTGACAAAATTGCAATTTTGAGAAAAAAAAAATCATTAATACTGGAGAAAAAGAGTAAAATCAAAATTAATTTCAATTTTTGATCTCTGTAAGATGTTTTGTCACCAAAACCTACCGCCTATTTTCTTTCTGTTTAAGGCGATATCATGTCAAAGATGAGTATGTTTGTGATATTCAGCTTTTCAAAAAGTCAGAATTTGGATGGGTTGAAAAGCAGTACCTCTAGTTAAACATTAAGGGATGTTGCATGCTGTGTTTGATGGAAAAACAACCCGTTTTATTAGAGAGATGAGTTACTAAGCTTTATCTGTTTATATGAGACTTAAAACAAAATCTCAAAAATCGTTATTTTGGGTCAAAATAGTGTTTTTTGTCCAAAAAATTCATTTTTTTTATTTTTATTAGCTCACCTGAGCTGAAGGCTCACATGTGAGCTTATAGTATACCCATGCTCCGGCGTCCGTCCGTCGACCGTCCGTCGTCCACCATTTGCAAAGATCTCCTCTAAAACCGCTTGGTCAATCAAAGCCAAATTTTATATGAAGCATCTATAGGTATATAATGTGTATTTAAGAAATCCAGGTCACATGACCAAGATGACCGCCATGCCCATATATGGTAAAAACCCTTCAAAAATCTTCTTCTCCAGAACGGGTGGACCGATTTCAACGCAACTTGGCATGAAGCATTGATGGCTCAAGGACTACAATGTGTAAATAAATCATGACCCTGTAACGACTTTGATCTATTTTACGGCAAGGTCAACATAGGTCGCCAATGATCCTGTGGTGACCTTGACCTATTTTACGACAGGGTCTACATAGGTCGCCAATGCATTTGAATGGGGAAACTTAAAAAATGCTTTTTTAAGTGAAAGTCTTGCAGGAAATGGGCAGTAGGACTGAATATTAATGATTCTGAAAAGAATTGGAGCCCTGGGGCTCATCTGTCTCCACCCTGGGGCATTATACATGTATATTACCATAATATTCAAACATCTTCTCCTTTGAAAGTCCTTAGCCAATCAAAGCCAAATTTTATGTGAAGCATCTATAGAATGGGGGAATCAATGTATATATAAATAATCTAGTTCATATGACCAAGATGGCCGCCATGCCCATATATAGTGAAAAACCTTCAAAAATCTTCTACTCCAGAACAAGTGGACCGATTTTAAAGAACCTTGGCATGAATCATCAATGGCTAAAGTACTACAATGTATATATAAATCATGGCCATACGGTGACCTTGACCTATTTTACGACAGGGTCACCATAGGTCGACAATGCATTTGAATGGGGAAATCTTTTAAAAAGTCATTTGAGGTGAAAATCTTGCAGGAAATAGGCAGTAGGACCGAATATTAATGATTCTGAAAAACAAATTGGACCCAAGGGCATACCTGGCCCCACCCCGGGGCTATATACATGTATACGAGTACGTATTACCATAATATTCAAACATCTTCTCCTCTGAAACCACTTGACCAATTAAAGCCAAATTTTATGTGACGCACCTACAGGATAGGGGAACCAATGTGTATATTAATAATCTAGGTCACATGAACAAGATGGCTGCTATGCCCATATATGTTAAAAACCCTTCAAAAGTCTTCTTCTCTAAAACCAATAGACAGATTTCCATGAAACTTGACGTTAAGCATTGATGGCTAAAATACTACAATGTATATATAAATCACGACCCTGTAATGACCTTGACCCAGTATATGGCAAGGTCAACATGGGTTGCCCATGCATTTGAATGGGAAAAACTGTTACAATGTCATTTAGTTTAAACATATTTATTCTTTGTAATTAATACAGACATACACTATACATAATTATAAACAATACTAAGGATAGGAACGAAAGCATATAGCTTATAGAGTTCCGCTCCTTTAGAAATATTATTGAACTGTGATAGGTATGACAGAATGATCTCAGACAAAACAAGAACATACGTATTTTGGCAAGGAAAAATATTCTAATACAACTAGAAAAAAAATCTGAGTGTTGAGACGGGAGTGCAGATAGATATGGGGACAGAGGGTGGGTCTAATGTTAAGTTAGATTTTGTGGCGTTGAATTGTTGTGCAATTGGAAACGTTTCGTATCCAGTATGTATTTATGCACGCATTCAAATACTTTCGTATTAGTTTCTACGCTAAGGAAAGGGGCACCGTATAATAGGATCTGGAGAGATGGGTCCGTATATTGTCTTACTGTATTAATTAGTTCAATACGTTGCATGCGGTAAAATCTGCAGTGAAAAAAGAAATGCTGGTTGTTTTCAATACTACCGCAACGGCATAATGGAGAGTCGGTTATGTTTCTATGGAAAAGATCAAGACTGAGCGAGCTACAGTTAGTGCGCAGTCTTGTGTGCAGGACTTGCGCCCTTCGTGAACCAGAATAGAAGTGTTTAGGAGTTTGAGTTTTCCTAGGTTTTAAGTTGCATTTGAAGGAGTTTACAGAGTCGCACTCTTTCACATTATTTGATAAACTGTTCCAAGCTCTAACAGTAGAAGGTAAGAAGGAATAGAAATACTGTTTCGTCCTTGCATGAACTGTCTGAAGGGAATTAGAGTTACGGAGGTTATAACGAGATGTTGCTCCGACAGGTGGAGGAACTAAGGAGGAAAGATAATCTGGAGTTAACTGATTTTTCATCTTATAGAACAAAGTGAATTTGTGCGATTCTCTTCTTTCGCTAAGACTTTCCCAGTTTATTTCTTTTTTTAGAGCAGTAAGAGAGATAAGTTTAGTGGCACCGATGGCAGTCCTCCCCGCTTCATTCTGAATCTTATCTAATTCATCCTTTTCATTCATCCTTTTCATAATCCGCACAGTTGTCCCAGATGACGTCACCAGCGCCATCTTCATGAAGTATTGTTTGACTTTGAAAGTGTTGGAATTGATAAAGTGTTTCATGGTAGACCACCAATCCTTGGAGCATAGTTTATGTGATTTGAGTTTTTCACTTAGTTGTTCATGGAATGAATCTTTAGCTTTAAGTATAGCAGATATAACTTTATTGCGAATGTTTTTAAAATGATTCCCAGTGTTTGGCTAAGTTTGTCCTTCGTGCTTTTTTGTACGCTCGTTTGCGTTTACGAATGAGTGCTTTGATACTAGAGTTAATCCAAGGAGGTTCTGAAATTCTTATACAAACATTTCTGTTTGGAATGGACTCTCGAGCTATTGTTTCAACAGCTGAAAATATGTTATTAGAATAAATATTGATATCATCATGTTGTAGGTTTTCCCAGTTTATAGCAGAAGCTCGTTCTCTCATGAGGTCTTAATCGCCTTGGTCATAATTCCATATATGACGTAAAAATGACTTACATTTATTCTTCGTAAATTTGAAAATTCCAAAAACCGGACAGTGGTAACGTACAGGTTGGTCAAGAAATGGGTCACTTACTCCACTGCTTAGCAAATGATCTTTGTTAGTGACGAGCAAAATGTCTATCAATGAAGAAGATTTCTCCGTAAAATGTGTCGGCTGGTCAATTGCTTGAGAAAGGGAAAACTGAGTACAAAGAGCGTCATTTTTTCTGGCTGAGTTTGGATTTATCATGTTTAAATTAAAGTCGCCTGTAATTATGACATCAGCTATGCCTGTGTCCATTGCTAGGCTAATCGAGTCCTCTATACTGGAAAGATAGTTTGCTGGAGAATCAGGAGGACGGTAAAAGAGGCCAAATAAAACGCGTTGATTGTTATTTACAAGCTCTATCCAGATAGATTCAATACCCCTAATTTCAAGATCTTCCCTGCGTTTATATCTTAGTGTCTCCTTTACATACAGGATAACCCCGCCGCGATTATCATCTCTATCTTTCCGTTCTGGTTTAAAGTATGATGGGAAAACTAAGTCACCTGTATCGATATGTGGACTGAGCCATGTTTCTGTAAAAGATAAAATATCGAAGCTTGATAATTCAGCGTGTAATATATCTAATTTGTTTAATATACTTTGTACGTTGTAGTGAACAAAAGATAAATTGTGTCATGTAGTCAAGCAACTAAGAAGTGACTATGACATACTCGATGTGGTATTAATTGAACTGTCAGACGAGGATGCTAAAGATGGACCAGGATTCGGGTGTATATCTCCCGAACAGATGAGGAGAACTGCCAACCAAGCAGCGATGACAAAGACAATTAAGCTGTGCACAAAAATAATGGAAAATTCCACATTTGTCTTTGACGATCTACCAGATATGGCTCGCTTCCTCATACCATGTTTAGGGACATAGTGATTATGGCTTGCTCTTTTACGAATGAAGAATAAAGTTGAGTAAACGTATACTACGTTAAACTGTATTTGGGCAAAGAATAATAGATTCTGAATGAGATTGAATTTGCACACGCGACGATATGTCTGCATGACTGCTGTCTTATTTCGATTTATTAAGTGCGTTACGTTATTGTCAAAAGTGATAGTAGAAATAAGACAAGGACAGTCATGCCAACGGTGATAGTTTTCGAAAGGTCCTCCCCAGTCAACTCAAGTATCTGCACTCCAATCACATCACCCAATACAAGACAAAGAGAAAATACTATCACATTTCAATAAAACTTTCACTGCCAATATTTACATTCGCATTCCGCCATAAGCCACGTGATTAGTCATTTGAAGGGAAAAGCCGGCAAGAAATTGGCAAATGGACAGAATATTGATTATTCTGAAAAAAAAAGAAAATGACCCAAGGGCTTCATCTGCCCTTGCACTGGGGTTTAATACCATAATATTCAAACTTGTTTATTGGTATATGCAGCAGATCTCAGGTGAGCGTTTACAGGACCATTGGTCCTCTCCCAAATTTTGGTGTTTTCAAAAACATGCATTTTGCACATTTTAACTTAATCTTTTCATTACAAATTATTGCTTTGTTATTCACGAAGTCCAGTCCTTTAAAATGGTACTAAGTTTTCAAAGTTTATTTGAAAACGATCTATACTAAACATTATTTTAAAATGAGAAAAATATTCACTGGTGCAAAACTTCTTTTGATGAGTATATACTTAACCAAATTCCCAACGCACCTAGTAAGATTTTTGCCAATATTTCAAAAACGAATTGACCAAAAAAGTTCAAATTCAAAACATGATAAGACACATCATTTTGAAATAATGTGATGAAATTTTATTGCGATCGGCGATTTCTGTCGATATTTATTGAGCTTTTTGTTAGCACACCCATGATTCGAAAAATCAGGAAATACGTATTAAAAACAACGGTAGTGTAAGGAAAGGGTAAATCGTACACAACATTATAAAAATGATTTGCAGAACAATTTTATTGTGTGGTAGTGAGAATTACATCAATAATTCACTTACAAAGATTGAAATTTACTGCTTAAGTAAGTTCCAAAATGGGCAAATAAACAGAATTTCGAATCTATCAGTTCAATTCATCTAAACAAATTAATGTCTAGTGTGTCCCCTATTAGCCTGCACCATCGCTAAACGGCGCTGTCGCATGGATAGGATGTGATTTCCTATTACATTTTGTGGAATGTTAACCACTCAGCAACCAACACTTGCTCTAACTGGCGACGGGTTTGAGGATTTGCAGGAATTACAAAACACTTTTAAGGGCTAAAACTGAGTCTTTGTACGAGTAAACGGACGGACGGACAGACAGGCTGACAGTGGAAACGAATTTCACTTTATGACAAAATGGTTGCCTTTCAAACTTAAACTCGAATGATACCAAATGGTTGTGTTTAAGCAAGAAAAAATGGCACAATTAAGACTTCCTTTTTGCATTGACTTTAAACGTACCTGCGTAAAAGACGTAACCCCCTCAACTAAACCGATCGCTCCAGCCATTTTATCAACAGATAGACGAATCATTTTTATTGACTTCGATATGATACATAACCAGGATTCCAATAAAAGTTTCAGAATGAGAAAAAGCTACATACCACAAGGAGCACGTGCAGAAAACATGTTTTTCATGATTTACTTATTGCACGATTCCGAGAGAAAATTTGCGTGAAATAACCTAGTAGGTGTGTGTAAATGCTTAAGAGACAAGCGTGTGCTAAATTTCAAAGTCAAATCTTTGACGAAAGTGAAGTTATTCAAATTTTAAAAGTAGTGCGTTGGCATTTTTGCCAAGTGTATAATGAATTTCTGCTATAATAGTAAAGAACATGACAAATGTTCTATCAAATGGTCACATGACATAAACCATTAGACAATGAGTTTTTTCCCTGGGCGAGACCAGTATTAGGAGATTGTTTGTTCCGGGTAGCGGTGAGGGCTGCAACATATTATTGCCTGCGGGCTTGGCAAACGTTAATAACAATACTTGATTTTGTTTTCGTCTGGAAGTTTCTATAATGTGCTCATAACTTCTTAATTTTGTAATAATCATAAAAATTTTTACTTAACTTCTGGACTCTATAAATTCTGGAAACAAAATAATAACATAAAGTGAAACAAATATTAATCAAGTATACTCCCCTTTGATTATACATATACAAGAAAAGGATTTGTGCAGAAAGCTAATATTATTAAAAATGTACAAGTAGGCAATGATCAGGAAAAGGCGCAATCAGATAGAACATTCCCACTCCAAAAACCGAGGTGGGCAAAACCCAAAATGACAATTACATGTAGGAACTTATACTTAGAAAACATATCGTAAGCAGAGTGAGCAGCTATCACCCAGTAGGCGGCCACTCAGTTACCCGAACTTGATGTATACTATGTAAAACGTACATAAGGTTCAAACAGCTCAAAATTCGACTTCAAAACATAAGACAAATAGAACCAAAGCAGAAGTATCGCATTTGAACGATCAGTTTTATAAAACTACTGGGGCTTAAACCGCGTTTACAGGGCCCTAACCTCACCTCCATCTTCTGTAGTGGTTCATAACATTTAGTTAGTTATTCGGTCCTCGTGGTGAATCTTTAGCTAGTAAATGAATCATATATATTCACAATATTTCCTCACAATAAGGAAATGTGTAAACATTTTTTGAAAAATGTTGTAGTTTTTGACCAAAACAGTTGGTTGGTACTAAGAGCTTCTTGAGTTAATGTAAGTGTTCAGGGTCAATGTCATTTCTTGACCTTGTTCAAATGACACTTACATGTTAAAATAAAACTTAATCATCTCAAACACCACTTGGAAAATCGAATCTAAATTGTATGTGGAGCGTCCTATGAAACGAGAAGAAATCAGAACGAAATGATATAGGTCAAATGACCAAGATAGTCGCCATGCCCGTTTGTGCTAGAACTATAAAATACATCTCTGGAACCGGTGAACCGGATCATCGAAACTTGGTATGTAGGATCGGGGTTTCTGATCCTATTATATATAAACCATGGGCT
This sequence comes from Rugalucina vietnamica, assembly GCA_964017185.1. Lineage (NCBI taxonomy): Eukaryota > Metazoa > Mollusca > Bivalvia > Lucinida > Lucinidae > Rugalucina > Rugalucina vietnamica. Next base: position 13,396,016 of record OZ024884.1, read on the forward strand.
TTGTTTGACCTTAACCTATACTACAGCAAAGTCAAATTTAATAACAAAGCTTTTTCAATAGAGAAAAATGTAAACAATCATTTTTTTTTTCAGAAAATGTGGTAACGTTTGTTGAAAATTTGGTAGATACTTTCAGTTTAATACTGAGTTAATTAAGTTATATGAGTTATTAAGTTTAAGCTCATCTTTGCCAAAGATCATTTTCCAAGGACCATATCTCAAGTGAGCGTTCTCAGGACCATTGGTGCTCTGATTAATGTTTATCTCAATATGTGATGATTTACTTTTTCCTAGTTTTGAATCTAGCACATCATTAATCAAGCATGAAAACCAACAAAGTATATTAAAGACGGGTTGCGTTTTGTGATTGGTTTTGGCTATTTCTAGGAAGCAGAGTTCCTTAGCCTGACGTCTTTCTCCTGTAGGTATTTGAGCAGTTGACATTTTCTAGCATGTGCAATAAACCTGACCATCAGGGATCAATATAGTATTTTATTTATCTTATTTATCTTTTGCGGGGGGGGGGGGGGGGGCCGGTGTATTCAGAGTCATTGGCAGGTCACCACGTTTTATAGTGTCCCCCCCCCCTTATCATTGATCAGCTATTAAACCTCAATGAATAGGAATGCATGCCTCAAAACCGTGGAAATTATACATGTATCAGCCCTAGTAGCCTGAACAAGACCAACGTTTAGATAGGAAAGTGACTTTTGTAACTACATGTAGTACATTTGTATATGCAACATGTGCGATGCTTTATTTCTATCTTTAGATTATGGGAATACCAACAACCCGAAATGACACAATGTGACAGCTGTGAAAGAGAGCCGCTGCTACACTGCATGGTGTCACATCAACAGTAACGCTTGCGAACACATATTTTTAAATAATAAAATGTATGTGTTTTTCTGATGCTATTTCTAGGTTGTGGAAATCCCACCAACTCGACGGGATACATTGTCGCAGTTGGTCAGGGAGCAGCCGCTACACTCGAGGGTGCCACAGCTACAGTGGCATGTGCAACCGGTTATACGGGCACGCCCGCCAACGTGACATGTGAGGCCAGCTTTACATGGACCACCCCATCTGGCTGTAGCTTGAGTAACGCAGGTGGCGTAGGTAAGCTGCGTACAAATCTTGCAGTACATACTAGTATTTGTTACAGAAAGATTCAACTTCAGCTACAGCTTGCTCTAGAATAATGACATTGTTCCTTCAGTAAAATTTATATAATAACAAATTCATTCTAGCAAAGGTTATTTTCCCCTTATAGTTTTGTTTTCATATTTTTCTTCGTTGCAAATGTTCATGATAATGCAATATGAGATTTTTATATTGAGAGGTTGCATGGGCCTTTAACCTACAAGATTATTCGCCCTTGATCCGCCATCACACCAGGCAGGTTTCTGTGCACAATTTTAATTATTTTGCCACCATAATTCTCAACATTTAATAAATAAATGTACTTGAGAATTTACATGTATGATACATTTTCATTGTGCATATGAAAATCAAATAATCGAGTTTTTGTTATAAATTTCTTTAAGAGAAGGAAGGTATTTTGGCTCAAAGTTCATTAAACGTGTTGAAAATAATTAGCCTCTGTGTCTCCATCAAAAAAGATAACACATGGTGTGTAATGTCATCTGCAACCTCTCTATTAGGTTCACCGCCCTCCAAACTATTTTTAGTTTTTAAAGGTATTTCATTTCGGGTTGTGGGATATAATACTGCAAGCGATTGACCCAAAGTATGAACATAGCTACCACAGTAAGCTGCGTACGGTTAGCAATAATTGAATATCTATTGACCGTCTTCGGCTCCATGTTGCCAAGTCTAAAGGGTCACTGACGAGACTTCAATAGTCGAAACCGCGGTATGGCCCATCACCTTTCTCATTAATGTGTTCACTGCTCTTAAAGGATCTCAGTTTTATTTTTTATTTATTATTTATTATTTATCATATGCAGTGCTCCAGCTAGGATTTGAAAAGGGCAGGGCGGACTTATGCTGAAAAAGGCACTGTCCGCGCGCAGCAGTTAGCAAAAAGGGCACTTTTAGACCACGGCACTTCTTTAAAATAGCTTAAATTCCAAAAGCTTATAATCAACTTATTAGTTGTACTATAAATGACTAATCCAACTATTCTTTACCGAGAAAATACTATTTGTTTCTTCTTTCTTTCTTTGTGTGTGCTGCAGGGTGTATTTTATCTTGATTATTGGACATTTGAATGGAAATATACCAAAAACCTTACAGTAGCCCTTGTCTTTAACTGTCTGCTGATAAACCTGACATTTCAAGAAGCCAGTCTACTCAAACATTTTTTAGTTGTGACAATTTTAGTTGTTTCTTTATTTCTTTTCATAAATGATTTCTCCAATTAAACCTGATATATTTAAGGATGTTCGCTGCCAATGAAAAAGTATTCAAACTTTTTTTCTAACCACTCTTTTTTGATTCCAAAATACAACACAAGACATTTGAAAACAAAATAAATATAGGGTAGTGTGCATTTTTGCAAGCTACATGCCTCTGAATGAGACCTCGGAGCACTATGTTTTAGATTTGGTAAAATTTATTTAATTTATAATTCTTTGAAACATACCTGTCTTGAACAAAAATGCACCTAGAATGCTTTCAAAAGTCATAATATTTACGTAGCGCTGACAATTTTGGACCAAAAGCATAGAAAAATTTGCAATTTTGAGTGGATGACAAAATTTTACGATTCCTTGTCTAACCCTACCCCCATACTTGAAAAGTCGGAAAAAATCAATATTTTGAAATGTACCAAACACATATTTGTTGATTCAAACTTTTTCTTGTATTTTCACACAACATAGGACCTTGTAATATTGTTCGAATAAAAGAAAGAAAGCATGTAAGAGAGAACCAACAACTTGAAAATCGCCATTTTCGGCCTTTTTTCGTCTGTTTTGTTTCTAAAAGCCAATTTCATAAAACCACCTTAAATTGTAAAACCAGCACACCAAAGACACAAAGAATGACTTAGAAGACCATGTACACATACACTGCTGCTAAAATAAACATCGAACTAGTGCAATTAATTTGAAGATGTGTAATATTCAAGTTTAATCTACCCTACCCCCTAAATTTTACTGACAACTAAAATTTTCTGAAAAGTTGCAGAAAATGGGGTGAAAAAATGAAGTTTCTTAGATTGACAATTTTCATGGCTCATTTGATGCATATCATCAATATGTATCCAAATATAAAATATTAGGAAAATATCTGCAACCGTTTACGAGATATTCAAGAAAAGAAAAACCGGAAGTTCCGAAATGTCAAATGTTAGCAGCGAACATCCTTAATTCACAGTTCACTGGAAGTGGTGTCACCTGAGGCAATTATAATCAAAAATGTGTCAAAATAATTTTGAGTAATTATTGACAACAAACAAAGGATTAAGGAAGTCAACCATGCAATAATCACACTGCAACTGGAGCTGCACTTTTGGTTGCTCCAGCCTCAATCTTAAAAAAACTGTAACTTTCTTATTTTTTGTCCGATTTTAATGATCTTTTTACCAAAATAAAGGGCAGGGTGCAAACTGCATAAAAAAAGGCACAACAAAAGGTGCTGGAAAAGGGCAACAGGGCGATGCGCCCTGCTAAATTATTCTAGCTGAAGCACTGTAATTTTATTATGATATCATAGTTTAACCATTCTTGAATATTTTGTTCAATAGTGTAATTTAATCAGCTGTCGTTTCGCCATACAATAGCCAAACTTCGGATGTAGTGAATTTTGAATAATCATTTTTCATTGTTGAGCTATTTTGGGGTGTCCCTAAACAGCGGAAAATACCGTCCTTGGATACTGGCTAACATCGTATTTTTACTGCACTTGCATGTGACCTGTAGCGTTCTCTTATCTGCTGAATGAGTCCACTAAGAGTTGTGAAGCATATAACATTCATCGTGTGTTTAAGTTGTTTTTGCACAAATAACACATGTATTAAATCACGTGCCCGCTACAAGTGCGGTTTTGTGAAATCCGCGGTTTTGTGAAATCCACGAGAAACATCCAAAAGTTCTGATACCATGGAAACGAAGCCGGTGATCCCCTATTTTTATTTCGATTTTAGACCAATGATACAATTATCTTGAAGCAGGCGAAGTTTCATGAAAATCATGTGCAGGAAGCAATAAGTAATGTTTCCATTAAAATCAAACATTTTTTATTTCTTTTTCAGGGGCTGGCATGATTCGACAACAGTTCAGTCTCATTGTTCTGATCGGCGCGCTCTTCCGTGCATTAATGTGAATAAAGACAATAATATTGTATCTCCTTGCCGAAGTACCTCTGACATGTATGGTACTTACTTAAGTATGACTACAAGTACTTCATAGGCTTTTGGTATGACAGAGGTAAATTGGTAGGTTGAAAGAGGTACAATGTACAATGATCCATGTTATGGGAAAACCAACAACGTGGTTTCCGAACAGGTCCGACACAAACAGAGCTGAACAAGCACAGAAGATTGTTAGAGGCTGCAAATTTTGGTTTTAGACAGTGGATGAAGTGTACTATCCGTGTAGCGAAAACAAAGACGCTGATCACTTTCACAGTTACTGCTAAATTGACCTGCGTCATTGGTTTTGCATATGCAGATTATTGGTTTTCTCATAAGGTGGCTCCAATATTGTCATTACATCATAAATGAAAATACAACACCGAAAAACAACGAAAACACATTTTAGCATCCTATAAATATATTACTCAGACATGGCTTGCTAGACAACTATTTAATATTTTTTACGACGTGCAAACGTGCTCATGAAAGCTTGTTTTTGATAAAAGAAGTTAAAAGATGTGAGATATGTTCAAATAACATCTACATTAAATTGGATAGAATGTTTACCAGTAATATCAAGAGCCGCATCAAGAGAAAACAAACATTTTGCATATGCAAAAACAAATTCGCAGATCAGTTTCTCAGTAACTGTGAAGCTGATCAGTGCCTTTGTTTTCGCTACAGGGATAGTACAATTCTTCTACTTTCTAAATCCGATATATCCAGCCTTAAGCTGTCTTCTGTCGCTGTACAGTCCGGTTTGTGTCGGATCTGGTCGATAACCACATTTTGGTTTTCTCAAGAGCGCCTCAATTATAGACTTTTAACTATTCAACATTCTGGATTTTTCCTGGTACTTTTTATACATTATGTATTGATGATCTGCTATGACTGTAAAACGAGCGGACAAGTTACTGTATCTGCTTTCTGAAAAGATGGTTTGAGACCTGGTGTTGCAAATGTATTTTAAAAATTTATGACCACACATGTTTACTACACAAAAGAGTGTTTTAAGTAAATTGACCGAATTTTGAACAGAATATCCTTTCAAATAAATGTCATCTCAAACCGCTTTTCCTGTTGTCATTGTACTCTGCAAATGTATTGAATCTTAAAGAAGCTTATTAAAGGCTAGCCTGGCATTCAGGCCATGTATTTAGGTATTTGTACCAGATAGTCTTCTTACTGAAAGGTACATGACCAATGAAGGGCTTTTACCATGTTACTTTATTACTTCCCCATAAGCTGAAATCTGACTTTGATGGTAAATAGTTGCATTCTAAATTTCATGAACGTTTCATTACTTTTAATTGTTTGTCAAGTGATATTGCTTTATTTAGAGGACTGATACCAGTGCAATTAAAGAAATGTATTTTTAAACTATCACCTGTTTTCAACTTTGTTTGAATCCTTTGTAGGTTAAAAATATCGGCAGGAAATCCTTTCTAATGCATGTACGTGTACTAAATTGGCTAAGCGGCCACATCAATGCTGATTTATGCATATATTGAAAGAGCAGGTTTTCTGGTGACATTTCTTGTCTGATCGTACAGTATTGTCCGTTGTACAATTGGCCGAGCAGAAGGAAACCTTCTTTTTGTCACATTGCAGTTATTCTTTTAAACGTAGTATGGTAAACGAGTTCACTCTAGGCCCAAAGCACTTGGTTGTGTATAATGGCAATTATCACACACTTAGACCCAAATTTCGAGCGATAACATCAAGTCCGCCCTCTGGTTATCATGCATTTTGAATGGACAAAGGTTATCACGCCCGCATGCAACGTTGTCATGCGACGAAATACATGACGTCAAGAAATACGTGACGTTTTATGGCGCCGTTTTCTTATTTCTACACAGAACTCGACACTTTTTCGCATTTCTATATAAATTCGTTGAATAGAAGATTTTTAACATGTTATAAACAGATTACAGTATGGGCATTTTGGTAATCGCCCTTAATATCAATCCGCAACCATTATCAGCCCTGGAGCTTAAGTTCTCGGGCTTGATAATGGAGTCTTGGGTTGATACTGCGGGCGATAACAAAAATTGTCCATGTGATTATCTCTGATTATTATGTACGCCTGTATTCGAATGCTTATAGGAAAAAGAAAGACAACTTTAATGAAATGGTTAACAGAAAAGGTCAATGTTAATTATGTCCTAAAACGTTAAATAAGAATTGCAAAATACAACTTATATGAGCCAATTAGCTATTTGGAAAAAAAATTGTCAAATATGAGTACTATATTATACCATAATACAGTTAGGCAGCAGCATGTAACTGGTTGATGTAATAAAATCTTAAATACGTTATAACAGTTTTGTTTTCCCAGTTCATATTATTGTCTGGGGCAATTAGTCATAAATAAACCAAATTATTTCATTTCAGGAATGTCAATATTAATATAAGGGCAAGTAAAATGTTCCAAAATATTGACAGAAACATACATAACGTGTCAAATGCCTGAGACACGGATACCCAACACACATCGTTTCCAATAGTCGATAGTACTTTGTCAGATGTTTGTTTACGATTGAGGTTTTCTTCGCCTTTCTTTCTTTCATGACAGCTAGTTTCATTGGAAATCGTCGCGTGACATGTCAGCCGACACAGCTGCCGATAAGCCCATGGCACGTGACTTTGAGTGCTTCTGTAGTATAGATTTAGTGACATAACAGTTGCCCAAATTGATAGCCCGCTGTACATAAGCTGTATTGTGACATATATACTCAGTAAAGAAACCTCGTCCGATGATTCCGGAAACGAACTTGTTATGATAGTCAAGAAAACTGCCAGTGTCAGGAATACAGATATGCATAAGGTTATCTTTTCTCCACTTTCCACTGGCAGTATAAAAACTGTAAGATTCAGAAGGGATATGCACACTAAGGGTAGTATTAGATTAACTAGGTGGAAAATATATCTTCGTCTAACATTGAAAATAAATTTTACGTGACCCCATCCGGAAGGTAATTCCAAACGCTCGTAACTTGACGACTCTAAATGCCACTCCGTAGACTTTTTAAACAAACCATAACTTATCCCTTCTTCATCTGTTGGGAAAGTAAGATTTAGCTTTGAGCTTGGATACCACCATGACTGCAATTCGATTTCACACGAATGAGAGTCAAATGGAAAATATCGGATGCTTATATCACATGACACGGTAAATGTTTTGTACAACCAATAAGTTGTCTCACCATCCGATGCTAGTAAGACGTGTTTGTTTTTCTGTCGTAAGTCCAGTGGATCGCCTATAATATTAGCGACTTGCAGTTCAGGTAGCCAAATGTCGTCACATTTAGCAACTATTTTTTGAACACCAGAATAATTCTTTGGGTCCCATACTAGAAACTCGTTCTTCCATGTCAGTTCTAGATATCCGCTAACACTAAATGTTTGCCGTTTTTCGTCGAGATCTTCTATAGTCTGAAGTGTTAACTCAGTAAACACGTGGACGATGTCATTTGGGTTCCGAACGGGTAGAACAAGGGGATTAATTTTGTTGTTGAATAGATCCAAGTGCAAATCAAATTCATTCTTCGATGCTACTTCTGTTGATGCTAAAAGAAACCGCAAAGAAAACGTACACAGTATTATGAACTCCATTTTAAATACAAATACGATATTATTCTAAAATTTAAGTCGTCGTTTAGGACACCGTGTTTTGCCAAAAACATCTTCCAGTCATGGCAAACTAGTACGATTTCTTGTCGAATTGTACATGTTTAACTAAGCAAATCGTGGTTTATTAAGTATAAAAGTGAACAAAATTAAGTTTAATCGATAACACTTTCCAACGAATGAGAATGGCATGACAGTCTAATCGAACATATACTATTATATAGAATGAAAATGAATATAATCGGTATCTTTTATCAAACACATACATACCTTTTTAATGGACATTTAGTCAAAAGTCAACAAAAATAGGCAGATATTCCATTGTCCTCCATTAAAATAATGGTCAAGGTCATTAACGGTGTATACAAAGTATCACGCTTGACATCCGTCCTAAAGTTATTTAATGTAGTTGAAAGAATAATTCTAGCCTTGAAGCCGAGCAATAGCAAAACCGTCAGTCGTGTGGTTTCGTATAAATTAGGAGAGGTAGTCTACCAACTCTTTGACTATTTACTTTGTATTCATTGACTAGTTAGAGATTCACCACGAGGACCGAATAACTAACTAAATGTTATGAACCACTGCAGAAGCTGAGGGTGAGGTTATGGCCATGTAAAACCGGTTTAAGCCCGCCAGTAACTTTGTGTTACTGATCGTTCCAAGTCGATACTTCTGTGGCGGTTCTTTTTGTTTTATGTCTTGGCGTATAATTTTTTTTTGTGCTGTTGGCGCCTTATGTATGTTTTCATATTTTTAGTTAAGTTAAGGTAACTGAGTGGCCACCTATTGGGAAAATAGCTGCTCATTCGGCTTACGATAGGTTTCATGGTATAAGTACCTGATTGTTAGTTTGGTTTTTTCCCACCTCGGTTTTTGGAGTGGGAATCTTTTTCTGATTGCGCCTTTTCCTGATCTTTGCCTACTTGTACCTTTTTCTTTGTTTATGGCCTTTATAATCATTGCTTTCTCCCTGCGACCCAAATGTATGATCTTATAAAAAGGTACAAGTGGGCAACGATTAGGAAAAGGCACAATCAGAAAGAAATTCCCATCCCAAAAGCCGAGGTGGGAAAAACTAAATTGGCATTCGGTACATATACTAAGAAAATATAAAGTGAACAGTAAACTTCCCAATAGGCGGTCACTCAGTTACCCGAACTTAAATAGGAATATAAAAACGTATTTAAGGTTCATTCAGCAGAGAAATTCGACTCCAAAACATAAAACAAATTAAACCACAACAGAAGTATCGCCTTAGAACGATCAGTGAAATAAAATTACTGGGGAGGGGGGGTTGAAATCGATTTTAAAGGCGCCTAACCTCTGCAAATCACAGTTTTCTATAAAACAAAAAAAGTGGGATTAATTTTACGGATGTTTTGCAGCGTAAACGTAGGACATGGTGAGCGATCTTTGGGCATCGTATTTGTAAATGATATATTTATTTGATATACGACAGGTGTTACCTGTATTTTGGGATATTATTGGTATGTAAAAAAAAACGAATAAAAAATGCTGCGCAAAAGAATCTATTAAACAACACTCTTTAAATGCAGCTTAAAACTCTAAGATTTATATCTGTCTCTAAAAGTAGATGCTTCATCAACCAGGGCATTGATGACGTCACTCTACATGTTGTTCATTTCTTCCTCCATCATGCCGCCCATTTTTGCTGCAATAAATGATAAATATAGTGCCTTTATGGTAATATGCAATGTTTTATAATTCTGGAGCCAGTTGTTCAAAACTCCCTTAGCTTAAGACCTGAACATGTAAAGTAAATGCCGACTACATTAGCAAATACACTGTAAGTGTTATTTTTGTCGATAAAATGCGTGAATCTCAAAGGATTCTCGCATTTTATCAACAAACAATAACAGTGTATTTGTAATATTCATGTTTAGTTAATAAATGAAACAACACCAACACGAACTTAAGTCCAGTTTTAATTACATTTATCACTTTATCCAACGTTTCGCCATCTTGGCTTCTTCAGGGATATAGTAAACAACTATATGACGTCGCGCACCGTAAAACGTAATGTGTGACAGCGCGCCACGTCAGATACGTAGTGAGAAACTAGCGGAAAAAATATACAATGTGACAGGGGCTAAAACAGTCCCGTAATTGTGAACGCAGCAGTTAAGCAAAAATTAAAAATCTTATACAGACAAAACTATTGGATCGTTTGATTCAAAAGTTCCTATAAAGTTGTTACACAAAAAAGTAATAATAGGAACAAACAATAGCTGCCTAACTGCTACTCAACATTGTACAACGATTTGGAATTCATGCCTTTTGGGTACAGTGTATCAAGCTTATGTATCCAATAAGTTTCCTTACACAGGCGAGTCATTTCATCATTAACAACATCAATTGGAAGGAAACTGAAATCTGCGATAGAATGTGAATCTGAATTGAAATGTAAAGCAACGTTTGATGCATAGCTTTCACAATCATAATTGTTTATGTCAAATCTATGACTATTCATGCGTTTGGAAACTTTTTGGTTAGTTTGACCAACATATTGCATGTTACAACGTTTACATTCAATCAGATAAATAACATTCTGAGACGTACAGTCAGTTGAAAATCGTAAGTTGAACGTGTTCTGAGTACAATTGCTAGTAAAAACATCAGTGTGGATTATATTCTTACAATGGGAGCATCTACGTCTGTCGCATGACTGAGAAAAATGACTTTCTCTATCCTTAAAAGAAGAATGTACTAGAAAATCACGCAAATTCTTTGGTCTTTTAAAAGCCAAAATAGGCTTATACTCGTGCACATACTTAACGCTACCTTTCTGTGAAAGTTGCAACAAATCCCAATATTTATTTATGATGAGGCCAATGTTAGGTAAAGACGGGTTATATTCTACCACAAAAGGAATAAGGTTTTTGCTGCTGCTCTTCTCAGACGACTGGAGTGCCTGTTCTTGCGACAATGAAGAGATTTGATCAAGAGCATGATCAACAACATTTGCTGGGTAATTACGCTCAAGAAAAATATCCCGAAGTTGGGACACACTTTCATCGACTTTATCATCATCAGATATTATTCTTCTGTACCGTTTACATTGACTAAATGGAATGCCGTTTTTGCACGATTTAGGGTGACATGAAGAATATTCTACGTACTGGTGAATATTTGTGGGTTTTACATAAAATCACAAAATCTAAACTGTCAGATTTTGAAACAGTTACATCAAGAAAATTTACTTTCTCTGATGAAACAGTATATGTAAATTTGATACTAGGATGAAAAGAATTTAGAGCATCTACAAATCAATGTAAGCTCTCTAGAGAGTGATCCCATACCATAAAAATGTCATCCAAAAACCTCAACGATACACTAGGAAGAATGTCTCTACTTGCCAAGAATTGTTGTTCAAGCTTTCCCATAAATAATGAAGAGTACGCTGGAGCCATGGGACTCCCCATGGCGGTGCCCATCTTCTGCATGTAATTCTCTTTATTAAATTGAAAATGGTTGTTTTCCAGAACTAACTCAACTAATTTAAGTATGCTCTCAACCGGCAAATCATTAGACGTACTAGCGTTATTAAGGAAAAACCTACATGCGTCGAGACCATCTTTATGAGGAATATTAGTGTACAAGGATGAAACATCCAACGTGACCAAATATGATTTAGCATGCGCTAATTTGGCAGATTTAAGCTTCATGTTTGAAATTTTAACGAATCGTTAACTAAAAACATTGTTAATTTTGAACAACTGGCTCCAGGACTTCCATAATACCACTTGTGCACCGTCTTGTAGAAGAACTTTGACAACAGACAGGTCTCGATCCTCCCGACAGAATGTGTCAACTCTTCAAACCAGAAACCATTTATGTTTAGTTAGAAATAGTAAATGAATCAGTAAATTATTAATAGCGTTCATGTACATCAAAATGTACAAGTAGGCAATGATCAGGAAAAGCAAAATCAGAAAAAAAAATCCCACTCCACAAACCAAGGTGGGAAGAACCAAACTGACAACCAGGCACCCACGCCCAGAAAACACAATGCAAGCCGAGTGAGCAGACACCCACTGGGATTGACCTTTACCTATTGAACGACTAGTCAAAATTGGCCACATTAGTTGTTTTTTTTTTTTTTTTTTTTTTTTTTTTTTTTTTTTTTTTTTTTTGTTAATAGGAAAATGTATATACATTTTAGAAAGATTTGAAGCCTGTGACAAAAACAGTTGGTTGGTACAAGTAACTGTTTGAGTTTATGAATTTGTGTAAGTATTCAAGGTCTAGGTCATTTCTTGACCTTGGTCAAATGACATTTACATATTAAAATAAAGCTTAATCATCTCTGACACCACGTGAGAAATCTAATCCAAACTGTATGTGGAGCCTCCCGGGAAAGGAGAACAAAAGAAACCGATCTAGGTCAAATGACCAAGACAGTCGCCATGCCCATTTACTGAGCTATTCGTGCTACAACTCTACAAACTCATCGTCTCTGGAACCGGTGAACCGATTAAACGAAACTTGGTACATGTATGTAGCATCGGGGACTCTGGTCCTATGATATATAAACCATGACCTTGGGTTGACCTTTACCTATTCTACAACAAAGTCAAAGAATCAGTGACGTTCTTGGGGGTTTTATGCCTCGTTTTCAAAATATCATAACAATGTCTCAAAGGTTTTGGTGGTGTTATTTCATGATTAGGGCAAAAACCCAATGTATTTTGAACCTATAACTATTAAAAGTTTTGACTATTTCCTCCATATAGTGTAAAATGGCGATTATAGCGGGGGTGGGGGTCATTTCATATGTGAGAAAATTTTAATTTTTCGCTTTTCCTTGCTTGTAGTCCTTTAATTCCACTATTGTATCATATTTTGTGCATACAACACTGTGTAAAGTGCGATAATCATGCATAATGCCACTGAAATGAAATTGAAATATTACAACGTAAACATTTTGGCAGTTACCTGTATGATATTATTGTCTAAGTACTACCAAACATTTACAAGGCACTGTTAACTCATAAGAAAACCTGCTATCTGTTATATGCAAAACCTTATACCCAGATCAGCGATGACCAGCCAGCTACTCAGAATTGTGTCTACTCATTAATTAACAAAACTTCAATCCAGCTTCTATGTCTTTCACAGCTTGATTAGAGTTCGATCGTAACCAAATACAGTTTCTCCAGACACGGCCCATTGTGACAAAACTTGGTCACACTGAGCAACCTTGCATGAATATTTTAAGGATGGGAACGAATGGCAAATACATGTATGCTATTCGAATATTCGTATACATTATTCGAATGTATTCGAATATTCGGATAGAGAAATTGAGATTTCAACTCGGAGAGACGTACCCAAGGTGTGTGTGAGCGCTGTGAAGAACTTCCAAGCACGTGACGGCGTTGATGGCGGCATTTCAGAACTATGAAATGAATAATTTGGTTGTGAAAATTGGAAGAAACGCTAGAACCAAAATGATGCCACGCTTCGTGATTGGCTGTATTTCAATTTATAATAATGTTTGCTTGGTTTGCTGTTTTACTGTAACACTGTCGCAATTCGTTCTGGGTAGCATCTTCTACTAATCGCTTGTTTAAGGTGTCAATTACATGCACAATAAATCAAACGCAGACCGTTCACACCTTTCAAAAAACAAACTCGTCTGAGACAGGTAATGATCGACTTTCGACTAATTAAAGTAATTGTTAAAACAACAAAGTGTCAAACTGGCAAGGCAATTTGCAAGAATGATACATACCGACTTTCACGGAAAATTGCGTTAAGAGAGAAAGGCGCCGCGAGAATGAATGCGAATTTTAGGCAAAAACTCGAGAGAAAGAAGAATGAAAAATATGAACATGAAAAAATACGAATATTCGAATTCGGAAACGCATTCGAATATTCGTTAGAAATACGAATATTCGAATGTTCGAATATTCGTTCCCATCCTTAGGGATGTCAACGAATGCCGAAATTGGTGTTCGAATATTCGCATAGGATATTCGAATATATTCGAATATTCGAATGATATACACATCTATGCCCAATAGACCCATTACGATGACTTACTTGGTGGTACATGTATTGAAAATATGAGGTACATGTGTATGCATGGTATCGTATTTGGGCTATACCAATGGTGCCATGTAAGAAAATCATCAAATTTTGCACAGAAAACTAGACAATCTGGAGGTGTTTAATAATGACAAATCTCTGGGGTTCTGTCTGAGAAAGCAACGACACACCATTATTGTCAAGCCAAGATTAAGTTCTGCATGCATGTCGTTGATATCCGCCACCAAGAATGCTTAGGGTCTATTGTAGTCGTGTGGCCTACATGTACTTTGTGACCTTAAGGTTTGAGTTCTCAATCTATTCAGCCATCTTAACATGACACAGCTCAAATTGTAGGACTTTCACACCTTAAAAACATTTATTGAAAGCACGCAATGCTTTCTTCTCAACTTGAATCAACAAAGTGTCACTTGAATCAACAAAGTGTCACCTGAATCAACAAAGTGTCAAACTGTTAATTGAGCAATCTCAATTTGCAAGTGTGTCAAAATGATGACCATCTTGAATTACACAACACTACATAGGGGGCACTTTGGACCCAAAACAGGAAATGACTCAAGTGTTTTTCAAGTAGTTTTTCAAGTGGCGTATGACGTCATCGACGTCACGCGACGATGAGTCACGCGGTGAGTCATAAAGAGGTCAAGTACCGACGCCACGTCGGAGCCAATCAACGTCGGGCGTCGTATGAGTCATCGACATCACGCGACCGTGAGTCATACCCTACCCACGCCACTTCAGAATAACGGTTATTTTGAAAACGTCCAATGAAAACTGACGCTAGTGGTAGCCGTTCGCGCTAGATTAATATGACTCACCAACGTTAAGTAACTGAGCCACTTGAAAGGATACAACCCAGGATTACAAAGTTGAAGTTTTCAAATCGGAGCATAGAAGGTAAGTTGTAGTGATTTCGTTACTACCAGTCAAACTCTTTGATCAGTATTCTTAGCTGTTGATATACATCGTATTCTTTTCTGTCCAAATTCTATTATCCTTTTCATTTCAAGTACTCATAAGTACCGTCCACTTGACTATTCTTCAAACGGGAATTAAAGCAATTTGAGTATGGGCCACATCCTGAGAAAACAAAGCAGGAGTTTTGTACATACACAAACAAAGAAGCAGATCATCTCTGCATGATCTGCGCAACTGATGAGCAGTTTTGATTTTGATCGCTACACGGATAATAAAAAGTTCCTCTGATAGCTAAATCAAGCTTCTAGCTATCTTCTGTGACTATATAGGCATTGAACCCTGTCAGAATATCCTGACACAGCCTGAGATATTCAGTTTAAAGAAAAACGGTAATTTGAGTCCAACATTCTCATCAAGTCTACACAGCCGAATATGGTACCAAAGCATAGCAAGAGAGTGTCATTTGATTAAACGGTGACTGTGAGAACTTGTTTTGTCGAGCCCGGCCAAAATTTTCGATCGACACCAAGACAAACATACGGGAAGAAGAAGGAGTGGGGACCGAGCTCAGCCATTTGATTTGTCTTCGTTTACTGTCCATACCTACGACACTCAGTAGTCGACACCACAACGTATAGTATGGATACGGGACCATCCTTTGCGGTTACGGACCCGCTTGGTTATCAACGTCGACTAGAAACTTTTAGTGACTGGCAAGTGACAAAGTAGAATGTTTCGCCGGTCATGTCAGGCTTGCGGGTTGAAAAAAAAACACGTAGAACAAAAGATGGTCTGAACGAGGTTGGTATCTCAAATTAACCGGATGCGCATCAGCCAACACCATTTGTATGACTTGAATTTTTTCAAAGATGTTTACTTCGAGAGCTTGACTGCAATTATTTCCTCTTTGCTATGAAATAGCGTTCCTGTCAACATTTTTTCAGTCATGTCTGGACGGAGGTATCGCCTGATATGTATTAACCAATATTCAGGGGAGCTTAACACATATTGTTCAAGGGTACTTACATGTACTTGTATTTCACACTAGACCACCGTTCTCCCAAACGCGATCATTTTTGCGTATTGAATAGGCAATCATCTTTGTAGTTTATATGCATCCGAAGTTTACGTTACACACTCACATTGACCTTGCCAGTTGAGCTCACACGTTTTGCAAGATGTCTACTTGCTCTAGACTCTTAAAGAACGCAATGTGAAAAGCGTGCTCATGTCTTATTTGACATGTTATAATCTCATTTAATATTGAAAACATACACATTTGCGGCAACGCCGTCGACAATTTTAGGCTCACCAATCCTTTTCCCTATGCTGCGCGCTCGTGATTTGCTCTGCTTTACAACTGACCTCCAAACAGTGATATATTACTCAACAATTCACTACTAGAGCTGATCTATTTCTTAAATGTTTCCTCTGGACGAAAACGCTTATGCATAGGTGAGCACAAATGCTCATCTATAAAAAAATATATAAAAGTTGTTAGAAAAAAAAGAAACGTTTTTAAATTTTGCTCAGAACTGTAGTATGCCTTGGGCTTACGAGACAATATGCAGAGGAGAGAAAAAAACTCCAGCCGTAACATGTTTCAGAAGTTTCTATCTGGTCACGGAGAAATTCTTACTTACTTGAAATATTTTCTAGAGGAAACAGACTCACACGCAGAGTACCCATGGTTGTGTTGCTATTGAGGGGACTCAATTTGGGAAAGACGCCGATTGTGATCAATACGAATTTAGAAAACAAACAATAGCAAGTGACTTATTGCTAATCGAACCAATGTGATGTCAAAGCAATGGACAATGGTTAGTCCCTTCTTCGTTTCACACGTCGGTTAAAAATGTTACTATCACGAGTACGTCGCTAAAAATGTTATTCCTTACTACAAGACGATTTTCGAAGCCAGAGAAGCAGCGAATCGCTTATAACCAACCCGAAGTATTTTACAAACTCTCTTAGCCGCATTCGCTGTCACTGTGAAACAACAACAACAACAACAACAACAACAACAACAACAACAACAACAACAAATCCATTCATTTAAGACGCGTTTTTCATGGATATCATACCAGATCCTCATTTATACGGAATGAACTTGTTCAGAGACAGACTGTTGACTTTCCATAATTGGTTTAGACAGACGATTCCCGGCAAACAATCTCTGGCTCAAGCAAGATTCTAGTAACTAGAAGAATGTGTTATTCTTGTCAGGAAGGCCAATTGTCAAACACATGACATAGCTTATGAGTCATCGACATCACGCGACCGTGAGTCATACCCTACCTACGCTACTTCAACGAATCGATCAGCGACTGCTTTTAGGACCTATTCCTAATAACGTCATGTTTGTTATATATATTGAACGCGACGGCGTACGGTTGATTATTATTACTATCGATTCTGAACTGAAAACATTATGGAGAACGAGCAAGTGTTTTTCGAACTCGGAAATAACAGATACGTTAAAGTATGCGAATAAATCTCGAACCAGTTCAGTTGTCTAGATCTTATAGACAGTGCCGTGGAGGAATACAAGAACTCAAAACCGGTGGGCTGCATGGTACACTTATACGGAAACTATCATGTGTCTGTAAAAAAGTGGTTACCCTCTGGTAAACATACGACGCTGGTTTGTCCCCGACGGCTACGAGGAACTCATTCCGACGAAAACGGGCATAGCGCTTACGTTTCTTCAATGGGAGAAACTGAAATCAGCCATGCTTCTCGTTGAGGAACTTCTCGACGGAAAATTGGACAAAGTCACACTGTGCGGAGATTCTCATCAAAACCAGGAGGGGTCTATGGTGTGTTCTAAATGCAACCCGAACGGGTACATGAACTATTTTTGAAACTTCAGTGACTGGTAACTGTGTTTTCTTAAATACGCCCATAGTTTTAAATGTTTCATGGACTCTTATTTATGTACTTTTTGTTGTATTTTGTGTGTTCAAGCGAGTTGTAAGATACTTTTACGCGGCTATTTGGTTTGGTGAGCTTAATTGCCATAGTAAAAAAATGGACCACATGTGTGAATATCGCCTTGGCCACCGGAAAGTGGCTACGAAGTACAACAGTGCAAAGACGCATGTTATACAGACTACTTACGTTTCGGTTCGAGAATGTTACCTCTGTGGGAAAATAAAACCAGAAACACCCGCCGATGAATTCGTTTCAATCAGGACTAATGAGTGTTTTGACTTGATAATAAAATTCAGAATCATGGAAGAGGATGAAGTATTTAATGAACGACCACTTACTTGTAACTGGATGGACTTTATTCCAATGTCTAAAAAAGAAGATCCGCTGTTTATACGGACAAGTAAAATTAAAGAGACAAACTGCCAATGTAAATCTTGTAGTTTCTTGAAGCTTTACGTTGACTTTGTAGAAATACAACGATAGAACAAATTTAATTGATACTTCATGTACATGTAAGCCTTGTATTTTGTTTGTCGTATATTTTAAGCGTGTATCGTGTATGTATAAATATATATCGTATGAATGAAGGTATTTCTAGTCTTGCTTACTGTTTACCCAATGCGCAAACAAGAAAATGACATGTCGAAAATACATTGTCTTTTTTTAGACAAGTCATATTTTTTGTCGCATGATCATCAACATATACATTAACCATTCATTTTTTTTTCTCACAAACTCTCCGGACACCCAAGCCCGCTTCGTTTCCGTCTCGTTTTCTTCTCCTCACACAAATGCCCATCACGAGCTTATATAAACCCTTTTTTATAAACCTTAAAATACAGTTGCACTGTCTCACATTATTTCTTGTTACTTTTGCGAAAGATGGATATTCTTCGACCATTCTTTCCTGAAAGTCCAGAGCTGAATTGCACATCTAAGCGTACGCTGCCTCCTTCACCAAAGTCAGGAACTCGCCATGGTGTGAGAGGACATGTTCCAACTAGAAGGCGAAGCTAGTGCTGCCGCTTATAAAGTGTTTCAAGTCCAGCTTATTGCCTTCGTCCTGACCCTATTTCTCATCAGAACTCATTAGTAAATTAAAATAGGCTTTGATTCATAATCGCAATACCACCAGCATGCGTTACTTATTGAATATAGTGTTAGAATCAGCACCAGGAAATGTCTGCTCGATTAGTCCACCCCTCTTTTTTGGACGTAGGAGAGATGATGATACCAATACGAAATATGTAGCCATACAGGCATGGACCCCACCCCCTAAAAAAACAGGAGGTGTGATCAGGTGATCGCGAAAATGTGAACATCACCTGCCCATTATAATGCACCAGCCATGTCCATATGACTGATTACAAAGCCGAGAAAATGGTAAGTAACGAATGTCCGGTAATTGAAAGCCTTATTAATTATTGGCAATTGGCATAAGGTCAGTCACAAGTTTAGACGCGGCCACGCTGTAGGGATCATCAAGATCATGTTGTCTCCCATAGAACTTTTTAAGAGTTGACACAAGCTTTGTCCTGCGATATCCCTTTGACAACAATTTGCTAGTGAGTAACTTTGATATTAAACATGAATTACTTGTCTTTTGGGAAGTGTCGTTATCCCGCTGCGGCGTTATGCCCCTATCCCGCGGCGATTGCGGCGTTTTAACATCGTACCGCGTCGACGGGGATTGTTCAGTCGCGGTGACGATTGAAGCCATACCCGTGGCGTAAATAAACAATAGAGAAACTCGTGTTAAGAAATATAAAACATAGGTTACAATCTATAACATAAATAACAGAAAGCATGGTTGGCAAATATAAGTGAGGTGATTACAGTGCTAGATTTGACAGAACAAATAAAATGCTCAAGGCAAAGTTAACAGCCAAATAATATTCGGTTGGTCACAAATTCATAAACATAATCATTGTAAAACACTTGGTTAAATGAAAACCAAAACAGTGATTCAGCCTCGTACATTTTATCAATTAAGTTTTTTTTCTCGCCTGTTTTTTTTTTCTTTTTTTTTTTTTTAGTGGAATCTTTTTTTTTGATTACGCTGCTTCCTGATCCTAGGACGTAGATCTTTAAAATCATTAAAATGTAACAGATTATCTTTCTGGAGTAAGCCAGTAGAAGAAAAAAAAACATACTTCACATTGACCTGACTGCTTAGCAATGCAGTCAAGACGAGTCGTCATGTTGAGACACAGATATCATAAGCACTCTTACAGCGACAGAGTCAGTCAAAAATTACCACAGAATTATGCAACTTATTCGCCACCGCGGGACGCCGCAATCGCCGCGGGATAGGGGCATAACGCCGCGGCGGGATAACGACACGCCGCCGCCTGCGGCGGCGGGAATACAACATACTGATGCCGCCTTCGGCGGCGTTGAATACGCCGCCGCCGCCGCCGCCGTCGCCGCCGCCGCCGCCTCCGCCGCCGCCGCCGCCGCCGCCGCCGCCGCCGCAGCGTAGAGTGTCCACCAGTTGGAAAATGGCTATTCACTCGATATGTTTTCCTTGTATCTAGTACAAGCTGTACGTGATTGTCAAATTAGTTTTGAGTGAGAATTTCTTTCGGATTGCGCCATTTACTGATTAGTGCTTACTTTTACCTTTTTAAAGTGACTTTATCGACGTGTGATGACCATACTGTATTTATTTTCTTCGGTAAAATCTCTTGGTTGTACAGAACTGACCATACTGTATACAGAACTGACCATACTGTATTTATTTTCTTTGTTGTTGTTTGTTTGTTTGTTTGTTTCTTTTTTCTCGTAGAGTAGGATCCTACTGGAACTGCCAAAACACATAGGATGTGTTCGCCTTCTTTAGGCAAAATTTATCACTAGTTGACGTCTGATTACTGATCAACTACTTAGACCTGAGCCTGGCTAAGAAAAGTGACTTTAGTCCACTCATCCGCTCTAAAAAGACATAGTTATTATCCAAGAATCATTTGATGCACTTTTAGGGTGCTATGACATCCTCATGTAGACTAGAAGTCTCACGAAATTGAGGCAACGTCCATACATAATCTTGTTTGTCGAATTTGTCGTAAAACAACAAATCAATCAAATAAGGCTTAGGACAGAAAAACGAAGCAGAAAATTGTTTAAAAGTTTTAATGAATACATAATAATGACGATATGTATATAAAATAAAATGCATTCCGTTCATGTAAAAGCTGTTGGTGAAACACTGATTTGAGAATGGAAACATGAAGTGCCTTTGACACAATGAGTCAAAGAACATGTGGCATTGATGATGTGAAACACGTCAGGAAAGTGTTGCCATACTTCTAAATTATCATATCATCTAACGAACATTTCAATGAGCTAATATTTCAGGGGTCAGAAGGGATGATACTGATCTATCTTTACTATCAATATCAACATGATGATCTAATATCTAAGATCACGTGATTTCTAGACAGTCTTGTTTACAATGCAAGAAAGGCTAAAATAAAAAGGATAAACATAGCATTGACAATGGATGTCATATTTGTAGTATATACACAATGAAATGAGGGAAAATTGGATGCATAATATACGATGAAACTGTAATTTTATCAGTCAGACTTGTTATGATCTTCATTTGAACCAAGCATTAGCAGGTAACTCGACTTGCAAGGCATATTATAGATGTCGAGAATGTAATCCGTAGATAGATAAAGCAAAACAAAAGGGCAGATTATTTACATGCGAAGAACAGTACTACAAATTTGTAAGGGTTACTTCAAAGAAAACCACCTCTGTGTCATGGTCAGAGTAGAGGAAACGAGCAAGCCTGATTCAATGAATAAACGAAATGGGCTCAATTAAGTATATATTTTCGATTTTGAGTGCAGACAAGATGACCAAATAGCCCAGGTAAGACGTTCCAACTGAGGAAAATCTACATGTGGAACATTTGCACACGTGCCATATATCTGCCTCGTACCTAGATTGTTATCTTAATATTGACAATGGAAAGCTTATTACTAGGCTTGTTGTCAAGAGGGATGACTTCAATTTCCCAATAGTTAACTTTCCATTTATGAGTAGCAATATGCCATCAGCACCTGCTTACGGAGTATATGTCTCTCAGCTAGTTCGCTATGCTAAAAAGGTACAAGTAGGCAAAGATCAGGAAAAGGCGCAATCAGAAAAAGATTCCCACTCCAAAAACCGAGGTTGGAAAAAACCAAACTAACAATCAGGTACTTATACCATGAAACATATCGTAAGCCGAATGAGCAGCTATTTTCCCAATAGGTGGCCACCCAGTTACCTTAACTTAACTAAAAATATGAAAACATACATAAGGCGCCAACAGCACAAAAAATTTTAAATACTAAGACATAAAACAAAAAGAACCACTACAGAAGTATCGACTTGGAACGATCAGTAACACAAAGTTACTGGCGGGCTTAAACCGGTTTTACTGGTACCTAACCTCACCCTCATCTTCTGCAGTGGTTCACAACATTTAGTTAGTTCTTCGGTCCTCGTCGTGAATCTCTAACTAGTCAATGAATCATTAAGAACAAACAAATAAATCATGATAAACATCCTGATGAATCAAAAACCAGGACTCACAGATTCAGTAAGCTGCCCGACGATGGAGATCCCTGGGCGCCGAATAACCTACTAACTCCGGAGCAAAAGAAAAACACCAGTTGGACCCCGGTGGGCCAAGCAACAGACAAGAAGCTCCGGCCCCAACCAACTAAAATGAATAGCTTTAAGTCGGGGCCATCATAGAGTCTGACGCCCGACCCACCGGCGTGCAATTAAAGAAGGCAGCATAGTTATCAACCATGATTGGGTTAAAAACTAAGCATGCAGACTGTCGCATAACATTCAAGTTATAACCTATACGTCTGTAACGTGATATGATTTTTCCGAACTGAAGAGAAAAATCATTTATTCCTTTAAGTTTCTTTAATTTGTAAACCAAGTCACCATAAAATTCAGGTTCCGAAAGGCCCTCACTTAAAAGTGTCTTTAACCCAACATTATATTTGGAAATCAATTCATAGTGTCTACGATAAAATTTAGAAAAGGTTTTTCGAAGTTTATGATACCGATAGCCCTGTTGGAGAAGTTTTGCCGTTAAACATTTATTTCGAGCGTTGAAGTCTGTAACATGATTGCAGACTCTAGCAAACCTAATAAGTTGCGAAATGTATACACCATAAGAAGCACGACGAGGAACGTCACCATCCAAAAAAGGAAAATTTACTATATCAAAATCAAAGTCATCGCGCTTATCATAAATTTTAGAAGAAACAAATCCATTTGCAAGAAACAAATCCATTTGCAACCATCCATTAGAAGAAACAAATCCATTTGCAACAGAAAGCCGCAAATTTTAGAAGAAACAAATCCATTTACATCGTAGGAAGTTTGTCTTGGAAGCCTGCTGTAACTACGAAGACTTTGTTGATAGGGGGAAGTTACTCACCAGCAAATTGTTGTCAAAGGGATATCGCAGGACGAAGCTTGTGTCAACTCTTAAAAAGTTCTATGGGAGACAACATGATCTTGATGATCCCTACAGCGTGGCCGCGTCTAAACTTGTGACTGACCTTATGCCAATTGCCAATAATTAATAAGGCTTTCAATTACCGGACATTCGTTACTTACCATTTTCTCGGCTTTGTAATCAGTCATATGGACATGGCTGGTGCATTATAATGGGCAGGTGATGTTCACATTTTCGCGATCACCTGATCACACCTCCTGTTTTTTTAGGGGGTGGGGTCCATGCCTGTATGGCTACATATTTCGTATTGGTATCATCATCTCTCCTACGTCCAAAAAAGAGGGGTGGACTAATCGAGCTATTTTAATTTACTAATGAGTTCTGATGAGAAATAGGGTCAGGACGAAGGCAATAAGCTGGACTTGAAACACTTTATAAGCGGCAGCACTAGCTTCGCCTTCTAGTTGGAACATGTCCTCTCACACCATGGCGAGTTCCTGACTTTGGTGAAGGAGGCAGCGTACGCTTAGATGTGCAATTCAGCTCTGGACTTTCAGGAAAGAATGGTCGAAGAATATCCATCTTTCGCAAAAGTAACAAGAAATAATGTGAGAAAATGCAACTGTATTTTAAGGTTTATAAAAAAGGGTTTATATAAGCTCGTGATGGGCATTTGTGTGAGGAGAAGAAAACGAGACGGAAACGAAGCGGGCTTGGGTGTCCGGAGAGTTTGTGAGAAAAAAAAATGAATGGTTAATGTATATGTTGATGATCATGCGACAAAAAATATGACTTGTCTAAAAAAAGACAATGTATTTTCGACATGTCATTTTCTTGTTTGCGCATTGGGTAAACAGTAAGCAAGACTAGAAATACCTTCATTCATTCATACGATATATATTTATACATACACGATACACGCTTAAAATATACGACAAACAAAATACAAGGCTTACATGTACATGAAGTATCAATTAAATTTGTTCTATCGTTGTATTTCTACAAAGTCAACGTAAAGCTTCAAGAAACTACAAGATTTACATTGGCAGTTTGTCTCTTTAATTTTACTTGTCCGTATAAACAGCGGATCTTCTTTTTTAGACATTGGAATAAAGTCCATCCAGTTACAAGTAAGTGGTCGTTCATTAAATACTTCATCCTCTTCCATGATTCTGAATTTTATTATCAAGTCAAAACACTCATTAGTCCTGATTGAAACGAATTCATCGGCGGGTGTTTCTGGTTTTATTTTCCCACAGAGGTAACATTCTCGAACCGAAACGTAAGTAGTCTGTATAACATGCGTCTTTGCGCTGTTGTACTTCGTAGCCACTTTCCGGTGGCCAAGGCGATATTCACACATGTGGTCCATTTTTTTACTATGGCAATTAAGCTCACCAAACCAAATAGCCGCGTAAAAGTATCTTACAACTCGCTTGAACACACAAAATACAACAAAAAGTACATAAATAAGAGTCCATGAAACATTTAAAACTATGGGCGTATTTAAGAAAACACAGTTACCAGTCACTGAAGTTTCAAAAATAGTTCATGTACCCGTTCGGGTTGCATTCAGAACACACCATAGACCCCTCCTGGTTTTGATGAGAATCTCCGCACAGTGTGACTTTGTCCAATTTTCCGTCGAGAAGTTCCTCAACGAGAAGCATGGCTGATTTCAGTTTCTCCCATTGAAGAAACGTAAGCGCTATGCCCGTTTTCGTCGGAATGAGTTCCTCGTAGCCGTCGGGGACAAACCAGCGTCGTATGTTTACCAGAGGGTAACCACTTTTTTACAGACACGTGATAGTTTCCGTATAAGTGTACCATGCAGCCCACCGGTTTTGAGTTCTTGTATTCCTCCACGGCACTGTCTATAAGATCTAGACAACTGAACTGGTTCGAGATTTATTCGCATACTTTAACGTATCTGTTATTTCCGAGTTCGAAAAACACTTGCTCGTTCTCCATAATGTTTTCAGTTCAGAATCGATAGTAATAATAATCAACCGTACGCCGTCGCGTTCAATATATATAACAAACATGACGTCATTATGAATAGGTCCTAAAAGCAGTCGCTGATCGATTCGTTGAAGTAGCGTAGGTAGGGTATGGCTCACGGTCGCGTGATGTCGATGACTCATAAGCTATGTCATGTGTTTGACAATTGGCCTTCCTGACAAGAATAACACATTCTTCTAGTTACTAGAATCTTGCTTGAGCCAGAGATTGTTTGCCGGGAATCGTCTGTCTAAACCAATTATGGAAAGTCAACAGTCTGTCTCTGAACAAGTTCATTCCGTATAAATGAGGATCTGGTATGATATCCATGAAAAACGCGTATTAAATGAATGGATTTGTTGTTGTTGTTGTTGTTGTTGTTGTTGTTGTTGTTGTTGTTGTTGTTTCACAGTGACAGCGAATGCGGCTAAGAGAGTTTGTAAAATACTTCGGGTTGGTTATAAGCGATTCGCTGCTTCTCTGGCTTCGAAAATCGTCTTGTAGTAAGGAATAACATTTTTAGCGACGTACTCGTGATAGTAACATTTTTAACCGACGTGTGAAACGAAGAAGGGACTAACCATTGTCCATTGCTTTGACATCACATTGGTTCGATTAGCAATAAGTCACTTGCTATTGTGTGTTTTCTGACTTCGTATTGATCACAATCGGCGTCTTTCCCAAATTGAGTCCCCTCAATAGCAACACAACCATGGGTACTCTGCGTGTGAGTCTGTTTCCTCTAGAAAATATTTCAAGTAAGTAAGAATTTCTCCGTGACCAGATAGAAACTTCTGAAACATGTTACGGCTGGAGTTTTTTTCTCTCCTCTGCATATTGTCTCGTAAGCCCAAGGCATACTACAGTTCTGAGCAAAATTTAAAAACGTTTCTTTTTTTCTAACAACTTTTATATATTTTTTTTATAGATGAGCATTTGTGCTCACCTATGCATAAGCGTTTTCGTCCAGAGGAAACATTTAAGAAATAGATCAGCTCTAGTAGTGAATTGTTGAGTAATATATCACTGTTTGGAGGTCAGTTGTAAAGCAGAGCAAATCACGAGCGCGCAGCATAGGGAAAAGGATTGGTGAGCCTAAAATTGTCGACGGCGTTGCCGCAAATGTGTATGTTTTCAATATTAAATGAGATTATAACATGTCAAATAAGACATGAGCACGCTTTTCACATTGCGTTCTTTAAGAGTCTAGAGCAAGTAGACATCTTGCAAAACGTGTGAGCTCCACTGGCAAGGTCAATGTGAGTGTGTAACGTAAACTTCGGATGCATATAAACTACAAAGATGATTGCCTATTCAATACGCAAAAATGATCGCGTTTGGGAGAACGGTGGTCTAGTGTGAAATACAAGTACATGTAAGTACCCTTGAACAATATGTGTTAAGCTCCCCTGAATATTGGTTAACACATATCAGGCGATACCCATGGGGTACTTTAGTCGTACTAGCACTTCTACAGGTATTGGCCAATAAATTGTATAAAACATATAGGGAAAAAATATTTAACACTTCATAACTTTCTTATTTCTTATGATATTTTTATATCACGAACGGCGTTAGAAAGTATAATTCTTTATCTTTACCATAGGTTTTAAATTTTTGACGTAGCACTATTATAAAATGGTCTGTTTGAGGACGGCCGTCTTGTTGTACGCAATTTAATTAAATATATAGCAAAATTTCCGTAAAACGCGGTTAATTACGCCTAGGTACATTACTTCAGCAACAATTTTAAGCTATAATTTTACATAAATGTTAGGCGTCACAAACGGTCCAATTTAGTACAAATATTATATTTTAATCTGGTGTATTTTTTATTTTTGTAGCTCAACGATAAATTGGTCTGTTTGAGCAAGGACCAAAAAAATAATAAATATTATTTTCTATCTGGAATTTCCGTGGGTATCCGTAAAATGCACCGATAAGACCCGACTTAATTTCCAGGTATTAATGCCGTGGGCGAAGATTATCGCTCTAATATGAAAATGAAATGTATTTGATGACTGAGGGTGTAATAAAGAATTTTATATGAATAAATTAATAGGCTTAAGTTTAGAGAGTGATATTTTGCGGAAATAAAACATTAAACTTTACCATATTTTGTTCTCCTTTTTCGGCAGTAGATGCTGAATTGAAAACACAGATGTCAATTCGCTCATGATTGCATAATGTCAATTAGTAATGACGCTGTGTTAAATTCGCAATCAAGTTCTACTCATTTTATTTATCATTTTATTTTTATGAGAATCTTTTTTATAATTATTTCGTGAGGTATTTGTATTTTTCTTTTGATGCTGTAATCCGCAACAGGACGAGTGCTCGATATCTGCCATTCAAAGTCAATCCAAACAAAATAACAGCTTTTATTAGCTTTAATTAAAGAACAAAAACATCAAACATAAACGTTTAAAGCGATCATCGCCTGAACAACTGAATCCCGACAACAATTAAAGAAATGTACATGTAATCCATTTAACTTAAGTATTTCACACATACTAGAGAATTGTAATTGAGCAAACCGAACGAGTTTAATTACTCATTTACCGAAAGCGGTGCATGGTGATGACACTGTGCCATAACACATTATGCATGCCTTATTTAACCAAGGTGAAGAATTCAAAGATATTTAAAATCTATTTTTTAATATCTTTCTCAAAGCATTTTGACACGAAACAAAAACATTTAATCATTATACATCTATAGTAGTAGAGAAGACTCCTACATTTATCAACCTAAATATGTGTAAATACGCATTCATTCATTCATTCATTCATTCATTTCTTTCTTTCTTTCTTTCTTTCTTTCTTTCTTTCTTTCTTTCTTTCTTTCTTTTTTTCTTTCATTTCTTTCTATCTGTCTTTCTTCTTATATGCGATATATGAAATTCTTGACGACAAAGAAATAATTTGAGATAATTCTCAATGAAAATGGCAAGTTCCTGCGTCTTTGTTTTCGCTTCATAGACAGAAAATTCCTCTTTTTCTTAAATACGAAGCTTCATAGATAGCAAATTCCTCTTCTTCTTAAATACGAAATTTCAAACTTCTAGCCTGCTTCTGTGACTGTACAGGCTGGCTTGTGCCTGACCTGGTCTGAAACCAAACTTGTTTTCTCATGCGAAGGCTCATTTGGTATTTTATTCTTGTACATGAGATTGTTTCTTGGCCTACCTTAGAAAATAAACCGTTTGCATTATTGAGGCGTGTCAGGTTTACACCGCATGGTGCTTTAACAAAAAATGTAGTTTAATTAAACATGGAATTTCGTTTTAAGAATCTAGATCTCTATATGCAGACTTGGCTAAGAGTAGCCTGCCTGATATGCAGAATCAGTTTTGTCTGTCAAAACAGCTTTCCTATGACGCTGCCAAATTATCATGTGAGAATGTTTTTATAAGAAGCGTGACTTTAATACCTTGCGGCGACAGCCTAAATACGCTGGATGTCAGGTGTAATCCTTTTAACTACCTTATAATCACCAAAGCGTGAAAACCTACTTTCTGGTCGGCATTTCTGACCATGTCAGACAAAGACCGGATTGGTTATCATTAAAACTGTATCAAGGTTGAACTGCATACTTGGGTCTTATGGAAAATGGTGTTTCAGGGCTGTGCAGGTCATCACCGCCCTTACACCGCCCTTACACCACCCGTTTGAGTATAGAAGTGAAGAATTTAATTCGATATATATAGACTGTGAATATCTAAGTTTTTTTTACCCAGCGAAAATGTATAAATATTCTAAATTCATTTATTTGGCACGAATTACATTTAATTTCTATATAAAGAAAAACGAATTTATTTAATATTTTATGTGTGTCTTTCACATTCGGATCCTGATAGCCTTCTAAATTTATTTTTAACAATATGATTACTACTGCGCAAATATTTTCAAAAGGGGAACAACACGTTTATTCTCCATATAAGGTTACAAACAACTTATGAAGTCTATTAAAATAATAAATGCAGGTTCTTAAATCATCTTGAAAATGCATCTGCAAGACGAATGATTTGTTTACGTTGGTTCTCTGTTATATCCTGTATAAAATCATCCGAAGTGACATGGGGGTAGCAGATGAATACCCCCGGTCCCTGCATTACGAAAACTTGCCCATGCAATATACAGAGATTTATTTTAGCTATAAAAATTGAAAATTTTCATCTGAAAAAAATTGAATTTTTTCTTATTTTTGCTCAAAACATAGATTGTGGGTGCACGTTAGAACCGCCTCACCGAGGCCCACAATCTATACCCATGCATACCCCAGTTTTGCTATATAAAAGTGGGGTTCAACTGCGCTTAATTAAAATCAAGTTTTCACGCAGAGAAAGCTGCAGAGAAAGCTTTTAAAATAAAGCGATGAAATCTCAACTGTCCCCAGGCAACACTGACATTACCTGGACAGATTAGCCGAATGATAATCGAATATCGCCGGCCAATATCGGATATTATCGGAAAGACTCCGTAAATTTACCTGAGCGCTAGTAAAATCGATTGCTTGCTTATGTGCCTATATTGAAATACGACTATTGTCCCGGTTGTCCGTCCAGACATGACTGAAAAAATGTTGACAGGAACGCTATTTCATAGCAAAGAGGAAATAATTGCAGTCAAGCTCTCGAAGTAAACATCTTTGAAAAAATTCAAGTCATACAAATGGTGTTGGCTGATGCGCATCCGGTTAATTTGAGATACCAACCTCGTTCAGACCATCTTTTGTTCTACGTGTTTTTTTTTCAACCCGCAAGCCTGACATGACCGGCGAAACATTCTACTTTGTCACTTGCCAGTCACTAAAAGTTTCTAGTCGACGTTGATAACCAAGCGGGTCCGTAACCGCAAAGGATGGTCCCGTATCCATACTATACGCTGTGGTGTCGACTACTGAGTGTCGTAGGTATGGACAGTAAACGAAGACCAATCAAATGGCTGAGCTCGGTCCCCACTCCTTCTTCTTCCCGTATGTTTGTCTTGGTGTCGATCGAAAATTTTGGCCGGGCTCGACAAAACAAGTTCTCACAGTCACCGTTTAATCAAATGACACTCTCTTGCTATGCTTTGGTACCATATTCGGCTGTGTAGACTTGATGAGAATGTTGGACTCAAATTACCGTTTTTCTTTAAACTGAATATCTCAGGCTGTGTCAGGATATTCTGACAGGGTTCAATGCCTATATAGTCACAGAAGATAGCTAGAAGCTTGATTTAGCTATCAGAGGAACTTTTTATTATCCGTGTAGCGATCAAAATCAAAACTGCTCATCAGTTGCGCAGATCATGCAGAGATGATCTGCTTCTTTGTTTGTGTATGTACAAAACTCCTGCTTTGTTTTCTCAGGATGTGGCCCATACTCAAATTGCTTTAATTCCCGTTTGAAGAATAGTCAAGTGGACGGTACTTATGAGTACTTGAAATGAAAAGGATAATAGAATTTGGACAGAAAAGAATACGATGTATATCAACAGCTAAGAATACTGATCAAAGAGTTTGACTGGTAGTAAAGAAATCACTACAACTTACCTTCTATGCTCCGATTTGAAAACTTCAACTTTGTAATCCTGGGTTGTATCCTTTCAAGTGGCTCAGTTACTTAACGTTGGTGAGTCATATTAATCCAGCGCGAACGGCTACCACTAGCGTCAGTTTTCATTGGACGTTTTCAAAATAACCGTTATTCTGAAGTGGCGTGGGTAGGGTATGACTCACGGTCGCGTGATGTCGATGACTCATACGACGCCCGACGTTGATTGGCTCCGACGTGGCGTCGGTACTTGACCTCTTTATGACTCACCGCGTGACTCATCGTCGCGTGACGTCGATGACGTCATACGCCACTTGAAAAACCACTTGAAAACCACTTGAGTCATTTCCTGTTTTGGGTCCAAAGTGCCCCCTATGTAGTCTCAACAGACAAGCAGGATTACTGGTCATATTATTTCTCGACTTTAGGCCTTAAATTTGAGTCCTCCTTTGAACTGATATATGACAATTATTGCAGGTTAGAAAATTATGCGAATATTCGAATCCAGAAATCGCATTCGAATATTCGTATGAAATGCGAATATTCGAACATTCGAATATTCGTTGACATCCCTACTCTAAACCCAAACCGCGTTTCCTGTCATTGTACTGCAAATGTATTTAATATTGTAGTATGACTTTCGTTTTTTTTCCTTTGAAGTTTTTGTAATATTAAGTCCAATACAAGTGAATATCAAAGGAGGCTTGTCTACATATTAATACTTTGCGGAAGGAGACGGAATGAAAACTCTTAACTTCCTGATATTGGAAGTTACAGTACGGATCTGTCAACTGGTATGTTGTCATACTACAAGTTAGTTAAAGACCTCACCGCTCAGAAAAATAAGTAAAAAACAGCTTGTCTTCGACTCGCTTAATTTTACTTATTTTTTTCTACTCGGTAGCTTTCACAAAATCCCTTTGTTGTAGTCACAGTTAGGTTTTATTCTCGATGACGTTGAAGAAAACAGCTTTAGAGAAGAATTCAGCGAACAAATTTCTATGGACAAAAATTGTGAATGGTCTTAAGACTCACGATACTATGTTTAATTTTATGCGCCAGTTTACCTATAAATCAGTTTTAATAAATGATGATCGATATAAAGTGTTGCGTTATTAAAGTCCGCCAGTATATAGCAAAAAATAGGGTTTGCAGGGGTATACCTATTTTTTTTCTTATTTTTGTTCCAAAACATAGATAGGCGGTTCTAACGTTAACGTGTTGGGTACAATCTATGTTTTGATATCAAAATTAAGGAACGGGAGGCATTGAAGACTGACTTGGCCTAAAAGGCGTGGTTTCAATCCTACCAAGGGACCCAGCAAATGTTAATGCAGCAGAAAGAGCATGTTTGATTGTTATTTTTGATCAAAAATATAGATTGTTGGTTTTGGGGAGACGGTTCTAACGTGCAGCCACAATCTATGTGTTAACCTAAATAAAACAAATATGTTAAAACATCCTACTTACCATTTAAAATTTTATATAGTCATTTTTTCTGTCTATATCATGAACATGTTATCGTTCCAAGGCGATATTTCTGTTGTGGTTCTAATTGTTTTTGTTTTGGTGTTGAATGTTTGTGCTGTTTGCACCCTATGTACGTTAGGTTCGAGTAACTGAGTGACCTCCTATTAGGAAACAGCTGCTTCCTCGTCTGTATGATATGTTTTCTTCGTATAAGTACCTAATTGTCAATTTAGTTTTTCCCACCATCGGTTTTGGTGTGGGAATTTTATCTGACCGAACCATTGTCTGATCATTGCCTACTTTTACCTTTTTGTAATGCATGTTTCTCCAGCGTAGGCTGATTTGATATTGTGGGTCTCAGTACTTCAGGGTAGGGCGTGACGATTGGACGGGGACCCCAAGGTTCCAGTAACGAGATGCTGTTACAACGTTACATCATGGCCGTGAGCACGACCGGCGATTATTAAAAAGTAATTTTGAATATACAAGTACCTTGATTAAGTAATATATCCTTTTCTATAAACAAATATCCTTTTATGCTCGATGTTAAATGCATTGTCAATGAAATGAGCCGCATCATGTTTCATGAGAACACCACTATTTTGCATATACGAAAACAAAGTTTACTTGGAAGCTGATTAGCGCTACCTGGATAGTACGATTCCTCTTTTTCCTAAAACCGAAATGTCTAGCCATATTCTGTGCTTGTACAGCTTGGGTTTTGTCGGACAATATTCTGTGCTTGTACAGCTCGGGTTTTGTCAGACCTGTTCGAAAACCTCATTGTTTGTTTTTTCATGACACGGCTCATATGTTTGTTGAAATACATGAAATCTCAATAAACAATATATAGTGCAATGTCTTTGACCCCGAAGGGTTACCTTTAAACTTCCTATAGCAAATGCACTGTTTGTCAAAGGTCAAGTGAAACTGTCAAAGTATCGCAGTATAGCACGTGGATCCCGTTACTGACACGATGGGACACAAAAAAAATCATCAGGCATATATGCGAAATATGGATTTAAATGTTGCACTTTGGCTGGCAACCTGTACTCACTATGGGTTAGATGGGCGGGTGAGAAATGTATTATGGAAGCTGAACAAAACACTTTTTCTTCTCAGTCTTTTTGGATCTTCTTGTTCTTCACAAGTTATGTCAGACGCAAGGTGTGGAACTTTTACCGATGACCGTCCACCGATAGCCAATAGCTGCTCAGTGTTCTATCCGCATTAATGTAAGTATAATTTTCTTATTTTTAATGGTGGCTCTTTGGTTCTGATAACAACAGGCCGAGTTCATATTCCCCGATCCAAAATTTAATTGGATCTGAGCCTAGATGGACGTTAAATGGAAAATATGTTCATACACATTATTTTAATGTACAAATATGAACACGAATGTTTATCAACATCAAATCAGTTTCAAAAGCAACAACGACAGCAACAAAACACATATAAATAATAATAATAATAATAATAATAAACGCTTCAAATCTAACTTTGAGAGCTACTCCATGACAAACCAACATGCTTACTAGTTTAATTTGAGGATTAACGTTCAGATCAGCATTTTTGACATGTCAGGACTGACCCAACATTTCTTGGGTATTACATGTACTTGCAACCAGTACAATGTGAAGATACTGCGGTGTTTTGCTCAAGGACACAATCCAGCGCCAGTAGGGTTTGAACACATGGCCTATCGATTCGCAGTCCTGTATGGTGTACCAGAAGGGTCAAAACCACCGGTAGCAGTCCACTGGTAAATTTTTACCAGTGCACTGCTAAATTTTACCAGTGCACTGCTATATTTTACCAGTGCACTGCCAAATTTTACCAGTCCACTGATAAATTTACCAGTCCACTGATAAAATTTAGCAGTGCACTGGTATATTTACCAGTCCACTGATAAAATTTAGCAGTGCACTGGTAAATTTACCGGTCCACTGATAAAATTTAGCAGTGCACTGGTAAAATCGGTGACTTTGTATTTTACCAGTGCACTGCCATCTAAGGGTATTTTCTTCATCCAATCAAAATACAGCTTCTATCTCGTTATCGGTATCGATTTACCTGTGCATATTTGACAGTTGTAATCATGGTGTGTAACCGCACATAGTCGCAAATACGAATAGGCCTACAGGAATTACGAGTTACTATGCCTTCGACCTTTTTATTTATTTATTTATTTATTTATTTATTTATTTTATTTTTTTTTATTTATTTATACATATACGCTGTGTAGTATGGACGCATTATGTTTCTTGTCCGTATGATAAAACACACATTTACAAATAGGAAACTTATCAAGGCTGATTTTCGTTATATCTACCGTAGCTTCGTCTGCTCTTGTCTTTATTTGGAATCCAAATCCAAATTTCGGATATACACACGTATGTTATTTGTAGATTTGTTTGCTGATTTAACGCAGAGAAAGTGATATTTCTAATGATCGCTTTTATATGTTAAACTCTGTCCTGCGCTGTGCCTCTGCACCACTGTGCTCCTTATCGCACTGCATGAAAACCTCGATTTACGCGAATTTACAAACATATGCAAATATTTGGTAAATTTATGGAATTACATGCGCTAATCATTTACAACGGTTTCTTCATAAAAGTAAATGTATCAAAAATTTACTGGTGCTTGCATATTAATAAAATACTTGGCAAATGTTGAGTCGAAATTTGCTGGGAATTTACATGACAGGTAAATGTTGCGATGAATTTGACTTTTATTTTCTTGCGTTGTTTTGCATGTGTAAATATTGACATTTGCAATTAGTTTACATATCCTATGTGTGCCTTTAGCTTGCCGCATTTACCAAGGCATGCATATCATTGAAATGTCAATATTTGATACCTGATTTACGTATCTTCCGTAAATGCGAATGTTTGTCTCTTTTGCTAACGTTGTTTACATGTCCAAAGACTGGCATTAGCAATCATTTTGCATACCCTATGTGTGCCTTTAGCTTGCCGCATTTACAATGGTATGTATACTATTGGCTATGCCTAAGTTTGATAGCTGATTTACGTATCTTCTGTAAACGTAAATATTTGTTTCGTTTGGTTGCGTTTTTGTGCATGTTCAAAGACTGGCATTTGCAATCATTTTGCATACCTTATGTGTGCCTTTGGCTTGCCGCATTTACAATGATATGTATAATATTGGCTATGCCAATATTTGATTACTTATTTACGTATCTTCCGTAAACGTTAATCTTTGTTGCTTTTGATTGCGTTGTTGTATTGTTCAAAGACTGGCATAAGCAATCATTTTGCACACCCTATGTATGCCTTTAGCTTGCCGCATTTACAGTGGTATGTATACTATTGGCTATGCCTAAATGATAGCTGATTTACGTATCTTCTGTAAACGTAAATATTTGTTTCGTTTGGTTGCGTTTTTGTACAGTTTCAAAGACTGGCATTTGCAATCATTTTGCATACCCTATGTATGCCTTTAGCTTGCCGCATTTACAATGGTATGTATAATATTGGCTATGCCAATATTTGATTACTTATTTACGTATCTTCCGTAAACGTTAATCTTTGTTTCTTTTGATTGCGTTGTTGTACATGTTAAAAGACTGGCATTTCCAATCATTTTGCAGACCTTATGCATGCCTTTAGCTTGCCGCATTTAAAATTGTATGTATACATCTAGCTATGTCAATATTTGATGGCTGATTTACGTATCTTCCGCAAACATTAATGTGTGTTTCGTTTGGTTGCGCTGTTGTACATGTTCAAAAACTGACATTAGCAATCTTTTGCATACCTTATGTATGCCTTTAGTTTGCATCATTGACAATGGTATGTATAATACTGGCTATGGCAATATTTGATAGCTGATTTACGAATCTTCCGTAAACGTTAATGTTTGTTTTGTTGGTTGTTTTGCTGTGCATGTTCAAAGTCTGGCATTAGCATTCGTTTTGCATACTTTGTGTATGCCTTTAGCTTACCGCATTTACAATGATATGTGTATTACTGAGTAAGCCAATATTTACTGATTCACGTATCTTCTGTAAACGTGAATGTTTATTTCGTTTGGTTGCGTTGTTGTACATGTTCAAAGACTGGCATTTGCACTCTTTTTGCACCCCTTACGTATACATATATACTGCTGCATTTACAATGGTACATGTATAATTTTTGGTAACTAGTAATCGCACTATACCACAGATTGATTTAAAACAGAAATTGTATTTTGAAATAACAATACACCGGTTACGCCTTGATCACATTGTAAAGATACATCTTCAACATACAGCGTTTTACAGAATCAAATTTATGCCACTGACTGTTAAATTTGCAATATCGCTCGAGAATCAGGGTGTGTTTTCAGCATGTGAAAGAACGTGTAATCCATAAATTACATAAGCGTAGTACGAGGGGTATGCGGGGAATATACAAAAATAATACTCATGCTAGGCCAGATGACACACCGACATCAGATTGCATGCCTGTTACTGAATATTCTTAAACCACCCTAAAGAAAGGCCGGTATGATTAAACATAAATTGATCGTATACGTATTTTTCTTGCTATTGTTGTCTCATATACAGTGTCAGTTTTGCTTTTGTTTAGCACGTATTGGTAATGCAATGGCTTTTAAATGTACAAAACAACATATACATGTAGCTGATATAATTACTTCATTTTCATTTAGGTGGCGTTCGGTTCGGATAATAAGTCCGTGCAATGAATACCCATTAAACCCCACTTTTTACAGTAAAACTGAGGTATGCAGGGGTATACTCTTTGGTCCAAAACATAGATTGTGGAGCCGCCTAGGCGAGGCGGTTTTAAAGTGTACCCATGATCTATGATTTGAGCAATAATATTACTAATATAAGTTTTTCTGATGCTATTTTCAATTTTTACAGCTGACAAAAACAATCTGTACGTTTTCGTTATTGCTACAAACACGTAACACAAATATTAATTACCAGTTATACATAACTAAAATGTACTGAAATACAATATGTCCAATATTGGTCGCTGAAATATTGCACAATTGGCCATTGATCCTTTAAAGCTGACAAACTAAGCTGCATATGTAAAAGCCGACTGGCTTACTGTGGGGAACTGGACGCTCGGTCGGTAAACATGCTGTGAAACCAGCTTAAGGTGCAAGATTATAGTTCCTGTGATAACCGTGAGAATACTCTGACTCCGATTCAAGAGGTCCTGGGTTCGATTCCCACCGTGGCGGCACCCTGTTGACTCCCCACAACACTGGTTTATACCCAAGAAGCGGTGACTCCGTCCCGAAATGACTGAAAATTGTTGACTGGGACATTAAACCTCAGTACAAACAAAACCATTTGTTTTTACATAACGATAACAAGTGTAACAGAAATGCGTTTTCTGTCGTGTTTGGAATAAAACATGACTTTTCCAGTAAAAAAGCCGAATGTCTTATAGTGAGGAATACCAGTTCAGAGACCATCCCGTGAAACCAGCTTAAGGTGCAATATAACAGCTTTTTCGAATTATTTGAAGAATATTAATTTCTGGCATCGCCCGTGGTTTCATGTTCGGTGTTGGTATTGGACGGTGATAGAGTTGTATATGTAATGATAGTCTAATCATAATTATTGGTTTCGTGATTAGACCATATTTAATCATATGATATTCTGTTCGTCAAATTATTATACACTTTCGAGTCTGTTGTGTGACCAAAACCGATGACAGTTTTTCTCATGATAAGGATCAAAACAAAACATTCGTTTTCCCTCCACGTTTAATTAAACAGATTTGCAGACAACATATGGGGTTCGATCAGATAATTAATCAAAGGTGCAGGGGAATGATAAGCTACATGTATGACGTCTCAGTCATAATTTATTGATATACAAGCAAACACAATTTACATAAATCAACTTTTTGGCAACACGAATAAATACAGCTTCAAATAGTCCTGTCAACCAAATACCTAACATGCATTTTGCTTACAAATGTCTTCATTGTAGCAAATATTACACTCTATGCAGTCTTGGTGAGCTACTTGGTAACTTGATTGCGTAAAAATTTCGAAAACAAAACAATGTAACAATGTTGCATTTTATATACTCATAGTTTTTTATTTTCGCCAAAGAAACATCCAAAATAATATATAAGAACAGATTGCTTTCAAATTAGATATAACTGCTTCTTATTAAATCTACCTATAACAATCCTAAATACTAAACAACGGCAACAACAAATTTTAAAACGAAACTTTACAGTTATTATACTCAAAAGTTATAAGCACGCCCCTATTTTTCATTGAATATTGCTAACCGATTATTTTTCGACTATGCCTGAAAGTACATTTCCAAGAGTTAGAATATTAATTTTCCTTAGTTTAAAGTGAACGAATCACGGAATATATCTGTGTGCAGCGGACCGTGGTCAAATGTGCTGTGCTGTCTTGCATAAATTACGGTATATTGTTTACGGCATTGAATATCGAAAAATTCTGAATGCATTTCATTTGGCTTTAATTAACACAAAAGGCACATTTTCTTTTCTAAAGTACCGGTCCCACTGAATCGTAAGCAATCGTACGATTGTCTAATCATAAGATTATTGATAAGACTGCGAATGCATTTGTAAAATGTTTTCCATCGTATTGCGATCGTAAGCGCAGTGGGACTGGAACTTAAAGTACCGGTCCCACGGAATCGTAAGCAATCGTACGATTGTTAAATCACCAGTTTTGTGGTAAGACTGCGCATGCAAATTATGTAGAATGTTTTCCAACGTGTTTATGCTTTCTTCATCTGCACATCGGGTCCAAAGAAATGACCCCCACAATCGTAAAGCGATCTTAAGCTATCTTAAGCGCAGTGGGATAGGCACTTGAGCAAATAATGACCTTTTCGGTTAGGAATTTTGTTTTAAAGGCCGCTTGTCGCTACAATGTAAATTATTGGTACAGAATTCGCACAGCCCATGAAGAATTCAATGCGTCACATCAGATCTCGCGTCAGATGTTCAGGCACAACTAGCGATTTTTCACGGCTCTTGGTGCTACATGTACATTTCATTTTTTTTTTTTTTTTTTTTTTTTTTTTTTTTTTTTTTTTTTTTTTTAAAGTAGCGGTATGCAAAATATATCAAAATAAAAACCTTGAAACCAGCTTTTAGACCATGTGCAGGT
This sequence comes from Rugalucina vietnamica, assembly GCA_964017185.1. Lineage (NCBI taxonomy): Eukaryota > Metazoa > Mollusca > Bivalvia > Lucinida > Lucinidae > Rugalucina > Rugalucina vietnamica. The sequence goes on from OZ024884.1 coordinate 13,435,532, forward strand.
TTGATGTGTCTTATATTTATAGCTATATATTAATAATAATAATAATAATAATAATAATAAGGATAACATATTTAGCAAAATGTTTCTCTCACATATTGTCCTCTATGGAGTAAGGTTGCCTGTAAACATGTATAAATGCATATAAACATACTTATAAACATAACATGTATACATATTTTCAATAAAGTGTATACTTAATACACTGAAGAGCTTTAAAAACGAAAACACTTGAAAAAAAAAAAAAAAACAAAAAAAAAAACAAAAAAAAAAAAAACAAAAAAAAAAAAAAAAAACACGAAAATTAGCATTTTTGCACCAAGGACATTTTTAGTCTTTCTTAACATGTGAAAGGGGTCGGTAACTGTATTCCACTTCTTTTTTTACTTGAAACCGGCATTTTTAAAGTCACTGACCATCCACAGCAATGAAAAGCCATTCTACACGTTTTGCATTGTGGCGTCTAGTTGAATTAATTTCGCACGGAGCTTGTAGTTATTCATTTATAAAAACAGTTTAGTTTTAGTTTTGTCTCATTTTTGACCATTCTACGGGTCTTTGAAAATGAATTATCCGGCACAATTGGATTTTTACAAACTTGATGACGTATATGTGACGTCACGTTACCTCAAATTTGCCATCTTTTAACTATACGGCACTGCTGCAGTCTCTCCCATGCTAAGTTGACACCCGGCGGTCTGATAAACCAAACTTTGCACGCCAATGCATTAATGTCTCTACAGATTCGACGTAAATACGCTATATTAGGTCGATTACGTCGACTATGACCATTCAGACAAGTTAGCATCATTGCCAGACAATCAGTGCAACTGGAAAAACTTATGTTTTCAATGAGATAGCAATGTTTTTTGTGTATGGCAAGGGGCAAATTGTTGTCGTGCTCGATAGTATTTGCAGTTTTGGATTCTAGTGGAATTGCTATATCTAGGACTGTTAAGTCACATTACAAATTATTTTGATACGAAATTCACAACATAGTTTGCAAACAAACGAATGCTTATATTGTGTCAAAATTTATTAAATCGATTTTTTATAAATATGAAAAACATTTGAATTACAACTTTTGCGTTTTCAAAGTTCTTCGATGTAGTTATGTCAGTCTGCTCGTGCCTGTTTAGCATTTAATGTTTGTTTGTTTGAATTAATGCTAGACATTCCAGTCAACAGCTATGATCATGTAGGGACGTGGTCTTCATTTTATGGGACTCCTATCTACAAAATTAGAATGTACAAAACGTGCTTCAATCTTATCACCCACAGACAAGGGTACAAGTAGGCAACGATCAGGAAAAGGCGCATTCCCACTCCAAAAACCGAGGTGGGGGAAAAACTAAATTAACAAGCCAGTAAGACATATATGTATGGATTAACTTGAGCAAGCTCCGCCTGAGCAGTTAACCAGTAATCCGATGGTCAGTCAGTAGCGTACATGTATATGCTTTCACTGAAGACACAAACAGCCCATCTATTTCTTTAGGCCTAAAAGGGCGGCGGTCATATTCCCACCATATATTGTGCCGGACGCGGCTTTCACTTTACCAGTAAATGTGACGGATATGCGGGATAACAGCTAAGAGAGTTTCGTTTAACTCCCTACAGTACTGGTAAATACCTAGGGAGCAAGGGCTTCGTCCCGACATGACTGAAAAAATGTTGACTGGGACGTTAAACCTCAATACAAACAAACAATTAAACCGGGATGAACCAGGCAGTTAAACCGGGGCAGTGATAACAAGGCTCCATGTACATCATGTTTCGTGAAATGTTTTTGTTGGACCTGGACGGAAGATCAGATATATGTTTTCAGTAGGATGGCTTGAGTCTGTGCAGAATTATATAGAACATTCCCGCATCTTACATGTACTTTGTAGTGATGCTGTACACGACATGTACATGATGTGTGCTCGCGCGCGCGTGCGAGTATTACAGATTCGACTTAATCGTCGTGACCTGACCCTGATGGTACCTGATGGTACCTGATCGTAAAAGGATACTTAATATTAGGTTTTTGATGCTATCTGAAGGAGAGTATAAACATTAGCATCTAATAAAACAAAATTTAAGGTGTATCAAGATGTGGGTATTCAATCCGATAATGTTAGGGAATTGTCCGTTTTTCTAATAAATAAATAAATTTATTTAAGAGGATTGTACGTATAGCGTCTCAAAAGACCGTCTTTTAAGATAAAATACATTCCAGTTTCATTTGATTGATGTAGGCGCTAATTAACCAATTAGCTATGCAATAACCTATGCGTCTGGAATCATTCTTTTGATGTGCGCGGAACACATGTGCGTAAACACGCCCGCCTCTTATCTTATCGTATGCTATTCATAAAAGGATTTGAGTAGCTTCAGAGAGGATTGACAATATTTCTTGGAAATCATTTATAACAAACTGCAAGTTTTCGGGAAATATTCGTTAATCGTAGAGTTGAAGCATCATCCGCGTGTGTCTTAAAAATGTAACATCGGTGCTAAATTCGTTGTGGAACATTTATTCATTATTATGTAGAATTAACATTATGACTCTGCATCTCGGGGTAATGACATTGACAATAGTGAACAAAATTTAACCACCGTTTAGTTCAAACTGTCGAGCATCTTACGTTTTCGTTTTCATAGTGTTGTCTGTATAACGATCAGTTAGCTGGGATATGAAACAAAAGCGTTATTTAATATTTAACATAAATGTCTAGCAAAATTTTGCGTCGACAGGATAGTTATTGACATTATATATGTGCGATTCTTCAATGATATTGTTACATTTTATTTTCCACAAAACTCGCAGTTTTCTAAAATTTATATCCAACATGCTATCGAAATACAATTTAGTTTAATTGCAACTACGTGTAATATTTCAAGTTAATATGTGGGCAATTGCACTCCAATAGGCTCTTTTTTATTAAAAAATAATAATTTCATAACTATAAGTCAGTAACATATGAAATTCGAGAGCTGTAAGTTCAAATATTTCAACAAAATAAAGCGCACAGGAACGAGTTTCTTCAATAAACCGAAATGCATGTATTGATAAGGATTTGCGTAAAAAATATAATTTCTAATTTATGGCTTGAAGAGGCTACATATTGTTTTGCTAACTCAATGATTTACATGTTATATCATGTGCATATTTTGTTAACTGTACACCAAAAGGATATTAACTAGTCAAGGACTTTGGTGGCGACAATGTGTTCTGCGGTTTGAAGCACTGGATCGACAATCATGACAGTTAATGGATCTAAGGAGAGAAAAGATGTAATTTGACCAAAATCAATCGCAGGTTCGACCCCTGGCTTCTCCAGTCCGTCGGATGGGACTATAAACCGAGGTCCCGTCTCCATATGACCTTAGCTGTTGGTGGGACGTTAAACCCCAATCAAACAACCAAACCTACCAGAAAGCATACCCCACTACCAGATCAAATCACAATAACCCCAATATGCATACCAACATATGCAAATGTATTGCAAATATTACCCTATCATGCAACAGCAAATATACTACGTAAATATATTTGTATGCAGTCTGCACATACGTTAGCAAACATGAATATTATATTTATATTTGACACCTGCAAACGTGGTCTCATTTTAGTATTTGCCACATGTTTGCATATGTTTGAAAGATAAAAATATCTCATTTCTGCAGCCTTTACATAGATATGCAAATATAATTCAAGAATAATATGCGCGCATGTTTACATGATTCTGAATTGAGATTGGCATTCTTATATTTTTCTTATATTTGCTGCATGTACCATTCATGTTGAAAAATAGATATTTGAAATCAATTTACTGTACAATTTGAATAACATTAAACAAGTCATTTAAAAGCATGCGCGGATCCAGAGGGGGGGACCGGGGGTCCGGACCCCCCCCCCCTGGGATTTGAAAATTTTACCTAATAAGAGGTAATTTCGGGATTTTTTGAGGGTTGGACCCCCCTCGTCTGTGACCAAAAATTACCATTTTCGTTGGACCCCCTCTCATGAAAATTTCTGGATCCGCGCATGAAAAGGATTGCATTTGCATGGCAAATTTTTAATTTGATTTACATTTGCATAGCGTATTCAAAATGACTGCTCACATTTTTATTTGCATTAGTCGGTAAAATGCTACATGCAGATTAAAATTCACATACGTAGTAAAGGTTAACATGAACGGGAAATAGCATGCTATGCAAATATTTGGTAAAACGTTTAAAGTAAACAATAAAATTTGACAAAATATTTACGTACTGCACGATAAAGGTTTGAATGTTATAATGCATTTAACATATACACAGGTCGCTCACAATTACGTAAATGCGGCAAGCTAAATGTGCGCCACCATCCGTATACTTGTGTAAACACAGACATTTTCCATAGGCAAATGTAATGCGCATGAACGTCAAATGAAGTCAAATATGAAGCAAGCCTTAGTAAATTCTGGCATTTCAGTATGTTTGCAACACTTTTACTATGGTGCCTAAATCGACTTTTTCATGCAGTGGATCGAATATTTAGACTTCGGGTCCGGCTAGGACTCGGATCAGCCAGGGTATACACCTAGTCTAATTAGTGGAAGTCCTATTTTAATGATGTTCTGGATCAATGCTGTCAGTCAGTTTGTTTCGTTATTATATTTGACCATATTTATAATTTGACTGGAGGACAAAACAAAACAAAACAAAGTTATTAAGCAATAGTTAAAACAGACAATTGTCATGTAGTATTCCATACAGTATGTACATATATTTGATTTAAAAAATTGCAAAACAAATCTGATTATGCGACACACATTTAACTAACTCATTCTATTATTCTCATGTATGTAGTTTGTCTATAACTAGTAATTGGCAAATCTTTATTAATATTCATAGTCTTTCTCCTTTCATGTTGGTTGTTACCTTAGCAGGAAAATACATGTCTTGTTGCCGTGTTCAATAGCATATAAAACGCATTGAATAAAATATAAATGCTAGTTCTCTTGGAAGCAGTGAAAACGTTGTGTGGGCCATATTGCGCTATTTCGGGTAATGCACGTTTACCAGCATCATAGTTCTTATCATAGTTCTGAATGATTGAAATAATTGAGCCGCCTCGTGGAAAAACCAACAATGTGGTTTCCGAACAGGTCAGACTCAAACCGGGCTGTACAGGCACAGAAAAGAGCTAGAAGCTTGAAAGTTCAGATTTAAGTAGAAGAGGAATTGTACTATCAGAGTAGCGAAAACAAAGGCGCTGATCGGCTTCGCAGTTACTGCGAAGTTGATCTGCGTCTTTGTTTTCGCCTATGCAGATTGTTGGTTTTCCCATGCGGCGGCTTAATTGTTAGTTTGATTTTCCCGTATTCGGCTTTAGAAGCTATTCACAACTGTCATTTCCACATTCCACATTTTCTAATGCAGGCCCGGATTTCTTAGTAGAGAGGGGGACAGACTCGATCAAGGTTCAATTCTTCTATCCTTTCTAAAATCCATCCCAACCTGAAGTCATAAGATACTGACCCCAACTTGGAGTCCATATCTTTTGTGGATTTCCATCATGGGTGCAATGATAGAAAGCAATTTGTTCAGCAGTATACTTGGACTTGACCAGTATACGTGCGTTCTAGGGACTAATTTTTCCCCTTTCCGAACCACGTGGTGAAATAATGTCATTTGGCGTGTCACCAGTAAACTATTCAGATTCAGATTGAGCAATATGTTTGATAAATTACAATGGTGCTGAAGCATACTAAATTCTGATTAAACTTAGCGATGACAAATCCTGGTACATGTACACAAAGAATGGTTACATTTAACTCCTTGCGTCCTTTTTATGGGTCATAGTTAAACAGTATAGCCCCAGATGTGAGGCCGCAGAACGCGGCGTCCCATCAGGGGCTATTCTGTTTGCACAGAGAAATTTCATCGAAAAGTGAGATAAAAAAAATAAAAATCACTCCTAAAACCCCTAAAAATGAAAGTGGACTCATCAAATTGATAATGATGGGAGAATCCATTTGTCAAATATTGGTTAATGTGCAATGTGTGATAGTATAAAATAATTAACATAGTAAACCAGTTACTATATACATAAATGAAATAATGAAACTAAATCATGGCAGTAAATCCACTTGAATTACCAAGTAACAGAGCTAGGATGCAGAAAATAATTCTAGTATGAGACACACACTGATTATGATAAACTTTACAAAACATAAAAAGGATTGTAGTGAATATGGATTGATTAACCATTTCATGTCTTTTGATTTCGAAAAAAAAAAGAATAGCGATGCCAGGATTATCAATCCAACTCATACAAGTGCTATAAAGCCACTTTCACATCGAATGTACATTTATATTTTTTTTTCTAAAATGCACCAATAGCCTGGCTCGAATTATTGTATATGCTTCAAATGTCATACAGGTAGCTCTTATTGCTGCTCACTCTTGGACGTTGTATTTCATACTGAAAATAAAAATAATCATGATTGTTTTTCCACTTTTCATCGGGTTTTATTTAATAAAATTTTGAGGTTACAATAAACTTGAATGTACCAAGTAGTTAAAGTTCTCCCAGGTAACCAAAATACTTTTAGTTTTTTTCGAAATAAAAGGATCAAGCTTTTTGTAAGGTTAGTCACAGCCAATACTTTTGTATGCATATATATTCAACGAAACCCATTTGATAATACTGAAGCTGTGCGATACAAAACCAACCATTTAAATAATAAAAAAAACATAACACCATTCTATGTACATATATTAGGGAAAAAATTAATACAATTTTGCACCTTTCTATCTGTATCTATATAGTCATAAGCCGATGGTCGGGAAGACATAACTTCAGTGCTGATGTGCTGTGACGAAGCAGTTGATAACGGTCTTGTGATGTTGGAGGGCTGATAAATAAGTGTCTGAAATAAAACGAAATTCGATGTTTTATACATTATGAGTTATTATACAATAGCTGAGTGTGTATGCGGTGTTACATAGTTACTTGTTGAAGCAGGATTAGTTTTATAGCAATATGAAAATAGTTTATTTAACAAACAAATCAAACCATGTATCATATTAACGCTTTATAATATTCATGAGTATAGATGCAAACTTGTATTAAATAAACATCGTATTTTCTATTTTTTTGCGTTTTCCCAAATGATATTTTAACGTGATTGTACTAGTTCTTGGTCATTGTTAATAGATTTCCTTTTTGGTTATCAAACTTAATTTTGATATCTTAATGGAAATATACCTTTAAAAGCCTGCATCTATTTTGAAGTAACAAACAAAATATACGTTAATCGTGTACATACCTCAGTGCCCTCTTGATCTTTTAAGATCTTGTGTTCTTTTCCATCCACAAGCCTAGATCTAGAATTCCCCAGGGGACTATGATAGGGTCTCGAACTATCTCCAGGCCTGGACCTCCTGTTGTCAGGTAGCCCACTTTCATACATATTGCCCGCGGTGGGCGTCCTTGACCTATAACCTTGGTAGTCGTTATAGGAACCATTGTCGTATTTCTTGATTTTGAGGTCGTCCATACTGACTGATCGGTGAGTGTCATCAACGTAACTGGAAGTGAAAATGGATTGAAAATAATGTGATGTCCATGTTGAAACAATAAAAGATTGTCTGTCTCGGGAATCGCGTTCTTCGTTTACATAACTAAGATACGAGTGTACAGGGTTAATACAACCAAAAATGGTGAGCTGTATGTCTACAATGTATGACCTGCATATATAACACTGGTCAGAATGAGCTCCATTTCGAGTCCTGCTGTTTTTTCTTTCACAATTCCCGCACAGACGTTCATAAATGGACCGCTATGGAATTAAACAGTCGCATATTTTCATGTTTCTCAAAATGATTTTTCATGTATCTCAAAATGATTTCGACCCATCTTTTATTGTATAAATTAAATATAAATGTTAGGAATCAATAATATAATTATATTCTTACCCTTTATCACCTCGTTTATTCTTCCTCCATAACAATACCCCTATAAGGATAAGAATGATCAGCACCAATATTCCCCCGCTGCCCGCAGCTATGGCCACTATATAGTGCGATTCCAGGTCCAACTTTTCTGTCTTGATGTCACATCGGTCACCAGTGTAGGCGTAGTTGTCGTCATCTTGACATCTTAAAACAATCAAGCACAATACATTACAGTGCAAATCTAACAATATAGTAATTTCGACTTTTGGTTCAAAGTTTCATATATTTCAGTCGTTTCAAGCCCTGGTAGCGCTGGTATTTTCACCAGTATGAATACAGTTACATCTACGCTACCGACTTGCCTACTAAGACTTCCGCAATAGATGAAATTCGGAAACATGATGAATGCATGTACAACCTAAAAGGCAAATGGGTCCCATGAGATCTATCTAGAACGATATATTTTCAAAACCATTCAAAATATCCAAAATATCAAAACCATATGTACCATTGTCTGTACTCTAAATCAAGATGTTTTATTCAAATAATACATGTACATTTAAGATGTCGAACTTTTCAAGTATCATTTAATTAAGTAAAAGCTCCATATTCCTGTTTAAAACATGTGATGTATGTCCATCTATTTAAAAAAGAAACAGTACTGCAACTTGATAACCGTACCGACATTTTAGCTGGTCGTCCCTGGAGTCCATATAACATGTTCCGTGGCTTCCACACAAATTTGGCTGCTGAGAACAACGCGTCCGACATTCAATCAAGGATGTGCTGACTGCAACACATTTGTAACCATACTTGCACGATCCTTTCATAGCCTCACATATCCCTTGTAGCACTAGAAGAAAAAAGACGGTCATGTTCATACAATTAGAACACTTTAACAAAACATCAGGAAAACATGTCCGTGTAATGTATACCCCCTTATACCCCACTTTATATAACAAAACATGGGGTATGCAGGGGTATACCTATTTTTCTTATTTTTGCTATAAAACATAGATTGTGGGTACTCGTTAGAATCGCCTCGGCGAGACGGTTCTTACGTCTATAATCTATGTTTTAGAGCAAAAATAAGAAAAAATTCAAAACTTTTTTCACTGAGTTTTTTTTTTTTCTCATGGGCGTATTTTTGTAATGAACACAGGCATTGACAAGCAAGATTTAATCGAAAACTGCCCATTCCAATTTTATGCATTTGAGTAATCCAAACATTTAAATCATCTGTTTTCAACTAATGGACACTAGTTTCAATGCTGTTTCAAAATCATTCTGACTTCCGTCCATTCAGTCCATTCAGTCTCAAGACACTGAGCCGGAAAAAAAATAGATCGGAAGAAATAAAACACACATGATAAAAACAGACAGAATACACTTTATTTTACCTGCATTTTCTGTAGTAAGGTTTTCCATGATGTCCTTTGTTTTGTCAAAGTTTACTGGAAAGTTTGCAATAGAAGTTCCATTCAGCTTCGGTATAACGCTGGATTTTATTTGCCGTCTTGATACATCCAGTGTTTTCGAATCAAAAGTAACATAGTAGTCCGCGATGATACTGCCTTTTCTGGAATGAATCATTCGAATTTCTAACGATTGAATAACGTCATATGTGTTACGTTCCTTGTTTCATCGAAATCGACTCACTTGTTCTTGAGAAGATTGGTAAGCATTCTAAGCAAATCCTAATTTCACATAGACTCTGTTCCCATATGAAATTAAGTTTCAGAGAGGAGGGCGCCAGGAGTAGAGACAACGGTCGACAGTCGCCAGATCATTGGTATAAGCTCAGCTTGGGTGCATTTCGACTCAGATGAACTAATAATGCTGATAAATGTGAGTGCGTGTAACGGACATATTGACAATCGCGACTGCTTTATATAAGGCCACTTTTTGTATCTATCATAAACATCGACATTCATTATTCGCTGTTGTTCCATATTGGAGCTCTATATGTACCTCTTGCAATAGCAATAGGAGATAGAACTGATACTTCATAGTGTGTTACATTTTTCTGTTGTACATGTTGTATGCTATAGCTTTAGAAGATTTATCTCGATCGAAGAGGAAACAGATGATTGGAAATATGCGATTGCATGCATACATTCTGGGATACCCCCTTTGCTCTGGGTACCTTTATTTAACTTTCAAGGGCAGATAAGTATCAAATGTATATTGGTTTACCTTAGCCTGGTCACATTGAGACTTTTGAAACCTTTCACATGTTCAAATTTTTCCATTAACTGAAAAAAGAAAGAATATTTGATAATTCTATTTATAAAAATCATAATCTGATAATGCTTTACATGTAAGCATTATTAAAATTCCATAAAATACCAAAAAATGCCTTTATGGTATTGGCTTGTGCTCTTTTTGAACATCTGTGTAAAATCTGAATTTTAGGTTTTAACGTCATTGAGCCTGGAGTTTGTTTACTTTTCAAAACGACTGGCTTACTCATTCATTGCAATACGTGACATCAGCGTGCAACCTACAAATCATATAAAACGTCAACAATACTCACGTCTTTTTGAATATCAACCTTCAGTTTATCGTATTCGGTTGGATTCTTAAAATCCACTGGTTTGTCATCCGGAGGCTGAATTGATATTTCGAGCGGAAGATCTACTGCCACATTTTCTAAAATAAATAGAACTTATGTTTGAAAGTTAAATTTTGATAACATCATCATTATGCCACTTGCATTTTCGTATGATGATTTTGTTTACAATTTTACGGACCTTATAACATGAGCAACATATTGTACTAATATGTATAATGTAACATCAGTTACATGGTTTACATGTAGAGTCCATCACAAATCATTTCTCGTTGTAACACTAAACATCATATGGAAGGTACTAGAGCGTGCCAACTCCTACCATGGCATGTGGACTACATAAAAGTAGTATTTCATTCATTTACTTTTCACTGACCGTTTCATCGGTTAACACGGTTAAGAAGGTGATAATGCGTAGATTTATCTGGCTCTTGATCAGACTTTCATTTTTGTATTTATTGTGCAGCCTCTAACCTCAGATGTGTTACTGTTTTATGACGTTATGAGTTTATGCGTTCGGACTAGCGATTAAAGTAGTTGTTTACTGTTTTATGACGTTATGAGTTTATGCGTTCGGACTAGCGATTAAAGTAGTGTGGCACAACACGGGTATGCCTTTTCTTTGTAATGACGAGCTTTATACATACCAACGTTAATTCCATATGTCTCGTTAAGTACCGTCACTGTAAAACAGAAAACGAGTTTCCCATGAACCTCGAATATGAAATGATGGTGCAAAATGTACAGCTATCAGGAATGCAATGAGTTTGGTGCCATTAAAACCTTTCGAATGTAGCACATCACAACGCATTTATAAATGGTAGTCTTTATACTCATCTGTTTTGATTGTTGCTCTTGACAGAAGTCAGACTCAAATCATTTTAAATATATCATTTAAGGATTAAAAAGGGTAAATGATTATCAAACATTTCCGGAAAATCATCGCTGGGAGAAGGCTAGCCATTTGGTCATTCATGCATGTTGTTATCATTTTCTAATGTATTGTTTCTATCCCTCCTAGTGTCTTTTGGTTGAGGATTTCAATTTGACTGAAACAATTCCTGTTTGCTAGATTCTCGCCAATTTAAACGGTAAATATATATAAATTTTCTAAGTAACAACATGTTAAAGTGCAAATGTATACACACCTGTTGTTGGCTTCTGTGAAGGTGTTGATGGCTTGTAAGTTACTGCTGATGTAGCTGGTGGTTTCGGTGTTACACTGGAGCTATTCTGGTCTGTCGCTGATGGTTTCGGTGTTACACTGGAGCTATTCTGGTGTGTCGCTGGTGGTTTCGGTGTTACACTGGAGCTATTCTGGTGTGTCGCTGGTGGTTTCGGTGTTACACTGGAGCTATTCTGGTGTGTCGCTGGTGGTTTCGGTGTTACACTGGAGCTATTCTGGTGTGTCGCTGGTGGTTTCGGTGTTACACTGGAGCTATTCTGGTGTGTCGCTGGTGGTTTCGGTGTTACACTGGAGCTATTCTGGTGTGTCGCTGGTGGTTTCGGTGTTACACTGGAGCTATTCTGGTGTGTCGCTGGTGGTTTCGGTGTTACACTGGAGCTATTCTGGTGTGTCGCTGGTGGTTTCGGTGTTACACTGGAGCTATTCTGGTGTGTCGCTGGTGGTTTCGGTGTTACACTGGAGCTATTCTGGTGTGTCGCTGGTGGTTTCGGTGTTACACTGGAGCTATTCTGGTGTGTCGCTGGTGGTTTCGGTGTTACACTGGAGCTATTCTGGTGTGTCGCTGGTGGTTTCGGTGTTACACTGGAGCTATTCTGGTGTGTCGCTGGTGGTTTCGGTGTTACACTGGAGCTATTCTGGTGTGTCGCTGGTGGTTTCGGTGTTACACTGGAGCTATTCTGGTGTGTCGCTGGTAGTTTCGGTGTTACACTGGATCTATTCTGGTGCGTCGCTGGTGGTTTCGGTGTTACACTGGATCTATTCTGGTGCGTCGCTGGTGGTTTCGGTGTTACACTGGAGCTATTCTGGTGTGTCGCTGGTGGTTTCGGTGTTACACTGGAGCTATTCTGGTGTGTCGCTGGTGGTTTCGGTGTTACACTGGAGCTATTCTGGTGTGTCGCTGGTGGTTTCGGTGTTACACTGGAGCTATTCTGGTGTGTCGCTGGTGGTTTCGGTGTTACACTGGAGCTATTCTGGTGTGTCGCTGGTGGTTTCGGTGTTACGCTGGAGCTATTCTGGTGTGTCGCTGGTGGTTTCGGTGTTACGCTGGAGCTATTCTGGTGTGTCGCTGGTGGTTTCGGTGTTACGCTGGAGCTATTCTGGTGTGTCGCTGGTGGTTTCGGTGTTACACTGGAGCTATTCTGGTGTGTCGCTGGTGGTTTCGGTGTTACACTGGAGCTATTCTGGTGTGTCGCTGGTGGTTTCGGTGTTACACTGGAGCTATTCTGGTGTGTCGCTGGTGGTTTCGGTGTTACACTGGAGCTATTCTGGTGTGTCGCTGGTGGTTTCGGTGTTACACTGGAGCTATTCTGGTGTGTCGCTGGTGGTTTCGGTGTTACACTGGAGCTATTCTGGTGTGTCGCTGGTGGTTTCGGTGTTACACTGGAGCTATTCTGGTGTGTCGCTGGTGGTTTCGGTGTTACACTGGAGCTATTCTGGTGTGTCGCTGGTGGTTTCGGTGTTACACTGGAGCTATTCTGGTGTGTCGCTGGTGGTTTCGGTGTTACACTGGAGCTATTCTGGTGTGTCGCTGGTGGTTTCGGTGTTACACTGGAGCTATTCTGGTGTGTCGCTGGTGGTTTCGGTGTTACACTGAAGCTATTCTGGTGTGTCGCTGGTGGTTTCGGTGTTACACTGGAGCTATTCTGGTGTGTCGCTGGTGGTTTCGGTGTTACACTGGAGCTATTCTGGTGTGTCGCTGGTGGTTTCGGTGTTACACTGGAGCTATTCTGGTGTGTCGCTGGTGGTTTCGGTGTTACACTGGAGCTATTCTGGTGTGTCGCTGGTGGTTTCGGTGTTACACTGGAGCTATTCTGGTGTGTCGCTGGTGGTTTCGGTGTTACACTGGAGCTATTCTGGTGTGTCGCTGGTGGTTTCGGTGTTACACTGGAGCTATTCTGGTGTGTCGCTGGTGGTTTCGGTGTTACACTGGAGCTATTCTGGTGTGTCGCTAGTGGTTTCGGTGTTACACTGGAGCCATTCTGGTGTGTCGCTGGTGGTTTCGGTGTTACACGAGAGCCATTCTGGTGTGTCGCTGGTGGTTTCGGTGTTACACTGGAGCCATTCTGGTGTGTCGCTGGTGGTTTCGGTGTTACACTGGAGCTATTCTGGTGTGTCGCTGGTGGTTTCGGTGTTACACTGGAGCTATTCTGGTGTGTCGCTGGTGGTTTCGGTGTTACACTGGAGCTATTCTTGTGTGTCGCTGGTGGTTTCGGTGTTACACTGGAGCTATTCTGGTGTGTCGCTGGTGGTTTCGGTGTTACACTGGAGCTATTCTGGTGTGTCGCTGGTGGTTTCGGTGTTACACTGGAGCTATTCTGGTGTGTCGCTGGTGGTTTCGGTGTTACACTGGAGCCATTCTGGTGTGTCGCTGGTGGTTTCGGTGTTACACTGGAGCCATTCTGGTGTGTCGCTGGTGGTTTCGGTGTTATACTGGAGCTATTCTGGTGTGTCGCTGGTGGTTTCGGTGTTACACTGGAGCTATTCTGGTGTGTCGCTGGTGGTTTCGGTGTTACACTGGAGCTATTCTGGTGTTTAGCTGACGGTTTCTGTGACACACTTGAGCCATTCTGATGTGTAGCTGACGGTTTCTGTGATACACTTGAGCCATTATGGTATGTAGCTGACGGTTTCTGTGACACACTTGAGCCATTCTGGTGTGTAACTGACGGTTTCTGTGACACACTTGAGCCATTCTGGTGTGTAGCTGACGGTTTCTGTGACACACTGGAGCCATTCTGATGTGTAACTGCCAGTTTCTGTGTTTTATTTGAGCCATTCTGATGTGTAACTGACGGTTTCTGTGACACACTTGAGCCATTATGGTGTGTAGCTAACGGTTTCTGTGACACACTTGAGTCATTCTGATGTGTAACTGCCGGTTTCTGCGTTACCCTTGGGTTAATCAGAGACGTAATAGCTTGGGTCTGTGTTTGTGTTGCAGCAGCTGTAATCATAACATTACATCAGAAATATAAAATTAGTTATTTAACAAAGCGCATGTAACAGAACTATAAAACAGAACATAAAATAAAGATAACTTAAAATGCACAACAATATATACCTCACAATCTGCAGAAGAGTATCGCGCTCACAATCAGCATACTACAACGCAAAATAAAACCAATGTACAACGTCACAATCGAAAGGACTACCTCGTCAGCATTTCTAGTGAGTGTTGTTTGGGGGTTATTATATACACTTACATTGTACCTTATGGTCCACCGTCTCCAAGTGAAAGGTTAACTGCTTCAATGCGATCCTTCCATTATTATATATATATATATATATATATATATATATATATATATATATATATATATATATATATATATATATATATATATATATATATATATATATAATAAATACTACAGCTGTGTTGCCTAAAAGTGTCTCCATACATCAGCCATAGTATAGCTTATATTTTTCTGTCAGTAAGAATATTTCGAGGATTGCAAAAATAATAATTTACATATTATATCAAATTTAAAATTTGAATATTTCAGTCACTTTGGGGGTTATTATATACACTTACATTGTACCTTATGGTCCACCGTCTCCAAGTGAAAGGTTAACTGCTTCAATGCGATCCTTCCATTATTATATATATATATATATATATATATATATATAATAAATACTACAGCTGTGTTGCCTAAAAGTGTCTCCATACATCAGCCATAGTATAGCTTATATTTTTCTGTCAGTAAGAATATTTCGAGGATTGCAAAAATAATAATAAATTTTACATATTATATCAAATTTAAAATTTGAATATTTCAGTCACTTTGGGAATATATGCCTTTTATATTTCTGCAAACACACACACACACACACACACACACACACACACACACACACACACACACACACTGAGTATGTGAAAAATAGGAATAAAGTACGATAATTATAAAATGATTTAAGGACTAAGAGTATGTTTTATGAAGTATACCTCGGAGCTTCATACGAAGAAGTATTAAGTTGCTGTATAGCTCTATAAAATTGCACTTACCACAACACATCAGAGCTGCGAAAAGTAGTAGTTGGATCACCATTTCACACGTTTTCTGAAAGGGATAAAACTGGCATAAATGATTGGTAATGATATCAATCTACGCTGGTAAACATCATTCATAAATGTAGATGTAACTCCGATTGGAAAGTCTTTGATCGAAGCCGCTTGAAATTTTTTTATTGTCGTGAATGTGGAATCCCTATATCGATCGCGGTAGTCTAATAAAATAATAGTAATTATGATAAATAGGGATTTCCTGTACAAAAATCTCATGGAAAGAAGGTTAAAATTTTCCAGCAAAAACAAGTTGAAATTCTTAGTATTCATTAAAGACTGCTCAAAAGCATTATTAAATGTCACAATAACTTACAGTTGTACTCGAGACGAAATCGTCATGGCCAAGTAAAAATAAAAATAAAAGTATTCATTTTAAAGATGATCGTTTACCTCCCTTGCCAATGGAAAATCCCTATTCAAAGGAAATATGCAGACACGTACTGTATATGATTTTCAATTACAAACCTGCATCTTATATTTCAGAATTTTGCAAATTGTCTTGGAATCGTTTCGTTTTTGTTGCTGCTGTGTTTTCTTTCTTTCTTTCTATTCTTTCTTTCTTTCTTTCTTTTCTTTCTTTCTTTCTTTCTTTCTTTCTTTCTTTCTTTCTTTCTTTCTTTTGTTTTTCATGGTTTCAATCAGACCGTCTTGAGAAAACAAAGAATTAAATAACTGATTGTTTTGAACGGATTTTTAATACTTAGGGAGTACCAACGCAAAAGAAGAAGCACAATTTCAATATAAACTTAATACCTTTTAATTTCCTCCTAGTAAACCAAAGTCTGAAGATCCATTCTTTTAAGTGCAGCACTTCTTGATTCTGTTATGCAAAAAGACACCAATATAAATCAAATCATTATCAAGGTGGGGCGCGTTATTCGTATTGATTGTAATACCGACCTAACCCTGTTATCTTATCACGAACTCAAACATAACATATTCTTCATATCGTATTTAAATTTCTTTATACAGCGATCATTATGAATGACGAAACACATAGAGAAATGAGATAACATTCGTTGAATTTGATAACTGGTTTAGTGGACAATATGTAAAATGAGTTTAAAGATTTTAAAATCCTCGTATGCACAATCCCACATATATTATATAAGGTTGCTCTTTAAAGTAAGTCACCAGTGTTTCCTATTCATACCCAGAAAACGTAAATTACCAAACTCGACTAGAAACGTCGAAACCAGAATGTCAAAGCTCGATTGCACCATAGCCTCATTCGTAGGGGAAATTTAAACGTCAAAACAGCTAACAAAAATTGCTGACAGTGGCCATATGTTAAAAATCTAAAATGAAGTACATGTACTCTGCTTCAGAACCGCTTGTAGATATTCAGATCAAGTAATAATGAAAACATGTGTGGCTCGTTCTGCATATAAACATAAAATGAAATCTACATTTCAATATTTTGTGTCAGTTTTATTAAAAAGCATTTCGAACGCTAAAACAAACCAACTGCTTTCAATAAATTGAAATTATCTTTGAAGAATGACATTTAAATAATCTGGAGTGGTTATGAGTGTAACAACCTCAAATTTATTAGGTATGTAATTACAAAATAACAGATTAGATAATTTACGAACTCCATTATATCATTGACAAAGTTGATATTACATCTACTGTGTATCTATACTGACAAAAAGAAGCGCCACATTTATCGGTAAATCAATGAAATTTTAGGCTCGGCTCTGTATTGCCTCTATTGGATTTGTATCCGAGTATAAAAAAAAAAAAAAAAAAAAAAAAAAAAAAAAAAAAAAAAAAAAAAAAAAAAAACATTTTCATTTGAATTAAACTTGAATGAGCTATTTTGTCGGCTAAAGTAGTGCGAACAAATAAAATGAACTTTGCTCATTAGTACAGTTTTGGAAATTTCAAGAAACGATGTCAGCTGAGCCCTCCATAAAATCACAGAAAAGAAATAATGTTGATCGTATTTTAGACTCGGCTCTGTATATATAAAAAAAAAAACAACTGATTTTCATTTGAATTAAAATTGAATTAGCTATTATTTTGTCGACTAAAGTAGTGCGAACAAATGAAATGAACTTTGCTCATTTATACAGTTTCGGAAATTTCAAGAAACGATGTCAGCTGAGCCCTCCATAAAATCACAGAAAAGAAATAATGTTGATCGTATTTGAAACTAGCCAACCCTAGTTTGTTTGTCTTCGACGTGATTATATCATAGTCTGTACAGAATGTAAGACCTCGTTTCCGCGGACAATTTTTCTTTGACGATGATTATTTGTCACAGAAACTTTGGCAATGGGTTTGCGTTCACACACAGCAAAGATTACTCGCTCACCTTTGTCACAGATATTTGACAATGAAACTTCGCCACAGAATTGAATTTACACGAGCATATTTTTCTGCGACAAACCTACTTTGTCAAAGAAAAATTCGTCGGCTGAGTGCTATAGTGTTCTATCTCCATATTTGGGTCATACCAAGTGTGATATACCGTTGGAATCGGAATCAAAAGTTCTATCTCCTTGTGTAGTCAGATGATGACTTTTCTGCCTAGATTTCATGTTATTTACAGTTCTTTTATCATGTTCTATGTCCAAAATGGCCCGAAATTGTAATGCTATACTGTTCTATCTCCATTTCGACCAATGAAATGTCTGCATTCGGAGTTATTCAGTCACATGACATTTTGGGTCACATGGTCAAATGCTACTATGCCATTGGTTCCATTCGGTATTGGACGTATTTTATGATATCTAGGATACATACAATGAAGACATGTAAGGGTATGTTGAGTTAAATAGATTTATAAGTAGTAATCAGCCTTTAAGGCTTACTTTGGATAATTATTATATATTTTTATTGCACTTATAAACAAGAGAAAATGCTGCATTGCTTGTTATGGAATCTGGGTCACCAAAATGTTCTTTCTCCGGGTCATGAAAAAATAAGGATATTTTTTATGCAAAATGTTCTATGTCCAAACACAAAATTCCTATTTTTTCCAAAATTACTTCATTTTCACCGATAATTTTTTTAATTGAGCTCATTTAGACAGAAATACATGTTCATAATGCATGTTAACTCTAACTATGAACATTTTGACCTTATTTGAGAGTCTCAAACCTTTGAACTCAATTTTCTCGAAATTTTGAAAAATGGACATAGAACACTATAGCACTCAGCCGACAAGTTGTCCGTGGAAACGAGTACTAAAGAAATATTGTCGTTTCATTTTTTTGGTAAATTTTGAACTTGTATTATTGATATGACCGTTCTAACGCGACATTTGTTGTGATGCTTCTTTTTTGTCTTGCAGTGTCTGTCTCAGCAGTGCTTCCACCTAATGCATGAGGTCATAACCGGGATGAGTGAAGGAGAAGGGCAATTGAGCCTGTGCGTGGGTAAACAAACAATTAGGGTTACGACCAGGTCTGACATAGACCGGCTTGTGCAGCTTAAGGAGATGGCTAGAAGCTTGTAATTTCGGATTTAGGAAGGAGGAATTGTACTTTCGTGTAGCGAAAAGAAATGCGATGATCAGCTTCGCAACTTAACTGCGAAGCTGATCTATGTCTTTGTTTTTTTGCCTATGCAGATTGTTGGTTTTCCCATGCGGCGGCTTAATTTTCTTAGTTTGGGGGCACTAGTAGCTGACATGTATATTTCTTAGTTTGGGGGCACTAGTAGCTGACATGTATATAGTTAGGAAATTTTAAGTCCTGGCATTTTTTTTCTGAATGTTCAAGACCACCTGGAAGTTATTGTTTGTCGATTGTTGAGATAACAGAGCTATAAGTTAAGGGGTGATCGATTGAGTAGATTAACATTCCGCCGCTACCAGGAAGTATACTATAGAGTATTCAGTAAGCTACGAAAACAGCAATATGCACAGAACAGCGTGTTTTTAGAAAATTCGGATAAAAGAAATTAACACTGCCAACGGCAACTCATGCTGACGCATAAAAGGTTTGCATAGCGCATCGATAGACAGCTAGGCAAGAGGCTCAGGTTTAGAGATCCAAATGATCCTACATGATTTATATTTTATTTGCTATTACTGCAGCTGGAGTTGTTCCGTGTGGCAGCCCTAAAAAGTCTCCCCGTACACCATCCATAGTGCAGATTATATTTGTATTTCGGTCCTTTGAGATCAGTTAAGATTTTAATGGTTCAAAGCTATTACTTTTAGAAACATATGCTAAGCAATGTCATAATTGTTTGACCTCGTTTAGGGATCTGTCTTTGATTTAGACACCTCTAGTAAATTCTAGAAATTGCAGCACAATTGTCTGAATTTCGATGCCTGTTTAAAAAGGGCTTCTGATGAGGGTTCATTACCCGACCTTGCGCAATATAGCCCATACTATATGAATATTTTACTGCTTCTAAAGGATCCTACATTAATATTTTATCAACTCATATAAGTTGGCGTCCTTATTATGGGACATAGGCAAACATTATAGCCCCAGATATGGCTCCGCAGATCGTGGCGTCCCCTCTCGGGCTATTCTGTTTACTTATAGGATTTTCCTTGAAAAATGGAATAAGAATCACTCCTGATGCCCATTAAATGAAAGTGGACTCACCCAAATAATAATAATGAGCGAATCTATTCGACATTTATGGGTTAAGTTCAATAAGATGGATGATTGAAAAGGGGTTCATTCCACCTTCACCAGGAAGTATAATCCGGTATCATGGTGAGTAAGGGGAATTTCTGTAAGGAGTGAACTGGCTTTGGTAAAACACGAAGATTAAAGGCTTATGACCATCAGAAATAGGCCACTTATTGAAACATGCTTTGCACTGTCAAACGTATGGCTGTAGAAAGCAGTCAACATAGTACTCAAACTCAATACCCTATCAGAAATGCAGTTCAATCTTGAGCTGTTTACATCCAGTGTAAAGGAATGGGCTTTTTAATATGCACTCCATTTTGTGTGTGGGGGGGGGGCAATATAATTAAACGAATTAACTTTTTATCTCTGCTATCAAAGAAGGGGGCCCTACTGTCGTTTCAATGCATGACCAAGAACAAGCACCGAAGAAGAAATGGTAAAGCGACGACTGAAATGCTGGTTTCCATCTTAGCTATCTCAGTCTAGAGTATTTTAAGGGGTGTTATTTGTATTGGTAGTAGTGTATATACGTAATTTATTGGTGAATCTCGCAAGACTTTGAAAGTGTATACGGAAACATATGAATATATACCTAAAGTTATGGCCTAGTGAGTGACATATATAGGCTGCCACTCCCATCTAAAATCATCCATAAATTGGAGAATTTATAAATTTATAGTGGTTAGCGCGTCGGACTCCGGAGGTAGAGGTCGAGGTCGAGGTTTCGATCCCATCGGGTCAAAATGTGTCAGTTAGAAAGACTGCATAAATCCGGAAATATTCGCGAGGACTTAATTTTCGCTTATATTCGCGAATTGGTTGCCTCAAGATTTCGAAGTTTTCGCTTATAAAGAGTCACAATAAACTTAATAGAATACATGGACACTAACTCGCGCGCAAATTCAAGAACTCGCTAATAATTCGGATATACAGCTGTAGAAAATTCGCGAAATAAAAGTCACGCGAAAATTTCCGAATTTACAGTAGTACGTGTACTGCTTAATACAAGAGTAGAACAGACACGTTGTTTGTCTCAGGTCGCATATCCATATTTCATGACAAATTGATGCATTGAGTAAAATAAATTTTTGCTGCTGACAGACGTCTGGTAATAGCACATTTACCGAATATTTGCTATTGACAGACGTCTGGTAATAGCACATTTACCGAAAATTTGCTATTGACAGACGTCTGGTAATAGCACATTTACCGAATATTTGCTATTGACAGACGTCTGTCAATAGACACTCCGTAAATTATATCATAATATAGAAGCGGTTCCTCCGCCTTGACGTTACTAAAACATCGTCGACCAGAAAACAGACAAAACAAACAAATATCCAAACAAACAGGCAAACAAACACAAGTAACACACATGATTTGAAATAATAATAAATTCTCACCTGATGCTTAGAAAACCTTACAAGATAAATCTGCGCGGCAAGGTGTTTAGGTTTATATATATCCAGTAAATGTACAATGCTGTATCAGCTTATCGGTCAGAAATGTCTTTGTGACTTGGACGAATCAAATCGTTTTATGTTGAGATGATTTCGGTTTGGCGATTAACCCCTCTCTGAAAATCCGCAGAATAGGAAAGAAACAGGATTTCCAAAAATATTAAAAGTTAAAACTTGAGTTGTATAAAACATGTTTGGGAGAAATCCGTCTGAAAAAAAAAAAAAAAAAAAAAAAAAAAAAAAAAAAAAAAAAAAAATGTCAAAATATAAACTGAAGAAATGTGAAACCGCTTCACATGCGAACATATGCGAACTTTTGTCCTTTTTGAATATCAATTATTATGATTATTATCATTAATAATTCTATTATCATGGCACTGTAGCAGGTTTAAAATGTAAACTTGCTCATTGCCATGGTATTCAGTAATCGGCACGACACCTCAGTCATATTGGGACGGGGCCAACACTTAGTGGGCGAAGTAGTGCATATGAGATTCAAACCCCGATCTCTCGATCATGTCCGACGCTCTTTCCCCTATTGGTCAAGAATTATGCACTTAGGCCGTGAGAAATAGGTGGGTTTCCATTGCATCTAAGCAAAGGTTACAGAAATCAGAACAAGACGATGTGTTGGTACTACAATTTCAGGAACTGAGAAACATAGTTCATGAACAAAGTTAATTTGCTATCCTGGAATTCATTACGAAAACTTGCCCATGCAATAAACATATATTTTTTAAGCTTTAAAAATTGAAAATTTTTAGCTAAAAAGTTTGATATTTTTCTTATTTTTGCTCAAAACATAGATTGTGGGTACACGTTAGAACCGCCTCGACGAGGCGGATCTAACGAGTACCCACAATCTATGTTTTGAAGCAAAAAAAGAAAATAGGTATACCCCTGCATACCCCAGTTTTTCTATATAAAAGTGGGGTTCAAGGGGGTATTCATAACATGTTTTCGTGATGTATACATGCACCAAGTGCACAGTGGTTCCTGGGTTTTAAGTGTATTGTAGTCCACATAACTTACTGAGCTGTAATGACCGCTACCTGCATATCTGTTTGAGGAATAATTGGCACACACGAGATAAACATATCCCAGCCTCTCTGTTAAATTCGTCATTTTACGAAGAAACTTTTTTTTTAATTACGCGATGTTACTCAACATTTTTCGATGCCATTTGAATTCGTTTGGCAGGAGAATAAGAGAAAACAACGAAAGACAATGAACGAAATCAAGATGGAACAACAACTCATCTTTATTCATTTTATTGAAATAAAAACAATTTTCAAGAAGCCTCGAGTTTAATTCCGAAAATAGTCCATTACGAAAACGTGCCCATGCAATGTACAGATATTTTTTCAGATGTGAAAATTGAAAAAAAAAAAAGAAGATATTTTGTTCAAAAGGTTAATTAGGGTGCACGTTAGAATTGCCTTAGTGAGATGGTTAAATCCAGTACCCACAATCCATGTCTATGTTTTGAGTGAAATATAAAAACATACAAAACATGTTTCGTGTTTGGTATGAAATTTTCATTTTTTACAGCTGAATATATTACAATGACATGTTTTCGTTATGTTAGGGATGTTAAACATGGTAATACATCTTCACCACCGGACTGACTGAACCATATACACAGGTACATGTAGTATATACACGTAGTATCTGAAACAAATAATTACTGTAAATACATTAAACTGGACTAGTAAAATAGCCTTCAGGCGAGGTTTTTCTACCCAAAATTGCACAACATGGCCAGACTCCTCCCTTTGAATGGTTTTACTGCCTCCAACAGATCTAACCATTCGATTTGTATATTGCATTTGAGTCAGTTAAGATGCAAACCTGGCGGGCTGTACGTCACTAAGATACGTCACTCGAATGGTTTGAAACGGACAATGTTGTAAAAAAAAATCCGAATTTGAAATGAAAGTGTTGATAACTTTCGGACTAGTTTAGTCAAACACATATTTTTGTATTCATTTTAGAAACCGCTTTATATGCAAGTACAGTTAGAATTACAGAAAAATAAAAACAGCTATTATCGACAGTAAAATCAACAGATCCGTGTTCGATTCGACCAAATCCATACCACCAATTCGGTCAACGTATCTCCGTACATATGATTCAAAGATGCATGATAATAAAGCTATATCATTTTTCGCACGGACAGGCAACTACATGTAACGGTAAATAAACGTAATCACTATAGCACCAATGCACCATAGCATTTGGGATAGCATTTCTCCCTAGAATGAGCAAAATATATTTAAAAATTTGTAATGAATACGTCACATCAGTAAGCCATAAAAACGCGAATGAGTCGATTTTTAGCTCACCTGAGCCGAAGGCTCACAAGGTGAGCTTATTGGATGGCCATGATCCGGCGTCCGTCCGTCCGTCGTCCGTCGTCCGTCCGTCCTTCGTCCACAATTTCAAAGATCTTCTTCTCTGAAACCACTTGGCCGATCTAATTGAAATTTTATGTGGAGCCTCCTTGGGTAGTGGCATTTCAAGTTTGATCGCGAAATCTAGGTCACATGACCAAGATGGCCGCCACGCCCATATATGGTAAAAACCCTTCAAAAATATTCTTCTCCAGAACCGGTGGGCCGATTTCCACGAAACTTGGTATGTAGCATCGGGGTTGATAAAATGATGACCCTTGGATGACCTTGACCTATTTTACGGCAAGGTCAAATTTGGAAACATAGGCTTTTACATGGGAAAAAGTGAAAACTATGGATTTTTTGAAAACTGTTGCAGCCTGATGCCTGAAAAGTGGTAGATGCAAACAACTAATGGAGTAGATGAAGGTATGTGATTAATTTAGGTCAAGGTCATCTCTTGACCTTGGCGAGTCTGTCGTCCATACACACTTTTCAAAGATCTTCTTCTCTGAAACTGCTGGGCCAATCAAAGTGAAATTTTATGTGGAGCATCAATGGGTAGGGGAGACAAAAGGTTGATCGCGAAATCCAGGTCACATGACCAAGATGGCTGCCACGCCCATATATGGTAAAAACCACTCAAAAATCTTCTCCAGAACCGGCAGGCCGATTTTCATGAAACTTGGTATGTAGCATTTGGGACTCCAGCCCATCATAGTTTGATAAAATGATGACCCTAGGATGACCTTGACATATTTTACGGCAAGGTCAATTTTGGAAACATAGGCTTTTACATGGGAAAAAGTGAAAACTGGATTTTTTGAAAACTATTGCAGCCTGATGCTTGAAAAGTGGTAGATGCAAACAACTAATGGAGTAGATGAAGGTATGTGATTAATTTAGGTCAAGATCATCTCTTGACCTTGGCCAGTCTGTCGTCCATACACACTTTTCAAAGATCTTCTTCTCTGAAACTGCTGGGCAAATCAAAGTGTAATTTTATGTGGAGCATCCATGGGTAGGGGAGACGAAAGTTTGATCGCGAAATCTAGGTCACATGACCAAGATGGCCGCCACGCCCATATATGGTAAAAACCACTCAAACAGTTTCTTCTCCAGAACCGGCAGGCCAATTTTCGCGAAACTTGGTATGTAGCATTTGGAACTCCAGCCCATCATAGTTTGATCAAATGATGACCATAGGATGACCTTGACCTATTTTACGGCAAGGTCAATTTTGGAAACATAGGCTTTTACATGGGAAAAGGCGAAAACAATGGATATTTTGGAAACTGTTGCAGTCTGAGACCTGGAAGTTGCTAGATGCAGACAACCAATGGAGTCAATGAAGGTAAGTAATTAGTGAAGGCCAAGGTCATTTCTTGACCTTGACCCAAAGTCATTTAAATATCAAAATTAAAATTATGGTTTTCTCATAAATCACTGGGTTTGGAAACTATTGCAGCCTGAGACCTGAAACTTTGCAGATGCAGACAACTTATGAATTCAATAAAGGTGTTTGAGTATTCAAGGTCAAGGTCTTTTCATGATGACTTAATACTCCAGGATCAGGCTTCAGGTGAGCGTTCTCAGGACCAATGGTCCTCTGGTATTTGTTTATAACAGTTGTCTTAAAACTTTTCGGGATCTATACCTTTATAAAGATATTCTTTTCAAATCATTCTGGCAGCAACTTCAACAAAAGCCACATGTTTTGGCACAGTTAGGTTTCATCCACGACTTGTTGCTCTCACATGTTGGTTTAAACTTGTCACAGTGGGGATTCGTATCCTCGCATGGACCTGTTGCATAAATCATACGAGCCTGTGCGTGAAAACCAGTCTACGGGGTTTCCGACCAGGTCTGACACAAACCGGCCTGTACAGCCACAGAAGATGGTAAGAGGCTTGAAATTTCGGATTTGAGAAGAAGAGGGATTGTACTTTTCATGTAGCGAAAATAAAGACGCTGATCAGCTGTGCAGTTTCTGCACAGCTGATCTGCGTCTTTGTTTTCGCATAGGCAAAAATCCGGTTTTCTCACGATGCGGCTCAAATCATTTACATACGTTAAGTATGTGTGAAGTAATTGTTAGCAAATACGTTTTATACGAAACATATGTACAAGAATGAACCTGTAGGCATTGTATCGCATTTGCTCATTGACTAAACACAATTTATGGTATTGCCCATCCCCTTTCTCATCAATACGTTGATCCCAGTTTTATTGTTTATTAATCTCTTGGTACTTTCTTACATAAACGTCCTAAAGTAATATTGTTCGATCCAGATAAGAATACATGGGAATCCGCAGTATCGGCAGTAAAGCGCAGTATCAGTATTACCCTTAGTGTCATTTTAGTCACTGCTCTTGTGATGCTACATTTATAGTTGCTTACATACTATGTTTTAATTGTTGAAACAGCAAATCACATCTCACCTATACATAAACTTGAGCATGCCATCAGAAATCTTTTGACTTACCTTTTTCACCGCCTACAAAGAGAATAGAACAAAATTAATTTCTAGGAAAAGATATGGCGCATCATACAACGGAAATAAGATAAACAATGGACACTATAAAACAAGTACATCTAGTTAAAGCGTTTGGAGTTCCTGATGCATTCTGAATATTTTTTAAAACAATCAAATATGCTTCAATAATTGTGGCTGTATAAATTTGGGAAAGTATAATGTAATACGAGTAACAATGAACCAAATAGTTAAATGTATCAACCATGATATGTTACATACCTTCGCAAAACCCACAGGACATCCTACAGAATTTCTCCATATATTTCCTGTTACTCTCACAGCTCCCACTGGCCTCCCACATCGTACATTCTGTCTTCTTGTCTTCACACACCTCTTTCCCTTTACCTAACAATTTATTTTTGATAATTATGAAAATTTGCCCATGCAATGAAAAAATGTTTTTAGCCGTTAAAACAGAAAATTTTATAAAAGAATCTTCGAAAAGTGTCCCGTATAATGTTCGATTGACTTCAGCATCTCTAAAAACGTATCCAAATTTTGCGATCTATTTGTGGTTTAATAATGTGAAGCGAGTTTTAGTTTTAAATAATTTGACTTCTTTTTTTTACCATGTTTTATGTGCTCTCTAAAGAGCCAAGTCTCCGAAGCCCACAATATTTGGTTTAGGAAATTATAAGTCACTTTTGTTCCAGAATTATTTTTGTTTCGTATTTAGTATAATATTACGCAATATATACAGAGGATATTTACTACTTTAAGATGAATTCCAAATATATATATTTCGTTGAGTGTGTTGAATTCGATTCTGCGCTGAAAATATCACTTTATTTCGTTTTTGATATTCATTGATTTCACTGTATAAAATAAAATGGTATTTTCATGTAATGGGTGACCATCAGAACTCGTCTTACCAGCACATAGACCATCATGGCAATGTTGTCCCTCTAGACACTGGCTACACGCCTTTCCTTTCTTGTATGGAAACTCCATGTTGTCATTGCCTCTGAAAATGTTCTTATACTGTCAAAATCATTCGTTCCTGAGTTTCGCCCAACACCACGTTGCATCAGTTTTGTGGAAAAAGTGTTTCATTTTAAGTATGTAGGTCTAAATAGATGTCTATGTAAACCATATTATGGATGGTGGTTACTTAGTTTGTTTATTAACCAAATATCCCAAAGTGTTATTGTGATCGTTATGAAACTTGCTTGTAGTGTGGAACTTCGATATTGACCTTTTTCGAATATGAAGACTGGTCATTTTGTTCAGTTTTTTAACTGAGGTCCAAATCACAACTTGTTTAAAATCGGCATCAGGATAATGTCCATTTAATGTATGCCCCCTTATACACAACCTTTTTATAGCAAATCTGGGATATGCAGGGGTATACCTATTTTTCTTATTTTTTGCTCCAAAACATAGATTGTTGGTACTCGTTAGAACCGCCTCGCGAGGCGGTTCGTGTACAAACAATCTATGTTTTGGACAATTATACGCAAAGTATCAAATCAACTGCTGAAAATGTTCATATTTTTTAGATTTAAACATCTGTATATTGCATGGGTAAGTTTTCGTAATGGTATAGAAGTGTATACAGCTGTAGAAACATATGTTCATTTCATAAAGAAACAACACTTACGGCGGATCATACCAACAACCAAAGAACCACGCATTCTTTATTCGTCTTCCCATGCTCAGCAGAGAAGGGCATCGCTTCATAGCACATCCAACTTCCCGTGTATTAA
This sequence comes from Rugalucina vietnamica, assembly GCA_964017185.1. Classification (NCBI taxonomy): domain Eukaryota; kingdom Metazoa; phylum Mollusca; class Bivalvia; order Lucinida; family Lucinidae; genus Rugalucina; species Rugalucina vietnamica. Next base: position 13,463,991 of record OZ024884.1, read on the forward strand.
ACCAAACGAGCTGAAATCAGCATTGGAACATTGACATTCATTTGCTCTATTATTTTAGAAAGGTACAACTAGGCAATGATCTGGGAATGGCGCAATCAGAAAGAAACTCCCACTCCATATACCGAGGGGTGGGAAAAACTAACATGGCACTTAGGCATTTATACCAAGAAAACATATCGTAAGCGGAGTGAGCAGCTATTCTTCAATAGGCGGCCATACGAGTACCCGAACTGAACTAAAAATATGAGAACGTACATAAGGTTCAAACAGCACAAAAATCGACTCCAAAACACAAAACAATTAGAACCACAACAGAAATATCGCCTTGGAACGATCAGTTATATAAAATTACTTGGGGTGGGGTGGGGGGCTTAAACCGGTTTTTACCTTCTGCAGTGGTTCTCAACATTTTAGTTAGTTGTTCGGTCCTCATGGTGAATTTCTAACTAGTCAATGAATCATCAAGGACAAACGAATAAATCATGATAATCACCTGATGAATCAAAAACGAGGACTCAACAGATTCAGTAAGCTGCCCAACGATGGAGATCCCTGGGCGCCGAATAACTTACTGAAACCCGGAGCAAATGAAAAACACCAGTTGAACAGCGGTGGGCCAAGCAAAAGACTAGAAGCTCCGGCCCCAACCAACTAAAATGAATAGCTTTATGCCGGGGCCATCATAGAGATTAGAGTCGGCGTTTCTGTTGATTCCTTATTTTTGCTTCATCACAGTGCTTACTTGTGCTGTGTCTTTTGCACCATTAACGAACTTTGACGCTTCTATTTTAACCAAATAAATTCTTGTGATCAAATCATAGCAGTCCAAAGGGCGAACATTGACAGAGGTACCTTCATTAAACCAATATTTATCAACCAGTAATTTCCAAAACGTGGTTCAAAAACGGTTTTGCTATGCACCTTTACGGTTTCTGATAATTTATCTGCTTGGACATCGTTGTTTTGATTGATGCTAGCTGTATGCCGCGATACCTTAATGCGAAATAGCTAGTTATCACCCTCTTCGTTTGTTTGCTTGTTGGAATTGGTGCTTTACGTCCCAGTCAACAGTAATGGTCATGTCGGGACGTTGCCTCCATTTTATGGGACTTTGACCCAACATTAGGATGTCATGACACTCAAAATGTGCTTCATAAATATAATCACCCAAGCAAACCAGTAAGGCTTATATGTATTGATGGTTTGACTAAACCACTTTTCCTGGGCAGGCTCAGACTTGAGCATTTAACAAGTAATCAGATGGTGGGTCATTAGTTTAGAAGCTTTGCCTGGAGACATAAGCAGCCCATCTATTTCTCTTAGGGACCCCAGACTCTTTGTAATGTGATATCTAGCTATAATAGTTTGCCTGCATTGTATATTGGTTTTGATTTTATTAATTCTGAGATTTTCTATTTTTCTCACATAAAATCAGATATTAATGGCAGATTTAGAAGGGGTTCAGGGGCCTCCCGGGCCATTTTAATTGATTCATTTTCATAGGAAAATTTTGGAAAACTCATATTCAATATTGAAAACGAACCCCTTTAGTAGGTTTGAACCGCCCCCCCCCCCCTTCCAGAAATCCTGGATCCGCCCCTGGACTTAAATGAAACAAATCGTTACCTGCGTGTAATGACAACTGTTACCACATTTCTTCAAATCGTAGTTATACTGGTTAATCTCATTATACCAGTCTGAGAACGCCTGTGCCATATCAGCGTCGACGTCATTTCCGGTGTTGATTGCTAGATTTTCTCCCCTGCCTGCGTGTTGATGTTTAAAGTCACATTTCGCCACCCACGCTTCCGCTTCTTTGGCAAGTTTGTCACTCCAGACCTGAAGTCAAACGTTTCTTCGACGTTTATAAAAATCCCCCCTCACAATTGTAGTGACTTTAATAAAAGTATGGAACTAATAGCAAAGCTCGGCTTCATAGATCCTGTTATTTGTCTAGTTGTTACTGTCTTTCAATGAAAATGTAAGCGGTGATCAGGAACAGGTGCTATATCTTCCAGATTGGCTCGTAATCAGTTTTACTCGCTCATTTGGTACAGAATTCAAAATAGATTTACGCTTTTGAGTTGTAGTTAAACATAAAACAAGGTATTCAAAGAAATTCAAGCTTATGTTTGTCATGTTAAAGTCATGTATGTCGAGTAATACGCAACTAAAAACTAGGGTATGCTTTTACTTGCCCAATAAATAATAAAATGACCTCACCAATTCATTGATATTTGATCCTCCTTGCTGCCTCCTATAGTCATTATGCGTCTTCAGGATAATGTCTTTGTACTGATCTGCTGTTTCACACGCTGTTTTCATAATAAGTAGCAAAACTGCCAAATAGCTCGGGTAAAACTGCATCATTCTTTATAACTAACAATACAGAAATAAAAAAAAAAACACGTACTAAATATCATTAAAAACCAAAGGAGGGTCATGACATTCATTTTTTATTATAGCTTGTCTTCTGTACTTATTAAAATGAAATATGAAAATATATATAATAAATGTATAAAAGGTACAAATAGGCAAAGATCAGGAAAAGGCGCAATCAGCAAAAGATTCCCACTCCAAAAACCCGAGGTGGGAAAAAACCAAACTAACAATCAGGTACCTATACCATGAAAACATTTCGTAAGCCGAATGAGCAGCTATTTTCCCAATAGGTGGCCACTCAGTTACCTAAACTTAACCAAAAACATGAAAACACACATAAGGCGCCAACAGCACAAAAATATTAAACACCAAGACATAAAACAAAAAGAACCACCACAGAAGTATCGACTTGGAACGATCAGTAACAAAAAGTTACTGGCGGGCTTAAATCGATTTTACACGGCCGTAACCTAACCCTCAGCTTCTGCAGTGGTTCATAACATTTAGTTAGTTCTTCGGTCCTCGTGGTGAATCTCTAACTAGTCAATGAATCATCAAGAACAAACAAATAAATCATGATAAACATCCTGATGAATCAAAAACCAGGACTCACAGATTGAGTAAGCTGCCCGACGATGGAGATCACTGGGCGCCGAATAACTTACTAACTCCGGAGCAAAAGAAAAACATCAGTTGGACCCCGGTCTGCCAAGCAGCTTTTATAGATAACGAAATCAAAGAACACAGCCTTTCTCCTACACTATCAGGAAAATATGTCCATGAAAAGTATACCCATTATGCCCAACTTTTATACAGCAACACTGAGGTAACAGAGGTATACCTATTTTTTCTTATATTTTGGTCCGAAACATAAATTGTGGGTACTCGTGAGAACCGCCTCAGCGAAGTGGTTCTAACTTGTACCCACAATCAATGTTTTAAGCAAAGTATTAAAAATATCAACATTTTTCCAATGACACTTTCTTTTTTTTTTTCAGCTGAAAAAAAAAAACAAAAAAAAAACAAAAACAAAACTGTATTTTGCATGGTGCAAGTTTTCGTAATGTGTAAAGCACCGTGTGTTTTCAATCTTTAACTTTGAATTCTTTCTAAGCCTGAATTAGGTACATTTGTTGCAAATATAAATTAACAATATAGGTATAACATAAATATTCAAAACAACTAAAAGAAACAAAGAAATTATACATAATGAAACATTAACGTCCAAAATAATTCAAAACTATACCGACTAAACTTACATCCCTGCAAACTCTTGGTAACCATAGACTTGTAAATACTGCAAACTAATGCGCATATGATGAAACAGTTTTGCAATGGACTGTGAGAAGTAAATATTGTGGAAAAATTCCCTTCGAAATGTCATGTTTGATCTTTGTAATTAACATCACTTAAGGATCAAGTGTTTTTATTCTAAAGTAGAGAGAGGTTATGTTGGATATATTATCTGATAACTATATACATTTGCATACGCTAGCTTTGGAACTTTCTGATCATTACAGAAACGTGAGTCAATTACATAATATAAATATAAATACATACCGTTTGATTTTGGCGCCAAATACAAATAGCCTAATTATTTTCCCCTTTTAGTCTGTTTTTGCATAAAGGGTTTGTGTCATAATTAGCAGTTATAGAGATACAGAGAAATGTTTAATATGAAAAGTTTAAAGGTTAAATATACAAACAGAAACCTGAATGCAAGTTCTCGAAGAAATGAAATCATGCCATTTCAAAACAAAACCTGGATGAAATTAGGTAATCACAACATTAATTTAGAATTAAATGAGTGTACAACATTTTTTTTTTTATAAAATCCGTAGTAAAATTAGTAACCATAAAAGGCGTAGGTAAAACATGACTACATATAAATTCCCTTTATATCAGGAACTCATGTCCATGAAATGTATACCACCTTGAACCCCAATTTTATGATATTGTGAAACTTGGGTTTGAAGGTGTGCACTTAGTTCTAAAACATATAGTGCGAGTACTCGTTAGAACCGCCTCAGCAAAACAATTTATGTTTTGAAAAAAAAGTATTCAAAATAACCATTTTTTTTTCATATGAAATTTTCAGCTTTTACAAACTAAAAACATCTCTGTATATTGCAAGGACACGTTTTCGTAATGTAATTTATTCTGGTGACAATATCTTTATCTGTTTATAGATTTTCAAGATCGTTCCAATGCGATACTTCTGTTGTGGTTCTATTTGTTTTAGGTTTTGGAGTTGATTTTTGTGATGTTTTAATCGCCCAGGGATCTCCATCGTCGGGCAGCTTACTGAATCTGTTGAGTCCTCGTTTTTGATTGATCAGGATGTTTATCTTGATTTATCTGTTTGTTCTTGATGATTCATTGACTAGTTAGGACCGAGGAACTAACTAAATGTTATGAACCACTGCAGAAGCTGAGGGTGAGGTTATGGCCGTATATTTACATTTTTCTAAAACCTCATTAGATGAACCATTAGATGTTCATCTGTGTTCATACTTCCATGAACAACATTGTGTCTAGCGACGTGACGTAATCCAAACTTGACGTCAAAAAACATGAATCTCGCCAATCTGATTGGACGTTGTGAACGTCGACGCCGTTCCGCTGTTTGAACACACACTGTGTGTAGATTCTCTGTTTGCTGGTAAATGTGCCGATCTTGGTCATTTTTCAACAAGCAATAGAGAGAAAAGAATGTAAATATAAGCAATGAATTTCATTTTTCTGTCGTTCATGGAGCTATGAACCACAGTGGGTCGCTAGCAAAGCTTACATGAACCCCTTCGGGGTTCAATACTTTGCACGCAACACACTGCGGTTCATAGCTCCATGAAGACCAGAAAAATGAAATTCATTTCTTAAGTAAATTCGATTTAAGCCCGCCAGTAATTTTATATTACTGATCGTTCCAAGGCGATACTTCTGTGGTGGTTCTTTCGTTTTATGTCTTGGTGTTAAAAATTTTATGTTGTTGGCGCCTTATGTATGTTTTCATATTATTTTTTTTTAAGTTTAGGTAACTGAGTGGCCACCTGTTGGGAAAATAGCTGCCCATTCGGCTTACGATATGTTTTCATGTATAAGTATCTGATTGTCAATTTAGTTGTTTTTCCCACCTCGGTTTTTGGAGTGGGAATCTTTTTCTGATTGCGCCTTTTCCTGATTTTTGCCTACTTGTACCTCTTTATGTACTTTTTCATAGTTTTAGTAAAATGATCAGTAAAGTTCGGGTTCCTATTGGGAAAGCTGCCCACTCGGCCGTTCTCTAAGTATAAGTACATAATTGTCAATTTCTTTCTCTTTGTGCCTTTTCCTGATCATTGCCTACTTGTACCTTTTCAATAAGGATCCTTTGCAAGTCACGGCTGTTTATTTAGACCCACCGCTCGCTTTACCGCCATTCAAGATGTGTCAAAGAGAAGAGTGAATAAAATAAGTTTACTGTAAATACAGTGTACGAAGAACCGAAAAAAAGAATGATTTCTTGAATACCGTATCTAATTACAATCAGAATAAACGCTAGAAAAAAATAGATAAGCCAGAGGATGTCTATATTTTCGTAACTAACTATGGAAATTGCTGGAAAAATATATGACAATTTTGAATAAAATATAGAGACGAACAATAACATTGGATTAGTATATGAACCGGGGATAAATAATAAGTGCAACTTTTTATGTAATTCTTTACTTTATTGGGTAAAAAGGTTTCAAATAGAAAATGTTAGAAACAATTGTAAGAAATATTACAAGATATACGTACAATATATACATGTTTTGAGCTAAAATATCCTGAAGCACAAATGAACGATTCGTGATTTGTAATATTACCTATTTGAATTAATACATGTTTAAAATTCGTTCATAAGCCAAGTACCTGTATATAACTGCCGGTGTACGACATTCCATCATGATAATATGTCCGTGCAATAAATACCCCCTTAAATCCCCTTTTATATGGTGAAAATGGGGTTTGCAGGAGTATACCTATTTTTGTTATTTTTGATCCAAAACATGTATTTTGGGTACTTGTTAGAACCGCCTCGCTGAGGCGATTCTAATGTGTACCCGCAACCAATGTTTTGAGCAAACCTATCAAGAATATCTTTTTTTTTATTCTGATGGAATTTTCCATTTTTACAGCTGAAAAATAAACATCTCTGTATATTACGTGGACACGTTTTCGTAATGCAAAATTCCAGGACGACGCACACCACTTCAAATTAATGAGAACACCAGATTTAATGTGATCTTAAGAAAATGAGACGATGGCATTTATATTACATGTATGATTCTCCGACTGTTGATATCCTTATACATTTCTGGATATTTCGGACAGCGATTGTAAACTTCGAAAACAATAATTGCTGCAGTAATCGCGTTGTAATTATTTCCTAACTAGTGTCTACAAATTAATGCACTCTTGTCAAATAGTGTTTCTCCTTAGAAAAGATCTAACATGGTCAATCCAGTTTGAACTTGGACACTGTATAATGATTGCAAAATACATGTAAATATATAACATGCAAGTAAGCTTTCTTATGCGTAATAAGTCTAATAATTGCTTGAAATACATGTAAAAGGTCATACAATATACAGCTGTGTTCAGTTATTAGTGCTCATAAAATCACCGAATTTTCAGCTTTAGTACAAAAATAAATTACAAATAAAATTACAAACCATTAACCATGGTTCCTTGTAAAATCTTTGATACTCGAATATCAGCATTTAAAAACAAAACACAGAAAAAAAATAAAAAAAATAAAACAACTTGGGCTCAATATATAATGTAATCAATTTAGGTATATATATATCACAAGATCTGGAAGTTTCATATACAGAGTAAATATTTTCACTCGTGCTTAACAAAATATATAAATAAATTATTCCAGTTGTCCATTTCTTGTCAGTGGCGATTGTTCAAAAACAAGAAGAGTTGTCAATTTATTTCTGAATATCGCAGGGGTATATTAATAACTGAACGCAGCTGTAATATGCATAACCTTGCAAATTGCATGCTCCTTTTAAATAGCTGAAGCATCTACCTACAAAAAATCTTCACAAACACCATGAATTCACAGATGAGAATGTGTGTCTAGTTATGATGTTAATGCACACATCCATAAAGTGACAAAACACACAGCTCACACTTTGATGTCGAGTAATAATGTTTGCGATCATCATAAGCTCGATTAATAAATTTGACATATTAAAAACGGTTAGAATTTGGTATTCAAAATTTGTAAGCGTTTTAATATAGGGATCAACCATGGTTTTCAGTGTTCAAACATTCGATTGATCACAAGGAAGGTGTTTGAACACAAGGCCGCAGGCCGCGTGTTCAAACCCCTTTCGAGTGATCCAGAGAATGTTTGAACACTGAAACAAACCATGGTTGATCGCTATTCTTGCATTTTCACTCTAATCCACTTAAAATCTTTTGAAAATAACATTAGCAGCGTAAAAACTCACCGAAAAGAGCGGAGCTTCTTCAACGTCGGCCATTTTGTTTCTACGAAACACATGACGTCACGTCGCATTGATCAATGTCGTCGCCCAAAACCCATGTTCAAACGGCACGTGAATTTCATGATTTGAACATGGGTTTTGCTGTTTGAATACGGCTTTCGACCAATCGAAAACGGCCTCAAACAGCTATGCACATAGATATATATGCAAGAATTATGGTTTGAGCGTTCAGATGTGCAGACAATGCCTACGGACATATGAATCAGTGTAGATACAGGATATATGGTAAGTCTTTGAGCATGCACATATTTAATGCAAAAATGTTAAGATATGAGCTATAGAAAGGTAAACATACGCAATGAAGCATCATATTTAATAGCGATCATATATATCAGCGTCAATGAAAAGTTTCACCAATAAAATTTGGACATTTTAAAAAGTACATGTGTAACATTTCCTTCGAAACATTTAGTTTTATTCATGATTCAGTGACATTAAAAGTTCTACTAGTCCAGGAACTACGGTGCACCTGATACACGTGCAATTTATGACTTTCAAACTTTTTAAGAAAAAGAAAGCCCCATGTTCACGTTGTCATGCCTTTTCTTGTCTCTAACACCCTCAATAAAAACGCCACTCAGTTGGTTATTTATTATCCATCGGCTGGCGGAATAGAGGACTTAACTTTCAGGTAGTAACAAAATTTTGCATTTCTCTATAGATTTCAATGGAAGCTCCTGACATTTGTCTATTCGGCTGTGATGAGCATCGTTTTCAATAGCAATGATGGAGGAAAATAAATGCTGAAGTATCGGCAGCAGTCTCTTCAGAATGAATCATATATTGTCATATGTGCCTTATTTACTGGTAACCTTTTATGGACGCTAAGTATATGTGTACCATCCAGCAAATTGTCATTTATGACAACTTAAATCAATAATTGACTTCCCGCTTTTCCCATCCGGATTCTTTTATCTTATTTAAAAAAGAATCCATGCTTTTGCAGGACCCATACGTCTACAATGTAAAACTGTTACATGTAAACAAATGTATTTTGCCTCAAACGTAATCTTCCCGTTTCAAACCATCCCGATACAATCAGCCTTAGTAAGCTATGACCAGCTTAGGATTCAAATGTAAGCACTGTCTAAAATCATATTGCATATGAAGGTTGCAAAGTTTCCTAAAAAGACACACTTGTCAAATCAGGTCGATTCTGGAAAAGAAAATAAAGTTGATCAAATACAATTATAGCTCTTGACAATATACAATGTAGAAAATATGTGAAACCGGCCAACAAAATATTATAAATTTACTCGAAAGGTGACTGTAAAAATAAATGATTAGTGTAATGTTAAAGAAAATATGCCTATATCTGTCACGATAACACAACCAAACATTATCAAATCCGAGAATATACATTGACTTGTGGGCTATTAAGCTCTGATTGCGACAGTTCCTTGTCTTTGCTCACTTTTACTTCAAACTACGTTTTTTGTTTATTAAACCGGTCTTGTGTACCTGGTCTTTATTTACTTGTTTTTACTTGTACATGTACATGTACTTTAAACCAATGGTTTATTGAATCTGTCTTGTGCATCAGAATTTAACACGAAAGATAACTCGTACTTCTTTAGATGCATGTACATCGGCAGTGTTGGAATACTGACAAGAGCACACAAAACCAATATAAATACTAAACGGAAAGTAATCATTGAGATATACCAGTGCCAATTGGTTCCTTAGCTTGCTTGAGCAGTGGACTGGCTGGTCCTTGTTCGTCAGAAGGCGTTGTAAGGGTTATGGTCACACCTCCGGGTACTTTTAACTTCTCTTTACCATCATCTTCTGAAATGAAACAGTATTCATGGATTTCACACGTACATACCCTTGCACACCACTTAAATATTAATAAAGGGGTCTATGGGGCTCTATATTTTTATTTTAATTTTGCTCCATAACACTGACAATTTAAAATTATCATGTTCATAGTTTCAAAACTTACAGTTACTGTATAACTGTTGTTTTTCTTTTGCTTCAGATTTTCTGATGTTGTTTGGCACCCAGGGACTTCCATCGCCGCAAAGCTTATTGTACCTTTGAGTCCTCGTTTTTATTCATTATGGTGGTTATCAGAATTCATATGTTTGCCTTTGATGATTCATTGACTAGTTACAGATTCTCCATGATGACCGACAAATTAGATGTTGTGAGCAACTTATTGTTGGGAACCACTACGGAGGCTGGGATGAGGTGTGCGCCTGTAAACCCGTTTTAAGCTCCCTATTAATTTTTCATTGTGCCATTTCCTGACCATTGCCTACTTTTACCTTTTTAACACAGAAACAACATGTTAAAGTATACATGTAGTACTTATTTTTTTAATGTTCTTAAACTGAAAGAAAAAGATCTTAGCACAGGAAGCCACTTGTGATAATGCATAACCTATTGACGTTCAACAAATCTCAGTATTTGCATTGACAAATTTTCTTGTTTTGTAAATCGGTGAAAGACATTACCTTTGTGTTTAATTGAAAACTGGTGTGATCCTCTTCTACTGACCGATGGTGTGCATTCATTGCTATTATTTCTACTCGGATTCCTACTCCCTTTTCGACTAGGGTGTGGACTGCCACCTCTACTAGGGTTCCTGCTCCCTGACCGGCTGCCCATATTACTGTGCCTCCCAGCAACGTGGAGGTGGTTTTGATACATTGGTTCCTCTAGTCGGTTAACTGAAATATAGACGATGAGAGTTTAGATGCAATACAAAAACGTACAAGTACGTAATGCAGTACGGGCCAACGCGTTTAGAATATGAATTTTCGAGTTGAACTTTAATTATAAAATCGCCATCAGTTTCGTTGATAGCTTTTGTTTGTTTGTTGAATTGATGTTTAACGTCCCTTTTGTAACGAACAGCCGAGCCAAGCCACAGAAACCCCGTCGGTGGAAAAGCATGCTCATCCACCAAGGGTGGTTTACTGCGCTACATATTCAACACTTACTCGATTCACAAAGTTTCGAGTTGGAAATTTGCATATTTCCAAGGGAGGCTATCCCTATCACATTACTTCCCCCTCCGAGAAGACTCGTCCCGAGTCTTGGCCGGGGGACTACATGGGTAAGGCAACTCCGTTCTAGCAGTTGTCATCATCCCACCGCTGCCACCAAATGTAACGAACAGCCGAGCCAAGCCACAGAAACCCCGTCGGTGGAAAAGCATGCTCATCCACCAAGGGTGGTTTACTGCGCTACATACTCAACACTTACTCGATTCACAAAGTTTCGAGTTGGAAATTTGCATACTTCCAAGGGAGGCTATCCCGTCACATTTGGTGTTTCCTCAGCGGAAAATGTAACGAACAGCCGAGCCAAGCCACAGAAACCCCGTCGGTGGAAAAGCATGCTCATCCACCAAGGGTGGTTTACTGCGCTACATACTCAACACTTACTCGATTCACAAAGTTTCGAGTTGGAAATTTGCATATTTCCAAGGGAGGCTATCCCGTCACATTACTTCCCCCTCCGAGAAGACTCGTCCCGAGTCTTGGCCTGGGGACTACATGGGTAAGGCAACTCCGTTCTGGCAGTTGTCATCATCCCACCGCTGCCACCAAATGTTACGAACAGCCGAGCCAAGCCACAGAAACCCCGTCGGTGGAAAAGCATGCTCATCCACCAAGGGTGGTTTACTGCGCTACATACTCAACACTTACTCGATTCACAAAGTTTCGAGTTGGAAATTTGCATATTTCCAAGGGAGGCTATCCCGTCACACTTTTAACAGGTAAGGTCCATTTTATGGGACTTTTAAAAGTGAGGATGCCGAGACAACCAACAAATGCTTAAAATATAACCATCCAACTGAGCAAAAAAGCTTATATGTGGAGATGCTTTGACTTGAATCACTTTCCCTGGGCAGGCTCAAACCAGAGCGATTTTCCAGTAATATGACGGTATCTATTTCTATAGGCCCCAATGGGCGGGGGCCATTCGTCTGGTAATTTTACTGAAACTTCAAATCTTATCCATCCCGTTATTTATATTCCTGAGGCATCATGTGGCATAATTAATGTTATCAATTCTTCTGGGGGTCTTTGAAATTCAATTAAGTCGATATATTGTCAGAAAAGTCGTCAAATACCAATTTCAATAGTTCATTTGCATTCCGACGATGGAAATAATGTATTTGTTACACAAAAACATTTTGCATTTTAACATAGTCCAAAACATATTTTGCAGGACGTTTATTCACATCCCTTGAGTGCATTATTTTGTTCCCCAAATCCCTGTCTTAAATTCCGAGAGCATACATATGTTTAATTCTAAATGCGAGTTTGACATGCACTGTCACGGAGAACCTCAAATTAAGTGTGATATTTGCACATTTAGTTCCTGTAGCTCGATTTTGACCCCAGACGCGTCAACAGATCGAACAGTACACTTGATAGCTCGTGAAAAGGTACAAGTAGGCAAAGATCAGGAAAAGGCGCAATCAGAAAAAGATTCTCACTCCAAAAACCGAGGTGGGAAAAAACCAAACTAACAATCAGGTACTTATACCATGAAACATATCGTAAGCCGAATGAGCAGCTATTTTCCCAATAGGTGGCCACTCAGTTACCTTAACTTAACTAAAAATATGAAAACATACATAAGGCGCCAACAGCACAAAAAATTTTAAACACCAAGACATAAAACAAAAAGAACCACTACAGAAGTATCGACTTGGAACGATCAGTAACACAAAGTTACTGGCGGGCTTAAACCGGTTTTACAGGTACCTAACCTCACCCTCAGCTTCTGTAGTGGTTCAGTGATAAACAAGAAATAAGAAATCATATTAAGAAAATACTAAACATAGATACCAACGTTTAACATGAATAACGGAAAGCAGAGTGAGCAGCTATTGAAGGTATTAGGTGGTCACAGTGCTAGCTTGGACAGAACAAGTAAATGCAGAGGGCTAAGTGAACAGCCATTATATTCGGGTGGTCACAAAGCCATGCAACATGAAACTCGTAATTGAAATAACTTTGATAAACTACTTGTGTGAACCAGAACAGCAGTACCGCCTTGGTACGGTCAGTTATAAAATAACTGGGGGGCTTAAACCGGTTTTACAGGTACCTAACCTCACCCTCAGCTTCTGCAGTGGTTCACAACATTTAGTTAGTTCTTCGAAAGTTAGTCTGAAAGCCGGGATATTCATTTTTTATTCAGTTTAACGACCCTTTCAAGATTACCTCAGCTTATATGAGACAGGCCAATTAGTAGGAGGGGCGAAAACGGCAAAACCCCAAAACCCCGTGACAAAAAAAAAAAAAAAAAAAAAAAAAAAATGGCACACCCGCAAGCAGAACTTGGATTGTCCAACATGTGCCCAGTGCGTGACTCGAATCTGCTGCACCAGACACAGCGGTGAGATGGTCGAGTGAATAATAAACGACACTCTTGACCGCTCTGCCACGGAGGGGTGGGAGTGGGGGTGCCTTATTCGGAATGTGACAATACACATACTGACTGTGCGTTAAACCGAAGTGTGACGGAAAGCTTGGGGCGTTTCATACTGATTTACCTTTTACTTAGTGGGCTCGTCGATCGTTTGACGCGTCTACGGTCGAAATCGAGCCATAGTGTAAATCTGAAAAACATTGTCATGGAAGACCTCAAACTAAGTGTTATATACGCATGTGTTTTCAATTTGGCGACCATTTTCGATGTATGCATATTCGATAGTGGAACGCAATTTTCCAGTGCTATAATAGTTTAATTTTCTATTTGGATTAAGGATAAAAAAATCATACAATATGGCCTTTAAATTTGTAACGAAGCGACTGTTCTTAAATTATGACTTAACTAATGCGTTAACTGCAAATGCAAAATTGAAGAACCCCCATCATAGCAGCTTCCAGTGACACTGTTTTTGCTATCAATTCAACTTGGGATTTTTGAAATTCAATTAAGTTGATGTATTGCCAGAATATTCGTCAAATAACAATTTCCTTCGTTCTGTTTTGTCCTTTTAGAGTGTGTCTTTTGAATAATTGATCGAAACTCGGAAAATGATAAAATTACAACGAACATCGCAAGCGTGTCTTTTCGAACATTCAGTTTTTGAATTAAATTTATACATTGTTGAGACAATGGGGTTTTCGCAGACTTTGAATGTTTTACTTGCTTCCAAAGGATCTAAAAATTATTTTTATTTAGAGATATCCTTCAGCATAACACATACATGTATATCTATCTCTGACGTATACGATATGCGTACATTGATGTATGCCTACTTTTACCTACATGTATGCATTTGTCTCTCTTATTCATGATACATGTTTATCAGTGAAAATGTGGAATATTAGACACTGTACACCTATGTTCTTTCCAAGAAGTACATGTATCTTTCAGATACATGCATACATGTAGGGACCAGCTTCTTTCTCTTTATGTGGCAACACTGCTCATTTCGGGTGTTTGAACCTGGGCATTGAATATGCTGGGTTCTAATATAAAATATAAATGTTTGATCCTTTGGAAGCAGTAAAAACGTTCAAAGAGAGGTAGTATGGGTCATATTGCGCAATTTCGGGTACTGAACCCTCATCATTGACCTTTTATAAACTGGTGACGATAGCCAGATAAATATACTGCATTTTCAAAAATTTACACAAGGGCTATCTCCTGGTTAACTTATAGACTGACATGCGCAGACAATAAGGATGAAACAGTTAGGAAGTAGCAACATCAGGAGAGAATGTCCATATAATAAATGCCACTTATACCCTACTTCTATAGGATCCTATAGAGAAAAACTGGGTTTACAATGTAACAAGGGTACATGTATGTTTCTTATTTTTGCACAAAAACATAGATTGTGGGTACGTGGCTCTAACGCGTGTCCGCAAACTATATATGTCTTTTGCGAAAAATATCAAACATTTTCCGCAGAAAATTTTCAGCCAACACTTTCTGTATATTGCATAGGCATGTTTTATAGATTAAAACGCGTTGTCCTGTGGAAGTGTCAGCCATATCACTAGCGATCGAGATAAAGGCATCAATAATTTATTGAGTAATAAACACTAATTGAGAGAATAGTGTTCGTACAGAACGTTTCTATTGATTGGATCTCCTGATATTGTCTCACTATTGTATCTACAGGAATGTCATACATTTTATATAATGCAGTATACATGCAGTAAGGCTGAGTCACGATCAGGGTTGCTTTTACCAGCTAGGTCATGTTATGCGCGTATAATTAAGTAGCCTAAGGATGTTATCCAAGAATAAATGTTTTTATATTTCCATAACACTTACGCAATAAGCTTTCTGGCGATATATAACAATATGATATTTTATTTTATTTGGGTGTTTTCGAAGCTGGTTTGCTGTTTATGTTCAAAAATAAGTAACTTGAAGGTCTAATTTTCATGTAATATTTAAGGCACATATGTCCCATGTAATATACTTTTTACGGAATTCAATTTGGGCAAAAATATCATCACGAAAACATGTCCGTGTAATGTATACCCCCTTAAACCCCACTTTTATATAGCAAAACTGGGGTATGCAGGGGTATACCTATTTTTCTGATTTTTGCTCCAAAGCATAGATTGTGGGTACTCGTTAGCGAGGCGGTTCTAACGTGTACCCACAATCTATGTTTTGAGCAAAAATAGGAAAAATATCATAATTTTTGAGCTGAAAATTTTCAATTTTTAAAGCATATGGGCAAGTTTTCGTAATGTCAAAGATGCGGCATAGTAAGTGAAACTGTACTTTTGTTATGTTTCTCTATTTTTATTGGTGTCTTTAGTTGGGAGGTCAAAAAAAAAGAAAGAAAGAAAAAAAAAAAAAAAAAAAAAAAAAAAAAAAAACTACACCCATGTTTAGAACATGAGTTTTGGAATCTAGTCAATACATTCATTGTTAAGACAAAATAAAGTTTAGAATGAATGGAAGCAGAATTTATCCCCACAGAGAAGAGGACTAGTTTCTTTAAAACATCATTTTATGTAGAGTCCGTAGCCCCTATTTTCAAAACGGAAGTCCAAAACCAGATTCCTATTAACAAGGATAAAAATTAATGGTCTTATTGTTTTTCAGACTGAGGACTAGTGGTTTTGTCAAGAAATTGTTTAAGACTGCTGATATGGTCAAATGCATTTTTGCATGGCCTAGAGAGTCCGTAGCCCAATGGTAAGAGGCAAAGTAGAATAAAATGTTAGTTGCAGTCAAGTTTTCCTTCCAATTTTCAAATACAATCACACATGTCACATTGTATTGGATTAACTGCAGCATGGAACAATGACTTAACTAGGCTGCATATGACCTCATTTAAGCAGTCCAAAACACTGTTTTGAAGCTCCTGTACTGAACTATTTCCATTACCTACTATGGTGAAATTCGAAAACACACGAGAACCAAAAGAATTATCACTTGAATATAAACCTGATTGGTCTTAAGTTATAATAAACCAAGAAAAAAGGAAATACAAAAATGTTGATTTTTTTGCCTGAAGTGCAACACAAATGGCAACCTGATCATGACTCAGCCGAGTTGTTTTTACACAATTTAAGTGTATGGCAATCTTCTGGGAAATACGATTCTTTCAAATATACGCCTGAGGAAATAGATAAAATACAATTTTTCACAACAACTCAGGTTCTGTACAGAGGCCATTTAGTTATTCTTGGAAAAAGCTACAGGCTCGTTGATTTTATCTGACTCCGTTGATGTTTACCCTATTTTCAACTGAGTGTTCAATACCAAAGTCCTGATTCTACTAAACTCAGTATTGTTACTGTTCATAATTATGATTTATATTGTTTCTTTCTGACCTGCGTTTTAAGGTCGTACGGCTCTCTCTCTCTCTCTCTCTCTCTCTCTCTCATTTTTCGGTATTGCCTTGTGTCAAACTTCAAACTTTTAGGCCAGAGCTGCTCATTCGGATGATCGATAGTTCTATTAATTACATTCTAGTAATTTGGTATATGTTGTTTCCCATATTGACTTTCAGTAGTGTTTGGAGCTAGACTTTCAGTAGTGTTTGGAGCTAGTTCATTGTCTCTGCTTATTATTTAACTTACGTTCTTTTCCAAACGATCTCCTGACCCACATGAGCTTGATACCGTCCTGTATCTCGGGACGTCGTTGACAGCAGCAACAGTAGAGACACATACACGCTGTCACAGATAACACAAAGCCCACTGCTATGCTGATACCCGTCCTGAAATCGGGACAGAATAAATACAAGATTGTCCTGAAATTTGAGAACAATAAATAAATTTTGTTTATAAACGCATACATACTAAGACTGACAACACAGATATCAGCTGACAGAGGTATTGTCAGTCACAAAAGCTTTAAGTAATTTGTGTCGCAAGAACTTAAGTTCTACACAAAAACTCCGGATGTAGATCAACCACAATGACATATAGCTGTAGACACAAACCAAACATATGAATACATGTAGCTGAGTACGGCATGTAGCTGTCATTTTAAAAAAAACCGACAAAGCAATCTGTCGTCTAGATATAAGTTGCGGTTACAAGAGACGAATAATCATTTGAATATGCATAGTTACATTCATTTCCATCAAGAACTGAATATAATGCGTGCCCTAAAGAAACGACTCCATCGGATTTACTCAGAATAACGTTTTGTGTGCTAAGTTGAGGTTACTTGTGAAAACGACTTTAACAGCCGCGGTTACAAAAATGTGGCATAATGAGTAGACGTACATGTAACAACTTACACAATATCAATATCATCTATTATTGGTATATAATCATCGTCCGGATTGTGCTCCTCTTGTGAACAACATCTCTGGTTATGTTTGCTCCCACAGCAGTATATATGGCTGTCAGGTTGATACTGCATAGGGCAGATGAAGTTATTTAAGACGGTGCCATTGTTGTCTTTTGTAGCATTGTTGAAGCAAATCGTTGGTCCTGCCAAATAAAATGTTAACTCCTTAAATAGACTGAAAAAAAAAACAACACAAAAACACATAACTATTATGACCGTGCTGTTCGTAATGAGCAATATGATCATCTTTTTATCTGCTTTTGGGTAAGCTGAAAATGGTCTTGACCTCTTCTTATCAATGATGAGATTTAACGAATCTATGATGGGGTTGAGGCCGAGACAAGGCAATCTCAGGCAAGTTTTCAAATCATTGAAGTCTCATCTGAAAACGAGCCTGAGATTTCCTTTCTCGGCCTCATAACCATCATTGATTATTTTTCTCACCCATCACTTAAATCATTTTGACTCTCAATATGCTTTAAATGCTGTTCAGGTGGCCATTTTGTTTTTCCATGAAACAATTATGAAAAAAAAATAATTTGTATAATATGCACTAACCTTACAAAAATATTGAATCATCGTGTTGTTTTGTGCATAAAATTCTCAGCAAAATTAAATTTTGAGATTTTTATCAAAGCAGCAGACTATAATTACTCCTGTAAACTTCCTGAAATTAACACCTACATGTTTATTTTTGTCACTGACAGTTGACACCTAGCTTAAGGATGCACACATAAAGATGTACATTTGTATTGGCTAAGTACAGAAATGACTGTCATTTTGAGATAAACTAAAATGTACTAGTACTGAGACAGAAATATCTCGGACAGGCACACAATGGGATATGCTTGTCTGATGGGTGAGAAAGATACATCTAAACCTATGACGTGTACCGTAATGAGAATACAAAGCAGATGCATTTGGGTGCATGTAAGCTGTTACAGTGTACATAGTAACATAATTACAAAATATAAACCATGAAAGAAAAAGCTTGCGAAGAGACAATCATAGATCGATAAAATAAATGAAGCGCTTTTAATAATTCATCCAACAACAGGATTCTATAATACATTAGGGAAATTAACGATCATAACCATAGCCCCAGTAAATTAATAAGTATTGTTTTATGGCGTTATCTATATACCATCGGTGTCCAAAGGAAAAATCAATGACACATGTTCAAACAATGTATCAATGTTTAAAGTCTGTAATCAAATGAAGATTTCGCCTAGTTTCCAAAACATACATGACTTAATCATTGTTTTCTGATCTCCACTTTTCATAGGGGCCACTTACTTTTATTCGGGTTTATTTTGTATAATTCTCTTTCCCTGTATGCTGATGCTCCGTACCATTTCCCGTTGTGTAGGTTCACCACCCAGGAGGCGGTCGTAGGCGCTGTCGGAGTATTAACATCACTCGAGGTATCAGTAAGGATAGTAAGGTTTTGACCGGTGCCATCGTTGTTATTTGAGCGTTTGTGGTGTAACCGTGACACAGAATGAGCAAAGCAGTCTGCAAAGGTAAAATAGATATGCTGGATAGATAACATTTTTCCCAACACATCAGGAAAACATGTCCGGGAAATATATACCCCTATATACCCCTAAAACCCCACTTTTATATACTACAATTGGGCTTTACAGGGGTATACCTAATTTTCTTATTTTGATCCAAAACATACATTGTAGGTATTTGTAAGACCCGCAATGAATGTTTTGAGCAAAATCAAGAAAAATATCAGAAATTGTCCAATGAAATTTGCAATTTTCGCTGCTGAAATAACTATCTGTATATTGCATGAACATGTTTTCGTACATGTAATGTTGTTATTTCAAAGCCCACTGGTGGCTATTTTCTAGGTGACACTTCTATTTTAATTGATTTTTTTTAGGTGTCGCTTGTTGAGCTGTTTGTGACGTTTTAGTGAGTTTTCGTGAATTTAGTTAATGGGAAATAAGTGCTGACACAGCTACCGCATGATATGAAGAATTATTTTATGATTGGCAGTTTTGAATATGACAGTATTTTGGTCACATATAGAGGATCTTACACGAGTGGTCATTTCATATGAAATTTATTAAACGAGCCTTCAGCGAGTTTAATAAATTTCATATGAAATGACCACGAGTGTAAGATTCGTTTTATCATATGACTTTTAAAATAGGGTCACTGATGAAGGTTCATTACCCGAAATTGTACAATATGGCCCATCTTCTCGCTTTGAATGTTTTACTGCTTCCAAAGGATCTAACAATTACTTTTATTTGCTATTACTGCAGCTGGTGTTGTGCCGTGTGGCGGCCCTAAAAAGTCTCCCCGTACATCATCCATAGTGCAGATTATATTTTTCTTTTGATCCTTTGGGATCAGTGAATATATTTGGAGTATTTCAAATATATTGTTCGTTAAGAATCATCTTCTTAACTGTATTAGGATTATTTGGCCCCTTTGGAATTATGAGTCTTTGATTTAGACTACACAGATGTAAATTATTGAAATTGCAGCAAAAATGTCTGGCTTTCTCTGTCAGTTTTGTAAAGGGTCACTTATGAAGGTTCATTACCCGAAATTGTACAATATGGCCCATCTTCTCGCTTTGAATGTTTTACTGCTTCCAAAGGATCTAACAATTACTTTTATTTGCTATTACTGCAGCTGGTGTTGTGCCGTGTGGCGGCCCTAAAAAGTCTCCCCGTACATCATCCATAGTGCAGATTATATTTTTCTTTTGATCCTTTGGGATCAGTGAATATATTTGAAGTATTTCAAATATATTGTTCGTTAAGAATCATCTTCTTAATTGTATTTTGATCATTTGGCCCCTTTGGGATTATGAGTCTTTGATTTAGACTACACAGATGTAAATTATTGAAATTGCAGCAAAAATGTCTGGCTTTCTCTGCCAGTTTTGTAAAGGGTCACTGATGAAGGTTCATTACCCGAAATTGTACAATATGGCCCATCTTCTCGCTTTGAATGTTTTACTGCTTCCAAAGGATCTAACAATTACTTTTATTTTATCGCCTTGGAAGTGAACTTATTTTTCAATGAAAATTAACATTGTTGTTACGGACGTCGTCAATGACGTTACGTATTCCCGCAAAAGTGTTAATACACGTGTGGTAATATGATTTTTATGACATGACGTTATCCACTGGAAAACAGCGACGCCATATGATAAAAGAAGAAAACAAATATCTGCTGCGGAACAATTACATGGTTCTTACAGCCTTAATCCTACTAGTGCATGCATTTGCATAATTTGTAACCAAGTCAAAATGTATGACACTTCCGTTGAAAGCAGACGATCTTGAAATAATCACATTAACTGAACAGCGTTCGATTGACAGTGAAATACAGCATTTCTCCTTAACGTCTACGGGATTATGATTCGTTAATATATGTTAACTATGCAATCATTCAAACAACAATGTCACTACTTTGTCTCTGTGCTGATCAACGACCACATTATAAAACTTTTTTCTACATTGTCCACAGTACCTATGAAAACGTACAAGTAGGCAATTATCAGGAAATTGGACACAATCAGAAAGAAAATCCAACTCCACAAACCGAGGGGTGGGAAAAAACAAAAATGACATTTAGGTATTTATACCGAAAAACATATCGTAAGCCGAGTGAGCAGCTATTCCCCAATAGGCGGCCACTCAGTTACCCGAATTTAACTAAAAATATGAAAACGTACATAAGGCTCAAACAGCACAAACATTCGTATCTAAAACACAAAATAATTAGAACCACAGCAATGTCGCCTTGGAACGATCAGTAATATAAAATTACTGAGGGGCTTAAACCGGTTTTAAAATGGCCCTAACCTCACCCTTATCTTCTGCAGTGGTTCACAACATTTAGTTAGTTGTTCGGTCCTCGTGGTGAATACTGAGTATGTGTTTTCTGGCTAAGTTTCATATTCTGTCTCAAAGATGAGATCTTATGTCTCGCAAATTAAAGGAGCACTCAGCTAAGAAGTTATGTTGTGTTGCTGCTGGTCGCTTTGACAATGAGTTTGCATTGCATCGCTACGTAAACAGCTAAATATGGAAGAATAAACATCAAATAAATCTAAAAGATACATCAAAAATGACGATGTTTCTGTTAACTCACTGAATAACCAAGTATTGATAGATGTACATGTATGCATACTGCCATCAGTTTTAGTAGCCGATAGTTTAAAATCATAGTTTCCAGGTTGAATAAATGCTTAAGGTTTCCATACATTATGAAAATTGCCCATGCAATATACAGAGAATTTTAGAGATGAATTATCAGCTGAAAATTTTCAAGTTTCCATCTCTAAAATTCTCTGCATATTGCATGGGCAAGTTTTCATAATGCATGGAAACCTTAAGCATTTATTCAACCTGGAGTCTGTGATTTAAAACTATCGGCCACTTAGTCTGATGGCAGTATGCATATTTCTATCAATATATGGTAATTCAGTGAGTCAACAGAAATATCGACATTTCTTGATGTATCTTTTAGTTTTAATTGATATTTATCCTTCCATATATAGCTGTTTACGTAGCGATGCTTTAAAAACTCATTGTTAAAGCGGCCGGCAGTCAAATGACTTTTGTAGTCCTAGGGTTCATTGATCTCCGTTGAAGTAGAATTTGAAACGCCGCCAGAAAAATATTGTGGGGAATGCAGGAAACAATTCAGTTATCATAACGAAAACTTGTCCATGCAATATACAGAGAATTTTTTCAGTTGTAAAAAATTAAAATTTCACCTGAAAAATCATGATATTTTTCTTATTGTTGCTCAAAACATAGATTGTGTGTACAAGTTAGAACCGCCTCGGCGAGGCGGTTCTAACGAGTACCCACAATCTATGTTTTGGAGCAAAAATAAGAAAAATAGGTATACCCCTGCATACCCCAGTTTTACAATATAAAAGTGGGGTATGAGGGGCTATTTATTTCACGGACATGTTTTCCTGATGTACATTTGGTCTCTTGCAGCACAGGGGCTAGTTATGGTGTGACACTGCTGTATGAATGACTGCATAGTTAACAAGAAATAACAAGTCATAATCCCGCAGACGTTAAGGAGTAATGCTATTTTACAGAGCCTATCGATCGCTGTTCAGTTAATGTGATTATTTCAAGAGCGTCTGTTTTCAACGGAAGTGTCATACATTTTGACTTGGTCACAAATTATGCAAATGCATGCACTAGCAGGATTAAGGCTGTAAGAACCATGTAATTGTTCCGCAGCAGATATTTGTATTGTTCTGAAGTGAGCAAACTAATGTCATATCAAATTTAAAACTGCCAATCATGAAAACATTTCCTCGCATCAGGAAAATGTGTCCGTGACATGTATACCCCTATACCCCACTTTGATACAGCAAAACTGGGGTATGCAGTTTTTCTTATTTTTGATCCAAAACTTGATTGTGCGTACTCTTTAATGCTGAAAAGTTTAGTTTTAACAAATTTACAGCTTTTTTAACAGATATGTAACAGACATACTGAGGATGTACATGAATGATTATACTGCTGAAAAGATATTCTGGACAAATTTTCTGCATGTTCAATCCAGGGAGCCAGCTTCATAAAATGTTGCGGGGGTATACTTGAAAGCCAATTTCTAGTTGTTCTTTGGTGGTAACCATGATGGACCCCTATGTAACCATGATTATGTCATAAGACAAAGACAGTTCCGGTCATTATGTGCGCATTATGTTGTCCTATAATGGTACTAGCACCAGAAATCACAGCATTAATTTACCACCAGTTCTGTGTTTCCTATACCCATAGTTGTAAACCAATGAAATTTTATTAAAATTTAGCCTTTAAATGTATCCATCGTATATGCAATTATATACGGTAATCAGCAATTCCTCGTAAGTAAAGCATTTTACTTCACATTGGTAAATATCTCACGTAGGCGAAACAGTATTTCGGGTATAGTCAATAGTGATTTGAATTCTTTATTCCAAATGCAAAAATGTAACACTTACAGCCCCATTCACTCGAGTTTGCCGATTGAGCATTTGCATAACACTAGAAGATCATGCTTTCCGAAGATCTGAGTTTCTTTTCATGTTGTCCTCAAAGACATCTGGATTGATTGATCTGCTGATTTGAGTGACAGCTTCAAACTAAATGACCTTTAAAAACGGCAAACTCGGGTGAAATTTTTAACTTCCTAAAATTATATGGAATTTTTGCCATGTACTGTAGATACCGATCAGGTAACTGCTTAAATTGATAAAATTCTGCTTTTGTCTCTATCCTGTTACAATTGTGTGTTCTTAATATGCATTGTTTATGTTGTGCAAAGAATTTTGAAATACAAATGTGCTTTAACCAAGCAATTACAATGTTTTTATCAGAAAAGGTGACATCATTACCTAAAGATAAATGCTAAATAGATTTTAAGAACACCTGGCACATGAGACACTGTTTCAGTTCTAAAATAGAATAAAAAGTTACCTGATTTACAAACTAACGGCAAACTCGAGTGAACAAATTTAATTGACCTAAATGCTCAAACTGCAAACTCGAGTTAAAGGGACTGTATCAGAACCTAATTGTCAATTTTGTCTCTCCCGTCTTTGGGACTTTGGTTTCTGATTGCACCAGTTCCTGATATTCGCTTAGTTTTACAGACACCCCTCTCGTTTAACAAAAACACCGTTTTTTCGACTTACCTAAGCCAAAGAACACTAGAGCACACGATATTCCTAAAAGGCAACTGTACATCGAATTTACAACCATTGCTGCTATTACGTCAAATCCATGACACTATTAAATTTAATATAACACTATATCACACGTAAAGCATCTACAAATAATCTATAGAACTGTCTATTGGAACACATAGTTGTTCTAGTAGACAGCCAGAGTTCCAGGGCATTCAATTATTTCATCGCAAATTATGACTATTAAAGAGAATACACGGAACTGGATATCTGAGCATTCGCATGAGACAACCAACAATATTTGTTTCCGAACAGGCCCAACACAAACCAGCCTGTACAGTCACAGAAAAAAGCAATATGCTTGAAAGTTTGGTTTTAAGAAGAAGAGGGATAACACTATATCTATGTAGCGACAACAAAGGCGCTGATCAGCTGTGCAGTAACTGCACAGCTGATCTGCGTCTTTGTTTTCGCATAGGCAGATTGTTGGTTCCATGGTGCGGCGGCTCATCTATTGAACTGGTTTCATCGGGAAATTCCTTGATGTTTGTCGTACACTGGAGGAAGCGTTTGTTACTGTTCGATTTTTGTGATCCCCCGAGTATGAGCCGTGTTAGTGAGAAAACTTGCGCGGTAGCTTTTCGACAATGCATACACAAGTCGGACTGTTCAGATTTAGGTTATCGCTAGATGTTTGAAATTTCGAGTTGACAGCGAAGGTGAATTGTACTGACTTTGCGCTGGAAATAGAGTTGCTGATCAATTGCACTGATACAGCACAACAAAGCTAATGACGAGAGTATTCGTCACGAAGCGACTTGCGATAATTCAAGTGTAATAATGTTTATTAATGAGGAACTCGACAGAACATGACGTGGCGCCCAAAAACTCAATAAATGATTATAATTTGGTAGACATACTCAGAACATATTAAAATTTATTCTGACTGGTGCACCAATGCCAAGGTGGACAATCGCGTGACTAAAATTGACTATTGTGTACTAGTATTCGGACCTAACAAATAAGCATATCGGCCATATTTTTCTTAAAAATCGAATGGAATTTCATGGGGTAAAGTGCACATTCCCCAGAATACTGCCCTCTGAAATGCTATACAGCAGTCAGCTTAATTCAATAGATTCCTCCGAGCAACGTCTGTGTTAAAATATAAAACCAGTCATTAAACTACTGAGCCCATCTAAACGACTGTTGTATAGTTTAGAAATTACCATTCCTGTGTATGTCCACTTTACCCAAAGAAATTTCATTCGTCTTTAAAAAAAAACTATGGCCGATTTGCTTACAGTTTCTGTCCGAATATTAGTACCTTATAATTGATTTCAGTCAAGTGACTGTCCACATTGAATGTGAAAAATTTAAACTTGAAGGAAAGCATTTTTTGGGCATCCCCTTAAACCCTACTTTTATATAGTAAAACTTGGGAAAAAAGGGTATACCTATTTTTCTTATTTTTGATCCAAAACATAAATTGTGGGTACTCTCACCAAGGCGGTTTAACGTGTACCCACAATCAGTGTTTTGAGCAAAAATATTAAAATATCGTTGTTTTTTTTTTGTGTTTTTTTTTTAAATAAAAAAAATATCTGTAATGCATGGGCAAGTTTTCGTAATGGAACTGCATTTTGGAGTCTCGTTGAAAGCTGTTATTAGTTGTTTTGACCAAAAAGTGGCAATATTGGATCCGCCATGAAAACAACAGCAGATTGCCCTACGTGCTATGCTTTGTACACATCGAAAACAACATAGGCGCAACTCGGCATTGGATCAGCCTTAGTCGCTACGTGTATTAGTTTAACAATTGCGTCTATAACACGATTGTAGACCAAATTTTATTCAACCGCCATTCACAAATGTAATTAGGATGTGGCTTTTCAAAGATAGAGGAGCATAAGTAGCCTATTATTCCTCATTGATTTTGTCTAATCCAAGAAACATACATTACGAAATCATGCCTATGCAATATAAAGAGAATTTTTTTTCAGTTGTAAAAATTGAAAATTTCATTGAAAAAATTTTGATATTTTTTAAATTTTTACTCAAAACATAGATTGTTGGTACACGTTAGAACCGCCATAGAAATAAAAAAAATCATTAGACTAAATTTGATATTTTTCTTATCTTAGCTCAAAACATATGAGGTACACGTTAGAATCGCCTCGGCAAGGTGATTCTAACGAGTACCCACAATTTATGTTTTGGATCAAAAATAAGAAATACCCCTGCATACCCTGTTTGGCAATATAAAAGTGGGGTTAAATGGGGTATACATTGTACGGACATGTTATCCTAATGTGCATTCTGGAGTCTTCTTGAAAGCTGTTATTGGTTGTTTTGACCAAAATTTGACCATATTGGACCCGCCATGAAAACAGCAGCTTATCGAATGTGCGATGCTGTGTATTCATCGAAAACAACATAGACTCAGTTCAGTTTTTCCATTCAGTAGATTAGCATTATGCAATGATATAATTACAATCCACCAGGATAATAAAACTGGGGTATATAGGGTTTTCTAAACAACGTTTTAATATATCTGACTCCATTTGGATTTTACAAGTCTTTTTATCGACTACCTTATTTGACGATGTAAATTACAGTCATTATCTTTGGCTCCATGTTGCGAATTCTATAGGGTCACTGAAGAGGCTTAAGTAGCCGAAACCGTGGTATGGCCCATCCCCTTTCTCATTAATATGTTCACTGCTCTTAAAGGATCTCAGTTTATTTTTGTATTTTTTACCTATTTTATTTATTTTCGATCCAAAACATAGATTGTGGGTACTCATTAGAATCACCTTGCCGAGGCGGTTCTAACGTGTATCCTCGATATATGTTTTGGGCTAAGATAAGAAAATTATAAAATTTAGTCTAATGAAAATTTTCAATTTTTACCACTTAGGAAAATTCAATATACGTATGACATGGGCGTGTAATCGCTACGTGTATTAGTTTAATAATTGCAGCGGTGTATAACACGATGACCAAATTTGATTAAACCGCCATGGACAAAATGTACTCAAGACCTGGCTTTTCAAAGATAGAGGAGCATAAGAAGCATATTATTCCACATTGATTCTGTGTTATCCAAGAGAAACATCTACAAGAAAATAAAGACGCTTTGTAAACAACAATTTAGCCGCAGTGGGATTTAACAATAAAATGCTACGTGATGTCACGTTGGAAAATATATCAAGTGTAAACAGGTTAACTCATTTAAGCCTGGTGTCCCTTTTATGGGACATAGGCAAACAAAATAGCCCCAGATGTGACGCCGCAGAACGCGGCGTCCCATCTGGGGCTATTCTGTTTGCTAAGAGAATTTTCATCGAAAAATTGTATAAATTGAAAAATCACTCCTGACGCCCCTTAAAATGAAAGTGGACTCACCCAAATGATAATGATGGAAAAATCCATTTGTCAAATATGGGTTAATGTTAGCAGTGATCTGAAAATGACGCAATTAGAATGAAAGTTCCATCATAGAGTCTGACGCCCGATTTGTGTATGATCTGTTAAACACAGAAAATAAGGTAAAACACGAAACACAAAAGTGTTTTTCTTTGTTTGCGTAAACATTGTACAGTATTCATCTGGACATTTTATTATTTTATTTCAAATGTGTTTTGTACATTAAACAACACAAATTTACATCAGTTGCACATGATTTTTCATTTTGAAATTATTAAACTAGTACTAATTTTTAGAAACTGCAACACCTTCACATCTAAATATATAATTAAGGAATTAAAATACACAATACATGAAAATGTTTTCGTATGTATTTGACGTTAAGATAAAACAAATCCTTTTAGAAATATCTTGCTGACTGCTTGTTGCATGAGATGAAATGAGTTACAGATAATCAACTAATTTTTGTTTCAAGTGCAGTGTATTGTAAATCAAACACATTTTATCACCTCCTCACGAGCATGTCGTGATCACGCAGTCCAATCTCTAGTTCGATAATGAGCGGGTGGGAAAAGAATACACCCATTTTAGAGACGGTACTTGCATTTTTACGACAAAAATGTCGTTTTTAAACCCATTCTCTGCTATTTTTGATCCAAACGATATAGCGCATACAAACTGTTATATCACACTGCACGTTCTGGTATAAAAATTATGTCGCAGTCATGTCTCGTGCAGCACGCAAATATGCGCCAGTATAAATCAGCCCGTGAAAATTGTGGGTTTGAAATCAGACTACGTCATTATTTTGGCCGGATTGTTTTCCGGTATTTTGCAATCACTTGTGAAGAGGTAAGTGCTATTTGGACTACGTATTATTGATACTTTAAATTACTATTTTTGTTTAAAGCCCCACACTTTTGAAAATATGTTGATATAAATCAAGTACGTCGTCTCCTACGATGGAGGGGTTGAGTATACGTATACTTTTACGGAGGGGCATTCTTGTTTCATGAGTGTTATTTTGATGTGGCTATGGGTTTTCGTCCAAGTCAACAGGTTTTTCAGTCATGTCGGGACGAAACCACTGATTCTTTGATGCTACACAGTTCCATGGAGGAGATTAAAGTGTCTTGTGTATGGGCACAAAATCATTGGCCTTCTGGTTTTGGAGAAGAAGATTTTTAAAGTTTTTTTTTCTATTTATAGCCATGGCAGCCATCTTGGTCATGTGACCTTGACCATTTATATAAACTTTCTTTCACCCTTCCCAAGGATGCTCCATACGAAGTTTGGCTTTGATTGGCCAAGCGGTTTCAGGGGAGAAGATGTTTCATCATTATGGAAATATACATGTATATAACCCCGGGGCAGGGGCAGACAACCCCCCAGGGGCTAAAATTTTCCATTAACATTAATCTTCTGTCCATTTGCCTATTCCCAGTAAGTTTTACCCATTAAATAGCATTTTACCATTTGTCCCCATTCAAATGCATTGGCGACCTAAGTTGACCTTGCCGTAAAATAGGTCAATGTCATCCTAGGGTCATGACTCATGTAAACTATGATCGGCTCGCGTCCCCGATGCTACATACCAAGTTTCATGGAAATCGGCCGACTGGTTCTGGAGAAGATGTTTAATGGTTTTTACTATTTATAGCCATGGCGGCCATCTTGGTCATGTGACCCGGACCATTTATATAAACTTTCATTCCCCCTTCCTAAGGATGCTCCACATGAAGTTTGGCTTTGTTTGGCCAAGTGGTTTCAGAGGAGAAGATCTTTGAAATTGTGGACGGGCGACGACGACGGACGACGGACGGACGACGGAGCATGGCCATCCTATAAGCTCACCTTGTTAGCCTTCGGCTCAGGTGAGCTAAAAATGGGGTATGCAGGGGTTAACCTATTTTTTCTAATGTTTTGTCGAAAACATAGATTGTGGGTACTCGTAAGAACAGCCCCAGAGACGATCTATGTTTTGAGGAAAGTATTAAAAATATCAATTTTTCCTGGTGAAATTTTCAAATTTTACATGTCAAAAATGTCTGCGTATTGCATGGGCAAGTTTTCGCACAGGCGTTCAAGTGAAGTTATAACCATAAATCATTAAAATATGCCCTTATATTTTCGTTACATTCGACCAAATGTCATTCGACGAAATGACGTGCACCGGAAATATTATACTGTAGGTGACATCGATAAAATGAAATAAAAATTCAATTAAGCTAGAATCTCACTGGCATGCGAATTTCAAGCGACTGTTTGCCAATTTTGTCGCGGGCTTTCGCACGACATTCGTGCGAGTGTCGCACAAGTATCTTGAAAATTTTCATGTGTCGCGAACTAGTCGCGAACTGGTCGCGAAGTTTTTAAACAGGTTTAAAAAATTTATGCAAATGTTTTCGTCAAAATATTTCGCAAGACTGTCGCGCGACTGTCTTAATAATAAAAAAGGAAAATAAGCCACATTCGCGTGAAAGTCGTGAGACACCCTCCCGAATGTCTTGCGAATGTCGTGCGACAGTCGCCAGGTATATTTTCAAAATTAGACCGAAATTCGCGAATTTGTCGCATAAATGTCCATTCAATGAGAATGCAACGTAAAAGCTGTGTTTGTCTTATCGTTAATCTTTGTCGCGAAATAGTCGAGAACTATTCGCGAACTAGTCTCCAGTTGTCGCACACCAGTGAGGTAGGGGTCTTAGGCTAGTATCTCACTGGCATGCGAATTTCTCGCGACTGTTTTGCGAATTTTGTCGCGGACATTCGCACGACATTCGTGCGAGTGTCGCACGAGTGTCGTGAGAATTTTCAAGTGTCGCAATCTAGTCTCGAACTGGTCGCGAACTGGTCGCGAAGGTATTAAACATGTTTAAATTTTCATTTTATTTTTCATTTTAGTCAGCAACGTATGTAACCTTCGTATAGGCATTGTGCATTACAATAGCACAAACGTTAAACGTATTTTGTATGCTTTAAACAGCTTCACTGAAGATTTCAATATCCATCCCCTCCGGAAGAAAGGTACCTATTACAAATGCCACCTACGAAGAAACTACGTATACCTGAAAAAATCAGCCATGTGGCATCCCATCTTAATTTAGGATAGTATAGATCATTATTCGGCTACTGTGAAGGTCAGACATCATCAAAATTTGTACAGGATAGATGGAATTGCTCGAAACTTGTTATTTCATGATGACGCATGACAGAACAGGTAAGGCACAAAGCTTCGAATAAAATTTTGGCGCATCTATCGCGCTGTTTCTACGAAGTGTTGCAAGGTCATTTGCATATCAGTTTAAAGCTTATGAGATGCACTTTATACTGCGCATACACATATTACAACAACTATCTACAGAGACATGAGTAACAATGATCTTACCTGGCAGATTCATTTATCCATGGTTTGTTTACACAATTTATTCATCCCACCTATCCGGAAGTACGCTTTAAACCAACCCCTCCGTTCCGTCGCTCAGTTATTGATTGGACTGCGTGGTGATGAAAGATCTCTGAAAGTGTGATTTTATTTACAAAACGCTGTACTTACAACAAATCGGTAGATTATCTGTTTCATCCTATTATATATGCGGTAAGATCCAGATCAGCTTGTTACATGTAACTGTGCAGTTGATCAGTGTCTTTGTCTTTGTGACTGTATGAATTGTTCTTTTCATAAAGAAAGACTTTAGATGACACAATATAAGCAACATCATGAAGAAGAAGCCTCTGTAAATCTATTATATGAATCTATAAATAATGTGATCAGCACTCAGCAGTGCAAGTAAACTAGGAGCAACATGAAGTTTTAGTACAAAATAAAGATTGAGCTCAGCTTTGTGACAATTGTGCAGCTTACCTATGTCTTTGTTTTCATTGCATAAAAAATACAGCCACTAAATATAAACTTTGTTGTGTCATGGCCCTTATGAAAAGTGTATGAGTACTAACGACAAGAAAACAGAGATGCTCATTGAAAGTCTAAAAAGTGAGGATTAACTCAAAGTAAACAATTAATTTGGTACAACAAGGCAAAGATCAGGAAACGGCGCAATCAGAAAAAGGCTCCCACTCCAAAAACCGAGGCGGGAAAAAACCAAACTAACAATCAGTCACTTATACCATGAAAACATTTCGTAAGCCGAATGAGCAGCTATTTTCCCAATAGGTGGCCACTCAGTTACCTTAACTTAACTAAAAATATGAAAACACACATAAGGCGCCAACAGCACAAAAATATTTTAAACACCAAGACATAAAACAAAAAGAACCACCACAGAAGTATCGACTTGGAACGATCAGTAACACAAAGTTACTGGCGGGTTTAAATCGATTTTACATGTCCATAACCTCACCCTCAGCTTCTGCAGTGGTTCATAACATTTAGTTAGTTCTTCGGTCCTTGTGGTGAATCTCTAACTTGTCAATGAATCATCAAGAACAAACAAATAAATCACGATAAACATCATGATGAATCAAAAACCAGGACTCACAGATTCAGTAAGCTGCCCGACGATGGAGATCCCTGGGCGCCGAATAACTTACTAACTCCGGAGCAAAAGAAAAACATCAGTTGGACCCCGGTGGGCCAAGCAAGAGACAAGTCCTCCGGCCATAACCAACTAAAATGAATAAGTCTTGAAAGCTTTAAGTCGGGGCCATGATAGAGTCTGACGCCCGACCCACCGGCGTGCAATTAAAGAAGGCAGAATAGTTATCAACCGTGATTGGGTTAAAAACTAAGCATGCAGACTGTCGCATAACATTCAAGTTATAACCTATACATTTGTAACGTGTTATGATTTTTCTAAACTGAAAAGAAAAATCATTACTTCCTATAAGTTTCTTAAATTTGTAAACCATGCCTCCATAAAATTCTGGTTTCGAAAGGCCCTCACTTAAAAGCGTTTTTAACCCAACATTATATTTGGAAATCAATTCATAGTGTCTACGATAAAATTTAGAAAAGGTTTTTCGAAGTTTATGATACCGATATCCCTGTTGGAGAAGTTTGGCCGTTAAACATTTATTTCGAGCGTTGAAGTCTGTAACATGATTGCAGACTCTAGCAAACCTAATAAGCTGCGAAATGTATACACCATAAGAAGCACGATGAGGAACGTCACTATCCAAAAACGGAAAATTTACTATATCAAAAGTCATCGCGCTTATCATAAATTTTAGAAGAAACAAATCCATTTGCAACAGAAAGATGTAGATCTAAAAAGGGGGCTTCGGTATCCGAGATATTGGCTTTGTTCAACTGTAGTTCAGATGGATAAATTTGATTGACCATACCTTCAAAATAAGGGTTGTCAATGTTCAAAAGGTCATCAAGGTACCTAGAAGTGGAATTAAAAGCCTCGATAACATCAGCTTGATTACCATGGTTAAGAGAATCCATGAAATCTCTTTCGTAGCAGTATAAAAATAAATCTGCTACGAGAGGTTAACCAATTAACCAATATTGTATAATATTCCTTAACTGTATTAATCATAGTTTGTCTCCATAGGCTGAGTACTATGCCTATAGGATAGGAAAACGTTATTTTATTGATAAAATTATTGTAAAAACGTCAAAAACAATAAAAAAACGCAAATTGTGACGTAAACGTCAGGGTGAAGGTGAAAATGCCGAATTCTCTGCATGCTGGTTACATGGCGTCGGCTTGATAATAAGCAATAAAGATTTTCGTCATTGCATACTTACGTTGCATCACATGTTGCGTCAAAACAGGTAAACGGAATTCAAAAATAATGAAATAAAAATAATAATAGTAAAATTTACGTCATTTAAATTATTTGTTGTGGCCGTTTGTGCTTAATAAACGGTTTTCATATAACCAAAATACGACACGACATGCATTTAAATCAACGTGGACGTCACAGGTACGATAGAGATGGGTCACCGGCGCGTTTATTTCAACGTTTGCCTAACAGAGTATTACCGTAGGGGATAATAGTAACATGCATTTCATCAAGAATATAATCGACACAGTGTATTAATCTGCTTTAATTTGACGTTTATATGCTGCTTTCATATAAAAAATATCAGTTATGCCACATGCTAACATTACAAATTTTGCTTAGAAAGACCCTTAGTTTTTATTGCGTTTTCTTATTCCTTAAGTATAATTGAACGCGAAATTGTCGCAACACATACACGTGTACGACGTTCTTACTTACATCTTATTATGACGGAAAAATTACTTTCGGTGATGATATAATGGCTATCAAACTGCAACGCCAATTTGAAGATGACGTCATTTTCAAATTTTTAGAGATACCAGTTTTTACGGTGTCGTGTAAACCAAAATCAAATCGACATTGATTTCCGAAAGGAATGTGAGGTTATGCACCTGTAAAACTAGTTTAAGCCGACCCCAGTAATATTTATTACTGATCGTTCCAAGGCGATACGTCTGTAGTGTATCTAATTGTTTTATGTTTTTGTGTTGAATTTTTATGCTGTTTGCACCTTATGTGCGTTTTCAGTGTTTTAGTTAAGTTTGGGTAACTGAGTGGCCGCCTATTGGGAACTAGCTGCTCACTCGGCCCACGATATGTTTTTTCAGTCTAAGAACCTTTAGTTAGTGTTAATTCGTTTCTTTTTTCACCTCGGGTTTTGGAGTGGGAAGTTCATTCCGATTACGCCTTTCATGATCATTGCCTACTTTTACTTTTACCAAATGTTTCGATATATGATTCTAATTCACTTAACAAATACACTGAGGTATCACTTAAAAGTTTCATATTGGGGATGGATAAGTTTCAGAACATAGAAGACCATGCTCTATAATTGTGACTGTTTGTATTTATAATTATTCAAATTGATATTTCAATACCTAATTATGAGATTTAGTATACGTGAAATTTTCAGTTGCAATGAAATTCGAAACTAAAGGTGAACTCCGGATGCTGTGCGTGTCCAAGGGAGATAATGTATATTGCTCAATTTTAACAGCAGATTTTGTGCTTTAAAAGTAAGATATTTTCAAAAAAGTTTGGCGGTTATGGCCCACTTTGTTGTTGATTTTCTTGAAAGTGGAATATTTGTCTTTTTGTTCTGACAGATGGGGTCCAGACCGTTTTGTATGTAAAAATAGTGGGTTGGGGGAGAGTACTTAACTATCTTGAGGTTTTTCTAAGGGTTCAGATTTATTCATGCTTCATTATTCTTTTTTGCGTCATGCATGGAATAGTTGTATGCAGGAGCATTGTAAATATGTATACAGTAGCAGCATGGAATACACTTCTGAAAATCATTATCCTAACAACTCGAAATTGGCCAAAAGAATGGGTCCTTTCATCCTAACATATAATATATTTCAACGGTATAGATCGATCGACATTTAGTTCGATTTTTTAAAATGTTTTTTTTTTCTCCCTTCTTGGTAAGTTGTATCGTTAAATCACATGGTCAAATAGATAATTATGTATACTTAAGGCTCCGCCTATACGGCGAATGTACACGTATTGTCATACATGTATTTGATAACCAACTTATTTCTATCTGAAAGGGGAACAACCTTTGCGAGGGGAAATGTTATTGCCTGTACCAGGTTATTGCGCTCAAGTACGATAACAGCCAAATAAGTCGTACATCGCAGCTTTTTCAGACTATGCCAAATCCAGAAATGTTTTAGCATCGGCGTTAAGCCCATGTCAGACCAGGAGGCGTTTCCACATTTTATTTTGTGGAAGGAAGAAGTCATGGCGTCCTCACGGCGTCCTCGTCGCGTCCAGTGCGTTGCTAAAGAGTTCGCACTGCGTTCTATTGCGTTACTGTGGAGTTCTAGGTGGTTCTACATGTAGGTGTCGTTCATGGTGCTTGCACGAATTTTTTTACTTCGCTTGCGCGGCGCTCTTGGTGTATGCACTGATTTTTCACGGCGTGAGCACCGTACTTCCACGGCATTCTGGCATTGCGCTGACTGCTTGTTGGCAAGATAGTCTGTGAACATTATCATGCTGAAAAAGTCTAGCTGCCCCCAACCGTGGCCGGACGCATTCTACGTCTTTGCGCCCTCGATAGACACAGTGAAATACCTTTTTAAATGTGTACTGAATTTCATTCAAATAGTATTTTGTATGTTTTGTCATATTTAAAAATTGCATATCTTTTTTCACCTATTTTTGTGTTTTAATCATAAAACGCCATTGGACGCGGTTGAACGCCGTGAAAATGCATTGCAAACATGGTTTAGTAGCTCCATGCGAGGGCCATGAACGCCGTGAAAACGCCTTGCAAACACCACAGAGGCGCAGTAAGATAAATGACACGCCAGGAAAACGCCATGGATGTGCCGTATAAGCGCGGTGTAAACGCAGTGAGATCAAGATGGACGCCGCCATAGCATCTCCATGGAAACGCCATTGGCTACCACGGCGTTTGCAGTACAATCTCACTGCGCGCC
Source organism: Rugalucina vietnamica (assembly GCA_964017185.1). Taxonomy (NCBI): domain Eukaryota; kingdom Metazoa; phylum Mollusca; class Bivalvia; order Lucinida; family Lucinidae; genus Rugalucina; species Rugalucina vietnamica. The sequence continues at coordinate 13,500,200 of OZ024884.1, forward strand.
TTCGGAGTTCCTGGCGCGTTGATAAATTTCTCACTGCGTTGCCACGGCATGCTCACTGCGTCCCCACGGCGCTCTTATTAGAACGCCGAGTGACGGCATTTGTTTTGAGCATGTCCAAAAGAAACACCGACCCTTGGCGTGCTATGCTTTCCGATGGCGTTCGATGGAGTTCCCACCGCGTTGCTACGGCGTTGGTGGCGTTTGTACCGTGCTCACAACGGCGTTCTACATTTTTGTATAACGCCGCGACAACGCCGCGAGAACGCCACCCTGATGTGATTGTGGTTTTACTGACTGATCTACGTGCTTACATGTTTTGTTTTCTATAGGTTGATACTTCGTTGACGAGATGTAGATTTACTATTAGATCATTTTCTAGATTAACCAAAATTAACAAACCAGGCGAGAAAGAAAGGATGGCATACCATTTAACGGTAAGCATAAACAGGATATATTTGGTTCTGTCTCTAGCACCAACAAAGTCAAAGATGCAAATTACTACTGTAACAGATGATTTGCAGAAATATATACATAAAGCATAAAAATACATATACTATAAAGCAGAGCCGCACTGGAACTACATGTATCAGAAAATAATTTTTTGGAGGGTTCAAATCAATTTAAAGCCTTATAATTTGGCTTATGGAGGCTACGATTACGAAAACTTGCCTATATCATATGCATGTGTTTTCATAAACATTTAAAAATGGAAAAGTTTCATTAGAAAAAAAATATAGTAATAATAATGTTGCTCAAAACATTGATTGTGGGTACATAAGGCGGTTCTAACGAGTACCCACAATTTATGTTTTGGAGCAAAACCCCCAGTATAGTGAAAATGGGGTTAAGGGCGGTATACATTTCACGGGCGGTATACATTTCACGCTCGAAATAAATGTTTAACGGCAAAACTTCTCCAACAGGGCTATCGGTATCATAATCTTCGAAAAACCTTTTCTAAATTTTATCGTAGAACTATGAATTGATTTCCAAATATAATGTTGGGTTAAAGACGCTTTTAAGTGAGGGCCTTTTGGAACCTGAAGTTTATGGTGACTTAGTTTACAAATTTAAGAAACTTATAGGAATTAATGATTTTTCTTTTCAGTTCAGAAAAATCATAACACGTTACAGACGTATAGGTTATAACTTGAATGTTATGCGACAGTCTGCATGCTTAGTTTTTAACCCAATCATGGTTGATAACTATGCTGCCTTCTTTAATTGCACGCCGGTGGGTCGGGCGTCAGTCTCTATGATGGCCCCGACTTAAAGCTATTCATTTTATTTGGTTGGGGCCGGAGCTTCTTGTCTGTTGCTTGGCCCACCGGGGTCCAACTGGTGCTTTTCTTTTGCTCCGGAGTTAGTAGGTTATTCGACGCCCAGGGATCTCCATCGTCGGGCAGCTTACTCAATCTGTGAGTCATTGTTTTTGATTCATCAGGATGTTTATCATGATTTATTTGTTTGTTCTTGATGATTCATTGACTAGTTAGAGATTCACCACGAGGACCGAAGAACTTACTAAATGTTATGAACCACTGCAGAAGCTGAGGGTGAGGTTAGGATCCTGTAAAACCGGTTTAAGCCCGCCAGTAACTTTGTGTTACTGATCGTTCCAAGGCGATACTTCTGTGGTAGTTCTTTTTGTTTTATGTCTTAGTGTTTAAAATTTTCTTGTGCTGTTGGCGCCTTATGTATGTTTTCATATTTTTAATTAAGTTAAGGTAACTGAGTGGCCACCTATTGGGAAAATAGCTGCTCATTCGGCTTACGATATGTTTCATGGTATAAGTGCCTGATTGTTAGTTTGGTTTTTTCTCACCTCGGTTTTTGGAGTGGAAATCTCTTTCTGGTTGCGCCTTTTCCTGATCGTTGCCTACATGTACTTGTACCTTTTTAACATGTTTTGTTCTGATACGTACATGTATTTGGATGTGCTGCATTGACAAAATTGGATGACCGCGTGTTTTCTTCATCAGTGTATGTTAAATGTTATATTGTTGGGTGCTACCCATCTGGGTTGATAGGGTGAGGCTTTAGTTCTCGTTGGATCAGTTCCTGATCATTACTCACGTTTAACTTTTCATGCTTGAAAAATGAAACAAAAGTTTGATGAAATACGTTTATTTCTGATGGTTCTATGACTGTAACATATGCATGAAATACAAAACAAAACAACGATGCATTCCATGAATAAATATATATATATATGAGCCACCTCGTAGGAAAACCAACAATGTGGTTTCCGAACAGGTCCGACACAAACCGACCTGTACACAGAAAAGAGCTAGAAGCTGCGAAGCTGATCTGCGCCTTTGTTTTCGCCTAGTGTGCAGATTGTTGGTTTTCCCATGCGGCGGTTCAGTCTTGAAACTCTCATGTTAAATATGCTTTAAATAATGTATAACAAACATACAGTGTACATGGTCACCCGCATTGAAGTATCTATCAATAACTTTGTGTTTGCAGTACCTGTTTGTTTGTATTATAGTTTAACGTCCCAATGAACAAATTTTCAGACATGTCGGGACGGAACCACCGCCTCTTGGGCTTTAACAATTGAGTACTTCAGGGACGAATGTGTCTAGGGCGAAAACCGGTACCAATCGGTATTTGTTTAAAATACTTGTTAACATACGAATTCCTAAAGCAGTTTTGACTGAAGGTTCCATTGCTTACCCTATCCGCAGTCCCACATAGGCAATTTTAATAAAATTCCCAAACTTTCGGCGACAGAAGGACACACATCTTTATGGTTCTTAAAACTACAGCGATTTGAATCATTATTGTACAATGAAGCCAAATTCTGATTCAGACTTTGTGAACACAGTATACAAGTAGCTATTTTCCGCCAGCGGAAAAATATTTTATATAATGTATAAGACTAAACATGTACAATCGTATTCCTATTTACATTGCTTTATCACCTGAAAGCTCTGTTTTATATGTACATGTATTCACATTTGAAACCGAACCGGCAAACAAACACATGCATCACTCGACTGGATCACCTGTTCTTATCAATAACTTAAAATGTATATTAGACTTATAATGTATACAGATCTGAAGAGCATAATGCATCTAAACTACGAGTATGATGACAAAAGCTTACCATACGTGTAACTCACTCATTGTATTTTGTACATGCTACTTCAAAATATGATTTGTTCATAAAACGCTTTTCATGGATAACATTCGATACTGATCGTGGCAGTTCTCGGCAAATGTCTAAGAAACCACCGCTCCTGAGTATGCCTTCTATCTTTGGTCAAGTATTTGTTTATATTATAAAACAAATCATTATGAAAATTTACCTATGCAATATAAAGATTTTTGTCAGCAGTAAAAGTGAAAAGTTTCAACGGAAATATTTTTCTTATTTTTGCTCAAAAACGAGTACCCACAAGCTATGTTTTGGAGCAAAAAAAAGAAAATGGGGTACAAGGGAGTATACTTTTCATATATATGTTTTCCTTATGTGACCTTGCGTCGAACTACTGTATTTATTTGGATGTTGAAACGCCGTTTCCTTATCTGTTACCAACTACAGTAACTGTTACACGTGTTTTTTCCAGCAATAAAAACGCTCATCTCAATTTGCCAATAAATGCCCTCCATCTGTCATTTATATTGATATCTCATATTTATTCTTAATGTCTAAGGAAACACCGTTTCTACTGAGCTGTCATTTTATATTGTTATCTCATATTCATTCTCAATGTCTAGAATGAATCACTTTCCTACTGATTTGTCTCCTATACTCAGTCAAAAATTTGTGTATTTCATATTGGTATCTCATATTCATTTTTAATGCCCAGTGAATCACGTTCCTACTGATCTGTCTGCTATACTCAGTCAGATATTTGTGTATTTTATATTGGTATCTCATATTCATTCTCAATGTCTAAGGAATCACCGTTCCTACTGATTTGTCTGCTATACTCAGATATTTGTGTATTTCATATTGGTATCTCATATTCATTCTCAATGTCAAATGAATCACTGTTCCTACTGATCTGTCTGCTATACTCAGTCAGATATTTGTGTATGTTATATTGGTATCTCATATTCATTCTCAATGTCTAACGAATCACCGTTCCTACTGATTTGTCTGCTATACTCTGTCAGATATTTGTGTATTCTGTAAAAAGGAAGCCTTTCTTTAGGGTCCAGTTTGAAGCACTGAAGCATCACGTGATAAACTGTCGAGGGACACTCATCAGGCCGCTGCAAAAGTATCCCCTCATCTAAGAAACGTATGACCTAAAATAAAGATATGTTTTGATTATAAATTAATTCTCTTTGGAATAATGTCATTTTTTGTTGTATCGAACAGAAATAAATCTGTGCTTTAAAAATGTTACTTAAACTATAAGCAGCTCCAAGGGACTCTGTAAAAGCTGCAAAAGTTCCGGGGAAAGTACCGGCTATCGCTAGCTATATATTTACGCTGTTTTACAACTACGACTAGCTACAAACGTAGGTCTTGTAATACATACAATACAATATGTTAGTGTTATTCAAGAAATGAATTTCATTTTTCTGATGTTCATGGAGCTATGAACCGCATGGTCGCGTGGAAAGTGAATGAACCACGAAGGGGTTCATGTAACCTATGCTAGCGACCTACTGCGGTTCATAGCTCCATGAACATAAGAAAAATTGAACTCATGGCTTATATTTACATTCGTTTCTCTCTATCGCTCAAGGCGACCACATTTACAAGCAAGTAGATAATTTATACACACTGTGTATTCAAACAGCGGAACGGCGTCGACGTTTACAACGTCCAATCAGATTGGCGAGAGCCATGTTTCCTGACGTCAAGTTTGGATCGTGTGACGTCGAGTGACACGATGTTGTGCATAGAAATATGAATCGCATTTCAGTTCTATAGTTGCATTAAGACTTTGCATCAGATATGTAAATATATGAATATGAACAAAGTCGAACAATGCAGTAACTTTAACCTCTTCATTTAAGGTTCCAGTTTTCTCCCGTAGTTACATTATTCCTACAAACTTGCCATTATTTATTCATGAATTACTTTTAAACCATTATATTTTATTAGCTTGTTCAGGATTTTTTGTATAATTAATTTTAGAAAAAAGAAAAAACATTCTGCAGACTAACTCTGTACCTCTTCATTTGAATGGCCGTAATATGGTTGTCTCCCGTAGTTAAATATTTCCCACAATACCACACCGTAAGCCCAGATGTCTGACTCGGTCGTAAATCGACCCCACTTGACAGCCTCAGGACTCATCCATCTTACTGGTAACATTCTAGAACCGCCAATCTGGAAAGAGAAATGTTTGTTTGTATACCTAACTTAGTGGCGATAGACGCTACGCTAGGCATTACTACTTACATGTAGCTAAGCGATTCTGCTTCTTAGATGCAGACTGTCAAGTGGTGGGGGAAAGCCAGGGCAGTTCTCGACATTCGGTCGGGAAACATCCTGTGAAACCACTGCACCCCGGAAGGTGACAGTCAAACTATCTGGTCTGGTGCAAGTCAGGATTGAGGTACTATACCTCAATCGAGGTTGGTAACCTCCATTGAGGTTTGAAATCTGCATAAACAGCTGTAAAATTTCAAAAATAAAAAAAGAAACATAAAGTTGAAAATTGCAAAACTTTGTTTTGATAAATCTGTACACCTATACTTATTTTGATACAACTGTTTTGAAATTTCATCAGGGAATATTTGTACTAACATGTTTTTTACCTAATGTTACCATTGATTTCTGCAATTTCCATATGTAATTTTGTTGAGAAGGTTGAAACCCTCTTTATTACTCGCAGAAGTTGTTTCTGACAGCCATTGATGTGTTTCAGGTTGACTTATCACTGGCTTCTGCCACTGATACCAGGGGTAAAAGGTTAGCCTTTTATATAAGCTTATATTTGCTTTCATTTTTTGTTTAATAGGATTTCAGCAATTTTAAACATCAAATAATGATAATCTTAGAAAAAAAGAGTTTAAATTATACGTAAAGCAGCAGAAATACTGATACAGTATTTAAATATCTGCCATACATTCTTTTTGTCTAAATTTCAAAAAGAAATTACCCCTTCCACTTATGAAATTGTAGGAATTTGCAAAAAACAATCCCAAACAGATGTAGCTAAAAATGTGTCATTTGAAAGCTGCACATTTTGCAAGCAACTTTTGCTGGAAATTATGTTGCAGTTTTTGCATAGTTTTTTCTCAATATAAGTAATTTCATGTACATTTTCAAACCTCAATGGAGGTTAAAACACTACCTTAATCCTGACTTGTACCGGACCTGACTATTGGTACATACTGATGCAGGAACCATTGATAGTTTTTTTTCAATAATCGATTGTTCGGCAAAAGTACCTGGGCCCAGAATTACAATCCTCCCTTAAAGTTAAGTAAGTTCTTAGTTAAGGTGATGATTTTCAGCATCCAAAAAGATGCATCTAAAAATACTCATATCAAACTTATCGAATTTATCGTGTCAATAACATTAAATTTTACACATTTGTACATTTTCGCGAGATCAGTTATTGATTTTAACAGTAAAATATCGCGTCGAAATTTGTCACCATAACTAAGGTGGGCCTTAACTTTAAGGAAGTATTGTAATTCTGGGCCCAGATTGTCAATTTAGTTTTTATCGACCTCGGTTTTTGGAGTGGAATTTTCTTGATAGCGCCATTTCCTGATCATTGCGTACTTTTCATCTGGATCTATACGGCCTATATTCTCTCTTCCAATGTTTTTCATGCTTAGCATTATATTTTATCATCTATAAACTTGAACATGACTATCCGTTACGTCATCTACTGAACGTTACATCGTAAACAATCCCAACCATAGTTTTTCTAAATGTTGCTTTCATGTTCATCGTTTCTTTTTTTCTGTGTTCTAAGTTTGGTGTCAGTATCCTTATTCATGTCACATTCAGTCAGGTTAAATGAACCTAGGTACGACGTTAATTTTACTTATGTTATTCGGTTAGGATCTAGGTTCTGATTGTATCAGTTTTAAGTCATTGCTTGGTTTGAACTTACCCTGTAAAATCACACGTGTAGATATATCTTGCCATACCAAAGTCAGATATCTTAACCGTGATGTATTCTTCTACTAACATTTATGGTAGCCCTGGTTCGAGCTACGACGTTAATTCATGGTAGCCCTGTCCTGGGGGTACGACGTTAAGTTTTTGGTGTACCTAGGTTCTGATTGTGTCAGTTTTAAGTCATTGCTGGGTTTCAACTTACCCTGTAATAATCACACGTGTAGATATCTCTTGCCATACCAAAGTCAGATATCTTAACCACCAGATTTTCTCCGACCAGGCAGTTCCTAGTGGCCAAATCCCGGTGTACGAAGTGTTGGGACGTCAAATACTTCATACCATTGGATATCTGTGTTGTTATAAATATCAAATCGACCTGTGAACAACAGAAAGAAAACAAATTACAATTATTTTAAAACAAATTTCTGTAGGCTGCAATTGAAGATCCAAAATCTATAGCAAAATAATATTGAGCGCACAATAACAAAGCATTTTCTTCCCATGCACTTTAGCGCACCGTCCCTTTCGTGCTCGTCATCTTTGCTTTTGTGTGACGCTAGCAAGACTGATACCTCACAGGGAATGAATCAGTATATTGTTTGCTTGTTTGTTTGAATTCAAACTTTACGTCCCAGTCAATAGCTATGGTTATGTCGGGACGTTGTCTCCATTTTATGGGACTTGTACCAAAATTAAGGACGTCATGACTTCCAAAAGTGTCATTTTTTCTGCAAACGCATTGTTTAAAAATGTTTTGGTATCTTCAGTTGTCTTTTCTTTCACACCAGGTCTTTGGGTTGGTAATATAAGACTGATTTATATATTCCTGGACTTTTTCTTACTTTCCAGTGGAAAAACGTTAGAGACTTACAGCATCTTTGTCACACAAACTATATATTTTATGCGCATGATCAAAAGAAATAAATAAGGACTGCTAATGAAACTTGACTGACATAAGTCAGACACACTGACCGGCATACGAAATGTCATTAGACAAATAGAATGTTTTCGTAACGAACGCTAACAACCGGCCTCAATCAAAAGTGAAGTAAACGAAATATTTACCCAATCAAACGCTCTTTTCAGTGAAAATTACATTTCCGAAACAAATGCCAATAGAATCGCCGCTAGCATTAACAAGTCCAGCATTAGCAATTGAAACGCGTGTCAGAAATGACAAATAATTCTGAATTGCTCTTCACAACAGAACGCTAATTTCATCGGATGGTATTTTAGTTTGTACGGAATTTCGGATGAATTGATTGTCCAGAAGACGATTACATAATGAAAAAATGATGATTAAATACGCTTCAAATATTCTTATGGTTGCATTTGGCCTACGATTAGCTTGCGATGATCGTACGATGCCATTTTTTACATTTTCGAGCGGTCTCCGCAGGGTGACTATAAGATGTCTCTACGAATCTAAAGCTTCCTACGATCAGCGTAGCCTTTACGATTTTGTTATACTCTGCACCTCTATAAACTTTAAAAATCGTAAGACCGTAGCATTTAGACGCGTCGTCGTCACACCCGGTTAACTCGGTATATATTGCAGGCGTTAATTTACGACCTGCGGTTAATTGCCTTTACGACTAAGTTTGAGAGGCCTTACTACTAAGTATATGAGGTCATCGGACTAACATACAACTCGAGCGTGTTTACACATTTCCTAACACAGTGCGTAGTGATAGATTATTGACTTGTTGAGAGATAACAGGGAAAATGAGGTAAGGACCTCTGACGGTGGTAATGGGTGCCATAATGCATAGCTGCTTCAGATTTTGATAAAAATAAATGTTGGTCAAATGCTTCTGTTTTCGTATACATGTTTGCTGGTAGTCCATAGTTTATGAAATTGGATTGAGGTTCTTGTTTCAAAAGAAGTACTGCTTTATTTTTGGGTTAAAATGGGCATATTTTGTATTAAACATATAGAAAAATAGAAAAGTATTTATTTAACATTGTTCACCCCCGAGTCCCAAGAAATCCATTTGCATATGAATGAATTGTCATATTATACATAATATATGTGAATGGCGTTCTGGGACTCGGGGGGGGGGGGAACAGTACCCTACAGCCCAAAATGTTATCTCAGTACTAGAGCCCAAGTATGTGAAATTGTTTTTAACTTAAAATTAAAAAGAAAACAAAACAGCAGTTAAGATGTATGCCATATATAAAGAACAAAAAATGGATATATACATTTGTTTCCAAAATTAACCCAAATCTGCTTGATTTATAACCACTTTTTATGTTCCATTTCCCAGAAAATGAGGGTACTGTACATTCTGTGGAACAAACTTTTGTAATCATTCATACTAATATTGTCCACTTGTTTACACGGCCAATAACCTCTTGCACCACAAACAGTAACATTGGTGGACTGTTTTCCTATATTTTTTTTAAATGTATTAACTTCCAAATCAACAATTTTTCAGTCAGGTCGGTACGATGCCACCACTGTCTTGGTATTAGCCAGTACCATTGGAACTTAAAATGTCTTTGCCATTGGTACAATACAGTGACGTAAAGTTTCAAATCACCAACTTTAAGGGTGTTTACACAATTTTTCATTCATTCTCATAAAACTATTTGCTTATTATATCACGACAAGAAGTTAGGCATTCAGTTCTTCAATGAAATTGATTCTAAATAGCGGCCCTGGTTTTGATTCAATCGTGGGGAGCTTTGCTTACCCGAGACACACTAAACCCCCCCCCCCAGAGTACTGGGTACAGGAAGTAATACGTGGCTCAATCCCAAAATGACTGAAAAACTGTTCCTATTAAAGGATGCTCGGCCTTAATCTAATCGAATCAAAAATAACTTTAATGATTATAATCACTTCGACACAACCATTATACTGAAACGAGACACATACTATGTAAGACAAGCCAAGTTCTGTTTGCGGGTGTGCCTGGAGTTTTTAGCTCACCTGAGCCGAAGGCTCACACCTGAGCCGAAGGCTCACAGATGAACTTATAGTATACCCATGCTCTGTTGTCCGTCGTCCGTCCGTCCACAATTTCAAAGATCTTCTCCTCTGAAACCGCTAGGCCAATCAGAGCCAAACTTCATATGGAGCATCTTTAGGAAGGGGGAACGAAAAGTTTGTATAAACGGTCCAGGTCACATGACCAAGATGGCCGCCATGGCTATAAATAGCAAAAACCTTTAAAATCTTCTTCTCCAGAACCAGAAGGCCTATGATTTTGCAACTTGGCATGAAGCATCAGGCAATTGAGCTCTACAAAGTGTGTATAAATCATGACCCTGGGATGACCTTGACCTTTTTACAGCAAGGTCAACTTAGGTTGCTCATGCATTTGCATGGGGAAACTTGTCAGGGCAAAACTTGCAGTAAATTGGCAAATAGACTGAATCTTTATGATTTAAAAAAGAAATTGCCTCCAGAGGTTGCTCTGGGGTTATATACATGTATACCATTCTAGTGGTATAAATCTCAGGTCTCAGGTGAGCGTTTACAGGACCATTGGTCTTCTGGTTTTCTCTGGGTTCTATCTTCATATACTGAGTCCATCAATTTCTGATCATCATCTCAGGCTCATGTTTTCGTCCACCTACTGATTGGTCAATTTCACATGAGCTGAAATAATCTTGAAAGAGACATTAAAGTGAATCAGAAAAATAAATACATTGAAGGCCGTGTTGTAACAGGTTTATACTTAAGGATTGAAATTCTGATTTTAGCTTTCACTGGATGATGAAAAACATTAGGCTGTTTTAATGTCTGTGAAGCCCGAAGGTGACATTAAAACAGCTAATGTTTTTCATCATCTAGTGAAAGCTAAAATCTGAATTTCAATACTTATATTTACATTTTAAATTACCAATCAAGTATCAGATGTTTAATTGCACATATCACCGCTCATTTTCATGTTATTAGACATTAAATCCGACTTAACGTAATTTTGGAACAGCGAAAACGTCAATTTTTCGCGCCTAACGTCATGGCGATACGCGACCAACGTCACGACAACAAGAGTAAACAAACAACGTCACTGGATGGGTTTTGACGTCGCCCCGCCCATAGGCGTGGCCTCTAGATCTCGTGACTTAATGTTTTTCATTGGGAAATGAAGAACATCAAGAAAGATACTTTCATCTAGGGCGATTGCAATAAAAATGTAAATATAGGTAAATAAATATTCATGCAAGGTTGCTCAGTGTGACCAAGTTTTGTCACAATGGGCCGTGTCTGGAGAAAATGTTTTTGGTTAAGATCGAACTCTAATCAAGCTGTGCAAGACATAGAAGATGGATTGAAGTTTTGTTAATTAATGAGTAGACGCAATTCTGAGTAGCTGGCTGGTCATCGCTGATCTGGGTATAAGGTTTTGCATATAACAGATAGCAGGTTTTCTTATCAGTTAACAGTGCCTTGTATAATGTTTGGTAGTACTTAGACAATAATATTATACAGGTAACTGCTAAAGGTTTGTACCCAAAATGTTGACGTTGTAATATTTCAATTTTATTTCAGTGGCATTATGCATGTTTATCGCACTTTACACAGTGTTGCATGCACAAAATATGATACAATAGTGGAATTAAAGGACTACAAGCAAGGAAAAGCGAAAAATTAAAATTTTCTCACATACGAAATTTTGACCCCCACCCCCGCTAAAATCGCTTTTTTTACACTATATGGAGGAAATAGTCAAAACTTTTAATAGTTATAGGTTCAGAATACATTGGGCTTTTGCCCTAATCATGAAATACCACCACCAGAACCTTTGATACATTGTTATGGTATTTTGAAAACGAGGCATAAAACCCCTAAGAATGTCACTGATTCTTTGTTTATAGTGTTTTATGCATTATGTAATTTGCTCATAATCTGAAGGAAACAAGAATTATAACTGAATTAAAGGGACTTTTAACACTAAACCGCATTAAATCTCCAGCTGACCACACTAAATGCTAAATTTTCAACATCTTTTGGTATTTGTTACTTTCTATGGTTCTTTTGCTTATATTTTGGCTTTAAATGGAGTCATAAAGTTAGTGAGAAAGTGACAGGTTATACGTTATTAATGGTGACCCAGTTTACTTGTTGTGTGTTGGTTCCTTTACGACCTGTATGACCGGTGTATTGGAGTCTTGCATACCATGTATATGTTACATTTCGACCATATGTACATGTTTCTTTTGTACTTTTTAGTGAAACAGACTGGTTCGTGCAGGAAATTTCAGCAATAGAGGAGAGTTTTGAGGAGGGGCAGCTGCCAGTCCCCCTGTCACAGATTCATTTGTGGACGGTAATTAGTATTTTAATACATTTAGCGCTCTGTCCCTGGATTTGAACTGTAAAGTAAGAACAGAAAGCCTAGGGATCAACACAATTCCCAGGAAGCCGCCTGGCGAGAGATCCAAAATTTTTCGCACTAATAAATTATGTAAAACTTAAAAATAATGCACCAGTCATTTGTATCCCCGGCTCCCCCGGGACCGGGGAATAGCGGGGCTTTTAACTTTTCATTTTTAAAGCCCGGCTAAAAGCCCGGCACTGCCGGACAAGAAAATCCCTGCTAAAAGCCCCGGCTCCCCGGAGGCTGACAATAACGTGGAACAACAGCTTGGAGTTGTTCTGATGAATATGAAACATGAGAGAAGGGTTTCAATTTGTGCATAGGAATGTTAAGGTGTATTTTCAAATTAAATGAATACCATAAAAGTAATTAAATGTTAAAATACCATTAATATCTAATTTGAATTAATGTGACCGTGTATTGGCGGGAAATCAAAACCCCGGCAAATCCCCGGCACTGCCGGGATGCATCAGAGGTCAAAGCCTGGCACTTAAGCCCCGCTATGTCCCCGCTATGCCCGGTCCCGAGGGAGCCGGGGATACAAATGACTGGTGCATAAACAACAAAAAAATAAGTGACCCAAAAATATATGTGCAAAGATATTAATACTCCCAAAATCGGCAGGAAGATCTATCACGCACTTGTATGTCGCGTATCTCTATAGAGAGAGACAGTTCCCAGTCAGACAAACATATGCAAATAGCAAAGACACATGCCAGGCTGGTCCCGTCTGAGCGCTCTTTCTATGATGTAGCATGCTGGGTTAAATTGAATTTAAAATATTACCGTGAGCATGAACTACAGAACTTTATCAATCTAAAATGCTTGAAAGGAATTCCACCTTGTTATGTACATGTACATGTTGGGAAGCGGCGGCTCTGTCCCAACATGACTGAATTAAGTGTTAGGGTGAGATCACGCTACCGCACGCTACCCATACAGATGCTACAGATAAGGTCATCCGAATCTATCTGTCGTATCGGTAACAATCCGTATCTATACTTAAGGAAACTTCCAACGCATACAGTAAACAATTTCTTATAAAAACTCAATCACTTCAAAAATATTCAATTTTCTGCCTTTAAACATAAATCTAGTATTATTCACATGATCTGTGCAAATTCCAGAACAAACTGATGTGTATGTCTCAAAATACAGTTTGTTAAACTTGAAAGGGTCAAAACCGAAAGTCACAAAAATGGTGTTTGTTTACGTTTCGGTGTAGAAATTGTATTTTCATATCATGATATGCCATGTTAAAATATCTTAAACACACACACACACACACACACACACACACACACACACACACACACACACACGCACGCACGCACACAAACAGAGAGACAGAGACAGAGAGACAGACAGAGAGAGAGAGAGAGAGAGAGAGAGAGAGAGAGAGAGAGAGAGAGAGAGAGAGAGAGAGAGAGATGCATGATGACATTTGCGTGGTTTTGCTCATTAATTGGGATATCCACTCTGTAACAATGGCAAGGCTTTTTATTGCATATGCACACAGAAATTTCGCAGGCGTGCATCTGATCAATTCTTGGAAATCCTTTAGCAACTTCTCTTCGTGCAAATACCTTACATGAAACGCAATGCTAAAATTATGATCGGACTGTAGCACAAAGACGGCACAACACTTGCAAGGAAGGAATTTGTAACGCCATTTCTTTTTTATTAAATTACTGGTGTGTTAGAGGGGGTGTTCTGTGATTTTCATTTTATGAATGATGGAATTCAGATTTTTAACTAATGTTTGGAAATAAAATACATGTCTCTAAAAATGTTATAAAACGGATCACATTAACAAAATTTGTTTTATTTTGTTTGGTATGTTGATGCCGTATCTATTTTTGTTTTCCAAAATGACGGCTAATTTGTGACTTAAGTCTTTCGATTTTGGAAGTTTTTACTTCAAACTGCACTGATTTGATTATTTTATGTCTAATTTCTCTGAAAATTGGTAGTGTCTACGCACAACCTAAAACCAATCATCTAATGACTTTCAAAATTGTTTTTAAATCGAATTTCTAGTTTTCAAGAAAACAAAAGTGTATGCGTTAGAAGTTTCCTTAGGTGTAGTCCGTAATGTCAGTAAGTTACACATATTTATCCTCAACTATTTACATCTATAGGTAACTGCAGACAATTACATATAGATGCAGTTAGATGTGAATGAGGACAGATAGGTGTTACTTACGGACATTATGGATAAATATTGTAAGGAAAATTCAAATTCTTAATGTAATACTTCTTTTAATACCCCCACAAAATATGTTCCATTGCTGTTTTACAGTTTAGAGACGTAGAATCAGTTTATTACCTGTAAGTATTCAAAGTTAAGCCCATTGCAAAGACTATGATGTGTCTCTGACTACACTTTTAACCGTAAGGCCACCTATACAAAAGTCGTAAATTATCAATCGCGCTCAGTTATGTGGTAGTAAAGGCACCAACACTTGGTACGCATGTAACATATACTTGCCAAGTATGGATGGTTGTTAGAATTTAATAAGTTTTAAACGATAAGCGACTGTTTTAGGCTATTTTGATTTACACATGAAAAAAATAAAGGCCACAAAGTCCAATAATCGATTATTCTTTTTTTTTTTTTTCAAAAATTTAAGAGAAATGCAGCTTTCATGTTTAAACCCAAAGGATGTAGAAATGTAGATGGTTTTCCATGTTTTTTTGAATCCCCCCTCCTAAAATGTTCAGGAAGTATTCATGAAACAATAAACTAATAAATAATAACTCGGATCATACCATATTCGCGTCCATTGTCTGTTAAATCTGCGAAAAAGGCACTGAGTTCATTCTCGCCCAACCTTCAGCAATACACACCGTAAAGGAACACATACTTAGTAGTAATGCCTCTCATACTTAGTCGTAAAGGCAATTGACCGTAGGTCGTAAATTAACGCCTGCAATATATACCGAGTTAACCGGATGTGGTCGTGGCATCGCACGGACCAGTAGGGAGACCCTGCGATGACCTTGGGGTCACCGCACGAATTTAACATGATACTGTGGTGACAAAATCTTCGGCAGTCGTAGGGAGACCGCAAGGGCTCGGGACTCCTCACGGACATAAGGCTCTGACTCAGAACGTCGAAGAAAGCCAAAGTAAGAAATCGTACTATGTCCCGTTTGAATTGTAAACACATAGTAGCCCACGATCACCTACGATGTCTAGAAATCGTATGGAAAATCGCAAACCGAAAAGTCGTACGATGATCGGGGCAAATGTAACCTAGGCATTAGACATGATTCATAGAACTGCGATGGATCTAAAGATGCCTTGGATGGCAAAGCATGGTGGCATTTCTAACATGCACCCAGAAAAAGCACACAAAATTGTGTTGATATTTTACATTTCAGTCAACTTTGGGTTTATTAATAGACATGTTTCACTTTTGAACGTAAATGCTGCTGGTGCGTGCGGTTACGACTTTCTGTCTGATGGGGGACGACTCGTGAGGGCATATGTGAGACTAAGACGAGGGGCAATATGAAGAATTACACAGTCAAAACTACCAACAGCCCAACGGAGACGAATTAAATAAGACATGCAATAAATATTATAGTGTAGGACGTCTAGCTCTGTAGCTCTGTAGGTAGCGAGCTAGGATTCAAAACCGAAAGGTTCTGGGTTCGAGTCCTGGTCGGACCGCTTTTTTTTCTTTTCTTTATTTGTCTCCCCTGTGACAATAAAGCTAAGGAAATAAAAAAAATGTATTATCAGCTGATTATAAGTTGGCGAATGCAAGAATCAGGAAATGCTCTTGTGCATAAAATACTTACATCGTAAAGGAATTGAAGTGCGAAACGGCACCTCACATTAATGTTTCTCTCTTGTTGACTTTTAACCTATTGTAAGCGACAGCTCGATCGTATTTTTTGGTAGAAGAGCTGATCTTCGAGCGATTCTCAGGTCAATATTTCTTTCTTGGGGACATAAAAATGTTCATATTCTGAAGGCTTGTACAGGAATAATGTGGCTAGGATAAGTTAGCCACCCTGAATGACTTTAAATGTTTTCCGCAGACGTAAGGCACTAACTCAAATAGTATAGTGTACCTGTACACACATATGTATATTTATAAGGTGTAAAAACTACAGTTTCACGTGCTGTCTCGTGAGCGAACATAATTCATTTGGCATGTTTATACATGTATTTCAAACAGATACACGAAAGCTTGGTGGGGTTTGATGTTTCGTTTTGATCCCATTCAACAGCCACCTGCATGTCATAAGTGCGATATCCTAACTACATTATGCATAGCCATACTAATAATTTGAGGTTTTGTAGACCTTCAACAGTATTTCAGCCATATCGAGTGCGATAATTACGAATTTTAGACGATTTTTGCAAGACACAGGCTTTCTGTATGATCCTCATTTATTCTCTTGTAGTATGCGTGTTGTTTGTGTGGATGCCTTCAAATAAATATAATAAATCTTCAAACTTACACAATGTTAGCATCTTCATCTTTGAAACCGCTGGGACAATCACAGAGACATTTTCATGTGGAGCGTCCATGGGTAGGGGGAACGAAAAATCCGTATAAGGTAAAAACCACTCAAAACTCTTCTTCTCCAGAACCGGCAGGCTGATTTTCTCGAAACTTGGTATGTAGCATCGACGACCAGCCCATCAAAGCTTGATAAAATGATTACCCTGGGATGACCTTGACCTATTTTGCGGCAAGGTCAATTTTGGAAACTTAGGATTTTACATGGGTAAAAAGTGACAACTACGTCTCCGCTTCAAGCGTTTACAGGACCATTGGTCCGCTGGTTTTCATTACGTGCTGCTAGACGGAATATTTCCATCGGTATTCTGTTAGACCTCACCATACACAGAAAAGGAGCGAGGTCACGAAGTGTATCGGAGTGCAGGTTAGCCAGCTGATCAAACGTGCTGCGTACCTTGCTTAACCCTAAAACAGGACAACAATATTCTGAATTTTAAGCGCGCATACACAATCTAACTCACAAACACACACTCACGCAAACACGTTCCGTAGAGGACTTTGTATCGCAGTGGCTCAGTCAGTTGCCTCTTAAAATCACATGGCGAGAATAAATACATAGTTGATAAATGATTTTAAAAAGAACATTTGACTCGTTTCGCAGGTTGAGCGCGAGAACCAAACGCCTAAAAATGAAAATTGTTGTCTTTCCGTTAAACTGTCTAATTCTGATGGAACAAGGAACCAGAAGTGACCTTTGACACGAAATATTTTCTAAAATCGCATCATATATATATATCACTTATCATGTTTGCCATTAAAGATGCGTTACTCGTTCAATGCGAGTCGGCTTTACAAATGCTTGGCGCGAATAAAATGCCTCCATTTCAACAGCTTCCAATGCAGAATTCGATTATTTTAGACACTCGTGTGTATAACTAGGCGTCGCTCGTTCGATAAACCGAGGTCCCGTCTTCATATGACCATAACTGTTGGTGGGAAAAACCAATATCAACTATTTGTTATCGCCATGTGACATTTTACATACTGGCTTATGTATATACGTACATTGGTTCTACTAGGCTACATGTTCACGTGTTTTTCGCGAACGCACAGAAAACTTTATACATGTATACATTGCATGATTTACGATTTGAAACAAAGTTGATTTTTAATTTCATGTGCAGTTTTTTATTCTACGCCTTACAAGTTTTGACATATTTCAAGTCATCTCGAGCATGGTCGGTTGTCCATATCAGGATAACATGTCCGTGAATACTCCATGAACCACACTTTTATACAGCAAAACTTTGGTATGTATGGGTATACCTATTTTAAGCTCACATGAGCCCTTCGGCTCAAAAAGCGAGCTTATAGAATGACCATGCCCCGTCGTCCGTCCGACGTCGTCCGTCAACATTTTCCATGATATTCTCCTCTGAAACCAAATGACAAACCAAAGTTAAACTGCTTGCGGAGCATTCTTAGGAAGGGGGAACGAAAGTTTGCATAAATGACCCAGGTCACATGACTAAGATGGCCGCCATAGCTATAAATAGCAAAAACCTTTAAAACAATTTCTTCCCAGAACCAGAAGTCCTACGTGGATGATCCAATAATGAATGAGACTTTTTGAATTATTTCTATGTAAATAGACTTGGCTTATTGTGAATATCTTGTTAACATTGCTCATTGTAATGTTCACTCGATACACTGTTTAAAATTCACATGTAGACAGCTACCTTCTGTTGCCTAGCAACGAGAGAATGTGAGTCAAATGTCCTTGGCCACGTGGTACTTATGCACATAAAATGGGTTGCCATGGCAACTGGTGATAATAAATCCAATCATGACACACTGCTATTTATAGCGTTCATAACTACCTTTATGCTCTGCAAAAATCACTTACATACAGCTGATAATTCAAGTAGGCTGAGCATTTTTGCGAGAAAAGTCGGGTTTTAGTCGCGAAAAAAATCAATGATTTTGGGGGTAGGGGTGAGAAATATCTTACAACCTGAGTATACATGACACAATAAATTGTTTTTAACATTGAACTGATCAATTATGGGACAAATGTTGCAATTGAATTTTAAAAGGGACACCTGGCTCTTTCGTTTTATGTTGCCTAGCAACCATAGAATTTGGGAAATGCTAAAAGCCAGAATTCATAGAGGAAAATGGTTGCTAGGCAACCATATCTCGATTATTAGAGCAAGACGCGAATTGACCGAAGCAAACTTTTTCAGAGATGAATGTTAACACAGGCAATACTTAATTATTAGAAGATACCATTTTTAAAAATTGTGACATAGCTAGATTTATAAAGACTATGTCTGTTCTAAAGGGTAAATGGTGGCCATAGGCACTGCACGAGTGGTTCTTAAATAACCATAGCAACCAAAGTTTATGAGCAAATTTGATAAAACACGCTCCGTAGAGAGATCAGATGTGTATCTAGTGAACGAAAGTCGTTAACATGAGCCAGTCAGTAAGGTTTATCAAACAAGAGAAAAGTCTCATTCATTATTGGATCATCCTCGTATGATTTTGAAACTAAGTTTGAAGCATCAGGCAATAGAGTTCTACAAAGTTGGTATACATCATAATGCTGGGATGACCTTGACCTATTTTATGGCAAGGTCAACTTAGGTCGCCCATGCATTTAAATGGAGAAAATAAGTTAAATGTAATTAAAGAGGTGGAAACTCGCGATGAGCATGCAAAGGTACTGAAGATTTATGTTCATGAAAACATTTTGTCCCCACGTGTTTGTCTGCTCCTGCCCGGGGGCTATATACATGCATATGACCAAAATATTCAAACATCTCTGCAACCGCATGGCCGATCAAAGCCACACTTCATGGAAAGGGAACGAACGATTGTATAAATGGCCGCCATGGCTATAAACTGCAAAAACCTTTAAAATGTTCTTCAGAACCAGTAGGCCTATGATTTTGAAACTTGGCATTAAGCATCTACAAAGTTTATACATGGCCTAAATCATGACCCAGGGATGATATTGACCTATTTTACGGCAAGGTCAACTTAGGATGCCCATGCATCTAAAAACACAGACTGTGAGTACTCGTTACAACCGCCTCTGCGAGGCCGTTTTAGCGTGTACCAACAATGTATGTTTTGAGCAAAATAAAAGGATAAAAATGTTAAACTGAAAATTTTTCATTTTTTACAACTTTAAAAACACTGTATATTGCTTGTTAAGGTTTTGTTATGCTAGCGTCAAGATACACGGCACCATTTTAGTGCACACGTATTACACATGCTGACGACAGCGCTACATGTACAACACCTTGATCATTCTTAACCTTACTCATTTGGGCATTTTTTGCGTCCGGAACCGGGCGAGCATAAATGCACATACGCTTCTTACTCAATCAGAATTTACGTAAATAATAGATTTAATTGGTTTGTTGATTTGAGGTTTAACGTTAATCCAACAGCAAAGGTCATATGGAAACGAGACATCAGTTTATAGTATCATCCGACAGACTTAAGGATCCCAGGATCAAACCCGCGGTCCCTGGTTTAAAAGGACTAACACATGCCGTTAACACTAACTGATTTCGGCTTGTCAAGCAGCAATGTGGTTTGATAACTGATTCTGCTTGATTTTTTTTTTCGAGGGGCCGTGGGACAATAATTCAACAGCCAAATACAGCACAATATAAGGTTCACAGATCTCGTTTCGTTTGTTTACATATAAAAAGCCGGTAAATTAAGCACGTAAAATGTCTGCGTGATATACTGAACATGAATATGTATATTCAGGAATTGTCTGTCGTCAGTGTCACCACCATCGTAAATGCCTGCGATACAACAAAAGTCCTTACAGCAAAGATTGATGCAACATCACACAACATGTGATAAAATGGAGTAAATGAAAAAAGCAATATCGCTTTGGCAACAACCATCACCAAGACAATGAACACTTCGTCGTAGGTTGCTGCCCAATTGATCAGTCTTACAATCACAGGTGACACAAACCAAATTCTGCTTGTGGGTGTGCCAAGTCGTTTTCTCAGGGTTCTCCCCTCCCCGCCCTTGTTACTGATTTATCCGTCTCATATGAACTAAAATAATCCTGAAAATTGTATAAAAACGAAATTATGATCAGAAATGAGCACAATCAGACCCTAATATGTGATCAAGTAAAATAGAAGGACCAAGAATCTATACAATTAAATTTCACATCCTCACTAAGGTGGGCGTAGTGTAATTCTGTGCCCTGATAAAACTTCTCCGATGTTACTCGCGCCTATAAGATAAATGTATTTATATTCCATCATGCACGCATGCTTAATGTAAACCATATAACGAGGAATATTCGCGGTCTCACGTGCAAATAACAACTATTTACATACTGGACCTTGGTCTCGCCCGAAAGACGGAGTTACGCGTTGGATTGAACGCGCGGCCCGTTTTACGAGGCGACTGACTGAACCACTACGACATGGAGTCCTTTATGGAAACACTCAAAAATATACAGAGCCAAACTTATAACGCAACATCGGTTTGTTTTTAATGTTATGCCCCGGAGCGTTATCAAATAAACTTTGTCTCTACTGAATTAGATTGCCGTACGATCGACACATCTCACAACATCTTGGTTTTAAGAATCTGTGTTATGCGCCTCAAGAAATGTTTCATTTTTTAGAGGTAGGGTCTTGGTAAAAAATGAAATGCATTGTGATTTTCCAGAACGCGACATGTGACGTGTATTCGTACCCTCGAAATTAACGTCGATTTTCAGGATTACCCCTGCTCCACTTCTGACAATGAATAATTTTACTGTCAAAAGATCAATTTTGCTCAATTTTGAGCAGAGTTGAAGACTCATTTTCGCCCCCCCCCCCCCCCCCAACCATTCAAGTTTCCTCACATTTTAACATTTGTTACAGACGGTCCTGACCCAATATGGATGTTATTGTGTTTTCTAACAATGATGAATGATGGAATGAACATGTTTCCACAAAAGTTTCATTTAAAACATTCGCCGTTAGAATTTTTCATCAATTCCATTTTCTATTGCGTTCAATGGAATCCACAGTATTAAACGTTCAATTTTCAATGATGCAAACTTTGATTTAAAATTTTGGGTACAAATGGACGGCATTTTGCATTTACCTCATCGAGCTTCACTAGACGATCCATAAAGAAGCAAACTGTGTTAAAACTGACTTCCAGAATCTCTCAGGAGGCGCATGCCACCCAAATAACCGTTTTGACCAATCAGATTCGAGCTCAGTGAACCATGCTCTGAAAACCAAAATTTTTGTACCCATTTTATTCAGTGGCGATTGCTGACCAGCATATGTCTGGTAGACCGTCTTGCATTACCTTAAAATGCGAAAAACATACCTTAACCGTGTTGCGTTATTAGTTTGGCTCAGTATAATATTGTGTTAGTTTGATTTTAATCATGGGAAAAGGTCCTTTCCACAGTGTTTACTTTGAATATGAAGAAAATTGTACCCATGATCGACTGCTCTCCCTCAATTACGCGTTTTGTCACATAAAGCGCTTACTAAAAACTAGTGAACCCGTCTATAGGGACTAGACAGTTCACCGCAATCAGTTTAATTAATCAATAGTTGACACTCCCCGTCAAATAGCGGTAAATATCTAGCAAGCAGTCTCGATCGCGGTGACTGCTTATCATAGCGCATCTAGGTTTACATCGTATATACCCTGACGAGGGGTACAGAAACTATAGAAACTCTATATGGCTGACTTTTAGTCCATCGCATCGCACTATGTGTCTGCTTCTGGTAATGTGAATGCATGTCAAAATTCAGAACTCTTTGACTGCACTGTAAAATGGTTTTCTACAAAAATCGACATATTGATTGTAATCGTGTTCCCTTTAGTATTGGCTTTGATTCCATAACACCAATAATTTTTGTCATTACCTTGAGCAACAGATACACCCACTGGTCAAGCTTCATTACAAGAAACAGCATTCATGTATAGGAAACGAAACTGAAATGTATGCGAATCGAAATAAATGACGAACCGGAGAATCAACAACACTGTAGTCTAGAGCAAAGGGAATCTCTGAAAACAAACGGCTGCTGACCTTTTCATTGGTTTCTTTTTAAAGAAGCCAACTTGTATTTATTTGAATTCAACCAGGTAAACAACACGCATACAATATCACACAGAATAAATATGGATCAAAAAGACCAGATTAATTTACTACATCGTAACCAGCACACTGGATATGGCTGAATTACTGTTGAAGGTCTACAATAAACAAAATTAGTTGTGTGGCTTGGCGAAATGTAGCTACATGTAGGCCGATGATGATGTTGCCTCCATCGCACTTCGTATGGCATGCAGATGACTGTCGAATGAACGAAACTTCGACATCAAGCTGATAATCTGTTTGAAATATAAACAGAATGAATTATGTTCGCTCATGAGACAACACGTGAAACTGTAGTTTTACATCTAATAAACACAGATATACATGTATCTGAACAGGAACAGATATACATGTATCTACATGTACAGGATACTATTTGATTTATTGTCTTGTGCATTTAAGTTCAGTTTTACGTCCCTTTCAAGATTATTTCAGCTCACCAATCAGTAGGTGGGGTGAAAACGTGAGAACCCTAAGAAAAACCACCTGGCACTCCCGCAAGTTGAACTTGGCTTGTGCCATTGTGGGGCTCGAACACACACAAGACACAGCGGTGAGATGAACAAGTGATTAAGAAACAGCGCTCTTCATCGCTCGGCCATGGAGGCCGCTAAGTCATAGAGGCGGTCAACTTATCCTAGCCGCATTATCTGTACCAGCCTTCAGAAAATAAATGTTGACGTGAGGATAGGTCGCGGGTCCGATCTTCTGCCGATAATTACGATCAAGCTACCGGCTTAAATCGGTGAAAACAACAACAAGACTTAGTGAAAAATCTATACGTGCGGACTGCCTTCTCACTACACACTTTAATCCACAAATTTACGATTTTAGTATTAAATGCAGCAGTGCATTTTGTGATTCTTGCATTTTTTTTCTTTTCTTTTCTTTTTCATTTTCTAAGCTATATTGTCACAGGGGCGAAAAAAGGAAGCAATTAAGAATAGAAAAAGAATTTTTGTCCTAGCCGGACTCGAACACAGGGCCTTTTGGTTTTATTCCATAAATGCTATTCCATAAATGCTACCTACTGAGCTACAGAGTAAGACGTCGTGGCCTATTTCTGTTTTGCCTGTCTTGTTTAATTGGTCTCCGTTCGGCTCTTGGTAGTTTTGACCAAGTAATTCTTCATATCGCCCCTCGTCATCGTCTCAAATATGCCCTCACGAGTCGTCCCCCATCGCACCGAAAATCGTAACCGCACGCGCCAGCAACATTTACGTTCGAAAGTGAAAAATGTCTAAAAGGACTCACCTTTTGGGAAAGTGCACCATATTCGGACGATCGAATGTTATCTTTTTAATGTTCAGTATAAAATTGTGTAGTTTTTTTATGGTTTCGCTCCTTGGATTTTTAGGCGTTACATCGGTTCTGATTGCATCGGTTCCTGACCCTAGCCTATTTGTTCCCAGAATGAAGTCAGTGAGAGCGAGAACTGCGAAATCGAAGTAAAATTAGCGAATCGTCCTTAGGCTATAAACAAAATTAGAGATACATTAGAGATCTGTTAATAAACGTTACGGCGTATTTCATGTTATTCCATTTCCGTAGATTTGATGAGCTTCCGTGTTTATTGACGTCATTGTCAGCTGTCCATTGTGGTTAATAAGCGAGTAATGTAAACAATATGTCAGTTAATTTGACCGATTGAGTAGAGTAATAAGATTCTTCCAGTTTATCCGCTGAAATGAGGTCTTGGTACAAGAAAACATGTGTTTGCCATTTTAGGATGTACATGTTCATATCTGTATTACCGTATTATGTGTGCCAAAATTAATGTCTTATCATACTCATATTGATCCAAAGCATGGTGCATGTATTATGCAAATGTTGAACGTTTGATTGAGTTCCAGGTCGGCGCAATAGCATATGGCTTAGCATGCTTCATGCTAGCTTCGATTTGTTTTCTCACGCACGTGATTGTCATTGTCAGAAAGATGGTGTTATTTAATTAGCTGGAAATAAAGTAAATGGGAGGAAGCCGAGTCAATGTCGTGTTTTATATCAAGATATTGGTTAATGGATTGTTTGCATATCACTCACAAACTGTCATTCTGGATCTCATTTAGTGAGTCAATTTTGTAGGCATTCTGGCAAAATGTTATACATATATTATTTTAAAATTATTTATATAATACGATATGCTTTTATATAATGCCGATGCTTTAACAAGTGCCCACTGTCTACGTTAACGATTTTGATGGCAGCTCGTAGATATAGATGATTTATGTTTGAGCCAAATATGTTTTGTGCAATCATGTTTTGCATTGTCATCTACATTTATGCACTATTGCACTCATTGGTGATTAAATAAAAACGACGTTGCACTCATTGGTGATTAAATGAAATGACGTTAACAAAGAAAAGAAAGGCCCGCATAATTTTCCAATCGAAACAGGCAGTTTAATATTTACCTTTCTTAACGGAACGGCTGGCTCACTTCCTCTGATACTGGGATCTGTTTTCCGCAGTAACTCAGCTAGATCCCCGTGGAGCATATATTCGAACACCATGTATGGAGTGTCCCGGGTGGCTGGAAATAGAAAACAAAATGTCAATAATGACGTAGATGGAAATAATAATAATCATAAATGAATATTTAAACTTGTATTTGTTTAATTTTTTATACTTGTTTATTCCGTATAACTACAGCTCGGTTTCAAAAATAACACACCCCTGCAATGTCGCAAAATAAATTGACCTCTTCATCTTCTTTGCGTCGATCATTGCTTGAGGACTGTTGACCTGGTTCAAATGAAACTTCTACATTTTGTGCATATGTTTATGCGTGTTAAAATGGTATTAAATTTATATTGATCATGAGCAGTCCGATCGGACAGGAAGCTGCATTTGGAGTATACCAAAATTCTGACAATATTAAAGTCAAATTGTCAAGTTTGGGCGATTGGTATGATATACGTACTATGAATATTGCCACTTTCTGACCTCAATCCTATTCATGGACATCTATTTTAGATACATTAAAATTTGCACCACATTCGCTTTACATTTTAAGTACTGAAATAATGATTAAATAGAGGCGTGTGTTAAGAAAGCAAAACTGCTATTACTGTCCATTTACATCTTACTGTGTTCTCTTGTGCCTGATATTTGTTTCGTTGGAGTTTCTCTGTGATGATTTTCTTATATAAACCGTCTTGATAAGATGACCAGTCACAGTGTTTCAATCAAATATATTCACATACCAACAGAAGTCTTTGATTAATACATAATGTTTAAGAAGGTCATGGCATTACTTCAACATTGCCATAGGCATATGCGCATTGCCTGGGACACAATTCTATAGAAACTATCTATAAATAATCATTACGATTATTACTGCTATTCTCAGATGCAAATTCATAAAATTGAATAACTTTGAAGAGAATTTTTGTGCTAAATACATGCATTTGCAAGGTACTTGTATACAAGGTAGTGGGTACATTAAACTTCCGCTTTCTGGTTCAGTACTGTTTCGAGTGTGGTGCAAGTTTTAAGATGTCTCAAATAGGTGTCAATGCATAGCATTCAGGTCAGAAAGTGGCAAAATTCACAGTACGTACACCATACCAATCACATAAACTTGAAAACTTGACTTTTAATCTGTCAGAATTTTGGTATATGCTAAAGGCAGCTTCCTGTCCAATCGGTCTGCTCATGATCAATATAAAATTAAGACCATTTCAACACACATAGCCGTATGCATAAAATGTAGAAGTTCCATTCGTACCAGCTTAATAACCGATTCAATGAAGGTGAAGAGGTCAATTTATTTTGCGACATTGCAGGGGTATGTTATTTTTGACACCGAGCTGTATAATATCCTGCAATACAAAATACATGATGAAATTCTGATTCTGCCTCCTACTATATGTATCAAGCAAAAATTACAAGGAACATTCTGGCGAGATCCGACGCAATTCATCTAGCATTTGTATTATGGTGCGTAGAACATCTCATTACGAAAACATGTCCATGTAATATACAGCTGTTTCCTTAGTTGTAAACGTTGAAAATTTTCAGTAGATTTTTTTTTATTATTTTTGGCGAGGCTGTTCTAACGTGTACCCAGAATCTATGTTTTGAGCGAAAATAAGAAAAATAGGTATTCCCCTGCATACCCCAGTTTTGCTATTATTATAAAAGTGGCGTATAAGGGGTATACATTACTAGGATTTGTTTTCCTGTTGTCATCACGTAAACAGGTTCAATTAAATTTGACATCTTGTGCCCCAGTCTAAAAATATAGTAAGACTTGATTTCATGTCTGGTAGTATCTCATTCATCACGTTTACTCTTATTAGAGAAAGTGGACACTCCTTATTAGCATTTTTGTCAAAACGACGCACATTTCTTAAGTTGTAAATAAAAAACACAATATTTATGCTTATGAACAAATTGTTTATTAGTGCTTTGCAAATTATGCTGTTCATGCGTAATTTAACCCCGTGGTTATTACAAAACATATTGCAAATGTTTGTTTTACTTCCACGTTTGGTTTTATTAGTATTTATTATTGTCTGGCTATTAATTTGAAAAATTTTGTCTTATTAGTATTCAATATTGTCTGGCTTTTAATTTGAAAAGTACGTGCGAAAATGGGAATGTTTTTCATGTTTGCACTTGAGGAACTTGCACACGCAAATGAATATTTTAGTTATAATTTACTCAGGACAAACGAGCTTCAGCAGTTTGAATATTGGAAGCATTTATATCAATACAGCGCTTAGGACATGTAACTGGGCCAACATGAAATTACTTATTAGATATCATTATAATACCATTATCAGTCAACAAGTGTGTTTATTTCATATAAAATACATTATTATTCTTTTATTTTACATAACAACATCGAATGGTATAGTTCCCGGACGACGATCGTAGTAGACTTTCAAACGTTTATTTCATTCATATGTGTTACGGTAAATCAATGACGTATGTCTACTACGATCGTCCTGGAACTATAACATTCCATCGGTTTACAAATCACTTGCCAAGGGAAACAATGTTCTAATAGCGCGAGTAAGTAGTAAGTAAGTGGGTATCGCGCTTTAACACTTAAAATACAATGTGCCATAGAAATGCATGAGGGGCTGGATGGGGTATAATGATTAATGAATAATGGCCAAAAATTTTTAATGAGAGTGAATAATGAGCAAAAAGATAATGATTAGTGAATAACGAGGTTCTAAAGAATAATGAATAAATGTCTTTTTTTTACTGAATAGCAGAATAAAATAATGCATTGTGAATAACACGATTTTAAAGAATAATGAATATACCAAAATTTGGCCCCAGAATTGTCTTAGATGGCCTCCCTGACATTCTAGATTTTCAATTTTATTTTCTGTGGTCTGGGGGAGGAACCCCCCAGACCCCATTATCTCAGGTATTGTATTATTCATATTACAGTGACTTCTCAAATGTTTGGATTGGCAATAGTTTTGCCTGCAGGAAGCCAAGAACGTAGGGGCTTGCAACATTAACATTGAAAATGTGATACATGTACGAGTACATATATGTCATTGGAAGGAAACGTGATTTCAGCATTCATTCTAGGTGTTTACTGAGCAGGACATTATTTCACTGTTTTGATTGTCAATGTATTCAGTTTAAGTGTGTGACATTATATTTAGAACTAATAGAACTAAAGGTATAGGTGATGTTTTCCTGTCGCTTTCTGAGAGTAAAGTTCATTTTTCCTTGTTCGCATGGTGCTTTAAGAAACTGACAGAGCAATCAGTACTGGGTATTGAGAAAGTTATTTCCCAATAGGCGGCCACTCAGTAACCCAAACTCTCCTAAAATATGAAAACAAACAAAAGGCGCAAACAGCACAAAAATTCAACACCAAAACATAAAACAGTAAGAGCCACCGCAGAAGTATCGAATTGGAACGATCATAAGGTTATTGTGAATTTTTCTCTGTCAGATTATATAGTATATATAATATTTTCCTCGCTCGCTTGATTTTTGAGACCATAATAAAATGCCTTGTGCAACCAGGCACAAGCACAAATTCATAGATTTTACCCATGAAGTAATAACTTTGTTCTACATAAGACGCGTACATGTATGTATTTGGTATTCATGGCTGAAATGAAAACTTGTGTATTCAGGATTTAGTTGTCCAAGAGCGAAGGAGTTTTTCTCTCACAAATGGGCAGGGAATTCAATATCTAGTTTAAAAAATCGCTCAAAAATCTGTATATCAGAAAGTTTCTAAGAGGCTTTATGCTGTAGCTTATAAATACATGGTTCTCAACAACTTAAGTTGCACCCTGCAGTCTACAATTTAATATCCTAGAACTGGCCATGCCGGGTGGCTTGAGATGAGGGATGCTTGTGGTGGGGAATAAGAATAAAGATATCCCTTTGCTTATAGATAGGCTTTGAATAAGACATAGTTATAGTAAAGTAATCAGTATATTTTAATGAATAATCGAGCCGATTTTAATGTTAAGTCAAAATTTTAATGACAGTGAATAAATGACTAAATTTTTAATGAATAGTGAATACAGGAACCCCCCATCCAGATCCTCATGCATGATAATATGTACATGTATATTCCTCTACACCTTCCATGACTTGCAATTGCTGTACATTAATATTTGTTAAGCATCGTATCGGAAGCAAAACCAAACAAACGTTTTAACTTGGCATCAGGATAGCCACTTATACATGCGCGGATCCAGAGGTGGGGGGGACCGGGGGTCCGGACACCCCTCCCCCCCTGGAATTTGAAAATTTTACCTAAAAAAGGTAATTTCGGGATTTTTTGAGGGTTGGACCCCCCCCCCTCGTCTGTGACCAAAAATTACCATTTTCGTTGGACCCCCTCTCATGAAAATTTCTGGATCCGCGCATGTTATATATTTTTGGTCGAAAACATAAATTGTGGGTACTCGTTTGAACTGCCTCGACAATCTATGTTCTACGAAAAAATATACCAAACGGTTCCTGTTGACTAGGCGGGTCTCGAGAGAGCCTGTTTTGGTGTTTAGAGCAAGGTCTGACGCAAGTCACACGCGATGATTAGATGATTTATTCAGTAGTATGCACCTACACAATGAAATTGCTTCCGACCAGTGCCGTTTTTAGGTTTCGCTAATGCACGGACGCAACTCATTTTGAATTAGTGTATTATGATCTAATTTGGAACCCGTAAACATGTTTCTATATACAATACAAAATATCCGAGTCAGAACACATAAGCTGCTTTGCTGTGACAAATATATTGTTTAATGGCTTCGTCGGATTATAAGTAATAACAGTATCAAAACGTGACTGCTAGGGTAATGTACAAACAGATTCCTTAGTATACCCATATACATGCTTTGCACAAAATAAGTCAAGCCTTCATTCGTTTGCGGTGTCTGCTGATGGCTGTCCTAACAATACAATTACACAATTTCAATCAATTCTACGTGCACATGCATGGTATAAAAATCGGACATAACTTCAAGCCATTTAAACATATTTGATGCTACACCTGTAGCATTTGTCGTAAATTTCTTGACCTACAGTAATGGCATAATGGTCTTGTGTCTTTGATTGGTTTTGTTTGTTTCCTATGATGATCCCTCAAAAAAGGTGTCGATTTCAAAAATAATTAAAAACATTATTTACAAAAGACATCCATGCAGAATGCATATTTTTCTTCAACTGTAAAAATGAAAACTTTCATATGAAAATGTTTGACATTTTTCTTACTTTCGCTGAAAATACAGATTGTGTTAGAACCGCTTTGGTAAGTACCCGAGAATCAAAAGTAAAACAATAGGTCTGCATTTGCATACACTAGTTTCACTTTATAAAGCTGGAGTTTCAGGGGGTATACTTTCAATGAACATGTTTCCTGATGACTTCATTGGCACTGTCAGTCGTTTCACCTACATTACGTAACCCCCTGATATATTTTCATTAATTTACCTAAGTCCGCATATTTTAATAATAATGCTTGTCAATACAATTTTATAAATGTTTGAAAATGATGAATTAATTTGACAGAAACAAATACATTTTCGTCTCGTTACATTAGATATTCCATATATTGTATAAATTATACAGAATTCAAGTTTTGATCAGTCTATATTAGGCACTTGTCTATTTTGAAGGATGCATGTGAAAATAAAGAAAATCCGGAAATGAATACCGAGCGGTTTAATCATACACCATACATAAGGTCGTTTACGGTTAAGTTTATATGGGCAGGGACCTGTAAATGGGGCGTTAGCCAGCATCCAAAGACGGGATTTTCCGCTGTTTAGGGACCAAAATCGCTTTACAGTGAAATCCGCAATTTGGCCATTGTATGGCTAAACAGCAGCTGATTAAATCACACAATAGAGCAAAATATTCAAGAATGGTTACACTAGTCTACATGTATAATACGGCAAAGACGGTTGATAGATACGCATTTGTGACAATCTTAAATTTGCCGCAGTAGATCTGCCCACACTTTGGGCCAATCGCTTGCAACGTTTCAATTAGAGAGATCTGAAGATAAGCATACTTGAAAATTTCGAATTTTCATTTCTAGAACTGTTCAACAATTTTGAAACTAGTTCATTTTGGATGACAAAACAAAGAGTCCTTATGTTGTCTGCAGAAAGTCATGAAGTTCTAAATTGATAACACGCGTCCCATGCGTAGTTTGTCTAAAATAGCACTTTCTGTTCATAAACCGGAAGTTCAATACAAACCGACCGCCGGATTTAAAACTATTTCTTTATCCCAGTAAGGAGGGCATTATAATCAAAACCTTTGCCAAGGTTCAAGCAAAACAAATCACAGAAGTGTTATCTGTTTTGGCCCCCATTTCGTGCAGTTTTATTTTGGGCGCCCGGCTTACATAGTGCCTCTATCCTCACAAGCTCCCAATGCCTCGTATTTAGACATGTCTTATTTCAGTGTCACATAATACGATTTAAACTGATTATCAAAAGAGTAACACTTGATGAGTAATGTGGATTTCTGTTGTAGAAACTGCAATCTGAATATGCTTAACTAAATGCCAACGATATGATAATTCTATCCGGATCGGTAATGGAAATGTAAAAGTAAGGAATGATCAGGAATAGGTGTAATCAGGTTCAAAGTCCTATTGAAATTAAAAACTCAGGACGTCAACAGGTAAAGTGCAAATACTTTGACCGTGCCAGTTTGTCTCTGACATAGATCTGCATTTGTTGATAGGACTGCTTCAAATAAGTATGTTTTCAATAATACCATTCTATGATGGTAAACAAAATTTGACCACACGCTTCACGGGGCACTGAAGAAAATGTGTCATCAGGAAAACATGTCCGTGCAATGTATACCCCCTTGAACCCCACTTTTATATAGTAAAACTGGGGTTTGCAGGGGTATACCTATTTTTCTTATTTTTGCTCAAAACATAGATTGTGGGTACTCGTTAGAACCGCCTCGGCGAGGCGGTTCTAACTAGTACCCACAATCTATGTTTTGAGCAAAAATATTAAAAATATCGATTTTTTTCCAATGAAATTTTCAATTTTTACAACTGATAAAAATCTCTGTATATTGCACGGGCAAGTTTTCGTAATGAGGTCAACCGGCACGGTAAAAGTATTTGCACAATACGGGTTCAAAGAAAACACATAACAAGCCGAGCGAGCAGTTGTTTCCCTAAAGTAGCCACTCAGCTACCTTAATAACAACGTAAAAATTGGCAAGAGTCTGACAAGTAATCGGGGCTACTGTTTCTGATACCAGGAAGTAAGAAGCCATATTTAAGAGTAAAACTTAAGACTTTAGTGTCCATTATTTATGAGTGTGAAAAGGGAAAATCAGGAGACAAAGACCCCGAAAGTAGATGTAAAACATTATGAAAACTTGCCCATGCAAAATACAATTTTTTCATCTGTAAAAAAATTGAAAATTTCGTTAAAAATGGTGTTTAAGGGGGTACACATCTCACGGACATGTTTTCATGATGAACACGACGGCCCTCGTTCAATGAAATAATCTTGTGGGACAGTCCTAAAGCACGGAACCAAAAACAGTCAAACAATACCACAAAATAACCCCAAAAATTGATGTAAACATTATGAAAACTTGCCCATTCATCTGTAAGAAATTGAAAATTTCGTTAAAAATGGTGTTTAAGGGGGTATACATCTCACAGACATGTTTTCATGATGAACACGACGGCCCTCGTTCAACGAAATAATCTTGTGGGAAAGTTCTAAAGCACGGAACCAAACAAACAGTCAAACAATACCATAAAATGTTTCTATGTAATCAACATGTCGAGTGATAATAAAACAATAATTTTCCTAAAATATTTCTAATGTGTCTGTCACTCACAAATAAAAATAAATCTCCGCTACAGCAATGAAACCTTGCAATAAAAGAAAATGGAATAGAGTATATTAGGAGGCAAGGCATCCAAATAATTGTTTGTTTTCGGCGGCAAGCTCCGATACAAAACAGGAATTCAAAATCAAATGACAATTACAACTTTGGACGTAAATATACATGTATACATGTATATAACGAAATATTTTGTTAAAAGAGGCACTGTCATTCGCAAACTGACAGATATTCACCTCGCTGCACTGAGACATTCTTCAAGCACGCGTGCCTTAATATAGAGCATCACCAACAACAAGCTGAGTCGAGATAATCAGCGGCGTCGGCGTCGGACCTTTCAACCACAATAGAAAGAAACCTAAACAGTGCTCATCTGAGAGAGTCTATAGATGTTACATGTTTTGAAACATGAACGCAATATACAAAAGCAAAATAACTACTATAGTAGTCAGGTGATATTTACAGGTAATTTTTGTCAGGTGAATGTCTGATATACTAAACTGTCTTATCGGTAGTTTATCAGAAACATTGCGTGTCTTATCATAATTCAGGCTTATCTAAATGTTAATGAAATAGAAAATTCTGATACTTTGGCATTTTCATACCCAAAAGACCAGCTTGTATTACTCATATGCATAATCGTATAACAGTCGTTGATAAGCAGGTTAATAGTACTTTTCCGTCAAAACAAATAACTGAAGTCGAATCTTTGGGTCAGTAAGTACATAAAAATAATCTATAGATGTGTACGAGTATATAATGTTTTAAGCAAATTATTGTTCATGATTTCTGAGTAGGGCGTCGATTTAAGGGAAACTCACAAGCTTGTTTTCTTCAAAACGAAGAACAATTTTCACCGATTACGTGCGAAGACAATTTACTGAGGAACCTCATAGTATAAAAGAAATTAAAAATGCAGACACGTATTAAACCAACTAATATATGAGACAATACGAGTGCAGCAAGCGGAAAGAATATTACCAACATTGAGGACACACATTTAAATAAGAAAATTTCATTCAGCTGATACAGACACTAAATCGCAATATATCCGCCAAAATTGCAATTTGAGCCGCCTCATGGGAAAACCAACAATCTGCATATGCGACAACAAAGACGCAGATCAGCTTCGCGGTAACCGTTTTGTTTTCGCTACTCGGATAGTACAATTCCTACACCACTTAACTCCAAAATTTCAAGCTTCTAGCCTGCTTCTGTAGCTGTACAGGCCGGTTTGTGTCAGACCTGTTCGGAAACCACATTCAATTTGTTGGTTTTCCCACGAGGCGGCTCATTTGTTACAGCTATGTCACCGTGACATTTCTGTGAATATTCTACTATCTCTTCATACCGTCCGTGACAATATGAAAGAGATAGTATTAAGCATTTTTATAATAAAGACACTCATTTCGAGTAAATCGGTGATATATGATATATTTCCGTACAGTCTAACTACTTACTGTCGTGAAATAAATGTTATTCAGAACGTTATTATGGTCAAAGACGTCCGCAGACATATTACCATGGGCATGATGTATACTGGTCAAAATAAGTTAGGGATCAAACTTTTAAGGATGCATTTTCGGGCTAATCGATAATTAATCGATTTTTTATTTATATGGTGGATTAGCAGTTTTATCGCACTTTCATATGCCATCAATTTTGAAATTGTGCATCATCTGACTTAAGCACAGCTGTTCTTTAAACGACACTACCCTAAAAACCAAAGTGATAAAAGTCCATAAAAATGATTCCACAAAAAAAAAAAAAAAAAAAAAAAAAAAAAAAAAAAAAAAAAAAAAAAAAATCAAATTCGCCAATTCATGAAAATTTTGCGAATTTGCACGACAGTTATCAAGAATTATCATTTCTAAGGCCAGCCAGCTAAAAAAGATTGGAAATTTCTAGCCATTTTAAAAGTTTTGCGCAATCAAACTTACACACCATCAATTTTCTATGGGAATTTCATACCACTTTCATTTTAAGGGTAGTCTGACATAAAGCCTGATCTTCTTTAATGCAAAGACTATTCTTTCGTGTACAAAGCTTACAAAATGAATTACCTTGATGATAGAAATGTTTCATTTTACAAGCAGTTCGAAATCTTGTAGAATTTGCGCGTTAAAAGTTTGATCCCTAACTTTATTCGTCCAGTATATTTATGAATATTCTTCTGCCAGGTGTAATATCGAGGAGAAAGAGACTTTTATTTTGGTCAAGGACATTCATTAAAATAAATTTTGCAAACGACGTAATACGTGATAAACTACAGTAAAAATACATATTCTTATGAAAATTGAGATGAGCAAGAGAATCGCAAACCTCTCATTCAACTAGGTAACAATAGTCATTCTTTTGCAGCCATATTTCGGAATAATTCCCACCTACTGATTGGCCCGTCTCATATGCTCGTATGAGCTGAAATAATCTTGAAAGGGACGTAAAACTGAATATATACAGCATACTAAATTGGCGAAGGTAGGTTTCGAACCCGCAGACTTCGGCTTCGGCGCCTAGCTATACAGAGCCATCCCCTCTACCGACTGCGCTACTACGCTCCTAAAAAAAGGAGTTATCATAGCTCAGGTTTAGAGGAGATTTCCCTGCATAACCCGTCTGATAGGTTACTAGTTTTCAATGTGTAAGCATACTCGTCTATATACATGGAATAACTGGATCCTATGGGATGCCAAAGCTTGGAAATAATATTTTCATATCAAAGATATACAAACTTCAACAGCTATGCCTACCAAGATCATTTCTGATACAAGTACATCGGAAAAATTATAAAGTAGAGAAATAGAGATGTTCTAAATTGGCGAAGGTAGGTGTCGAACCCGCAGACTTCGGCTTCGGCGCCTAGCTATACAGGACCATCCCCTCTACCGACTGCGCTACTACGCTCCTTAAAAAGGAGTTATCATAGCTCAGCTTTAGAGGAGATTTCCCTGCATAACCGGTCTGATAGTTTACTAGTTTTCGTTGTGCAAGCACACTCGTCTATATACATGGAATAAATTGATCCTACGGGATGCCAAAGCTTGGAAATAATATTTTCATATCATATATACATGTATACAAACTTCAACAGCTATTTCCTACCAAGATCATTTCTGATACAAGTACATCGGAAAATCATAAAGTAAAGAAATAAAGATGTACTAAATTGGCGAAGGTAGGTTTCGAACCCGCAGACTTCGGCTTCGGCGCCTAGCTATACAGAGCCATCCCCTCTACCGACTGCGCTACTACACTCCTTAAAAAAGGAGTTATCATAGCTCAGCTTTAGAGGAGATTTCCCTGCATAACCCGTCTAAAAGGTTACTAGTTTTCAATGTGTAAGCACACTCGTCTATATACATGGAATAACTGGATCCTATGGGATGCCAAAGCTTGGAAATAATATTTTCATATCAAAGATATACAAACTTCAACAGCTATTCCTACCAAGATCATTTCTGATACAAGTACATCGGAGAAAATTATAAAGTAGAGAAATAAAGATGTACTAAATTGGCGAAGGTAGGTTTCGAACCCGCAGACTTCGGCTTCGGCGTCTAGCTATACAGGGCCTCTTATATATATATAATTCTGTTTGTTTATATATATATATATATATGAACTTTCTTCTTTTATTCATATATATATATATATATATATATATATATATATATATATATATATATATATATATATATATATATATATATATATATATATATTTCGAAATAAGTACAGATGTACTCTAGCACCTGGGATAGTGCTGTCCATTTAATAAGCAGTTGCTGTAATATTTAAAGCTTTGTGGTAACTACGTAATCCTATAAACCCTAGAACGTGGATGGGCCGATATTTGTTTATAACGGTTCTCATCAACTTTTAAAGGTCTGTAATTCTCTTAATCGCATAGAGTACGTAGAGAAATGTTTACAAATTTTCTATAAAATTAATTGCCTTTAATTCTCTCAATCGCACATAGTTGAGACTTATTTCTAAAATTGTACTTACTATCCGTTACAATTCCAAGCAGCTTAAGAATATTATCGTGGTCGAAGGCACTCATTATTTCCACCTCCCTCTCAAAATCTTCTCTGGCCTCGTTCGAGACGCCATCCTTCAATACTTTTACAGCAATATTTTGACTGGTATCTGTTTCTGGACAATGAAGTTCACCTACAATTTGAACACTTATCATTAGCTTCATTAGAATATTATCGCGGTCGAAGGCACTTATTATGTTCAAGTTCACCTCCATCTCAAAATCGTCCCTGGCTTCGTTTGAGACACCATCCTTTAATAATTTATCAACAATATTTTGACTGGTGTCTGTTTCTGGACAATGAATTAAAGAATTATCATTAGCTTCAATAGAAATTTATCGTGGTCGAAGACAATTATTATGTTCAAGTTCACCGCCATCTCAAAATCTTCCATGGCTTCGTTTGAGACGCCATCCTTTAATAATTTAACAGCAATATTTTGGCTAGTATCTGTTTCTCACCTAGGATTAAAAGAATTATCATTAGCTTCAATAGAAAATTATCGTGGTCGAAGGCGCTCATTATTTCCACCTCCCTCTCAAAATCCTCCCTGGCCTCGTTTGAAACACCATCCATTAATACTTCATCAGGAAAACATATCCGTGACATGTATACCCCTTTTATAGCAAAACTTGGGTATGCAGGGGTATTTTTCTTATTTTTGCTCCAAAACATAGATTGTGGGTACTCATTAGAACCGCCTCGGCGAGGCGGTTCTAACGTGTACCCACAATCTATGTTTTCAGCAAAAATAAGAAAAATATCAAAACTTTTCAGCTGAAAATTTTCAAATTTTAAAGCTCAAAAAATCTCCGTTTATTGCATGGGCAAGTTTTCGTAATGTTTAGCAGCAATAGTTTGACTGGTGTCTGTCTCCGGACAATGAAGTTCACATAGAATTGAAATAATGCAAATTAGTGGCATTAGCTATTATAATGGTCGAATGTATGAGTTTGTGCTCTCTCTCTTTCTCTTTCTCTCTCTCTCTCTCTCTCTCTCTATCTCTCATGACACCAGCATTCAATACATTATCAGCAATATTTTGACTGGTCTCTGTCTCCGGACAAGGAAGTTCACCTAGAATTGAAACAATGCCCATTAGTGGCATTAGATATTATAATGGTCGAATGTATGGGTTTGCGCCCCCCCCCCCCCCCCCCCTCTCTCTCTCTCTCTCTCTCTCTCTCTCTCTCTCTCTCTCTCTCTCTCATAACACCAGACTTCAATACATTATCAGCAATATTTTGACTTGTGGTGTCTGTCTCCGGACAATGAAGTTCACATAGAATTGAAACAATGTACATTAGTGTTATTAGATATTATAATCATGGTCGAATGTATAAATGTATAAGTCTCTCTCTCTCTCTCTCTCTCTCTCTCTCTCTCTCTCTCTCTCTCTCTTCTCCTAACATCATCATTCAATACTATAACAGCAATACTTTGACTTATACCAGTCACCTAGAATGAAATACAAACAACATTAGATATAAGATATGTTAGATATTCCATCTTTAACAACATTCTGACTACAGTGTGGGTCTCTGAACTACATCTATTATGTTTTTTCTTAATATTTTTTTCTCATGATCGCGCACATGGACTGGTCATGTTACTCTATGTTGAGAAATTCAGAAAAAAGTAAACATATCTCTGATTGTTTTCATTATTAACTGTCTGTTTTGATTTTAACAAGCAGGAGTATTATTAGTTGAAGTTTGAAAGAGTTTACAGGAAAAGTTTTTATCAGATCTAGATAAGCCTGTGCATGAGAAAACAAACCATTTGGGTTCCGACCAGGTCCGACATAAATCGGCCCGAACAGTCACAGATGCAGGCTAGAACTTTCGGATTTAAGATGAAGAATGATTGAAGAAGGATCTTTGCCTACTTGTACCTTTGTACTATCCGTGCAGCGAAAACAAAGGTGCTGATCAGCTGTGCAGTAACTGCACAGCTGATCTGCGCTTTTGTTTTCGGCATTGCAAATTGTTTTCTCGTGCTTTGGCTCAGATACGAAGCCTCAGGCAAACACCATTGTAATCATACATAGGCATTATCCTTAATTAGTTTTCTAGACAGCATCTGCTCCGAGAAAGACTTAACTCAGAAAACGGCGTACTTTTAAGAAACAGCGTGCCTACATTGTCCGATAATGCAATAGCATGTGGCGTTTTAGCTAACCGGAGTCGAAGGCTCACAAGGTGAGCTTACAGGATGACCATGATACGGCGTCCGTCCGTCCGTCCGGCTGTCGTCCGTCGTCCACAATTTCAAAGATCTTCTTTAAAACCGCTTGACCGATCAAGTTACAATTTTATTCGGATCCTCCTTGGGTAGTGGTCTTGAAATTTTCTTCGCGATATCTTGGTCACATGACCAAGATGACCGCCGCGCCCATAAAAACATTCAAAAATCTTCTCCAGAACCGATGGCCGATTTCCACGAAATTTGGTATGTAGCATCGAAGACTTCAGCTCATCATAGTTTGATAAATTAATGAGCCTGGGATGACCTTGACCTATTTTTACAGCAAGGTAAAATTTGGAAACATAGGTTTTTCTATGGGAAAAGGCGGAAGCAATGGATATTTTGGAAACCGATGCAGCCTGAGACTTGAAAGTTGCTAGATGCAGACAAATAATGGCGTCAATGAATTATGTTATGAGCGTTCACCAATGGTCCTTTTGTTTATAATTCCGGAAAGAGTTTGACATTGGATCTTCATCAATCATTATTCTAGGGAAATTCGTACATCATTTCCAAACCAAAATAATTGCGATGCATTCATTAATCTCTGAATGATTTAATGCAATAGAGCCTAGATCGGAAACTGCCTAGGCGTATGCTCTACATCCATGACAAATATTTTTCTTCTTTTTGCTCAAAACATAGATTGTGGATACACGTTAGAAGCGCCTCGGCAAGGCGGTTCTAACGAGTACCTACGAATTATGTTTGATACACGTTAGAACCGCCTTGCCGGGGCGGTTCTAACGAGTATCTTTAATTTATGTTTTGGAGCAAGAATTAGAAAAATAGGTATACCTCTGCAAACCCCTTTTTTGCACAAAAGTTGGGTTTAACGGGGTATTTATTGCACGGACATCACGGATTAGTGACATCACGGATTAGTTATCATTTTACATACCTTTAAATACCTGACCAAACGCCCCCTCTCCCACTGCATCCATCAGTTTTATCCTTTCAATCGGAATATTTGTAATAGTCACTTGTTTACCACTGAACAAGTTTTTATTCGTCTCCAAGTATGACGGATTTTTATTCACAACATTCATTTTATCCAACAGTTGCATGTTATCACTGGCTTTTATAACGTTTCCTTTTCGACGTAATTTCTTCCGCTTCCAGACTCGACACTGTCGAAAGATGACGAATATCACGATAGCGCCGAGAATGACGACACCTGCCAGAGGAATGAAGATTTTTAAGGCAGTCGTCAGTGTTTCGTCCGTGATCGGAGACTCGTCCCTAAACCTTGAGGTTGTCTGAAATGTCGAGAATAGGCCTCGAGGTTATAAAACTTTTTTCATGCTCAGCTCATTTGAGACTTAAATTTATCCTGTTGGCATTTTAACATTTATTAGCAGATAAATTTCAGGCTTTGGCATTCTTAATCTTTAATTGTAATATATTTGGGCTATTTCAGTATTTATGAGGATTTGAAATTTCAAGTTCAGCTGAGTTGAGCATGAAAAAGGTTTTATAACCCCGAAGCCAGATCATCAGGAAAACATGTCCGTGAAATGTATACCCCCTACAGCCCCACTTTTATATAGAAAAACTGGGGTTTGCAGGGGTATACCTTTTTGTCATTTTTGCTCCAAAATATAGATTGTGGGTACTCTTACGTGTGCCCATAATCTATGTTTTGAGCAACAATATAAAAAAAATCAAAAACTTTCTACTGATTTTTATTTTTTTTTTATTTATTTATTTATTTATTTTTTTATTTTTTTTTTTTTTTTTCATTTTTACAACTGACGTGTTTTCGTAGCAGATGCCCATCACAAAAATGTCCATGCGATATACAGATATTTTTTCACCTGTATACTGAGTATTTATTTTTTTCCTTATTTTTGCTCCAAAACATAGATTGTGGGTACTCGTTAATACCGCCTTGCCGAGGCGGTTCTAACGTGTACCCACAATCTATGTTTTGAGCAAAACTAAGAAAAATATCAAAATATTTCCACTGAAAATTTTCAATTTTTACAACTTAAGAAAAATGTAATGTACGAGCATCTATGCATTGCATTACAGTATGTAACCCTCCAAGGACCTTCCTTATAGTTAATTGTAACTTCTGAGCCATTCCCTTAACTCGTTTTAGCCTTTTTATGGGTCATATGCAAAGAGTAAAATAGCCCCAGATGTAAAACAGGCAATAATCAGGAATGGGCGCAATTCACCCAAACACCGACGTGGGAAAAAGCTAAATGAACAATTGGGTACTTACATATATACTAAAAGAGCATATTGTAAGCCGAGTGAATGAAATATAATGGTTTGATCCCTTGGAAGCAGTAAAAACATTCAAAGGGAGATAGTATGCACCATATTGCACAATTTCGGGTAATGAACCCTCATCAGTAGCCCTTTTAAAAGCCGGCAACGAAAGCCAGACTGTTGTGCTGCAATTTCGAAAATTTACACGAGAAGTCTAAATCAAAGAAACATTCCCAAACGGCGTCAAATAATTTTGAAAATAATTTTGAAAATTGTTTAGAAGAACGTTTCCGA
Source organism: Rugalucina vietnamica (assembly GCA_964017185.1). NCBI lineage: Eukaryota > Metazoa > Mollusca > Bivalvia > Lucinida > Lucinidae > Rugalucina > Rugalucina vietnamica. Next base: position 13,542,379 of record OZ024884.1, read on the forward strand.
GTGTTTTGAACACTCGGAATATCTCTGATCTCAAAGGACCCAAATGAAAATATAATCTGCACCATGGATGCAGCTATTTCACAATAGGCGGCCACTCAGTTACTCGAAGTCAATTAAAACTATGAGAATGTGCATAATTTGCAAACACTTACACATTTTACACATTTTTAAATAATTAGAGCCACAACACAAGTATCTCCTTGGAACGAACAATAATATTGAATTACTGGGAGGCTTTAGTCGGGTTGATTTAAATTGGGTTTGTGTAGGAAAACTTCCTTGCGCTGCTTATTTTCATACGTTACCTGTGTTATATTTTCTGTGCTCTTGTATACTTGTTGGTTCGGTATACCCTGACCAAACTTGGGAGAAAGGTTTAGATTGATCTTGTCATCTGAGTTGATGTCAGAAATTATATTCTTGGGATCTGGCAAGAAATATACAAAAGTGAGCATATGAAAAGAAAAACGTACACATGCAATATACAGAGATTTTTTAAGTTAAAACAATGAAGATTTTCAGTAGAAAGTATTTGATATTTTACTTATTGTTTGCTCAAAACATAGATTATAGGAACGAGTGCCCACAATCTATGTGTAAAATAAGAAACATAGGTATACCCCTGCAAATCCAAGTTTTTCAATATAAAAGTGGGTTAAAGGAGGTATACTTTTCATGGACATGTTTTCCTGGTGATTAAATATAATGCTCTTTGAGGCAGACATTTTGTTAAGTATCTCAATAGCTCTTTAAAAAAATACTGTTTTTGTTCCAGCATTTTTCTTCAAATTCAGTGGTGAATTGCAAATACATTTTATGTTTATCTTCAACAAGAAAAATGAGGTTCTAGCACCTTAGTGCAATTCTCAATTCGGTCATATCTGTTCACAAAAGAAATATGCTTACCTAATACACAAGCTTAAATGAGAGACAAACAGCTTTGGCCAAAAGTGTGATGATTAATTCGTTGTCTAGCTTTGACAAATTGATTTCTTAGAAGAATAAGCAAAAAATAATATAAAGTTACGAATGACATGTGGAGAAAAAGGTACAAGTAGACAATGTTCAGGAAATGGCACAATCAGAAAGAAAATCCCACTCCAAAACCGAGGTTGGAAAAACTAAACTGACAATTAGGTACTTTTACCAAGAAAATATATTCAGCCGAGTGAGAGCTTCTATTTCCCAATAGGTGGCCACTCAGCCATCCAAACCCAACTAAAATATTAAGTCTAGAGTTGTGAATGAATAGTCCACAGGGACTAGAAAAAAAATTGAACAAAGAGTGAGTTTAGAAATAAACTGTAGAATTATTGAAACACACATAAGGTGCAAACAGCACAGAAATGCAACATCAAGACTTAAAACAATATAAGATATAAGAACCACAACAGAAGTATCGCCTTGGAACGATCAGTAAAATTACTGGCGGCCTTAAACTCACCCTCACTTTTTGCAGTGGTTCACAACATTTAGCTAGTTGTTCGGTCTCTCACTAGTTACTGAATCATCAAGCACAAACAAATAAAGCATGATAAACACCATGATGAATAAAAAACAAGGACTCACAGGGGCAAAAGCCAAAATACCAAACACGAATACTTACCCGAGTTACAACTTCCATCTTTCTTTAAGGGTCTCAGCTCTCGGACACACATACAAATATTTTTCATTTTTATGTCTCCTTTTGTGGGACACGTGCTGTCTTCGGGGCAGTCGGAATCGTTCTGACATTGCACGAGATCTTCGAGATCTGAAAGACACAAATATATCATTTTTGTTAAAACGCAAGTTGTGTAAGGCTTCAATAGGTACAACTTACATTGTTTAGTTTTCTAAATCTAAACAGTCGAAACGGACTATACAAGGCCTCAACGACAGTAAGACAGCATGAACATTTGTGTGTCATTTTAATGTCTCCGTAGGTGCGTCTAATGTCTTCGATGCAATCAAAATAATTTAGGCACGCGGTCTGAAAGTATAGTATCAAGATTGAGGAATATGAGTTATATGTTTGCCTCTTCTTGACGTTCAAGCTGTATGGTAGTCGTCATCATAATGTCCTCTTGGAGGAACATGTGCTAAATCTGAATTTGAGTCTTTTTAATACAAGATTTCCTTAATTTGTGAACATAAAAAATATCCTTTTGTGCAATTGTTTTTTTTTTTTTTTTTTTTTTTTTTTTTGACTGTGTGTTAACATGCTTAATCTTTCTTGTTTGATGAAAAATCAGTCTTTCACCACACAGAATGCCAATTATTTAAAAAATGCAGTCTAGACCATAATATCGTTGCCAGAGAAATTAAAAATTAGAAACAATGAAGCACATCCTTGAGGAAACATTGGTTAAATGGAACCATCTAACAAGCAAGGATATGTTCTATGAGTAGACATCATTGAGAAGCAAGTTAAATGATAGATAACAGGTTTCCAATCGTGGACTATCACGATTTGACAAAATAGGCCACCAATTAAATAATTGGTTAAATGATACAAAATTATAAAAAGAAATGACTGCTGTGGTGATGAACAGGCAGGCTTTTTACAGTCGGAACTTATTTTGACCAGTGTAGGTGTATAGGATCCTTAAGCGCTCATAGAAGCCTCCGTGGTGCAGTGGTTATGTCACTCGCCTCGTAAACCAGGTGTCGCAGGTTCGATCCCGGGCTTCTCCAGTCCGTCGGATGGGACTATAAACCGAGGTCCCGTCTCCATATGACCTTAGCTGTTGGTGGGACGTTAAACCCAAATCAACCAACCAACTTAAGCGCTCCTCTCACATGGTTTACGAAGCATTCCAGACTATTTCATATAACATTAACTAAAAAAGTATTATTAAAATTTTCACCTTTAAGATATATATTTATATTCTCATTAATTTATATGCTTTGTCATTGTCACATTCTGATTCCTTGTTTAACATTTCCGATGTATGTTCCTTTAAAATTCAAGGTTATTTTATGAAAATATTGGTTCCTAAATAATTTTGAAACTCACATTTTGGGACCATGCCTCAATCAAGAATGATTATAATTAATACTTCAGCTTCTTTAATATCGTGTGAACGCATTTTAGTCAACAAAGTACATACGTGCCGTTATCCTAAAGAGAGGACATATTTTGCTAGCCCAAGCGACCTTCTGTCGAATAATTCTCATGCCAACAAATACTTAATTGTTTTCAAGTAATTATTATTCAATAAGATTTTTATGCTAATGACACTCAAATATTCATTGAATTCATTGCGTGCACTTCTTGGAACTTAAAACCTCCGTTTCCATTACGAAAACTTGCCAATGTAATATACAGAGATTTTTTTAGAAGCAAAAATTGAAAATTTCATTGGAATTTTTTTAACATTCGCTCAAAACATATATTGTGGGTACACGTTAGAACCGCCTTGCCAAGGCGGTACCCATGATATATATTTTTGAGCGAAAATATGAAAAAATATAAAAAACAAAGTCTGCTGAAAATTTTCATTTTGTTAAAACTTTAAAAATCTCTGAATATTGCATGGGCATGTCTTCGTAGTGTGATGGCCATTGACCAGAGAAAAACGTATGTCACGTATGTTTAATTTGCGAGAAGCTTTCGTAAAACTCAAATTAAAGTTATGTTTTATAACTATCGCCAATTCAATTATATATATTCTAGGTACATCATACCCTTCAGACATTTAAAATTCGCAGCACTCTATAGCTTAATCAGTGTTGCTTTGCATGTAAAAACTGTGTCCACAAACATGACTTCCAACACATTATCTGTTGTCAAACGTTTGGCTTATATATATGGGTATGGTTTGACCGACATAATAATATCTCGGAATATGTCGTCACTAGTAACTTGGGACCCATATAGAAACGTACAAGAAGGCAATGATCAGAAAATGGTGCAATCAGAAAGAAAATTCCACTCGAAAAACCGAGGTGGGAAAAAACTAAATTGACAGTGAGGTACTTATACTAAGGAAACATATCGTAATCCTAGTGAGCAGCTATTTCCCAATAGGTGGCCACTCATTTACCCAAACCTAACTAAAATATGAAAACGCGCATAAGGTGCAAATAGCATAAAAATTCAACACCAAGACATAAAACAATAAGAGCCACAATAGAGTCAAACATCGATCTTAAAAAGCAACATTACTTTTGTCATACAGGAACTAAATGGTGTGCATTTATTTAATGTTAATGACCTTTGACTAATGAAGTAATTATAGAATATGCGTGTTTTATTGCCAAATTTGAATACCTAATCATTGTTTTAAATAAATTGTAACCCTGTGATAACGATTATAGACCAAATATGCTTCAGGAACTTAACTCTTGTCAAATAAATGTCTTAAATATTGACTGTTTAATTTATATCTTTTCACTGCAGGCAGGGCCCTTTCTATATATGGGAAAAAGTAAAGCATTTCCGCATAGCATGATATCATTTGGGCCGCGACGCAAGAAAACCGGTCTTCGGGGTTTCCAAACTGGTAAGACACAAACCGGCCTGTACAGTCACAGAAGCAGGCTAGCGGCTTCAAATTTCGGATTTAAGAAGAAGAGGAATTGTACTATCCTTGTAGCGAAAACAAAGGCGCTGATCAGCTGTGCAGTTACTGCACAGCTGATATGCGCCTTTGTTTTCGCATATGCAAAAATCCGGTTTTCTCATGATGCGGCTCATTTAGTATTTGAACGTTACCATGCGACTCTTACTAAGTCTGACATAAGGCTTCGCTCTAAACCTAGAACGAAATAATCTATGTGTAAAAATACTCATCAGGAAAACATGTCCGTGAAATGTATACCCCCTCATATCCCACTTTTTGATAGTAAAACTGGGGTTTACCGGGGTATACCAATTTTTCTTATTTTTAATCCAAAACATAGATTGTGGGTACTCGTTAGAACCGCCTCGATGAGGCGGTTCTAACCAGTACCCACGATCTATGTTTTGAGCAAAAATAAGGAAAAAATCAAACTTTTTCGGTTGAAAATTTCCCACTTTTAAAGCTCGAAAATTCTCTGTTTATTGCATGGGCAAGTTTTCGTAATGTCAATGAAAACGGAATAAAATACTTTGCCAGAAATTGAAAATTTAAGTGCAGATAAAATGATCTTAAAGGGGCACCTGGACTATAAAAGGCTGAATTAGGGGTCTTATCTCAGTTACGTCCTTGAGGTGGAACCATGGATTAAGTCCGTTCGGCCCAGGATGACGTTAAAATCCTGTACTTTACTGCTACTACTACTTATCTCAGTTTTAGTTTAGACACCAACTTGTCAACATCTCTCTGAGCTCTCCAATATACAACACTAGCAATAATCAATTCTGATTGGATATTGCTTTATGGAGAAAAGTTACCTGTGGAGTTATTGACAGCTCTTATCAGCAGATTAAATATTACAGGTATTCCAATTGGCTCATAATTCCTGGACCAGTAGTTAAGCCGCACCCACTAAAATCCCAGGTAATAAAACGCTCGCCGGGTGGCATCAAATGTGCCCCTTAAACACACAAAAGTAGCGAGGTACTTTGAGTTTTTGATGCCACATTGTTATTTGCCCAAAGTACCATATCCTCTGACAGGTCGAACAGATCAAATAGAACCCCTTGATCGTACCTTACATTCCATTAAGAAAACTTGCCCAAGCAATATAATATACGGAGACTTGTTTTAGGTGTAAAAACGAAAATTTCATCAGAATGTTTTTTTTTTTTATTTTTCTTAATTTTGTTTAAAACATAGATTGTGGATACACGTTAGGAGGCGGTTCTAACGAGTACCCACAATCTATGTTTTAAGCAAAAATAAGACACAATAGGTATACCCCTGCAAACCCCATTTTCACTATATAAAATTGGGGTTTAATTGGGTATACTTTTCACGGACTTATTGTCCTGATATGGAAACCCTTGATCATAACTGACATTCAGAGTTTTCAGAAATTTTAACAAGCTAAATCAGCGCCAGGTACAGTCGATTCAGAGATGCATAGTTATAAGGCTATGCCATTTTTCGCAAAAAGATAACACTCCTCCTAAAAAAAATCCGGTCACCCAATCGTTTGTGTCAATTATTGAATAAATAGAAGTGCATGGTGTTCCATTTTTTGGTAAATTGAAAATTACATGGCAAAATCTAGTATACCAATTGTCCCTTTCATGCTGTGAACGTTTGAGGTAGGGAATCTGGAAGGTCAAGTCCAGGCTAATGGCTTCCTCCGGACACCACTGGAGTGTAGAAGCATCCATGGTAAAGCTATCAACCATGTAACCAGGGGACTTGAGATCGCTATAGGGCTTCCCTGGCACATTGGATGTTCTGTCTCAATATGACTTGCGTTGTTAGTAGGACGTAAGACATTGACACTATAATAACAATCCAGTCCCAGGCTTGGAATGTGGTAGTCAATGGTATGAGTGTATTCTTCAAAAGCATAAATAATGCGAACAACTTTTCCAATACTTTCAAGTTTAGGTGACATGATTTTTTAGGAGGAGTATATATTATGAAACATCTGTAAGCAGTACTGATATGCTCTAGCTCCTGGGATAAAGTTGCACATGAGCAGTAACATTTAAACCGTTGTGTTCAATACGTCATATCTGTGAAATCCTAACGCGGATGAGTACATTGTATTTTTGTTTGTTTAAATTGATGCTTTACGTCCCAGTCAACAGCAATGATCATGTCTGAACGTTGCCTTGATTTTATGGGACTTTTACCCAACATTAGGATGTAATGACACTCAAAATGTGCTGTATAGATATAACCACCCAACTAAGCCTATAAGGCTTATAAGAGTCGTTTGTATTTGTTTATAACGTTTTAGTCAATCTTTTAAAGATCTGTAAAGCGATATAAATGGCTCAGGGAAAATAAACAATATATTATTATGCAATAAATTTAGAGCTCCGCCCTGTAAAACATCAAAACCTGTAGTTCTTCTATCTTCATTGTTACTGATGTTTGAAATATGCGATCAAAGTAATAAAAGTGTCATTAAAATGAGAAGTAAATCATTTCAATTACTGTTATTTTAATGATTTAAATACACTGAGGTAATTATATTGTACTGATTGTTAATGTTCTTAAACTATTAGCAACACCATTGTTTACAATCAAAAAGTCAAAACACAGAAACGTTTATAAAAACATAGATTGCAAATCTTTGACGTCAGATGGCAGTGCACGATGCAAGCTTCAGTAATTTCTTAACTGACCGCTTCAATGCGATCTTTCAAACATTGTACACTTCCGGTTTTTGTAAAAATTCTCCCCGTTCATCATCCATAGTGCATACTATATTTTCCTTTTGCTCCTTTGAGAGCAGCGAGGGTATTCTGAGAAATCAGAAATTTATTATCGGTTTAGATTCATTTCCTAACCAATGTTTTATATATATCTGGCTCTGTTTGGATAATACTAGTCTTTGTATCGACTATCCTGTTGAAAGTTGCAAAACAACCGTAATTCTATTTGGCTCCATTTTGCCAAATCTAAAGGGCCACTGAAGATGCATAAGTAGCCGAAGCCGCGGTATGGCCCATTTTTCTCATTGATTATTATGCTCACTGCCCTTACAGGATCTCAGTTTTATTTTTATTTGCTATTACTGCAGATGGTGTTGTGCCGTGTGGCGGCCCTAAAATGTCTACCCGTACATCATCTATAGTGCAGATTACTAGTATATTTTCCTTTTGGTCCTTGGAGAGCAGCGAGGGTATTCTGAGAAATCAGAAATTTATTATCAGTTTAAATTCATTTCCTAATCAACGTTTTATATATTTGGCTTTGTTTGGATAATACTAGTCTTTGTATCGACTATCCTGTTGAAAGTTGCCAAATTACAGTATTTCCCTTTTGCTCCATTTTGCCAATCTAAAGGGCCACTGAATAGGATTAAGTAGCCGAAACCGCGGTATGGCCCATTACTTTTCTCATTAATATGCTCACTGCTCTTAAAGGATCGCAGTTTTATTTTTGTTTTCTATTGTCACTTCATTGAAAACCTTGTTTTCCTGTTGCATTTTTTTCATTTAATACATGAAAGCTCCAATACCATAACTTTTGTATAATGCTGACATTGGCAACTTTGGGAGGTTCGTACATGGTGTATCAATAACGCAGGAAACTTATAATTCCTTTATCTATTGAAAAAGGCATATCCATTTTTAATTCCTTACGATCGCATATAAGAGAATGGTAGTTAAAATATAAATAGGTTACTTTGTCATTTTCACACACATGTAGTATAAAAAAGTGCAAATACTTTGACCGTGCCGCTTGACCTCACGTGATAAAGTTTTGTAAACACTAGAAAAGGAGCACCTATTTGTTCTACACATTTTTTCAGTGCTTAGTGAAGCACGCGATCAAATATTATTTACTATCATAGAGTCGCGTTATTGAAAACATGGTTATTTAAGCAGTTCCATCAAAAATGCATACCTATGTCAGAGGTTAACCGGCACGGTCATAGTATCTGTACTATAACATTAAAATTGATTTGGAAATAATTATTTCTGGGTTTCTTTGCTCTACTCACTAGAGCAAGGCTAAAGAATACAAACTATATTTTTTTTTGTTTAAATGGGACTCCTCACGGTACGAGAAATGAGCCAACCATTACGCAAATACAATACAATACAAAGAAATTTGTTGGATAAAAATAAAAAAAATCATAGACAAAAATACGACGATGTGCTGAACCATTATTTTGAGTCAAAGGGAGATCAAAGGCATAGTTGACAATATCTGTTTTATGCTTTGAACAATTGTCGATATTTGGTATAGTTATATAAGATTGGATGTTTAATAAAATGTCATGTAGATCCTTCGGAAACAGTAAAATATCCAGAAGAAAACATGGACATTTTTCGAGAATTTCCCGAGGAATTTGAATGTTCACCGAGATCTTAAGTTTGAGTGAAATATGTATTATGTGCTGATGTAAACCGACGTCCACACTTTACGTTACAAAAACATGCCCATGCAACAATATACGGAGATTCTTAAAATTGTAAAAAAATGAAAATTTTCAGTAGAAAAAAATTGACATTTTTCTTATTTTTGCACAAAAAACATAGATTGTGGGTACACGTTAGAACCGCCTCGGCGAGGCGGTTCTAACGAGTACTTACAATCTATGTTTTGGATCAAAAATAAGAAAAATAGGTATACCCCTGCAAACCACAGGTTTTTCTATATAAAAGTGGGGTTCAAGGGGGTATATTTTTCATGGACACGGTTTCCTGTTGAATAATAAACCTTCACACTTGAAATAAAGTTACATAAAGTACCGTGTTAATCTGTTTGCTGTCAAATTGAATGTATAGTTTGACCATTTGAACCCGTGAGCTGGTAAAGATAAATAGTTGGCCTGGTTGACCATATGGCTATACAGACTAAACAACATTAATTTCTTCCTTTGCAGTACTACTGTCTGCTTTGCCTTAAGATATAAAACACGATTTGTTTCGAAAGAGCGGAATCTGAAAACGCTTGATAGAACATCTTCAGTCTTATTAATAGCCAAATTGTGGACTGGATACCGAGACTGCAAGTGAGGCTTGGTTAGAGAGTAGGATATCCCATATCCCAAAATAAACCGTCCAAAATATCCCATATCCCAAAATTTATTTAACTCGTATCAAGAAATAAATTCCAATATCCCATATCCCAAAATTCCTGAATAGTCCATATCACAAAATAATTAGGGTCAATATCCCATATCCCAAAATAAAAATGGGTGAATATCCCATATCCCAAAATACCCTAAACAAGCCTCGCAAGTCTACCGTAGTAACTTTTATTTACGGCGATTCCCAGAGATAGTTTTGCAATGTATCAGGTTGACGGGGCGAGGCGGTTTTAACGTGCACCCACAATATATATACATAGGAATAAGTTAGGGAACACTTTTAGCCCTTGGGAAAAGTTTGAAAAAAATCTATTTTCCTTTTTTTCTGGCGATACTGAAATTTTTATCGCATATATTTCATACCTTGGCCTAGCTACAGACCAATTAATGGAAATTCACATCATTTCATCTTTGTGCTACGGAGGATACAATATGCCATATGTGAAAAACTCCACTTTAAATTTACTGAAAACAAGTTTGCCTTTTTGCTTCTGCACTCCGCAAGACTCAATTTTTGAAAGCAATCAGGAATAAAATGTTAAATCTGATCGTTCTGAATGAATAAACGACTTCGGACCTAAAACTTCATGCGTCATCTCCAAACCAACTAATCATACAAAATCTACAGTTTGCAATGATTTCTATAGAAAGCAAAATTCTTGGATATTTTGCAAATAAAGCCATAAAAGAGTAATTCCGCTAGGACACTATTACCAGAACGTGCATGTTTTGATTTCTAAAGGATCATATCGAATATCGGGCCCAACATTTACAACCTGCAAAATGTATACCCAAAGAACAAAACGTAATCATGAAACCTACCCCCGGAAAAGTATGGATCTACCGCCGACAGTCTGTCAGAAAATAAAGAATTTATTATCAAAGTTCCACATGCAATGTATCAGCTTTATGCTTACGAAAAATTACGACACTGTGAGTTTAAATAACGAAGGTATCGGAAAGAATAGCAGCGCGTGTCTTGAATTTAGCAAACATTTTCTGAATCAAAGATGGCCGCTTTCCGCCTCTTCACATAGAAGCGACTTTGAATATTCTTCATAATTTTTACAATGAAGGACATATACAGTCCAAAGTTGGTAGTCACATTATTACATGTGTTCCCTAACTTATTTCCATGTGTATATATGTTTTGAGTAGAAATAAGAAGAATATAAAAAAAATCAAATTAAATTTTCAATTTTTATAGCTGAAAAAAACATCTCTTTCTTGTATGGGCAAATTTTCGTAATGCAAAATTCTTTTAACAAATGGTTTGTTTACAAGCAACACATTAGCATCACTGCTTGCATAACCCAGAAAAATGAATGATATGATAACATCATTTACTTATTTTGACAAAGTACAGGCTTGAGAATTGGCAGTAATTTTCTGATTTCATTCATAAAATGGCTATAGACGTAAAGCTCGGATAAATTTTGCGTAATACAATATTGCAACGGAAGTAAACTGACAATACCAACAGCGATATACCATTATTCTTCAAACGATGCACCCTCAGAAAAATGTGTCGGCGTAGAAGAGAATAGAGAAAAGGTTTCGGTAAGCAGTAGTCAGGAAATTGCGCAGTCAGGACCAATGCCTCACTCCAAAACCGAAGAGGGGAAAAATCTAAATTGCAGTCAGGCACTTACACAAAGAGATAATATTGTAAGCCAAGTGATCAGCTGTTTCCCAGCTGGTGGCCTCTAAGTTTTCAGGACTTAACTAAGTATATGATGTCGCACGTAAACGATGCAACCAGCACAGAAATACAGCAGCAGAATATAAATCAATTAAACCACAACGGAAGTACCACATTGGAACGGTCAGTTATATAAAGCTACTGGGGTTGGGTTGGAGGGAGTGGGGGCTTAAACCGGTTTTACAAGCGCTTAACCTCGGCCTCAGCTACATGTTATAGTAATGAACGTTTGAAAATGCATTTACATGTAAATGGGTGCACGTACACTCCCGCCCGCGTAATTGTACTCCATTTACGCGTATTACGCGAGTATTACGTGAGTATTACGTGCGTAAGGCAAATTAAGTACATTTACGCGTAACTTGCGCGCATTTACGCGTTACATATCTCATTAATATTCATTAGCAGAGATAAATGCGTCGATGCGCGTAAGGTTCAGGCATTATGCGTATGAAGTATCGGCCAATCAGACTGGCAATACGTTTACGCGTATTGACGCGTATCATACGCGTAATGACAAGGAGTATAAAAGCTAATGTACCTAACGGTTGATTTTATTATTCCATCGAAACTAAAGAATGTGCAAGTTTCATGGATTTTATTGATATAAATGGCGTGACCTTATTCAAGTTATTGTTAAAATATTTTATGTGTCTGTGACCCTACGATAACGTGTTAACGAGTGAGTTAGATTTCGTTCAAAATTAACAAATCTTGTACCGGAGATGGCGAAAAAAATTCAGCATGAACATCGAAGTGAGGAACATTCTTTTAGACTTTTTAATAGCGTCTCGGGAAGACAAGTGTACAGATAAGTAAGACACTAAGTAAAGTGTAGGTAGCCATGTTCAGTTCTGTTCAATTTATTCACTGTTGTAGGGTTTCCCCTCTATTTTTAGAGGCACCACCGTACCTATAATGCATGTTTGATTTTCGCTCGTTTCAACCCATGTTTCTTTCTTATTGATATCCAATTATTCAACAGAACTCGAGTGTTTTCTTCTTCGAAATAAAACCGCAAGCAAATATAACAGAAACTCGGTGTCCGATCAGGTACCGATCTAGGGATGAAGCTTTTGAAATATTTTCACGGGAGCGATCTGGTACATGCTATTTTGTACTTATGGAGTGTTCGAGGCCGTTAATACTGCAGGTCTTAGTTTGAAAATGGTTAGATATTGTTTTGGTCTAAAGCGAAATCCGGGATTTGGGTTTAACCATACAATCTCAAGATTATTGGCTCATTCATTACGCGTATATTACGCGTCATTTTTTACGTAAGACTTTTACTCTCGATTGGTTATAACGATACGAATATATACGCGTATATACTCCAAATACGCGTAATGACTTGCTTTTCTATTTCACCGCTCATTGGATAAAGTCAGTACGCGTAATGTACGCGCATTACGCGTATCATACGCGTAAGAATAATTGAATTTTGACTGGTTATTGACACATACGCGTATTAAAGAGGTGCGTATTACGCGAGTATTACTCACGTATGTTACGCGCATTCAATGAGTACAATTACGCGGACGGGAGTGTAGTTCTCAGTTTTACGCCTAATGTGAGACGGGAAATAAGTACATGTAGGTGGGAGGAAACCGGCGTTATCCTGGAGGAAGCCACCTGGTACACCCGCAAACAGAAATTCGCTTTTTCTATACTTGTATCCCGTGCAAGCTCGAACCTACATCAGGAAAACATGTCCGTGCAATATATACCCCCTTAAACATAACTTTTATATAGCAAAACTGGAGTTTGCAGGGGTTTACCTATTTTTCTTATTTTCGCTCCAAAACATAGATTGTGGGTACTCGTTAGAACCCGCCTCAGCGAGGCGGTTCTAACGTGTAACCACAATTTATGTTTTGAGCAAAAATAAGAAATATATAAACATTTTCTGGTTCAATGTTTGGTACTGAAAAAATCTCTATATATTGCATGGGCAAGTTTTCGTAATGTATACTCAGTCTGGACAAAGCGCCATTAAGTACGGTAAGAACGGTAACAGAAATCAGTGACCTACACTCAGCCAAGGGCGCGAACGATTCCAATTTTAGAAAACCCCGTCTCCGTGCCTGTTACAAATGTACTGCAACATAATGGCAGGTCAGCTAATGCAATCCGTTACATCCATTCTTGGCACTTAACATGTCATAATTGAACAAAAGACTAGTCAAATGTATTTCTAGATAATGGACTGAAAACCTGAGCTCATTCACGACAAGAAGGAAACTGTTTTTCGGTATGTTGCTTCTTGATAAATCAGTCTGTGTAAATACAGACAGTAACCAAAATTTGTCAACTCCTTCATTTGGACCGAGCATGCTACATTTCGAATCAATTCACGCATTTCGGCCCAAAGACAGCATCGCAAAAGTGAATACCTTGTACTGTATGCAAGGGAGAAAAACAGACATCCTCCTTTTCTTACACACAAAGTGTTTGTAAAAGTACATGTTAAGATGAACTCTTATATAAATATGTGATACGGGTAACTGACCAGTAATACACAGAATGGCGTTGTAAATATGTCATAATTTAAACAAAATGCCTGTCAAATGTATTTCTAGCTAATGGAACAGAAACCTGATAATATTCACGTCACAAGGGAGCATAGTCTTCGGTACGATGGGTCTTGATAAATCAGTCTGTGTAAATACTGACATTTTGTAACAGCTTGTCAACCACTTCATATATGTACGAATCAAACGCGTACTCATCAAAGCACGCATTTTCGCACAATACACAATCACACAATAAAAAAGCTATTCAAACTCTATGGAAAGGCAAACCGTCCCGTAAAATGATTCTTTGCGAATCAAATTACGCATTTCGGCCCTCCATAGATGTCATCGCAACAGTGAATACTTTGTGCTGTATAGGAGATGGAAAACAGAGATCCTCTCAGGTTTGTAACAGTGCATGTTAAGATGAACTCTTATATAAATGTGTGATAAGGGTAACTGACCAGTAATACACAGAATGACGTTGTAAATATGTCACAATTTAAACAAAATGCCTGTCAAATGTATTTCTAGCTAATGGAACAGAAACATGATAAAATTCACGTCACAAAGCAACATATTTTCGGTACGATGGGTCTTGAAAAATCAGTCTATGTAAATACTGACAGTTTGTAACAGCTTGTCAACATCTTCATACGAATCGAGCGCACCAAGTTACTAATCAAATTACGCATTTTCGCACAATACTCAATCGCACATTTCATGTACTTTATGGAATGGCAATTCATTTTGCACAATGCTTGCAAAAGTACATGTTTGGTTTACCATTCCAGCAAAAGACATAATGATATTTCTAATGACACCTAATATCAAACATCTTATACTTTAGTTTTGAAACCTTCAGACACTTTGATGGGAACATAGATAGATGGCATTCATTTTTAAAATACGAAGGACTTTAACTCATTTAAGCCTGGCGTCCCTTTTATGGGACATAGGCAAACATAATAGCCCCAGATATGACGCGCGTTCGGCGTCCCATCTGGGGCTATTCTGTTTGCTAAGAGGATTTTCATCAAAAATTTATTTAAAAATGGAAAATCACTCCTAACACCCCTAAAAATGAAAGTTGACTCACCCAATTGATAATGATGGTATAATCTATTCGTCAAATATGGGTTAAATCTAAAACAATACTGGATGTTACAGAAGAAAAATCAGAGATTTTCGTTAATCGTTAAGCGAGCAATGCAATTTCACCCTTCGCTTAACTCGATTTCCAATCATTTTTTTTGTATCGGTACAAACTGTTTGTGTCGATGCCTAAGTCAAGCTATCCGTAAAATGGTAGTGTGATACGGAAAATCCTTAAAGCAAATTTTACCTTACATATTAAAATCGAGACTCTGTCTTGCTTTAGAAGCCTCCGTGGTGCTGTGGTTATGTCACTCGCCTTGTAGACCAGGGATCGCAGGTTCGATCCCGGGTTTCTCCAGTCCGTCGGATGGGACTATAAACCGAGGTCCCGTCTCCATGTGACCTTAGCTGTTGGTGGGACGTTAAACCCCAATCAACCAACCAATCTGTCTTGCTTCAGTATACAACTGTTACAGTGATGAGTGCACTTGTTATACTACATAATGAAGCCTCTTAAAATTGAGATCTTGTCTTTTGCTCTAAATAGAATCCTTATCATTGCTATCTTACATTCTAACAAATATGCCATTTCAAATAACTGTACTTTCTGTTTTATAATGCAATGTCTTATAATGAGAGTGCACTATGTTGTTCCATAATCTTTGCTGTGGGTCATTTTGAAACTAAAATTAACTAAAACCTTAAAAGGTATCACAACGTAGACCGAATAGCTAAATAAATGTTCTGAACCACTACAAAAGATGAGGATGAGGTAAGGGCCCTTTGAAAGCGGTTAATGCCTCAACCACTACCCAAGTAATCATACATTACTGACCATTCGAAAGCTATAATTTTGTTGTGGCTCTTATTGTTTTATGTTTTTGTGTTTGAATTTTTCAGATCTTTGCAACTATTATGAACGTTTCATATATTTAGTTTAAATTGGATAACAGAGTGGCAACCTATTTGGAAATTTAGTCTGCTATATGTTCTTGTATTTGCTCCTGATTTTCGGTTTTATTTAGTTTTTTTCACACCTAGTTGTTTGGAGTGTCATTTTCGTTCGTATTGCGCCGTTTCCTGATCATTGCTTACCATTGACTTTTCTTTTGTGAAAGACTAGTACAAAAGTACACAGAATCTTATTTACTTTCCGATGCTTAAACATACAGATACGATCGCGTTCTTTCGAACTCTGCATTCTATCAATATGAATATACTGAAAGATAATTGTTTTCTTCTTCATCGTTTAACGTGTGTAGGTAGAAAAGTAGAGTTCATAGCAGTTCGAAAAATACCATCAGAAAACATGTCCATGAAAAGGATACCACGAACCCCAACTTTATAAAATAAAACTGATGTGTGAAGGGATATACAATGTTTCTTATATTTGCTCTAAAACATTAATTGTGGGTACACGTTTGAACCGCCTCTTCAATGCGGTTCTAATGTGTTCGGAGTAAAAAAAATAAAGATATCATTTTTTTTTTCATATATAAATTTTCAAATTGAACAAGTTTTTAGAATCTGAATGGGTATGTTTTCGTAATGAAAACAACTTTAAGTTTTATCCGTTCGGGGAAGACTGCCTTCGTTCCATACCTTGGAAGCGTATTTGATGCATGGGTATTTATTACTAATTTATTTATCACCATTTCACCAACAACGTTCGAAAAAACTAAACTGAAAATTAGCTACAAATACAAGAACGTATCGTCATTTGAGTGAGCAACTAAATGCTATTTTCAAGACAAGGCTGCCTGTAATTGAAGAGGTAGATAAAATAACTCTCAGTAAAAAGTTGTGTTTTTTTTTTTTTTTTTTTTTTTTTTTTTTTGTTTTGTTTTTTTTTTTGTAATAAAGTATATGTAGAAAATGACCAAACGACGTTAAGGGTTACAATGTGAATAAAAAATCCAAAAGAGGTAGTGGTAGAGCGTCGGACTCCGAATCGAGAGGTCCTGGGTTCGATCCCCTCAGGCGTCACCGGGTTGTGTCCTTGAGCAAGACACATTAATACGCTAAAGTACTGGTTAAACCCAGGAAGACTTGGCTCCGTCCCGACATGACTGAACAATTGTTGACTGGAACGTTAAGCCTAAATACAAACAAACAAAAAATCCAAAAGAAAAATCGAATGGACGTGCAATGGGGCCTAGAACAATCATTGACAACTTCAAAACCTTCATTGCGAAGTACTACGCAAACAGCTATACGAGATTTAAAAGGATACACCTTATTGAATGACGACTAATCAGCTATCGAGTCCGAACCAAATAAATGTGAGCAAGAAAAAATGAAGAAATTTAATTGACAAAAGATCGTTAAAAAGAAGGACTGTGGTAAGTTGCAATATCCCCGATATTTTTTGATGTTTTTAAGATGCAAGAAAATTCAAAATAATACCCATGTACAAGAAGTTCCAGACTGAGCCCAAAAGTATGGCTGACCTCTATTAACTCCTTGAGACAGCATTGACATGAATGCATTAATGCTAGGGTAGACAATTTTAGCATGTGTTTCTGCGGAATTCTGATTCTTTTGGGTTTGGGAGTTTCCATGCTGAGCAATTCATCGCGTTTCCAAAATCAAGCAAAGTGTAGTGATTTTTTGGCAAACTAGTGTTGAATAAATAGATAATGTTCAATATAAGTTTTAACCCTGGACCAACAGTTTCCTTGGTTCAAATTTTATACTAGAACATTCACTTGTACGGTTAGAAATTTTGTTAAGTATATACATAATGGGTGGCAAGATGATATTCATTTATCGGGCACGTTATCCTGACGTTTGGATCAAAAGGAACTGCTCTGGGCACAAAGTTTTTCTCTCGGTACGCAATACGTCCATCACGATTAATTTGACGATATAAGGATGTTACAGAGAATACTGTACATTTTTTCTTAGATCATGTTCCTTTCAAAATCAAATTAAAATTGGTATATTATATGATTAAGATACTTATACAAACTGTATAGAAAAGGACTTCGATACACAAATGACTTATTCTGTCCATAACGGCATAAACACTGGTTGTTGTGCTGTTATGTCTTCTTGATTGATTGATTGTCTAAAAGTTGTACCATATACATACGTGTAAAATAAAAGAATTGACCAGGTAATGTAGCAAACAGTAAATTAAGATGAGCTACTAAACCCAAAAAGAAAACAAACACTAGTCATATTTTTATTAACATATGAATTCAATTTTATATCTCGTATAACGGTAGTATCCAGTATACAGTGTATACAAATATCTACGAGAACAAATCTACTAGGCATGATATATTGCTGGACCATAGCTGGAGGGCAATATCCGAATTATTACCTGTAGCATTGATAAATACCTTAATTTCTATTTTCACCTTTACATGCGGTGAAAGTGCCAACACGTACAATGTGATGAAAACTGTGAACATCTTTTTAAATTATTTTAGGCTTGGAATGCGATTCTTGGCAGATAAGCCGCCGATAATCATATTACAAAAATAAAGAAAAGCATCAATAAAATGTTTAAAAGCAAGTTACCATAATGACATGCGCCTCAACTTATTTGAGAAAATACATTGTGCTATTCGAAACGCTTTAATGTAAAATACAACGTTTTATAAACCTCTATCGCACATTGTCGTTGTTGCCATTCAATAATTGGTTCTGATCATCTCTTAGATGCCATGTACAAAATGTGGAATTTTCTCTGCCCGAGAGGTATCGTTAAAAACTCACCCGTTGAGTGTGGAATTGTCATATTTTCATATTCCATTTTCATTTAAAATCCATTCAAAAACGCTTAGACCATAATAAAATAGACAACTGATATCCCCTTCCAGAGAAACGTTTTCCGGCTTCAGATGTCATTATCTACGTTTCATCATATCGATAAGATAACCTGTTTCTTATTTTGTTTCGTTTCTTGAATTATTGTTATCATCAATATTGTATTTTTCACTTGCAAGAATTTGATTTTAGTTCCAAAATGTTAAGCAAAACGCGTAGAATCAAGCGATAAGAAAGTTGAAATTCAGCACGCCGATATTAATCTAACGCTTGGCTTTTTTAAACTCACAGAAATACGTCTAAATCATTAAACGCTTGTAAACAACAGTTCGGAATGCTACGGACATCATCAATTAGACTAATATAGGCTGTATTCTTACCAATAAGACAGTGCACTATAAAGTTAAAGTGAGTTAGTTAAGCAAACTAGCAATTTTGTGCATCATCTTTAATGAGACCAAAGGGAATGGCTAAATACCTATGTCCTCTCGCCAAAGAAAAGAAATAAAATTCATAAAAGAAATACATTTGCCAATGAAGAAGTTGTGCATTCTGTGGAAAAAAAGTTGATCGAAAGGTTTAGGATCGCTGTGGTCTATGATCTATCTTCTTCAAAGCGAGCTAGGCATTGACAGGTTGAAATATACTTGCAGAACACTAAAATATCAAAACATGCCACGTGATAAATTAAAAGTATGCCTTATCAGAAATATCAAAATTAGGCTACACTCGAAAATACGGAACATGCTGGGTAAAAGGCTCTAGCTTGAGTATACGAGTAACTTCGCAGAATCCGTCGCCTATTATTGTTTTGCTTTTCGCACTAGCTTTATATTTACAAACATATTTTAAATTCGACAGCGTGACCTACACCTACATATGTATTATCTGAGACTCGGCTCAAGAAAACCGGTCTTCAGGTTTTCCGACCAGATCCGACAGAAATATGTTCTGTACAGTCCACGAAACGGGCTAGAAGCTTGAAATTTCGAATCTGTGATGAAAAGACATTGTACATGTAATCTGCGTGTGGTTAATACAAGGCGCTGATCAGCTATGCAGTTACTGCACAGCTGATCTTTGTCATTGTTTTCGCGAAGACATAAACCCGGTCTTCTCGTAACGTGTCTTGTATTCATCAATAGTAATGTTAATTAGGTGTTAACAAGTGTTAATTAAGCCAGTCATAAGAAAAAATAACTACTTAACTGAAATCTGACTTGATCTGACATAAAACTATTTGCGCAGTTATTGAAGATGTCTAGATTCTTAAAATCTCTTATTAAGTTTCATAAATTATTTTATCCAAACATAAATTTCATAACCCGCACGCTAGCTACATTGCAGCTGATCTGAGTCCTTAGTTGCTCATATGCAAAAGTTGGATTTCATATGACACAGCATAAATTATAAATACAAACTTATCATGATAGTGGTTTCATACAGGTTAATGTTATATAAGGTTTGTCGGGTTTTTAAACACATTAGACACAATTAATCATGATAACTGTCGTTTTCCTTAACATGCATTTCCATAAAGATGGGATTCTTTTAGACTTACATTTAAGCTTAGTCATTTCAAAATAATTTTGTGTAAAGGGCTTGGCCTAGCTGGCTGACCTCTCACAAAAAGGTACCAGTAGGCAAAGATCAGGAATCGGCGCAATCAGAAAGAGATTCCCACTCCAAAAACCGAGGTGGGAAAAAACCAAACTAACAATCAGGCACATCGTAAGCCGAATGAGCAGCTATTTTCCCAATAGGTGGCCACTCAGTTACCTTAACTTAATTAAAAATATGAAAACATACATAAGGCGCCAACAGCACAAAAAAAATTAAACACCAAGACATAAAACAAACAGAACCACAACAGAAGTATCGCCTTGGAACGATCAGTAACACAAAGTTACTGGCGGGCTTAAACCGGTTTTACAGGATCCTAACCTCACCCTCAGCTTCTGCAGTGGTTCATAACATTTAGTAAGTTCTTCGGTCCTCGTGGTGAATCTCTAACTAGTCAATGAATCATCAAGAACAAACAAATAAATCATGATAAACATCCTGATGAATCAAAAACAAGGACTCACAGATTGAGTAAGCTGCCCGACGATGGAGATCCCTGGGCGCCGAATAACCTACTAACTCCGGAGCAAAAGAAAAAACACCAGTTGAACCCCGGTGGGCCAAGCAACAGACAAGAAGCTCCGGCCCCAACCAACTAAAATGAATAGCTTTAAGTCGGGGCCATCATAGAGTCTGACGCCCGATCCACCGGCGTGCAATTAAAGAAGGCAGCATAGTTATCAACCATGATTGGGTTAAAGACTAAGCATGCAGACTGTCGCATAACATTCAAGTTATAACCTATACGTCTGTAACATGTTATGATTTTTCTGAACTGAAAAGAAAAAACATTAATTCCTATAAGTTTCTTAAATTTGTAAACTAAGTCACCATAAAATTCAGGTTCCGAAAGGCCCTCACTTAAAAGCGTCTTTAATCCAACATTATATTTGGAAATCAATTCATAGAGTCTACGATAAAATTTAGAAAAGGTTTTTCGAAGTTTATGATACCGATAGCCCTGTTGGAGAAGTTTTGCCGTTAAACATTTATTTCGAGCGTCGAAGTCTGTAACATGATTGCAGACTCTAGCAAACCTAATAAGTTGCGAAATGTAAACACTATAAAAAGCACGACGAGGAACGTTCAGCGTTCACGGAATTGCTCACCATGTATCATGAGATGTGTATAGCTCAGCTTCAGCTTCCGACTGGTCAAAGATCGAGCGAGTCTATTTTGTAGCACGGATAATTTTGATTATATTTTGATAGTTATTTCTTAATATCCAACATATATTGTTCATGAAGGTAATTTGTTATATACATGTATATAATTCTTATTCGAATTAACCTTTATCGAGTTCCACAATAAACGCACACAACATTGAATCATTAGCGTTTGGAGTATAGGCATGATATATTGCTGGACCATAGCTGGGAGGGCAATATCCGAATTATTACCTGTAAAATTGATAAATACATTAACTTCTATTTTCACCTTTACATGCGGTGAAAGTGCCAACACGTACAATATGGTGAAAACTCATTTAAATTATTTTAGGCGTTGACGCATTCTTGGCAGATAAACCGCCGATAATCATATTACAAAAATGAAGAAAAACATCAGTAAATATTTCAAAGCAAAACCAACACTTTAAGCTAGCATAATGGCATGCGCATTAACTTATTAAGGGAATACACTGGGCTTTAATATATAGAATATCTCTTTCGCACACTGTTGTTGTGTAGTTGCCATTCTTTTTGATCATCTCTTAGATGCCATGTTCAAAATGTGGAATTTTCTCTGCCCCAGTGGTAGCATTAAAACTCACCTGTTGAATGTGGAATTGTCATATTTTCATATTCCATTTTCATTTAAAATCCATTCAAAAACGCTTAAACTTTAATATAATAGACAACGGGCATGCCCTTTCAGAGAACCGTTTTCCAACTTCAGACGTCATTATCTACGTTTCATCATAACGATAAGATAACCTGTTTCTTATTTTGTTTCGTTTCTTGAATAATTGTTATCATCAATATTGTATTTTTTACTTGAAAGAATTCGATTTTAGTTCCAAAATGTTAAGCAAACCGCTTAGAATCAAGCGATAAGAAAGTTGAAATTCAGCACGCCAATCGTAATCAATCTGACGCTAGTCTTTTTTCACTCACAGAAATACATTTAAATCATTAAACGCATGTAAACAACAGTTCGGAATGCTACGGACATCATGGATTAGACTAATATAGGCGGTATTCTTACCAACAGGACAGCCCACGATGAATTTAAAGTGAGTTACATGTAGTTAAGACAAGCTATCAAGTCTGTGCATTTTCAATGAAGACAAAGGGAACGGCTTCATATCTAAGCACATCGCCAAAGAAAATAAATTAAAAATACGTAGGAGATTCATTTGCAAAAGCAAAAGTGGTGCATTCTGCGAGAAACAAAAGTTGATAGAAAGGTTTAGGACTGCTGTGGCCTATGATCTACATGTATCTTCTTCAAAGTGAGCTAGGCATTGACAGGTTCTAATATACTTGCAGAGCACTGAAAAAATCAAAACCTGCCACGTGATAAATTAACAGTATGCCTTATCAGAAGTAATAAAATTAGGCTAGACTCGAAAATACGCAAAGTGCCGGGTAAAAGGCTTAGTCTAGCTGGGGTATATGTGTTGTAGGACAATGACTTCGCAAAATCTGAGGAGTGTTTCCTTTTTAATTTGGCTCTAGCTTGATATTTACAAAATTATGCTTAATTCGACATCGTGACCTACACCTACAAATGTATTCGTCAAAAGCCGCGTCATCGGAAAGCCAAAGTTTTGTCTATGCAAAAACAAAGGCGCTGATCAGCTGTGCATTCATTTGCACAACTGTCACACCTTTGTTTCGCTACACGGATAGTACCAATTCTGTTCTTCATAAATCAAACATTTCAAGCTTCTAGCCATCTTCTGTGACTGCACAAACCGGTTTATTTTGCACACGGTCGGAAACACCGACAAACGGTTTTCTGGCGTCGCGACCCCAATAGTGATGTTAATTAGATGTTAACGAGTTTTAATTAAGCCAGTCTTGAGAAAAAAGAACACGTTAATTGCTTTTTGACCTGATGTACATGGCGACCCGTGCAGCTACAAGAAATGGATGGTTGCTAAATGTAGAGTAAGAATTTTGTTATCCGAAAAATTAGTTGTAACCCAGAAGCATGTTCAGCTATATGTCTTTAACTCATGGCTTATCTGCGTTTTGATCGGCTCATTTGCAAAGGCTTGATTTCTTATGGCGCAATTGCAGCTATAATTACAAGTGCAAGATCATTTTGATTAATCTTAACCACAAGAAACAAAACCGATAATGACGGTTGTCCTTCTCATTAATATGAGCCGCCGCACCAGAAAACCAACTATCTGCATAATGCGAAAACAAATGCGCAGATAAGCTTCGCAGTAACTGCGAAGCTGATCAGCGCTTTTGTTTTCGCTACTTCAAAATTTTCAGCCGCTAACTGTATGTCCTGGTTTGTGTCGCACCTGGTCGGAAACCCCGAAGACCGGTTTTCTCTCGCACAGGCTCATATGATATTTTGCCTACGATATTCTTGAAATGTCAATGTGATTCTTCAACACTTACGCTTAAGTCACCGTATAAGAGCATATAAGTAAAATTTAACGTATATACTGAAAATATTTGTTTCCTTAACGCTTATGTTTCTCCGCCCTTATAATCGGTCTACAAACTTGTATATCTAAGGGGACTAGAAAACGCCATACGCGTTTATATTATATCAATAGTCGAACTTTGTACTGAACATTAGAATTGTTTATAATAGCTGTAGATTAAGAAAAAATCAAATCTAGATGCATTTTAAAACTCATTTATCAAAATAGCTGCGTCAAGAGAATACATGTATGCCAAATAAGTGAAGATCATTCGCTTCATAACACAGATTTCATATATGTATAAATTGTGTACGCTATCTCCAGTTCCTCTTACAGTCTTAAAGTATAAGCTTTGTTTGCTGCTCGGTTGGTTTTGCGTCTTTGCTGGTCAGGAATAAGGCAAAGTTAATACACTATTCTATGACATAACCTTTACTGGCAGCAGCTTTACCTTATCTCACCATCTTTATCGCTACCTGTTATTCAATTCTGGGTGCATGAAGTACACTTCAAAAACAACCTACATAAGTTTAGCATCGCATTGACGCGGCGTTCACGAAGTTGTAAAACAAACTATGCATTATGAGATTTTGGCATAGTGCGATTACTTTGACTTTGCCGGTTTACCTTTGACATGAATATGTATATGTTGATAGGAATGGGTATGTTTTAACCAACGCGATTCTAATATCGTGAAAAAGGCATGCGCATATGCTTCATCCACAGTGCAGATTTTATTTTTCTTTTGGTCCTAGGGTATTTTGAGAAATCAGAAAATTATAATCGATTAAGATTCAACCCCTAAACAACATTTACTATATTTGGCCCCTCTTGGATTATACATTTGTACTAGTCTTTGTATCGACTACCCTGTTGAAAGATGCGAAATTAGTCATTCTGTTTGGCTCCAAGATGCCAAATTTATACGGTCACTGAGGAGGCTTTAAGAGCCGAAACTGCGGTATAGCCCAATCCTCTTTCTCATTAGAGGATCTCAGTTTTATTTTTATTTACAAGGCACTGGAAAATGTCTTAAGAATATATGTAACCTTGTTTCTTTTGTTTACAAAAAAAGTACAAATAGGCAATGATCAGGAAATGGCGCAATTTTTATCATGTGACATAAACCGGCACGGCCATAGTGTATGCTCGGCTTTGGCTTTAGACTGCATAGACTATGTAGGACGGGAATTCTTGATAAGATTCTGATGTGTTTATTTATTTATTTGTTTATTTATTTATTTATTTTATTTTATTTTATTTGTTTTGTATATTTTTTTCTCAATCAACAACACTGTTAGTACTAGTACTAAAGATAGCTCGTATTATCAAAATTTGAGCCGCGACGCGAGAAACCCTGGCATCGGGATTTCAAATCTGCCTGTGCATTCACAGAAGAAGGCTAGAAGATTGAAATTTCGGATTTAAGAAAAAAAGGATTTACTATCCGTGTAGCGAAAACAAAGTCGTCGATCAACTTTGCAGTTACTGCACAGCTTTCTATAGGCAGATTGTTTGTCTTCTTATGCGACACAAATAATACATTTTTATTCGAATTAACCTTTATCGAGTTACATCATATTAAACGCTCGTAACCCTTAAACCGTATACAGTCAAAATCATAATGCCGAATATTGCCCATAGGTCCGTAATTCGAGCTTTGGTGTGATAAACCAATACAAAAGTATAACAGAACTAAGTTAAAAAATAAGAAAGGATGAACTAAATATTAGAAATAAAGCAATGGATTCTGAATAGGATCTGTGTCGCCACATAACCAAATTCAGCCTGGCATGATCATGAGGCGGAATTAATAAAATGCGTTATATACGAATCTGAAATTATCCATGGCAAGTCATTTTAAAGAAACGATTCATTTAGAATTCTATACAATTCGAAAAGTTGCATATTGCTCTGGGAACTGACTTTGAATTAGGATTGTACTGAACCTTAATCTTATGAGGACGTAAAGGTACTATACAATGTTGTAATGATCTCCTTGTGCAACAGACTGTGGCAAAAAATGTTATTTTGAATACATTGCACGTGCGTTTATAACAAATTGAATACCAACATTATCTGAAAACATCACTTGATAAGGTTTATTGTTGCTCAAATATTGTCTTGAAAAGGTGCGGGCTGTTTTAAGACCCCCGTTATGTTTATGGGGTTTTAATTTTCCCAGATTGTTCTACTTAAATCCTCATTTATTCCAGCTCTGTACTAGACGTTCCAGACTGAGCCAAAAAGTATGACTGACCTCTATCAACTCCTTGAGGCAGTGGTGACATGCTGGAATTAACTCTTGGGTGGACAAATCGGACCCAAAATTGTCATCACGTGTTTCTGCATTTTTTGTGATTTCTGAGTTTGGGGGTTGCCATGTTAATCAATTCATCACGTCGCCAAATAAAGCAGCGTGATTCCAATTTTCTTACAAAATTATGCTGAATAAGTTTTAACCACACACTTTCCTTGGTTCAAATTTTATCCAATAAATTTCATGTGTTCGGTTAGGAATTTTGTTTAGTATATTAATATGGAATGATTTCTATTTTAATCAAAATATTTATTTTTTCAAAACATTTTTGTATTTTTCATAAAGCTAAATGCTTATCAGATCAATATTGTTGAAAATAAACATAAATAACATTTGAAATCTAATCATTTAATTTACTACTGAGTTTTACCTTTACCACCCTAAAACCTCCTTTTCATTATATAAAAGCGTGTTTGACGGGGTAAAGTTCTGATGGAACTTTCCATGATGTATTTACGATAAAAATAACCAATGATTAGGAAACGTTTAAGTAGACAATTGAGTCTCCCGTCAAACCACCCATTAGCTTTCATTTTTATATTGACCATTCAAATGAGCACATTAGCTAACGGTCAATGACGGTTAGACAAGAATGTGGTAGACAAACTTTTTACAGGTAAATATAGGTGCAAAACACAATGTTTGTCTAAGGAAATAGGGGTGGGCGTGGTTTATACCTTGCTTGCGGAGGAGTCAATGGAGATGAGTTCTCATAGATATATTATTAAGTTTTAACGTTTTTGTTTTATAATAATTTTTGTGTTAAAGGAATGTTTCAAGTATACAGTGTATTAACGGTGTATAGATCTACTACGCGTGATATATTGCTGGACAATAGCTGGAGGGCAATATCCGAATTAAGTTGGTTAATTGGGCTTTAACGTCCCACCAACAGCTAAGGTCATATGGAGACGGGACCTCGGTTTATAGTCCCATCCGACGGACTGGAGAAGCCCGGGATTGAACCTGCGACCCCTGGTTTACAAGGCGAGTGACATAACCGCTGCAGCACGGAGGCTTCAATATCCGAATTATTACCTGTAACATTGATAAATATACTGACGGACTTTAAAAACGCAACACTCTACATCGGTTATCATTTGCTTAAAACTGAATTAAAGTTGAACTGAAGCATAAAATAAACATAGTATCCTGAATTCTCACACCTAATACAATATTTATCCTTAAAATTGTGTTTGCTGAATTCTTTGCTTCTGCTGCTTTCTTCAACGTCATCGAGACGTTACTTTTCTGAAAAAAGCTTAATAGTGGCTACAAGAAAGGGATTTTGTGAACGCAAAACATCTCTGGTGATAGCTAGCAACCTAAAGCACAGGAAAAAGCAAAATTAACATTGGTGTTTTCTTTCAATGTCGTTTGAGGCGCTAACGTTTTTCGCTGACGTCCAACGCAAAGTGCTCAAAACACAGAGACATTCGATTACAGCATCAAACATTGTGGTACTTTTAAGTTAGTCCCATGCCTATATAATGTGTTCGAAAAATGATGAATTTCTTTCAATCGTGTGCGTAAAAATTACGTTTTTCTTGATAAACGTTAAACTGACGTAATTACCGCGTTTTTCATGCTAATAAACGCCAACCAACAGCATTCGTTTGTGTTTTGATGTTTCTTTCCAGAAAGGATGGTGGGCATTAAGAATTATTTTCGTCCCCATTGACTCATTATGCAATTTGTTTTTGTTGAATTTTGGGTAACCGTTGATTTCACGCGATGTGGCGTTAATCACGGACACTGGCATTTCGTTTTTGGTACTGAAGTTAAGCAACTAATTGTACTTTTCAGTTCAACAGATATTTTTCGGAAACATCCTGTATTCTCTGAGAAAGAATCGATAATGCAAGTGTTGCGTTTTTAAAGTCCGTGAGTATACATTAACTTCTATTTTCACCATTACATGTGGTGAAAGTGCCAACAAGTACAATGTGGTGAAATCTGTGAACATCTTTTTTTAAATTATTTTAGGCTTGGAATGCAACTCTGGAAGATAAACCGACGATAATCATATTACAAAAATTTAGAAACGCATCAATAAAATATCTAAAGTCAAAACCAATACTTAGCTAGCATAATGGCATGTGCATCAACTTATTTGAGCAATGTATTGGGCTATTCCAAACTTTTTAATATAAAAATACAACTTTTGATGAATCTCTATCGCACACTGCCGTTGTATTATTGCCATTCGTTTTGATCATCTCTTAGATGTTATGTTCAAAATGTGGAACTTTCTCTGCCCCAGTGGTAGCATTAAAACTCACCTGTTGAATGTGGAATTGTCATATTTTCATATTCCATTTTCATTTAAAATCCATTCAAAAACGCTACAACTATAATAAAAAAGACAACTGGCATCCTTTTCCAGAGAAACGTTTTCCAACTTCAGACGTCATTATCTACGTTTCATCATAACGATAAGATAATCTTTTTCTTATTTTGTTTCGTTTTTTGAATTACTGATATCATCAATATTGTACTTTTCACTTGCAAAGACTTGTTTTTAGCTCCAAAAAGTTGAGAAAAAATGTATAAACTCAAGCGATTAGAATGTTGAAGTTCGGCACTTCAATCGTAATCAATCTAACGCTTGTCTTTTTTAACTCACAGAAATACGTCTAAATCATTAAACGCATGTAAACAACAGTTCGGAATGCTACGGACATCATCAATTAGACTAATATACGCTGTATTCTTACCAATACATGTGAGACAGCCCACGATGAATTTAAAGTGAGTTCATTAAGAAAAAGCAATCGAGTCTGTGCATTTAATTGAAAACAAAGGGAACGGCCAAATATCTAAACCAACTTGCCAAAGAAAACAAAATAAAAATACGTAGGAGATTCATTTGCCAATGCAAAAGTGGTGCATTCTGCAAGAAAACATGTTGATCGAAAGGTTTAGGATTGCTGTGGCCTATGATCTATCTTCTTCAAAGCGAGCTAGGCATTGACATGTTCTAATATACTTGCAGAGCACTGAAACAAATCAAAACCTGCCATCTGATAAATTAACAGTATGCCTTATCAGAAATAATAAAGGAAGGCTAGACTCAAAAATTCGAAACGTGCCGGGTAAACGGCTTAGTCTAGCTGGGGTGTAAGCGTTGTAGGACAATGACTTCACAAAATCCGAGGATTGTTTCCTTTTTACTTTGGCACTAGCTTGATATTTACAAAAATATTCTAAATTCGACACCGTGACCTACACCTACAAATAAATTCATCGAAAGTCGGAGGTTTGTCTATGCGCAAAGTTACTGCAGATCTGATCTGCGCCTTGGTTTTCGCTACATGGATAATACCATTTATGCCCTTCATAATCAAACATTTTAAGCTTCTAGCCATCTTCTGTGACTGAACATACCGGTTTATGTCGGACCTGGTCGGAAACCCCGACGAACGGTTTTCTGGCGTCGCGGTCCCAAAAGTGATGTTAATTAGATGTTAACGAGTATTAATTAAGCCAGTCATTAGAAAAATCAAACACGTTAATTGAGATTCAATCTGACGTACACAACGACCCATGCAGCTACTGGAAATGGATGGATGCTAAATGTAGAGTAGGAATTTTGTTATTCAAACATTTTATTGTAACCCAGCAACACGTTCAGTTACATGTCTGTAAATCGCAGCTTATCTTCGCTCTGGTTGGTTTTTATGCAAAGATTTGATTTCTTATGGCGTAATTACAACTATAATTACAAGCTAATTACGATTGTGGTTTTCAACTGTTTAATGTTATGTAAGATCATTTTGTTTCATTTTAACCACAAGAAACAAAGCCGATACTGACGGCTGTCCTGCCTGTCCTTCTCAATATTATGATATTTTGTATGTGCGATTCTTGAAATGACAGTGTGATTCTTCAACACCTACAGTTATGCTTATAGTCATTTTAAAATGCCGAACAAGTAACTAATTGTAGTGAACCACTGCAGAAGGTGAGGGTGAGGTTATGGTTAAGCCGCCCGTAATTTTATATTTACTGATCGTTCTGAGGCGATACTTATGTGGTGGTTCTGGTTTATGTCTTGGTGTTGAATTTTCATATTTTGGTTATGTTTGGGTAACTGAGTGCCCACTTATCGGCTTACGATACGTTTTCGAAAAAAAAAAAAAAAAAAAAACAAAGCAAGGAGCAACTAGTTGTTTAAGACAAGTTCTGTTGTATTATCAGTATTTACTTACATATTTATGTATTTCGCTCTACAATGCTAATGAATAGGTTACGCCATGTTGGTAACTTTATAGTTCTCATTCCATAGTGATTATTATAAATGCATGTTATATTACGCATTATCTTCACATTCAGCAATAATGTTTAGCTATTTAAGTCACCATAAACACATATAAGAACATATAAAAATAGCATTAAACGCATATATTATACTGAAAATATTTGTTTCCTTAACGCTTATTTTTCCCGCCTTTATATAAAAATCGACCTACAAACGTGTATATCTAAGGGACAGAAAATCGCCATTACAACAATTGAACGTTATTCTCTTTTATATTAAGGCGTCAGGGATTTATCATTGCAATTTCTCATATTATGGATTAAAAGTCGAACTTTGTAATGAACGTTGAAATTGTTTACAATAGCTGTAGATTAAGAAAAAAATCAAATCTAGATGCATTTTAAAAATCATTTATCAAAGTAGCTGGTTCATAAGAAAATATGCCAAATAAGTTAACA
Organism: Rugalucina vietnamica; assembly: GCA_964017185.1. Taxonomy (NCBI): domain Eukaryota; kingdom Metazoa; phylum Mollusca; class Bivalvia; order Lucinida; family Lucinidae; genus Rugalucina; species Rugalucina vietnamica. Next base: position 13,573,386 of record OZ024884.1, read on the forward strand.
CCATTCGCGTCATATTTTAAGGAAATGTTCAAAAAATGTTTGTATACTATCTCCAATTCTTTTATTTTGGCAGTCTGAAAGTTTTTTTGCTGCTCGGTAGATTTTGCGTTTTTGCTGGTCAGGAAAAAGGCAAAGTTTATATGGTTAAATACACTATTCTATTACATGATGTATCCTGGCAGCATCTTTACCTTACATGTATCTCATCATGTTTATCGCTACCTGTTATTCAATTTTGGTGCAGGAAGTGCACTTCAAAAACAACCTACATAAGTTCAGTATCGCGTCGACACAACATTCAAGGATAATGAGATGTGTGTATTACTTTGACCGTGTCGGCTTACCTTTTACATAGATATGCATTTGTTGATCGGAATGGGTATGTTTTCAACAATGCGAGTCTAATATCGTGAACATCGGGAAAACATGTCCGTGCAATAAATACCCCTGAACCCCACTTGTATATAGTAAAACTGGGGTTTGCAGGGGTATACCTATTTTTCTTATTTTTGCTCTAAAACATAGATTGTGGGTACTCGTTAGAACAGCCTCGCGGTTCTAACGTGTACCCACAATCTATGTTTTGAGCAAAAATAAGAAAAATATCAAAAAATTTCCAGTGAAAATTTTCATTTTCACAACAATTTTTTTTCTGTATATTGCATGGACGTGTTTTCGTAATGAAAAAGACATGTTCACGCCACGTGCTTCACAAGGCACTGGAAAATATCTGTAGAAAACATGTAGCCCTTTTTCTCTTGTTTACAAAACTTAATCACGTGAGATAAACCGGCAGGGCCAAAGTGTATTTACTACATATAGCTCGGCTTCGGCTTTAAACTGAAGATTGAACGAGTGTAGCTACTATGTAGAACGGGAATTCTGATGATTTTTTTTCTAAATCAAAAACACACGTTTAGTACTAGAGATAAATCATATTATTAAAATTTGAAGCGCAACGCGAGACACCCTGGCATCGAGATTTCCGACAAGGTCTGACACAAATCTGCCTGTGCGTTCACAGAAAAAAGCTAGGCTATACAGTCACAGAAGCTTGAAATTTCGGATTTAAGACGAAAAGACATTGCACTATCCGTGTAGCGAAACCCGAGGCCCTGATCAGCTTTGTAGTTACTGCACCGCTGAATGTCTTTGATTTCGCTTACTATGGACAAGACTGTTGGTTTGCTGATGCGGCGGCTCAAATGAAATATGTTTTATTCGAATTAACCTTTATCGAGTTACATCATAAGCGCGCTAAACCCCCAACCCGTATACGGTCAAAATCGTAATGACGAATATCGTTCATAGGTCCGTAATTCTAGCTTTGGTACGATAAGCGTACAACAGAACTAGAAGTTAGAAAGTTAAAAAGGCTGACAGAACTAAATACCATAAATAAATGCAATGGGCCCATAATATGATTTATGTCGTCACGTAACAAAATTCAGTCTGGCATGATCATAAGACGAAATGAATAAAGAGATGCCTATTTGAATTCGAAATTATCCAAGTCATTTAGAACATACGACCCATAAATGAATTCTATACAATTCGAAAGGTTACATATTGCGCTGGGGACCGACTTTAAATGGATTGATTTCAGCCTTAATCTTATACGATATGAGGACGTAAAGGTTTTCCAATACACTATACAGCTGTATGTGTAATCTCTATGCTACTCTCTTTCTCCCTCTCTCTCTCTCTCTACGCCAGTTCATGGGTATGTTATAATGGTGAAAACGCATAAAGCTCAGCTTAAAGTTAGCTAGCATCACAACGCAGAGAGACTAGCTAGATAAATGTAGTCTTGCATAATAAAAACGAATGAATATACATTAGGCTGTAATCAACCAAGTCATTTATAAGATCCTTTTAGAGAATTCAATAGACTTGTATAGGTTATATTATGCGCTAGGGACTAGCATTAAAGTAGAATGTATTAAGCCATAATCCATTTCGAAAACTTGCCCATGCAGTGATTTTTTAAGTTGTAAAAAAAAAAAACTTTCAGTAGAAAAATCTTTGATATTTTTCTTATTTTTGCTCAAAACATAGATTGTGGGTACTCGTTAGAACCTATATTTTGGAGCAATAATAAGAAAAATATGTATACCCCTGCATACCCCAGTTTTACTATATAGAAGTGGGGTTTACGGGGGTATTCATTGCACGGACATGTTTTCCTGATGCTCTCGCTAGTGCTACGGCAATACGAGTATGTGGTGTAAATAGAATTAAAACTGAGATCCTTTATCGTGTGACGTGAACACTACTTACCATTGGTCATATATAAGTATCAATTAAACGTCTTTGTGGCTCACCTGTGAAATGTGATGAGCTGCTGTGTTTGCCATACAATGACCAAAACTGATGATGAAATGATAATTTATTATTAAGTAATATAATAAGCACGGCTTGTTAGGAAACATTTGTTAACTTAAGTTAAGATCAAATTGTTCTTCAGGGAATCTAACTAAATCTCTGAGATATTTTTACCGTGACTCTGGAAACGTTTTTTTTTTTTTTTTTTTTTTTTTTTTTCATAAAATATCCCCTTTGTTGGGAACATTAAAACCTGTTTACAAACAGATAGATCTATAATTTACGTATCTACCTGTATCTCGATACAGTTTAAGTCTTTTATCAAACTACTTCGTCAAGAGAAGTTTACTTTAAGTCGGTTTGTTTTCTCCTTTGTCAAGTCTCATAGATTTTATTGATGACAGAATTACTTTCGCTGTAGTTTATAGATCAACATATAAACATTTAGCTTGTTTCTGCAGCACAAAAGGATCTGCATCAACCTCAAAATACACTTAACCCATATATGACGAATTGATTCTCCCATCGTTATCCATTGGGTAAGTCCACTTTCATTTTGGGGACATCAGGTGTTATTCTATATTTTTATTCACTTTTTCGATGAATTTCCTTCAAGCAAACAGAATGGCTCCAGATTGGACGCTGCGTTTTGTTTGCCTATGTCCCACAAAAAGGAAGCTAGGCTTAAACGAGAAATAAAGCATGGCATTTTCATGCAACATCCTATAAATACTGACAGTGACGTTACCTAATCTTAGCATGATTACCTCTTAGGCTACATGTTATTATGTTATTCAATGCGGGATGCAGAAACTACACTAAAGCCCTGTGTTTACTCTGTAACAGCATTTTGAAACATCATTCATGTGACGAATGTGTGACGTGAACAAGCTTATTATCAAGGAGGACGTGGCATTGGCTTTTATAAATTTTACAGAGGCATCCATATATTTTCTAAAATTATCATGGCGTTTTTGTTCACAGGGGAGCAACTGAAAGGAGGCACTAATCAAAAATGACACAAACATCCACGCATTAGATTTTACTAACACTCAAGAGCTGTTACAATACAAATTAGAGTAACTTTTAAATTATCGGTTAATACAATGCTCAATATGGGATCGAGGGACATGAGCTAAAAATATTTTGCAATTATCGTTTGTTTGATCGAAACTTGAATGGCATGCATTTTGCAAAAAAAAAAAAAAAAAAATAAATAAATAAAAAAATAAAATAAACATGAAAGAGAGTACTAAGTCTCTCTGGCTCCATGTTGCCAGGCTTTTAGGGCCATCCTACGTGCTTCATAATATGAACAAACGCGTAGGATAAACCTTAAACCCCGGCAACATGGAACCAGAGAGAGATTAATTCGTTTTTATATATTTCTGTTACAAATTTTATGCAAAATGACGGGATGCGATGCTTTTGAATGCTTATGACTAAGATAGGTCACATATTGTTCTAGACACTGATATTGTATATATTCTATTAAACCATATCATTGTGTTATATGAAGAAATAGGGCCTACTCATATACTTTAGAGCTGTATGTGTTTAGATGTATGAGAGACAAGATCGGCAATCGGATAAATCAATCAAATTTACTGTTGCGCGTTTCATTTCCCAAAGTACGAGGGGTGGCCCGGTAAATCGTGAACATTGTTGATATTTTCATTATTTGACGCCCTATTGCCATTAAACTTTTCAAATACCTTCCGCAATTCAAATTCAGTAAAAAGAGATGCATAAAAGTAAAGTATAAGTTTATGTACAACTTGTAAAATGTGCATGGTTGATTAGGTCAGTGTATGCGAACCCGGCGCAACCCAAACAAACACATTTAAATACCCTTCTGTGTGTTCAATAAAGTAATATTTTTCAGCCGTTTCAATGTTTAGCGCCGAAACGAGCTGTCTGCTCATAGCAACATTCTTTTAACATCACCAGAGAAAATTTCGAATGTTACATATTTTGAAAATGGCACACATTTAAATGTTGTCTGTTAAACTTACAACCTAATGAAATGGCGACATTAGACGAAGAGAAAGCGTGACGAACGGCAATCCAGTTCTGTGTGCAGACTTTTATGACAAATGATTCATTTAAGCATCTGAAAAGCACAAACATATACAGTGGTATTTCGAGGAGCCTTGTTTTTAAATTAGAGATGAGTGGACAGAAAGTACACAACATGGACGGAAACCATTCATGAATGTCCGTAACGTTCTTTCCGCAAATGAAATATTATTTTCAGTGTAAACGTTTTCAGGGCAGAGAGAAGTTCATGTAAGCGATTCAACAGGCCGTAACATAGTCTATGGTTCAGTGATATGTTTTAAAAGCTGGTACAAACATCGCTTGTGTATAGCACACAACGGAGCGTACCTCTATAAAGAGTAAACGGTAAGTACATGTAGTACATGAAGTTGACGCATAACAGTAGAAGACGTCGTCAGCGTGCACCGGGTCTGCATGACTTGTAGTTTTGTATTGTGTTTTGAGATTGTATTCGTAGGTGTATTTTTCTGAAATTTTGTATGCATACCCAGAACATGTGTACGTAATATATTTGTAAATTGGAAGCCTGTGCATTGAATTGTTTTATACAGCCAGCACAGTACACGATTTACTGGGTCACCTTTCGTAGTTTTCTGCTTCAAAACAAAGTTTTGTCACGTGCGCCATCTGCCTGTTTTCAAGCAAGACAATTACGTTATACGTATATTCCTTATGGTCTAATCAAAGTTTTATTGCCATATTCGGCACTATTATCGACACTTTCATCAAAAACTACAAAATTCCATAGTCCCTTGAAGCTCAATTACGCTTGGGCGAAATATCTCGTATGACGCTTATTGATGTTTGACCCATTAAAAGTTGTGTCATTTACTTGACTCATTGAATGTGTGAATGTGCCCTTCGTCATTTGCTCATTTCTAGCTGTTTAGCTCACTGAGGCTTATGATGAGTTTATTGTATAGGAAAGAGCACACCCGCGTCCCTTCTTATGTCATCCGTCCACAGTCATTATCAAAATATGAAAATGTAAAGGTAGCGCATTTACACTTCCACGCATTATGTTATAATGTCATCATGTAAACATGTCGTGGGAAAAGTCACATTGGTTCCGTATTCCGTTAGCTTACCTCAGTCGGTCACGGGGAGGAGACAATAAACAGTGCAAGGATTATAAACAACTGTCCGTGATTGTATGATACTGTTCTATGTAGCTACAAGATATATTCCGCAATCATAAGCGAAGCTTCACGAAGCTTTGTTGTATAATATGTCTGGAACGGCTTCCGTTTCTATCCATAAGAAGGTGAACTAGTCAGAGCATTTAGATCATAAACTAAGATTAATGGGTTTGTCTTATTCCGGAAATGGCTAAATGTGATATATACTTATATATCGGACGTCACTTTATAGCGTGGGAGGCGACCAGAGAAAAGTCAGAGAATCAAAAGAACAAGTAAACAAATGGAAATGATGAAAACACCAAATAATAATTTGTGACGGATACAGTTACAGCTAGGTCCTGTGTGAAATCGTTTGTAATCGCTGTTCGCCTGCCTTACGCCGTAAATAATACCATGACATGCTACCGTTGGCATTTGACGTCTATGATGGAGCACTTTATTTTACTTAGGAAGGCATGAGTGATAAAATATCATTTTTCTGATATACAATACAAACATTTTTGGAGTAGTTTGTCTAAATCTGGAAGATTGCTAAACGCAATGTTCATGTACATGTATATATCGAATGTCAGTTTAATGTCAATATTAACTTATTAATATCTGTGGCAATTTATACATGACATCACAGGAATAAGCTCATGACTGAGAATCAAGATCATCCTGTGAAAGCTTATTAATAAAAATAAAACTGAGACCCTTAAAAAGCAGTGAACATATTAATGATAAAAGAGCTGGGCCATACCGCGGTTTCTGCTGCATATGCCTCTTCAGTGACCCTATGGATTTGGCGACATGGAGCCAAAGAGAATTACTGAAATACTACACTTTTTAACAGGGTAGTCGATACAAAGACTAGTTTAATCCAAATGGGAACATATATGTTAAACGTTGGTGAGAAAATAAATCTAAACCGATCATAATTTTCTGATATCTCAGAATACTCTCGCTGATCTCAAAGGACCAAAGAAAAATTTAATCTGCACTAAAATTTGTAATCCATCAGGAAACATGTCCGTGAAATGTATACCCCTTTATACCCCACCTTTATATAGTAAAATTGGGGTATGCAGGGGTATACCTATTTTTTTATTTTTGCTCCAAAACATAGATTGTGGGTACTCGTTAGAACCGCCTCCGAGGCGGTTCTAACGAGTACCCACAATCTATGTCTTGGAGCAAAAATAAGAAAAATATCAAACTTTTTCTTCTGAAAATGTTCATTTTTTACAACTTTAAAAATCTCTGTATATTACACGGAAATGTTTTCGTCATGACTGATCTTCCTGTCTAATGACACAAGGACATGCCACCGCTGCCATTAGTTTATTTCTTTTATAACTGTCTGACTCTCATTTTGTGACACATATGAGCCGCTTCGTGGGAAAACCAACAATGTGGTTTCCGAACAGGTCCGACACAAACCGGCCTGTTCAAGCACAGAAAAGAGATAGAAGCTTGGAATTTCGGATTTAAGTAAACGAGGAATTGTACTATCTGAGTAGCGAAAATAAAGGCGTGATCAGCTTCGCGGTTACCGCGAAGCTGATCTGCGCCTTTGTTTTCGCATATGCAGATTGTTGGTTTTCCCATGAGGCGGCTCATATGATACAAACATAATTAGACTAAGTATAAAGTTACTAATGCATTTATACATGTAACTGGAGTCTGTTTATTCGTCTGTTTAATTAACGAGTTGATGCTTTCCATACCAATGTGTTTTCTAAAAAAGAAAAAAAGACACACACGAAACAAAAGAAAGCAACGCGTAAATTGTGTTTGAAGAACGCAAGTTTTATAGATGAACTTTCTGCAGAACTGAGGCAATTCAATGATCTATACCTCTGAAACCTTGCGTCAGTGCTTCTAATTAGCCAATAATGCGTTTGTCGACTCAACTAGTTATTAAACAAATTGCTCAGAATATTACTTCCGTTGATACTTAGCCGTCCATTCACTGATGGATTGTTATGGCCGCGTGTCTTAACTAAGTTAATCAAAATCTTTATGATAGCTTGCTCTTGAAACTGCTGCTTGGTATGTAAGTACATGTATAACATAAGACATGATCACGTTTATGACCAATTATACGGTCTTGCAATTCCCGGAAACCCACGTGTCTATTTCTTTTTAAGACTACAAAGTTTACGAAGAATTCTCCGCTGTTTAAAGTTTGAACATAACTCATTTCCAGCATGAATAGATGCTGTCAGTACCAGTGACAAACTAAGAACACCGCGCATTGTGTATAAAACAATAGTATAAATGCACTTTCTAGCGACCTTGAGAAGTTTCAGTGATCTATAGTTCTTCTAATTGACCTATAATAACACGAGTCAACTGCTTATTAAACAGATTACTCTGAATATGACATCCAATCACTGTTGCACTGCTTTATTTTTATGCCTACTTGTACCTTTTAATCAAGATTTTTATAATAATATCATTGTTCTTGTAATTGCCGCTACTTATGTAATGACATACAAAAATAATCGCGTTTATAACCAATCATGAGAACAAAAATAATCGCGTTTATAACCAATTATGAGAACAAAAATAATCGCGTTTATAACCGATTATGAGAACAAAAATAATCGCGTTTATAACCAATTATGAGAACAAAAATCATCGCGTTTATAACCAATCATGAGAACAAAAATAATCGCGTTTATAACCAATTATGAGAACAAAAATAATCGCGTTTATAACCAATCATGAGAACAAAAATAATCGCGTTTATAACCAATTATGAGAACAAAAATAATCGCGTTTATAACCAATCATGAGAACAAAAATAATGGCGTTTATAACCAATCATGAGAACGAAAATAATCGCGTTTATAACCAGTCATGAGAACAAAAATAATCGCGTTTATAACCAATTATGAGAACAAAAATAATCGCGTTTATAACCAATCATGAGAACAAAAATAATCGCGTTTATAACCAATCATGAGAACGAAAATAATCGCGTTTATAACCAATCATGAGAACGAAAATAATCGCGTTTATAACCAGTTATGAGAACAAAAATAATCGCGTTTATAACCAGTTATGAGGTCTTGCTAACATTTTCATTTTTTCATGTTTTCCACCTCCTTTCAGTGGGCCATGTATAAGCATGTAAACTATATAACGCAACGTCATTATACTCATAACGACGTCACTAGTATCGGATTATAAAAAAAATCAATTTTATTTAATACCGTTTTATATATTAATTTTGTATTTCATATCGAATGTTAAATCAAAATGATAGCATGCTTGAAAAAGGTACCATTTACATATTTCCTTTGCCGAAAGATTGTACATGTACAAAATAATGCATATAATGAAATGAAAATTCAAATGTCTCTGTTAAATATGGCCTTTATTTCACTCGTGAAGTTAAAATATGTATATTTCATTCCTGGCTTAGCCACTCATGAAATATAAATATTTTTCACTTCACTCGTGAAATAAAAGCCATATTTAACAGAAACATTTGAATATCCTCTATATATGAACGAAACAAGCTGCAATCGGATATATCAAATATTGCGTATTTCATTCCTAAATATAATGCTGAAGGTTTCTGCTTCAAAACAAATCTTAAAAGTCACGTACACCATATATCTTGCTTCCAAATCAAGACAAATACGTATATTCCTTATGGTCTAATCAAAGTTTTATTGCCACACTCGGAAATATTATCGACACTTTCACCGAAAGCCGCAAATCATAGTCCTTTGAATCTCAATTAAGCTTGGGTGAATTTTTTTCTATGATGCTAATTGGTGTTTGACCTATAGTGGTGTCTTTTACTTGTCTCGTGTGAGCTCGCAGTTGACGTAAGAACATTTTCATACGAAACATTTCTTCTTGTTTTGCTCCTCTGAGCCGTTCGAAGCCTTCACAATGTGATTTTCTAGTACAGCAATGGGTGCGCGCCCTTACGTCCGTCGTCTGTCCATCATTTACATTAAAACTTTAACATTTAATTCATCGCGTACCAGCAACCGCGTTTTACATTAATTGAATGTACGTGCATATATGAAAGGTACTGATAAACCCATATTTGACGAATGGATTTTCCCATCCTTATCATTTGGGCGAGTCCACTTCGAGTTTAAGGGGCTCCTGGAGCGATTCTAATTTTTCATCTCATTTTTCAATGAAAATCCTCTAAGCAAACAGAATAGCCCCAGATTGGACGCCGCGTTCTGCGGCGTCACATCTGGGGCTATTCTGTTTGCCTATGTCCCATAAAAGGGAAATGAGTTAATTGAATGTACGTACGTGTATATATGAAAGGTACCGATTAATATGATTGCAAGACATATATACTCCATTATTTCAAGAAACTTCACGAAGATTTAGCGTATAATATACTGGCCGACAAAAGAAACCCGACACTTTTTGATGGTGTATAAACATTTATCCTATGTCAGTTCATATTTGAGCTTTCCTGACTTCGATCTAGACATTTCAAAGTCGTTTTTGGTCCCAAACAGTTGTCTCAATTTGTAATATTGTAAAGTACTCTTCAGGCATTGGCTGCTGCAGTGGCATTGTTTGATGGATACATGTCATAGCTTATACATGTGTAGTGCAATGCTAGTCGGATATTTCGCTATCGAAATTGATTAGAAATTCGGTATGCTACGCCTGAATATGGACCATAAAAACCAAGCACTTGGGATGTTAATAGCCGGAATGTCAATCCAACGTGTTGCGTGTAACATGAACTCTCATTGGAGTATGGTAATTCATCTACGGAATCGTTATCAACGGCAGGGGAATGTCGACGACCGTCCATCCCCGTCATCAGGAAAACATGTCCGTGCAATGAATACCCCTGAAACCCCACTTTTAAATAGCAAAACTGGGGTTTACAGGGGTATACCTATTTTTTTCTTATTTTTGCACCAAAACATAGATTGTGTAGTACCCACAATCTATGTTTTGAGCAAAAATAAGAAAAATATCAAAAATCTTCTGGTGAAATTTTCAATTTCTACAGCTACAAAAAGTCTCTGTATATTGCATGGGGTTGTTTTCGTAATGGTGTCACGACGGCGAAGCGAGATCATTTGATTCAACTCACCCATGCTCGATATCGTTTCCTGCCAGTGACCCAGACTGCGAGACAGATGGTGAGCAATCATTACGGACCACTCAATGAGCACACCGTAAGACGGCGTTTACATGCATAGGGATTGCGATCCAGACGTCCGTATCTTGGACCAATACCGACACAAAGACATAGACATGTTCGTCTTGCTTGGGCTAATGCTTGCTTGCATTTATCACTCCAGCATCTTTACGATCGAGAGTAAATTTAACTTAAGACATGCGGAAGATCGCCGCGGAGTAGTTAGACGTCAAAGAGAGCGTTATACCCAGTGCTTTGTGGTAGAAGTGAACAGATTTGGAGGCGTTGAAGTAATGGTTTGTTCAGGTGTTAGTCGGGACTTTAAAACTGATCTGCATATGGTGCATTGGCGCTTGAACGCCTTGAATAATTATTATCACGATTACATTTTATGGGTTGTGACTGTTACATACATGAGAAGCAATGGTCTTGTTTTACTTCAACAAGATACTGCAAGTCCGCCTACCGTTCGCACTACAATGGATTTCCTTCATCAACAGGGTGTCGACGTACTGCCTTGTTCATCATTATATATGTTCGATGCGAAAGCGTTTTAAGTCAGTAACTTATGATTTGGGTGGCCACACTTGCTTTTGAACATAATATACATTCCTCTTCAGTGTACCTCTAAAGTAATCGTGCGATTTCTTTCCTATAATAACTATACTCCAAGTCAAAGCATCATAAACTCTTAAGATAATGTTTGCGAATTTAGTCGACAAAGCCCACCTTTGATCATGCTTAATTACTGAAAGGCGTTTAAGTGAAAAAATTGTTGCATCAAATGATCGACAAATGATTTGCCTTAAATGTCGTTGGTATAAAAAGGTACAAGTAAACCAGATTTCCATTGTGCATCTGTTTCTTGATCCCGCCCACCTTCCCCCTAGCCCCCACCTCCCCCCCAACAAAAAATAATGTCGTTTGCAGTAACCCCCAGTAAATTTCTGTGCTGTTTGAACCTTATGTATGTTTTCATATATGTATGTTTTCATATTTTAGTTAAGTTCGTGTAATTGAGTGGCCGCCTATTGGGAAATACAGCTGTACATAATCACTCGGCTTGCAATATGTTTTCTTAGTATAAATACCTAAATGTCAGTTTGTGTTTTTCTTACCTCGGTTTTTCGAGAGGGAATTTCTTTCTGACTGCGCCTTTTCCTGATCGCTGCCTACCTTTTTTGTGTGTGTTTTGTCAGTATATGTCTGGATTAGCTTCCGTTTCTGTCCGTAAGAAAGTAAACCAGTCAGTGCAACTAGACAATAAGCCAGGATCAATGTGTTTGTCTTATTCCGGAAAATGACTAAATGTGATTCATTTATCGGACGCCACGTTAAAGCGTGGGAGAGTGCGATAGTGATTAAATAAATGGTAGTTGACGACAACAATAAGAAATGATATGTGTCTGACCAAATCAGAGTCAAATCCCAATCGAGAAACCTCCATTTTTTCTGCAATGTCAATTTACTCAATATTGTGCATCTTATTGCTATAATTAATACAGTATATAATTCAGAAACAAGCGTATCCTGTGTTTGTAATTTCTGAACACACTGTGCCAAGGACCACTTATTTTTGTTGTTAAAATTGCTTTGCATCGAAATTACCTCCCTTTGAAATAAACCAATAGGAAACTTTAACCATTTCCGAAAGCTTTACCTTTAATTGTACTGAGCTTTTTTCTTTTGCCAATTGTTGGGGCCTCAACTGAAATGTGTAGCAACGCTTGCTGGTGAAAAAAAATCCAAAGGCGGGATGTTCCATTGAAACCATTGTTAATGTCGCAAAAAGGGCATTGGACCTGAATAGTTCACTCCAGTGTATTGTTCGAGCAGGAAAATTCGAGTTATTTTGAACTTAAATAAGGAATACAATAACATCTCTTCTAACTTTAAAATTGTTAATCCATAAAACTACAGTAACACTTCAAAGGTGATGTGATTTGGAAAATCGTTATTTTGACCCCTTGCATATTTTATATATATAGGGAAGTGCGGTAACACACTGTCATTAAAATCCTTAAAATTTCGCCTACCTAATGCGTAATTGATCGGACTTCAATAAATATCAAAAACTTAATAAATATTACACACCTACATGTATACCCGAAAAACAAATTAGATTAGGAAATTCGCGACGGAAAAATCAGAATCGTTTTACTGTTCTATATTACAAACATTTTTACAGTAGTTTAACGCTTTAGCGTACATGTCTAAAACAGTGCCAATCTCTGTAATGTAGCAAAATGAGCTAGTCAGGTCAGGTCAGTGCACTAAGGCCATTAGGATTATATGTGTGTTTATGTTATTCCTGGAAAAGTAATGTATATACCGGATGTCAATTCAAAACAAAAAAGACGTACATAGAGAATGACAAGATTAGAAACCAAATAGTAAATGATGAACATCAGGAAAACATATCCTTTAAATGAATACCTCCTTAAAGCCCACTTTTATATAGAAAAATTGGGGTTTGCAGGGGAATACTCAATTTTCTTATTTTTGATCGAAAACATACGGTACTCGTTAGAACCGCATCGGCGATGCAGAGGTACACGGGCATATTTTCCTTATATAGGCCCACAATGTATGTTTTGAGCAAAAATATTGGTAAAGTCGAATTTTTTCCAATGAAATTTTGAATTTTTCAGCTGAAAGAAATTATCTGTATATTGCATAGACGAGTTCTCGTAATGACAACAGGCAAACATATGAGACTTGAAACATCAGAATCAAATCCTCGTAAACGAGAAAACCATCACGAAAACTTGCCCATGCAATATACAGTGATATTTTAAGCTGTAAAACAATGAAAATTTTCATTTGAAAGTTAAGGAGCGCAGTGGCCTAGTGGTAGAGCGTCGGACTACAAATCGTGAGGTCCCGGGTTCGATCCCCACAGCGGTCACCATGTTGTGTTTTTGAGAAAGACACATTAACTCACCAGAGTACTGGTTAAAACTCAGGAAACGCTGGCTCCGTCCCGACATGACTTAAAAATTGTTGACTGGGATTTTTTATTTTTTTAAATATTTTCAATAAAATCATTGATTGTTGGTTCACGTAAGAACCGCCTCGCCGGGTTGGTCCTAACGAGTACCCACAATCTATGTTTTGCAGGGGAATACTCAATTTTCTTATTTTTGATCGAAAACATACGGTACTCGTTAGAACCGCATCGGCGATGCAGAGGTACACGGGCATATTTTCCTTATATAGGCCCACAATGTATGTTTTGAGCAAAAATATTGGTAAAGTCGAATAAGCATATTCCAGGATAAATCAGTGATACAGTCTATACCTACCTACTTCCAAAATTCAGAACCTCCTATTATTTGTTACAAATATAACAAACCAATCAGAAATACTATTTTTAATTTCAATAAACTTGTTTCTGATCTTGATATCCATGCTAATACTCCTAAGTCTTGAGATTGTAAAGATTCAAGATATGTTTATCAACCAGCTGGACATATAGTTACTGGAAATTTAAAAATAATTTCGGATTCTAGAATTCGCAAAATTGTTTCTAAAGGTCCGAAATATAGATTCCCTTCCTACATTAACTTCGACAAATGTAGAGAGGAGATTGCATCTGCATTAAATGATTTCGGTAATCGATGGTGTAAACGAGAGGGTGTTGAGGATAATGCTCTTAAAGAATGGAAAAGAAGTATCTTCACTATCGTGGATAAACGTATTAAGTTTTATTCACAAAATACTAATCTTTTACCTCCTAAACCCAAATCGTCATTTAGGCATTTGAAGCAGGGTATCCAAGAATTTCATAGAAAGTATGTCTTGGTTCCGGCAGATAAAGCCGCTAACAATGTTGTTGTCGTTTGTAGACTTCACTACGTTAACACCTTAAAACAGGAGCTTGATGGTACCAGGGCTTATCTGGAGACAGATACTGATGAGGTGTCTGTAGTTAATGCCCACTTAAACGATTTACCTGTTAAGTTTTCTGTTTGTGTAAATGAAGGCCAAGACAAACTTCCTACGATGTATTGGTTACCTAAGCTTCACAAAAGACCATACAAAGCTAGATTTATTGCAAATTCTAGCTCTTGTACTACCACTGAACTTTCTAAATTATTAACTTCCTGTCTTACTGCTATCAAATCTCATGTTATAAGATACTGTGAGACAGTGTATGAAACTTCAAATAAAAATTGGTTTTGGTCAATTAAAAATTCTGGTGAGGTGCTCAGTAAATTGAAGTGTAGAGGGTTCCGTGCGACAAGCTTGTCCACATATGATTTTTCTACTCTGTATACAACATTACCACATAATCTAATTAAAAAAAAACTTCTGGATTTGATAGAGTGGACCTTCAAAAGGGCATTAAAAAACTATGGTTCACTTTATTTGGCATGTAATGACAGAAAGGCTTTTTTCACTTCCTCTGACCAAAGTCGGTATACACTTTGGTCATGTCAGAATGTGTGCGACGCCTTATCCTATCTCCTTGATAATATTTATATTAGATTTGGGACCAAGTTATACAGACAAATTGTTGGAATTCCGATGGGTACAAATTGCGCACCTCTCGTAGCTGATTTGTTTTTATACTGCTACGAAAGAGATTTCATGGATTCTCTTAACCATGATAATCAAGCTGATGTTATCGAGGCTTTTAATTCCACATCTAGGTACCTCGATGACCTTCTGAACATTGACAACCCTTATTTTGAAGGTATGGTCAATCAAATTTATCCACCTGAACTTCAGTTAAACAAAGCCAATATCTCAGATACCGAAGTCCCCTTTTTAGATCTACATCTTTCTGTTGCAAATGGATTTGTTTCTTCTAAAATTTATGATAAGCGCGATGACTTTGATTTTGATATAGTAAATTTTCCTTTTTTGGATGGTGACGTTCCTCGTCGTGCTTCTTATGGTGTATACATTTCGCAACTTATTAGGTTTGCTAGAGTCTGCAATCATGTTACAGACTTCAACGCTCGAAATAAATGTTTAACGGCAAAACTTCTTCAACAGGGCTATCGGTATCATAAACTTCGAAAAACCTTTTCTAAATTTTATCGTAGACACTATGAATTGATTTCCAAATATAATGTTGGGTTAAAGACGCTTTTAAGTGAGGGCCTTGCGGAACCTGAATTTTATGGTGACTTGGTTTACAAATTTAAGAAACTTAAAGGAATTAACGATTTTTCTTTTCAGTTCAGAAAAATCATAACACGTTACAGACGTATAGGTTATAACTTGAATGTTATGCGACAGTCTGCATGCTTAGTTTTTAACCCAATCACGGTTGATAACTATGCTGTCTTCTTTAATTGCACGCCGGTAGGTCGGGCGTCAGACTCTATGATGGCCCCGACTTAAAGCTATTCATTTTAGTTGGTTGGGGCCGGAGCTTCTTGTCTGTTGCTTGGCCCACCGGGGTCCAACTGGTGTTTTTCTTTTGCTCCGGAGTTAGTAAGTTATTCGGCGCCCAGGGATCTCCATCGTCGGGCAGCTTACTCAATCTGTGAGTCCTGGGTTTTGATTCATCAGGATGTTTATCATGATTTATTTGTTTGTTCTTGATGATTCATTGACTAGTTAGAGATTCACCACAAGGACCAAATAACTAACTAAATGTTATGAACCATTGCAGAAGCTGAGGTTGAGGTTAGGTACCTGTAAAACCGGTTTAAGCCCGCCAGTAACTTTGTGTTACTGATCGTTCCAAGTCGATACTTCTGTAGTGGTTCTTTTTGTTTTATGTCTTGGTGTTTAATTTTTTTTTTTTTTGTGCTGTTGGCGCCTTATGTATGTTTTAATATTTTAGTTAAGTTAAGGTAACTTAGTGGCCACCTATTGGGAAAATAGCTGCTCATTCGGCTTACGATATGTTTTATCGTATAATGTACCTGATTGTTACTTTGGTTTTTTCCCACCTCGGTTTTTGGAGTGGGAATCTTTTTCTGATTGCGTCTTTTCCTGATCTTTGCCTACTTGTACCTTTTTGGAGCAAGAATACGTAAGAAAAGTAGGTATACCCCTGCATACCCCAGTTTTGCTATATAAAATGGTGTTTAAAGGGGTAGACATTTCACGGACATGTTTTCCTGATACAGGTCGAACCACCAATCTTTCTGAACTGTCAATTAACTTATTGATATCTTTGACGATGTGTATCATCAATTTACGCATGTCCATATTGTTATAAGCTTATCGTAGAGATTCAAGACTATCCTGTTTTCTCTTATCATTTTTGTAATTACGACACTTCTGTCTAATGACAACTTGACGTGCCACCGTTTGAATTTCTTCTATCATGACTTGCACTGTTCGATTCTAATTTTTGATACATAGATAACAAACATAATTGGTATTAAATTACCTACACATTAATACAGGTAACCGGAATATTCAGTTGATGCTTTCAGTACCGTGACAAATAATTCAGAAAAGAAAACGTGAAAGATGAAAAAAGGAAAGAAAACCGCAAAAGGTCCAAAGGTCAAAAGTATCAATGCACTTTCTGGAGAAATGACAAATTTCAGTGACCTACCCAACTAAAACCTAACATCAGTTCTTCTAATTGGCTCACAATAATACGTTAGCCGACTCATCTGGTTATTAAACAAATTGCTCTGAATATGACCTCCGATGATACTTAACCGTCCATTTACTGTTACACTGCTAAAACTGTGTGTCTAAAACTACCTTAATCAAGATCTTTATGGCACAATTGCTGCTGAGCATGTAATGACATTCAGGCATCACGTTTATATTCAGTCATGCGGCCTTGCAATTCTGGGAACGAAAAACGTATGTTGTGTTATAATTTGATGAATGGTTTTTAGGTAGAAAAGTTAACCGTAAAGCCTACTAGTAGGTTACATTTGCCCCGATCATCGTACGATTTTTCGGTCTACGATTTTCTCTTTTTAGAAATCGTAGGTGATCGTGGGCTACGACGTATGTGTTTACAATTCATACCAGTATCGTACGATTTCTTGATCTGCCTTAAGTCGACGTTCTGGTTTAAAAAACGCAAGGCGATCGTACGGTAGTCGTAGGTCTCTGCAGAATTTTAGTGGATATCGTACGAAGCCCGTGCGATGTCCGTACGGAGTCCCTACACGTTCTGACACAAAACGCAAGGCGGCCGTACGGTAAGCATAGGGTCTCCGAAGACTTTAAGTGGATATCGTGCGGAGTCCCTTGAACTTCTGACTGATGCCTTGGTTACATTTGGCCAACGATTAGCTTGCGATGATCGTACGATGCCAATTTTTGCATTTCCATGCGGTCTCCGCAGGGTGACCCTACGATGTCCCTACGATTCTATGACTTCCTACGATCTCCGTAGCCTCTACGATTTGTAATAGTCTGCATTGTTACAAATTTTAAAAATCGTTAGACCGTAGCCCGTAGACACGTCGTAAGTCATCATACGGGCGCCGTACGGAGAACCTGCGATTATCGTGCGGTCACCTCACGATTTTTGTATGATAGTTTGGGGACAAAAATCGTACAGCAATCGTAGGGAGTCCGCAAGGGGTCATGCCAAGTAGGTTATATTTGCACCGATCATTGGACGATTTTTCGGTCTGCGATTTTCCCCACGATATTTTAAACATCGTAGGTGATAATGGGCTACGACGTAGATGTTTACAATCCATGCTAGCATCGTACGATTTCTTGTTCTGGTTTTCTTCGATGTTCCGAGTCAGAACCCTACGGAGATCGTAGGGAAATCGTAGGGTCTCCACACACCAAGTGGAAATCGTAATGAACTCTTGCGATGTCCGTGAGGAGTCCTTACGATTTCTGACGGAGCCATTGCGGTCTCCCTACGATAGCCGTGCGATGTTAGGTGTCCGTCCGCTTTTCGTATACTACCAAACGTACAACCTCACAGTGCATCATGGCTCCACCAAAAGGAAAAGGCAAGCGGTCCTATTTAAACCAAATGGGGAAAGGCAGCCATATCCTATCAAAAATGCACAGCAATCACATGGCGGCCGCACGATAAACGTGCGGACGCCGTGTTATGTCCGTATACTGACCCCACCAGGCGGTTCTAACGAGTACCCACAATCTATGTTTTGGAGCAAAAATAAGAAAAAATAGGTATACCCCTGCATACCCCAGTTTTGCTATATAAAAGCGGGGTTTAAGGGGGTATACATTTCACGGACATGTTTTCCTGATGCTTGTCACAATTTTAGCTGATTTGAACTGAATTAAGCAAGGAGATCCGACAATACGAATTTAATTATCATTACACCAATTCAGTACACTGTAGATATAATTCAAAATCACAACTCGGCTTACGATATGTTTTCTTGGTATAATTAAGTACCTAAGTGTCATTTTAATTTCTTCTCATCCCTCGATTTTTGGAGTGGGAATTTCTTTCTGATTGCGCCATTTCCTGATCATTGCCTACTTGTACCTTCTTATGCATATTTGAAATAAAAATGTAAATTGATAAATGTTCAATTGATCCATGTTTGTAAACTTTCATTCGAAATGGACACACTAATAGCTAACCGTATCCTACAGCGCTATGTTCCAGAAATTTTAATCCAAAATCACTTGGATCGATTGCCATTGCTCTGAAAATTTCAATTAATTGAACTTTTAATTTAAATTCTATATCAGAAGAAGGATATTGTTAAACTTGCCCTATGGTGACCATCGCATTAAAGACTAGTACAGCATTATTTTTCTAAAATAGGGACATTAACATATCACAGAAATAATGTTCAAACTTTATTTGCAACCTTATTCATTATCTTGCTGAGACGAATATCTTTTCGCCGCAGTATTCATGGCGAACTTAAAGGAGATTCTTTATTTCCCTTAGGAAATTATTTCACAAATATAAAATAATATGTCATATTGTAAGAGAGGATAAAGTGTGAAAAGATTGTCTATGTCACAGAGCGTCGGAATCAACGTTCCGTATGTAGCCAGAAGCATTGCCCAATGACCGATGAAAATTATTACGTATCAAAACGTTCATATTGACAACTGTGGCTAGAACGATGTCAAATTCATCATTTAATTGTACAGTAGTGCCAGAAAATCTTTGGTACATTATATGTGAATCTAGTGGGCACCTCACGTGCAATTAACCATCACGATATGTGTGTCTTCTTCCAAATAACCTATTCCCCTTTTCACACTACATAAGGGAAAGAACATTTGGTTAAAACAGTGTGTACCTCATGTGCATGTAAGAACAACGGACTCGGAACTCGGAAGAGGATAACGTATTATGATAAAGTTAAGAAATTATTACCTAACAGAAGAATAATGAAGAAAAAGAAGAGAGAAAAAGAAGTTGAAGAAGAAGAAGAAATTGATGATGATGATGATGACGATGATGATGATGATGAATGTTTAAATGTGGTATTGATCTGTGCAAGGCATAGTTTCAATGTGAACTGAACTAGAATAAAGGTTACAAAGAAGAATTGTTTGTATGCTAACAGTACAAGTCACGGGATATTTCATCATTTGTTGATATGTGTCATATGTTTATATAAGCTTAAACCGTTGAGACACATAATTCATGGCACTAGATAAAATTCCAGTTAAAGACTGATTGAAGCAATTGGTTTTTGGTGCTTAATCTTACCAACTATCAATGGCTATTATTTTGTCAGAGCTATCTTTATTTTGACGTCATTGTGCCAGACCAACATGTTGAACCCAGTAATTCAGGACCCGTTATTTCAGCCAGCTGATGGACTACTAGTATACGACGTTTCGCGAGAATGCGTTGTGGTAAAGAGTATTAATATGACCCCTAAACATATAGAATTTTGTTTACAAGAAAAATATGACATAATAAATAAAAGTTAAAGGAACGCAGAAGTAGACTGAAAAAAAGCTGACATAGATCATTTGATATTATCCCGTTTGTGACATATGTACTGATGCTTCATGTCATTTCATGTACGTAACACATTTCTGTAATCTCACTAGCATCTCTCATTTCCTGACGCATTAGGAAGAGCTCTAGACTGATAGTATCAAAGTTTGATTCGGTCATTTGAATATAAACTCAAAACAGTTTGCATGGGTTAACACTATTTCTGAAAATGTAGCCTTGCTAATTAGTCAATGATGATTGCCTTACGAAAACATCCTGTTTCTTAATTTTGAATATTAAATTCTGTATATATTTAATGAAATATTTTGCAAATGTCTCATATGAATTGATATCAAGCAATAACGCCATTGTATTGTATTATCTTCATGTAAAACAGTGGAACACGTTAAGGCGAAAACGTATAAGGCTAAGCTTAAAGTGAACATAAATCAGAATGGAACTTGATGTGCAAGTGATAAGAGTTTCAAATTAAGTCGTGAACGCAAATAGGCATCACTTTTAATCCGCAATCAACAAATTCATTATAAGATGCAAACTGTTTTAGAATTCTAATGACTTCGATATATGTTGCGTTTTGCTGTAGGGACCGACTTTAAATAGACTGTATCATCAGGAAAACATGCCCGTGAAATGAATACCCCTTCGAATCCAACTTTTATATAGTAAAACTGGGGTTTACATGGGTATAGCTATTTATTAGCTCACCTGAGCCGAAGGCTCACAGGTGAGCTCATAGGATAGGCAGGCATCCGTCGTCCGTCGTCGTCCGTCGTCCGTCGTCCGTCCACAATTTCAAAGAAGAATATTTCTGAAGCTAGTAGGCCGATCTTGATCAAATTTAATGTGAACCATAATTGGGTTGGGGGATTGATGGCATTAGGTTTTGGAGCAGATTGTATCAAAATTGTGGTTTCCATGGCAACAGATAGGTCCCATAGACTTACAATGGGAAAAACTAAAAAAATCTTCTTCTCTGAAACCACTAGGCCCACAGCTTTGATATTTGGTATGTAGCAATGGCTAATGGTCCTCTACATAAATTGTGCCATTCATGCCCCT
This sequence comes from Rugalucina vietnamica, assembly GCA_964017185.1. Classification (NCBI taxonomy): domain Eukaryota; kingdom Metazoa; phylum Mollusca; class Bivalvia; order Lucinida; family Lucinidae; genus Rugalucina; species Rugalucina vietnamica. Next base: position 13,594,975 of record OZ024884.1, read on the forward strand.
GGGGTCAAATTTGGCCACGCCCCGGGGGTCGATAGTCTCCATAGACTTACTATGGGAAAAAAATTAAAAATATCTTCTTCTCTGAAACCACAGGGCCCACAGCTTTGATATTTGATATGTGGCAATGGCTAATGGTCCTCTACATAAATTGTGCCAGCCATGCCCCTGGGGTCAAATTTGGCCACGCCCCTGGGGGTCGATAGTCTCCATAGACTTACAATTGGAAAAAACTAAAAAAATCTTCCTCTCTGAAACCACTAGGCCCACAGCTTTGATATTTGGTATGTAGCAATGGCTAATGGTCCTCTACATAAATTGTGCCATTCATGCCCCTGGGGTCAAATTTGGCCACGCCCCGGGGGTTGATAGTCTCCATAGACTTACTATGGGAAAAAAAAATAAAAATCTTCTTCTCTGAAACCACAGGGCCCACAGCTTTGATATTTTGTACGTGGCAATGGCTAATGGTCCTCTACATAAATTGTGCCAATCATGCCCCTGTGGTCAAATTTGGCCACGCCCCGGGGGTCGATAGTCTCCATAGACCTACAATAGGAAAAAAACTAAAAAAATCTTCTTCTCTGAAACCACTAGGCCAACAGCTTTGATATTTGGTATGTAGCAATGGCTAATGGTCCTCTACATAAATTGTGCCATTCATGCCCCAGGGGTCAAATTTGGCCACGCCCCGGGGGTCGATAGTCTCCATAGACTTACTATGGGATAAAATTCAAAAATTTTCTTCTCTGAAACCACAGGGCTCACAGCTTTGATATTTTGTATGTGGCAATGGCTAATGGTCCTCTACATAAATTGTGCCAATCATGTCCCGGGGTCAAATTTGGCCACGCCCCGGGGGTCGATATTCTCCATAGTCCTACAATAGGAAAAACTAAAAAAATCTTCTTCTCTGAAACCACTAGGCCCACAGCTTTGATATTTGGTATGTAGCAATGGCTAATGGTCCTCTACATAAATTGTGCCATTCATGCCCCTGTGGTCAAATTTGGCCAGGTTCTGGAGGTTGATAGTCTCAATAGACTTGCTATGGGAAAAAAATTCAAAAATCTTCTTCTCTGAAACCACAGGGCACACAGCTTTGATATTTTGTATGTGGCAATGGCTAGTGGTCCTCTACATAAATTGTGCCAGCCATGCCCCTGGGGTCAAATTTGGCCACGCCCCGGGGGTAGATAGTCTCCATAGACTTACAATGGGAAAAACTAAAAAAAAAATATTCTCTGAAACTAAAAGGCCCAGAGCTTCTATATTTTGTATGTAGCAATGTTTGGTAGTCCCCATTATAAATTGTGCCAGTCATGCCCCTGGGTCAAATTTGGCCATGCCCCGGGGGTCAATAGTGTCCATGCATAGACTTTCATTGGTCGATTCTCAATTGATTTAAATCTCATGAGCTTACAATGTGATAAACTCTCAGGTGAGCTACAGGACCAATGGTCCTCTAGTCTTATTTTTGCTCTGGAAAACATAGATTATGGGTACTCGTTGTACCGCATCGACGAGTGTACCCACAATCAATGTTTGGAGTAAAACTAAGAAAAATACAAAAACAAACAATCTACTGAAAATGTTCACTTTTTAGCTCACCTGAGCCGAAGGCTCACAGGTGAGCTTATAGGATAGGCAGGCATCCGTCGTCCGTCGTCGTCGTCGTCCGTCGTCCGTCGTCTGTCGTCGTCCGTCGTCATCCGTCCACAATTTCAAAGAAGAATATTTCTGAAGCTAGTAGGCCGATCTTGATCAAATTTAATGTGAACCATAATTGGGTTTGGGGATTGATGGCATTAAGTTTTGGAGCAGATTGTATTAAAATTGTGGTTTCCATGGTAACAGATAGGTCCCATAGACTTACAATGGGAAAAACTAAAAAAAATCTTCTTCTCTGAAACCACTAGGCCCACAGCTTTGATATTTGGTATGTAGCAATGGCTAATGGTCCTCTACATAAATTGTGCCATTCATGCCCCTAGGGTCAAATTTGGCCACGCCCCGGGGGGTCGATAGTCTCCATAGACTTACTATGGGAAAAAAAATAAAAAATCTTCTTCTCTGAAACCACAGGGCCCACAGCTTTGATATTTGGTATGTGCCAATGGCTAATGGTCCTCTACATAAATTATGCCAGCCATGCCCCTGGGGTCAAATTTGGCCATGCCCCGGGGGTCGATAGTCATCATAGACCTACAATAGGAAAAAAACTAAAAAAATCTTCTTCTCTGAAACCACTAGGCCAACAGCTTTGATATTTGGTATGTAGCAATGGCTAATGGTCCTCTACATAAATTGTGCCATTCATGCCCCTGGGGTCAAATTTGGCCAGGCCCCGGGGGTTGATAGTCTCCATAGACTTACTATGGGAAAAAAAATAAAAATCTTCTTCTCTGAAACCACAGGGCCCACAGCTTTGATATTTTGTATGTGGCAATGGCTAATGGTCCTCTACATAAACTGTGCCAATCATGTCCCCGGGGTCAAATTTGGCCACGCCCAGGGGGTCGATAGTCTCCATAGACCTGCAATAGGAAAAACTAAAATAATCTTCTTCATTGAAACCACTAGGCCCACAGCTTTGATATTTGGTATGTAGCAATGGCTAATGGTCCTCTACATAAATTGTGCCATTCATGCCCATGGGGTCAAATTTGGCCAGGTCCCGGAGGTTGATAGTCTCAATAAACTTGCTATGGGAAAAAAAATTCAAAAATCTTCTTCTCTGAAACCACAGAGCACACAGCTTTGATATTTTGTATGTGGCAATGGCTAATGGTCCTCTACATAAATTGTGCCAGCCATGCCACTGGGGTCAAATTTGGCCACGCCCCGGGGGTAGATAGTCTCCATAGACTTACAATGGGAAAAACTAAAAAAAAACTTCTTCTCTGAAACCAAAAGGCCCAGAGCTTCTATATTTTGTATGTAGCAATGTTTGGTAGTCCCCATTATAAATTGTGCCAGTCATGCCCCTGGGTCAAATTTGGCCATGCCCCGGGGGTCAATAGTGTCCATGCATAGACTTTAATTGGTCGATTCTCAATTAATTTAAATCTCATGAGCTCTCTCAGGTGAGCTACAGGACCAATGGTCCTCTAGTTACAACTTAGGAAAATGTAGGCAATGATCAGGCGCAATCAGAAAGAAATTCCCACTCCAAAAACCGAAGTGGAAAAAAACTAAATTGACAATAAGATACTTGTACTAAGAAAACATATTGTAATCAGAGTGAGCTACTATTTCCCAATAGGCAGCCACTCGTTTGCCTAAACCTAACTAAAATATGAAACCGCACATAAGGTGCAAACAGTACAAAAACATAAAACAATAAGAACCACAACAGAAGTATCGCCTTGGAAAGATCAGTAATATAAAATTACTGGCGGGCTTAAACTAGTTTTACATGTCCATAACATCACCCTCACCTTCTGCAGTTGGTGCAATTGCATGGGCGTGTTTTCGTAAAATCTGTATACTGCATAGACGTGTTTTTGAAATATGAATCTCAATCTCATTTTAGTGCTACCACAGTACTAAGTTGTATCATCACTGTACCATGTTGTGTCATCACTGTACTATGTTGTGGCATCACTGTACTATGTTTGGCACCACAGTACTATGTTGTGGCACCACTGTACTGTGTTGTGGCACCACAGTATTATGTTGTGGCACCACTATACTATGTTGTGGCACCACTGTACTATGTTGTGGTAATACAGGATTGTTTTGTACTTTGGGACGTAGATATATACCAATACCTTTTACCAGAAACATGGCTATGCTTTTTAAAATTTATTAAGCATCATAACCGCTTCAAGGGAAAACGCTATTCTGTCCGAACGTTCAACATGAGTCATGTCAAATAATTTTATCACGTTATTTATTGGAAAATAGTGTTTCAGTCTTATTCATACTAAAAAATTAAAATTGTTGATCGGATTTTTTTTGCATTTTGAGATTCAATACGAGTCGCAATGTACAAAAATGAATTAATTGTGTTAACTGATTAGGAAATATAGCGAATAAGCTAAGGATCAACGCGTTCGTTGCTTCAGGTGTAAAATCATTTGTGCTTGGCGCTAGATTTATTTCCTACATATCTGTGTTTTCTTTCGTGAATTTTGACGTTTTTACGCTGAGTTCATACGTTTTTCTCCTTTTTTTATGCAGTTATTTTAAGTTGAAAATAAGTAGAATGTTGTGATACTGTAACAGTTTTTGTTCAACTTCAGATGTTGATCGAAATTTTTTGGCGTCAAAAAATTGAGGTATGGTCATGTGATTTTTGTTTCAAATTTACAAGCGATTTTCCATTAAAAATCGACATTTTCTTGTAATAAATTGCCTTATAAAAATTGACATTTTTATACCAGAACTAATGTCCAAGACTAGCCAAAGATACGTCCCCCCAGTAATTTTATATTACTGTTCGTTCTAAGGCGATACTTCTGTTGTGGTTCTATATGGTTGTTTTGGAGTCAATTCTTGAGCTGTTTAAACCTTATTTACGTGTTTATAGTTTTAGTTAAGTTCGGTTAACTGAGTGGCCACCTATTGGGAAATAGCTGAACACTTGGCTTATGGTGTGTTTTCTAAGTAAAAGTACCTAATTGTCAATTTGTTTTTGTTTCCACCCCGGTTTTTGGAGTGGGAATTTCTTTCTGATTACGCCTTTTCCTGATCATTGCCTACTTGATAAAAATTAAAACTGAGAACCTTTTTTCAAAAATTTTGTTTGAAAAAAAAAGCAAACCGGCTTTGTCTCGTACATTATTATTTGTCATATGCAAAACCTAATATTAGAACTAATGTCCAAGACAAACCAAAGATACTTCAAAAACTTTGTTTGAAGAAACAAGCAAACTTTTAGTTGTCATATACAAAAGTTCCAAAACCGCGTGCGCGACGTCCTGGCATTCAACAGATTGTATTAAATCATAATAATATGCCGTTGAATGACATGGGAGTTTCAAATGCATAATACAGTTTTATATAAACGATACTAGCTGCATTTGTATATATCAAATATTGCATAGTTACTTTATTCCTTAATATAAGGTTCAAGTTTTCGGCTCCAAAACAAAGCTTAAAAGTAACCTACGCCATTAATCCTGTTTCCCAGCAAGGCAATTACGTACATGTATATTCCTTATGGTCTAATCAAAGTTTCATTGGTACAAACGGAAATATTATCGACACTTTCATCGAAAACTACAAATCAGAGTCCCTTCATGCTCAATTAAGTACGGGAGAAATTTCCCCTTTGACACTAATGAATGTTTGACCTGTAAATAGAAGTGTCGTAAACTGGTCGCAGTGTGTGAACTCACCTCTGGGTGTGTGATCACTTTCATATGAAACTTTCTACTTTTGGCTAACCTATAGTGAGCTGTGCAGTCCACAAGGTTTCCATGGACAAGCGTCGTCGTCTGTCCATTGTCATAATTTACATGTAAAATATAGCAATATATAGGCATCACATTCTAGCCACCTCTATTTACATTGTACACATGTACAGACCCTAGACGATCGTAGTAGACTTTCGTCACAAAGGACCTCTGACGGTGGTAATGGGAGCCATAATGTATAGCTGCCTCAGATTTTGATAAAAATAAATGTTGGTCAAATGCTTCTGTTTTTGTATACATGTTTGCTGGTAGTCCATAGTTTATGATATTGATAAAGAAGTAGTGCTTTATTTTTGGGTTAAAATGGGCATATTTGGTATTAAACATATAGAAAAATAGAAAAGTATTTATTTAACATTGTTCCCCCCGAGTCCCAAGAAATCCCTTTGCATATGAATGTATTGTCATATTATACATAATATATGTGAATGGCGTTCTGGGACTCGGGGGTGAACAGTACCCTACAGCCCAAAATGTTATCTCAGTACTAGAGCCCAAGTATGTGAAAGTGTTTTTGACTTAAAATTAAAAAGAAAACAAAACAGCAATTAAGTTGTATGCCATAAGTACAAGAAATGGATATATACATTTGTTTCCAAAATTAACCCCAATCTGTTTGATTTATAACCACTTTTTACGTTCCATTCCCCAGAAAATGAGGGTACTATATATTCTGTGGAACAAACTTTTGTAATCATTCTATACTAATATTGTCCACTTGTTTACACGGCCAATAACCTCTTGCACCACAAACAGTAACCTTGTTGGACTGTTTTCCTATTTTTTTTTAAATGTATTAACTTCCAAATCAACAACTTTTCAGTCAGGTCGGTACGATGCCACCACTGTCTAGGTATTAGCCAGTACCATGGGAACGTAAAATGTCTTTGTCATTGGTACAATACAGTGACGTTAAATATCAAATCACCAACTTTAAGGGTGTTTACTCAATTTTCCATTCATTCTCAAAAAAACTACATTTGCTCATTATATTACGTTAGGCATCAAAACAAGAATCTTTCAGTTCTTTAATGAAAGTGAATCTAAATAGAGGTCCTGGGTTTGATCCAATCGTGGGGAGCCGTGCTGTGCCTGAGACACACTACACCCCCCCCCCTCCCCGAGTACTTGGTACAAGAAGTAATACGTGGCTCAATCCCAAAATGATTGAAAAACTGTACCTATTAAAGGATGCTCGGCAATAATCTAATCGAATCAAAAGTAACTTTTATGATTATAATCTCTTCGACACAACCATTATACTGCCAAGCCAAGTTCTGTTTGCGGGTGTGCCTGGAGTTTTTTTCTCTGGGTTCTCATGTTTTCGTCCACCTACTGATTGGTCAATCTCATACGAGCTGAAATAATCTTGAAATGGACATTAAAGCGAATCAGAAAAATAAATACATTGGAGGCCGTGTTGTAACAGGTTTATACAGGTAAATAAATATTCATGCAAGGTTGCTCAGTGTGACCAAGTTTTGTCACAATGGGCCGTGTCTGGAGATAATGTTTTTGGTTAAGATCAAACTCTAATCAAGCTGTGCAAGACATAGAAGATGGATTGAAGTTTTGTTAATTAATGACACAATTCTGAGTTGCTGGCTGGCCATCCCTGATCTGGGTATAAGGTTTTGTATATAACAGATAGCAGGTTTTTTCATGAGTTAACAGTGCCTTCACTGCCTTGTATAATGTTTGGTAGTACTTAGACAATAATATTATACAGGTAACTGCTAAAGGTTTGTACCCAAAATGTTGACGTCGTAATATTTCAATTTTATTTCAATGGCATTATGCACGTTTATCGCACTTTACACAGTGTTGCATGCACAAAATATGATACAATAGTGGAATTAAAGGAATACAAGCAAGGAAAAGCGAAAAATTTAATTTTTCTCACAAGTGAAATTTTGACCCCCACCCCTGCTAAAATCGCCTTTTTTACACTATTTCGAGGAAATAGTCCAAACTTTTAATAGTTATAGGTTCAGAATACATTGGGTTTTTGCCCTAATCATGAAATACCACCACCAGAACCTTTGAGACACTGTTATGGTATTTTGAAAACGAGGCATAAAACCCCCAAGAACGTCACCGATTCTTTTACGTTATGAACATGAATAGCACGCCCGTATCTACTGGTCAAATGCATTCATTTCATTCAAATGTACAACGGTAAATATGTTAAATATAATAACAAGAGATTTCTACTCCATTTATTAAAGACGTTTCTCGGCGTATATGTCTGGAACAACTTCCGTTTTTGTCCATAAGAAAGTGTGCAAGTCAGTGCAATTAGACCATTAGGATTAATGTGTTTGTATTATTCCGGAAAAAAGGCTAAGTTTGATGTATATGTCTGGCATAACCTCAAGGCGTAAGATATGTACACAGAGAAATATAGGATCAAAAGAGCATGTTTACAAATTAAAATAAAATGATGGAAACAACAAGAAATAAATTGCAACGGGTACAATTTTAGCCAGATCCTGAGGAAAAAGGTTTTAATTGATACTCGTCTGTCTAATGACGCCATGGCATGTCACCGTTGGCATTTGTCATCATTAAGTGGGACACTTGTTTTACCAAAAAATGCATGATCGACAAAGTCTTCATTTTATGCAAACATCTGTGCGTTTGTTTCTTGAAGTTTTTTTTTTTCATGTATAACATGTCTGTAACAGCTTCCGGTTCCGACCGTAAGAAAGTAAGCCAGTCATTGCTATTAAACAGATGGGATATGTTTTGCTGTCTGATTCAGGATAAATCATCAGGAAATGTATACCCCCACTTTATATAGAAAAACTTGGGTTTTCAGGATTAAACCTATGTTTCTTATTTTTGCTCCAAAACATACATTGTGGGTACTCGTTAGAAAATGGGGTTCAGGGGGGGGGGGACATTACACGGACATGTTTTCATGATAGCAAATAATAATTTGAGACAGACAAAGTCTGAGCTGAATCTTGTTTATTTGGAGAAACACAAACTCTTTCTGAACTGTAAATTAACTTGAAATAAACTTGATAGCATTGGTGCGACGCATCTTTAATTTCCACACGCCACCTTGGTAATAAGCTCATAATTGAGAATCAAGATGATCCTGTGTTCTCTGATAATGTTTGTAATAACTGCTCGTTTTTCTAATGACACCCTGGGGTGCCACCATTGGTATTTGTTTTTCTTTATCATGGCTTGCACTTTTTATGATTCCGATTTTGTGACATGTATGATACAAACATAATTAGACTAAGCATCAATTTACTTACGCCACCGCTGTGTCTGGTGCGGGTTCGAGCCCCGCGCTGGCCACATGTGAGACAAGCCAAGTTCAGGTGGGTGTGTCAGGAGGTTTTTCTCGGGGTTCTCCCGCTTTCGGCCCACCTACTGATTGGCCCGTCTCATATGAGCTGAAATAATCTTGAAAGGGACGTAAAACTGAATTAAAAAATACTTACGCATTCATACAGGCAGCCGGAGTCTGACTTTTTTTTTTTTTTTTTTTTTTTTTTTTTTTTGATCGTTGATGTTTTCCGTGCCCATGATTTGTTTTTCAAAAAAGAAAAAGAAAGACAAAAAGAAACAGAAGAAAGCAAGCCGTAAATAGTATAGAACATTAGAATGGGTGCACTTTCTGGACAACTGAGACGTCAGTCTAAACCCTAATGACAGGTCATTAGTTCTTCTAATTGGCCCATGAAAATGCGTTTGTCGACTCAACTAGTTTAACAAATTGCCCAGAATATGACTTCCATTGATAATTAACCGTCCATTCACGTATGCATTGCTATAAATGCGTGCCTTAAACTACCTTAATCAAGATCTTTATAATATATTTGCTATTGTTATTTCCGCTAAATATGTTATGGCATACAGACACGGTCACACTTATATCCAGTAATACGGTCTTGTAAATCTTGGAAAAGAAAGTATATTTATCATTACGAAAACTTGGCCATGCATTTCAGCTGTAAAATTGGGAAAAAAAAAGAATCATTGGGAAAAAATGATATGCATTGTATTTTTTATATTTGCTCAGAAAATAGATTGTGGGTACACGATAGGACCGCCTAGTTCTAAGGCGGTTCTAATGAGTACCTACAATCAATGTTTTGGCGGATTAGAAATACGAAAAATAAACTGCATATCCTTGTATACCCCAGTTTTATTACATAACAGTTGGGTTAAATGGGTTAAACTTTTCATGAAAATGTTTTCCTGATGTTATACTTTGAAACTAGAAAAGTAAAATGTTAGCAATAAATACAATGGTGTTTAATGTTCAAATACAGTTAACCTCAGTATAGCCCAGAAAAAAAGTCGAAGAAAAAGATGTTTACACCAAAAGATAGATATACACGCTTCCTGTTTGTGTCGATACAAAGCAAAAATGATTATCCTACTCATAATATTTGTAATTACGTACAATAAATGAAACATTTACAATGTAAACACAAGATTTAAACGCAAACACCAACTTCCGGCTTAAGAGATGAGTTCTATAGCTCCCGGACGATCGTAATCAACTTTCGTCTTAAATTTACCGGTATACGTGTAAATATGAAGTACACGCCTGTTCCTATTGGTCAAATATATATAGATTCATTCCATGCACATGTATAACGGTAAACCTGTGACGTAAGTCTACTCCAAACGTCCGGGGTCTATACATGACTGCAGCGTTTTTGGACACTTCGTTCACAATGAATGAAATAGAAACATAACCTTGTCACATGCGGTAATCATTGGCCTAAATTTAGCGAGAAGATCCGACAAAACGGATTTAATGTTCACACAACTCCAATTCTTTCACGGAACGACGACATACAATACAATTCAATAGCCCATTTCAAAATATGTACATGTATATTTCAAAGGAATTGTGAATTGATATTCATGCTTATAAATTTTTATTTCAAATGGGCATAATAACAGCTTACCGTATTCTATAGAGCTGTGTTCCAGAAATTTTAATCCAAAGTCACTTGGATATATTGCCATTGTTTTGAAATCTTTAATTGTAAATAGCCTCAAATACTGGCCAGATCAGAGATATTGTGAAATTCCCCCTATAGTTAAAATTTCATTTAGGAAATAAAACAAATCTCTAAAGATATAGAGACAAAATATTAGAAACACATTACAGAAATAAAGTCTGAATCTGTTTTCAACAATTTTCATTATCTTTCTGAGTAGAATATCCTTCTGCTACAGTATTTATAGCGTAGGATTCTCCTTATTTTCCCCAAGGAAATTATTTCACAAATATAAACTAATAAGTCATATTGTCAAAGAAGATAAAGTGTGAAATGATTATCGATGTCGCACAGCACTGGAATCGCATTTCCTTATGTAGCCAAAAGCAATGACCAATGACCGAAAACAATTGCATCAAACGTTCTTATTGCCAACTGTGGCAAGAGCAATGATCAGTTTCCCATTTATCTATGCCATAGGGTCAAAATACTGGGTGTGAATCTTTTCGTAAAGAGCTTCGGAATAGCCTTTCAATATATAGCCCAAAGCCATGACTAATGACTGAAAACAATTGTATCAAAAGTTCTTATGGCCAACTGTGGCTAGAGCAATGACCAGTTTCCCATTTAACTATGCAATAGGGTCAAAAATACTGGGTGTGAATCTTTTTTTGTAACTTTTTGAACGTCGGAATAGCCTTTCCATATGTAGCCAAAAGCACTGACCAATGACCGAACACAATTGCATCAAACGTTCTTATTGCCGGCTGTGGCTAGAGCAATGGCCGAATTCCCATTTAACTATGCAATATGGTAAAAAATACTGGGTACAATAGTGTGAACATTTTTGTAACCTGCCTACGCGCTTTTACACAATGATGTTAGATGTTCGAATTATTCTGAATCTTCGAATCAAAACATACACTTTGTCTAACATTATGACGTCTTGAAATTTTAAGCCTTATCATCATAAAGTAAACACTGGTGTCTTTCGTTTATTATTGTCTGGTTCTTCGTGTGTATTTTGCGTTTACGGAAACAACTGAGATGTCAATTTTTAAAGCCAGAATCAAATAATGACCATTCTTCTAGGAACATGCACCCTATGTATATAATAAGGGTATGTGATCTAGATTCCTTCGCCATTAACTAACAACCGCATATTTCTAGGACGGTGCATTTTTTTTCTTAGTCTCTCAAATATAATGATCAAGTTCACGTGAAAGAAGTGTAATATTATATAACCTTCCAATTTTGAAAACAAACATTATAAAATAGCAGAAAAGATGAAATTATAACTGAAAAGGAAGAAGGATGCTGCTGCTGCTGCTGCTGCTGCTGCTGCTGCTGATGATGATGATGATGATGATGATGATGATGACGACGATGATGATGATGATGATGAATACGGTCTGAACGTGTTATCGATCTTTGCAAATCCCACTATGGTGTAGATTTCAAATGAACTTTGCAAGAGCAAAGATACAGGCAACAAATAAAAATAAAACTGAGATCCTTTAAGAGTAGTGAACATATTAATGAGAAAGGAGATGGGCCATACCGCGGTTTCGACTACTTAAGCCTCTTCAGTGACCCTATATATTTCGCAAGATGGAGCAAGAGGGTAGTCGATACAAAGACTGGCATAATCCAAGCAGGGCCAAATATATAAAACGTTAGGTAGAAAATGAATCTAAACCGATATTAATTTTCTGATTTCTCAGAATACTATTGCTGATCTCAAAGGATTAAAAGGAAAATATAATCTGCACTATGAATGATGTACTGGGAGACGTTTTAGGGAGAGTCGCCGCATGACAAAACACCAGCTGCAGTAATAGCAAATAAAAAATAAAAATAAAACTGAGATACTTTAAGAGTAGTGAACATATTAATGAGAAAGGAGATGGGCCATACCGCGGTTTCGGTTACTTAAGCCTCTTCAGTTACCTTATTGATTTGGCAAGATGGGAGCAAAATAAAATTACTGTTATGTTGCAGCTTTCAACATGATAGTCCATACTAACACTAGCACAATCCAAAAGGGGCCAAATATATATATTAGACGTTATGTAGATACTGAATCTATACCGATGGTAATAAGCTGATTTCACAGAATACCATCGCTTGTCTCAAACGACCAAAATGAAAATATAATCTGCACTGTGGATGATGTGAGGGGAGACTTTTAGGGTCACCACACGGCACAACACCAGCTCGTCCAGTAATAGTGTTTTCATGGCGAATCATTGGGTATTTCATAATTCTTATATCTGTAAAGAGTATCTTTTTAAGGATAGGTGAGACACATTACTCATGAAAGTAGATAGAATTCTAGCTAAAGTCTAAATAATGCGATTAGTTTCCTGTGCTTAATCTAAGCAACTATCAATGGCTATTTTTGCCAGAACTATCCTCTACTTAACGTCATAATACCATACCAACGTGTTTAAACCTGTAATTAAGGGTCTTTAACCTTAAGCCATCATGCAAATCTACACTGGTCAAGATAAACTCTGTCTCGCCGTGATAACATCGGTTAAATAGTTCAAAGTGTATTTGGCATAATAATTTTCATGACCACAAACTTAAACCAACATGAGATATATAAACTAGAAGTTCTATAATTATCATGTAGGTCATGATATCATAAAACAGCCTGCCATTCTAAACTCTTGTCTAGAAACGGGCGACTTGACATTAACAATGCTTTCATATATCAGCTGAATAGTTATTGCCCTAAACTAGACGCGGAATCTTTTAACAAAGTGGAAAAACTTGTTTGAAAACGTGTGTGCGAGACTAAATGGGCAAATCTGAAATCTGATAACCTGAATAGAAAGGCTGACTGAGACAGTTTGACACTGTCAAAAAATAGTTTTCTAATTTTTGTTCATATTGATTGTGAGTACAGGTTAAATTAAGGACCGCACTGACGAGGCGCTTTTACATGTGATCGCCAGTTGAACACTATTTTTGTTTTTATTTAATTTTCTTTCTTTATGATTTCGAAGACGTCCCCAGGAGAAGTGGTTTTCGGCGTTGTGCCCGGTGAAAACGTTAAGTTGTGTCCCAGATAGAGTGGCGTGTCTTCATCATACTTGTCCCCAGTTAAATTTATAATCGGTGTCCCAGGAAAAGAGGTTTATCTTCATTATACTACTGTTTATTGAGCGTACCTCTCTGTCGTGCTCGTTCCCTTTCGTTCCTGTTGAAACTTAGCCGGATGGCTACCTTGTTGAGAAAGAGCTAGTCATTCTGCTCTTCGAGTGTGTTATCGGAGAATGTTTTGTTGTTTTTTATGTATTTTCTTTCCAACCCGCTGTCTATATGTTGGGACTTAAATTTAATTGCATCGATTCCTGGTCCCTCTATTCTTACTACAAATACCCACAATCTATGTTTTAGAGCCAAAAAATAAGGTATGTCCCTGTACGTACACCTCAGTTTAACGAAATATAATCGGCTGTAATGGGGTATATATTACAAAGACATGTTATCCAGATGTCCAGAAAGTATACTAAAAAGCCTACATAACCGTCAGGAAAACATATCCGTGAAATGTAAACCCCCTTTAAACCCACTGTCAAATAGTAAATTGGGGGTTTGCCAGGGTATAGCTAATTTTCTTATTTTGGATCGAAAACATAGATTGTGGGTACTCAGCGAGTCGGTTCTACCGTGTACCCACAATCAATACTCATTACGCCGATCTTAAAGTGGGTTGTAGCATTCATCATGAAAACATGTCCGTGTAAAGTATACCCCCTCAAACCCCACTTTTATATAGCAAAACTGGGGTATGCAGGGGTATACCTATTTTTTCTTATTTTTGCTCCAAAACATAGATTGTGGGTACTCGTTAGAACCGCCTTGCCGAGGCGGTTTTAACGTGTACCCACAATCTATGTTTTGAGCAAAAATAAGAAAAATATCGAAATTTTTCCAATAAAAGTTTCACTTTTTTAAGCTGAAAACAAATCTCTATATTGCATGGGCAAGTTTTCGTAATGTTGGCTTTTGTTACAATATTGCATCACTTTATACTGATATATGATTTTTCTATTCACATGAGAGTTTTACACCAACTAAATGGAAGTAGAGGAGACGGTGGGTAGGGATTTTTTTCGTTTCGCACAACACCTTCCACATACTAGGTTTGATACTATGGGTGGCTTCTTTGATCAATATAAAGAGCTTCTAGGCACGTTGTCGCCCTGTGATATGGTGCATTTGTCCTCCAGAAGCCGTTACGTATGTTACCCATTCAAACAAGAATTGTGCTCTAAGTTTGTAAAATACACTATGAATCTCTAATCTAAATTCCAAACCTAAATGTATCAATATCATCTGATGAAAGAATGTTACGGGCACATATATTGACATATTTAATCATTTTCATGCATCGATGGTGTTACGTATGTTACATTTTCAAAACAGCCTGTGTAAATGTTAATTACAGAACAGTAAGCTATTTTAATATACTTCTCTTTACGAATTTCACTTTTAATACACTACGGGTGGCTTTGTTGATCAATATAAAGATTTTCTATGCACGTTGTCGCCCAATGGTATGGTGCATTTGCCCTCCAGAAGCCGTTACGCACGTCGTATGTTACCCATTCAAAACAGAAATATACTCTAGTTTGAAAAATTGCACTATGAATCTCTAAGATAAATTCCAAACCTAAATATATTAATGTCATCTGATGAAAGAATGTTTCTGGCACATGTGTTGATACTTTTAATCACATATATGCATCGATGGTGTTACGTATACTACATTTTCAAAACAGACTGTTCAGAGTTTAATTACAGAACAGTTAGCTATTTTAATATACTTTAATTTGCACATTTATACTTTAGATACACTTGTCTAAAAGACACTTATTACTTTTCTTTTACAAACCTGAAAAAACTAATCATCCTGTCATTCCTTTGTCGAAAGTTATTGCATATAGTCCACAGTAACTCACTTCAGATTATGAAAGAAAAATGTGTTTGAAGTCAACTATGTACAGACAAGTTTGAAGAAAAGAAGAAAAATATATACAATCATCTTGTTGTAGATCAATAACATATATGCCTTCTTGAAGGTGAATGCTCACTGCTTTGCCAGAAATGTGTACTTTTGATTGGTAAATATGGTAACGTATGTAACACATAATTATCAAATATAAAAAAATCAGTTTTAATGATTTTAATGCCGATAAAATGCTCATCGCTGTATGTAATTATGATTTAGCACTAATTTAGAAATCATATAAGATATAGCAAATATTCAAGAGTGTAATCCGGTTGTCAGTGAACTTAAAGCGCGCACACCCAAACCACAAAATCCAAAAGCATGTTTTACACCATTGTTAGTATCCAGTGTTATGAAATGACATTATCAACACCGTCGGTCACTATTGCTTAAGTTACCTTTCACAAAGCTTGCCAATATTAGTAAGCAAATATCAATGCGGGTGACGACGATTTAATGGTAACGTATGTAACACATTTCATTTTTCACATAAAATTTTAGGTGTTAAAACCTAAGGAAAACAAATAGTAATAAGATATAATAATCGTCACCTTAAGATTGTTTTCGGATTTCCGGATATTGAAATGACTTGCCGGCCATACAAAAGCACAACTCTGCGCATGCTAGTTCATTTTGTCTGGGTTCGGGGCACATGTGAGACAAGCCAAGTTCTGCTTGCGCGTGTGCCAGGTGGTTTTTTTCTCGGGGTTCTCCCATTTTTGCCCCACCTACCGGTTGGCCCGTCTCATATGAGCTGAAATAATATTGAAAGGGACGTTAAACGGAACAAAAATTGTTCAGTCCTTGGTCATGAGCACTGCTTCAATATAAGTAACATTGATGTTCCAGACATTGCCTGATGCGGTTGTTTTGTTTGATTTTGAGTTGAGGCTTAACAGCCTAGCCAACAGCTATTGTCATATTGATACGTTGATTCCATTTTATGGGACTTTTGCCCGAAAATCGGATGCCATGACATCCAAACAATGCTTTAAATATAACCACCCAAATAAGCCACTACGGCTTATACGTATGGATGGTTTGATGTCAGGCTCAGACCTGAGCGGTTAACCAGTAATAAGATGGTCAGTAAGTAGCGTTTAAGCTATGCCTGGAGGCAAAAGAAGCCCATCTATTTCTTAAGGACCCGATGAGCGGGGCCCTTATTCCCACCCGACCAACCCTCTGAGGGATTCTGCTTAGGCTGATACGGTTTAGCGTTTCTGCTAAGGCTGAAAACATGTTTTTGAAGTTTTCACGTTATAAATGTGTCATTAAACGATCATGCTTTGGTGGTACATTTTCATTTGTGTAGCGCTAATGGCAACAGAACAAGTGACGGACACTATTTACACTTGAACCAGATTGCCCAGCAGAGGAACAGAATCGGAAAAATGTTTTTCGTACACCTTCTTATGTGCTGTGGGGATTGTTATCATCTGTTTGCACAAAGTAGTTTGTGTTCTCAGCAACATTCCAAGCTTTCGTTTTACCAATGCCATTGTGTGGAGTCTCACCTAAACTGCCTTATTGTGTAGTCATAACTTCTATTTTCTTGAAGATATGGAATGGTTGAGAGTCTCACCAGGACATCAAGGCTTGCTGCTAGCATCGTGCTTTTTCAGGATTTCCAGCGTGGAACCATAATGTATTGCAATCATTTGGCTAGAATAGACAGCAGCATAAAACCAAGACATCTGATTCAGATGATTGTACCGTCAGAAGCATCGTGGTTGTTATGAAAATCCGCGTATCTGTGTCTTTATTGTCTAAAGTGCAGTAACGTCATCCCTGGCAAGAAAGCATTTTCGTGTAAAAACGTATACACGTTGTTTGCACATTCTGTTTTATGTTCGGATTTCACACCGAGGGCCCTCAAGAAATTCACATTTTGTGTTATTACTGCTTTACATTGGATTTTGCCACTCCCGGGGAACTGGTGTCGCAGGGCTAGTCCTTTCTCGTTTATCCGATCTGATGGATTTACTCTACAGGTATATATCAAACACTACATCAAATCAATAGTTTCGAAAGGTAAGGAATACCACGTATATTATAAAATAAATGGGTCCAGGAGTGTGAGGATAATATCCGCATCTAGTTGGATCCAACTGTCAGTGTGATATTTGCGAAGTCTTTGTCTTCCTAAGCCATTAAATTCGCACATGTGAAAGATTCATCGTGGATCGTGGATCTTGTTCAAGGACACAACATGGCACCGAAGAGGTCGAACAACACAAACTCGCAATCAGGAGCGGACGCTTTAACGATGGGTCACCAACTCATAATATATACCTTACAGTGCCCTATATGAAAATGGTGTTACATACGTTACCATGAGCATACTGACAAGTCACCAGTGGGTCAACATATTCCAAACACCTTACTGTGTTCTATGCGAAAACCTTTGCGAGACCACTTTCATGTGAGCCGCAGCGCGCGAAAACCCCTCTTCCGACAATATTCCTTCTACACAGTCACAGAATTAAGACGCTTGAAATTTCGGATTTAAGAAGAAGTTTGAATTATCTGTATGTAGAGTAAACAAGTGTGCTGATCTGCTGTGCAGTAACTGCATCTTTTTTTCATATAGGAAGAATCTGGTTTTCGCATGAAGCGGCTCACTATATATACATTTATAATCACCAAAATGAAATCTACCCATGTTTGAATATTAAGGTGTTACATACGTTACCATGAGCATACTTGCAAGTCACAGGCTGTGTATTTTAGCACAATAAACATGTATTTATCAAAGGGTGTGTAAAATAGAACTAAATAATTTACAGAAACATATAACAGTTATTCATTTTGATATTTTTGTTGAAACGCTTTCTTTTCAAATGTTACAGCATACGGCGGTACCCTTAGGAAATGTTAAATTATTTAAATAAAATAAATTAAATATTTAATATAAGTATATGATTTTGTGTAATAGCCAAGTTGAACTATTGGTCAGTAAGAAAGGACCTATCGTTTTTTGGAATATGAAGAAAAAAATGCCAAAAACAAAAACGTTTTTGAACCCAAACCCCTATTTTCACGCCATAGATATAGAAGTAACGTTTGTAACACCGTATAATGCCTAATTTCAAATTTTAAAGATCATAAAGCATGTCCATTAAATTGTTCTAGTACGTGATATAATTAGTGTTGTTGCATGATTAAAGTGGGTGGAGCATAGTAGGTTTCGCTATTTTGTTGGTACAAATATATTTTGAACATGTAACTTATGTAACGAGCTACAGAAATATTGTGCACCACTTGCCGGGGCGACAACGTGCCTAGAACTCATCTAGGATGACCAATGGACCAATTGCATACTGCAAACAAAGTATGTGGAGGGTGTTGTGCGATTTCGTTAAATACGGTAGATACAGAATCTAGCGTCTCGCCTAAAGGCGTTAATTTAGAAATGACAACAGCATGCACACATTAGATGCGATTAACACTCTAGATTTGTAACAATACAAATTAGAGGAATTTTATCGGCTTACACAATGCTAATTTAGGTCTCACAGGACATAAAATGTAGGAGTTTGAAACTTATGACGATTGTCAGATTTTGGTTTGAACTAATCTTGAATGACTTGTACTGTACGTGCTTTATAATTTTTCCACCTCCGACGAAAGACATGCATTAGATGAAATTTCAAGGAGTCATTTTTTTTTTTCAAATGTAAAAGGCATGAACAAGCTATGTCTATTAATCATTGTACAGCAAGGGGCACGCGTCGGTCGTCTGTCAATCGTCATATTTACATGTAGCTAGGCAGATTAGTGAAAAATCGTGCATTTGGTGATACAAGCATGAAATTTGGCATGGAAGCTCAGAATGCCCAACTGTTTTGAAAAATATCGTTGTCCACGCGAAAATTCAAAATGGCGGACAAAATGGCTGCCATTTACAAAATGGCCGCCCTGAAAGACTACATATCATAGTTTGTTATCCAAAACTTCACTGCATTGACTGTTTTTTAGTTTTTTTTTGTGTCAATGTCCATGTTTAAGAACCCAAATGAACCTCAATTTTCACTTTTTTCTTAATGGCGGACAAAATGGCTGTCATTTTCAAAATGGCCGCCATGAAAGACTTGAATTACATATCGTTATCTTAAACATCACTGCATTGACCGATTTTTATGCTTTTGGTGTCTAAATATATGTTATCGAACCTATAGAATCTAAATATGCACATCGTTTTCTTTTGTTTATAATGTTTCATGACATACTTGCCAAATGTGAGGCAAAAATATCTACTTTCAATGAGCAAAAGTTGTTGTTTTATGCAACCCGTTTTCTATATATTATTCTATATTTTATAATTGCTTGATCATTTTGTGGTGAATACTGTTAGTTAACCTTTATTCATTTGCAACTGTACTATTCAGCGCATTTAATTGTTAATTTGTAACATTTACATCGTCTTTGGCATTCGCCTGCAGACAGCCATGATTTGTTTGTTTCCGCTTACAGTTGCCATTGTAGGAGTTAGTGTTGTCCATAGTATCTGCGAAGTGAAAAAATATTATTAAAACCCCATTCACTTGGAGATTCAATTTACATTTGGTGTATTGTTCAGCCCCAAATGCATCCCTTTAGTATGCTGAACCAGAGTGGGAAGTATGTCTGCTTATGACCTTAACATTTCGAACCCGACAGCATGAAAGTATACTGACTCACTGGATCTGATGGCAAGTTCATGCCTTCGAAAGACATGATTGCTGAACAATGAACTCTTCCATTATTGTAGAGCACAGTCAGACATCACACATGATATTCAAAAGCCTTGAGGCATATTAGCTACACCAGCCTTAGCCTACTATTTTGTCTGGTAATGAACCTGCCTTCTCATCACACACAAAAACTTTGTAATGTTGAACACATACTCAATGTACTTTGGATTAACTTTCTTCTGAAGTATCCTCAACACTAGCAGCTCATTTTATGGCCTTCTGAAGTTTTATATTAGTTTAAATCCCCTTTAAGATTATTTTAATTCATTTGAGACGGGCCAGTCAGTAGGTAGGGCATAAACGAGGATACCTTCAAGTAAAAACACCTGACACATCAACAAGCAGAACTTGGCTTGTCTCACATGTGCCTATTCAATCTCTAACCCAAACTGGCCACAGTGGTGAGATTATTGAAAATAAAATCAGAGGCCTTTTCAAATTGGCATGGAAGTCACCTACTCGATTTCAGAATTACAGAACATCATTCCGCAGATCAACTTTCGTGGTACTTAGCATTGTTTCTGGAAACAGTAGCTTCAATTCTATCACCATAAACGGCTAGGATCTATGATTGTATGACGCTATAGAAAACGCATCGTTTGTTTGTTTGTTTGTTTTGTTGCCATACATTTCCATAAACAGCTATGTCAACAGTGTTGTCGGGACAAAATGCAACCTTTGTAAGCAACTTCATCTTATATGTATGTAAGGTGTGACTTAACCACTTTCCCTGGCCAGTCTCAGACCTTTTAAGCGTCCAACAAGTAGTTTGTCAGTCGCTTGCCGGCGCGTTTTGCTTGGATGTACAAGCAGCCCATTTTTTTCTCACTTCCCCAATGGGTGGTTAATAGTTTGTTTCTTTTCTTCATCTTCAATCTTCATACATTTTGTCTGACTTTGTGAACGCTTCCGGTATAAGTAGAAATTAGCTGATTAAAGGCTATGGGTTTATCATTTTACCGTCAGTGATAGCAGAACGTGTACATTCAAGTACGCTATTCAACTACATTCAAACAAACATAATAATTCTATACCTAGCCTGACCATTTAAGTTCCATACATGCTGGATAACTTTTAGACTCGGCTCTCCTGCAATCACACAACCTGTCAATTTAAATGCGGGCATGAGAACAAAAAAATTAATTTCATCATTATAACATCATCATATCCAGGTAAAAGTCCATTTTTCTCTACGGTACCGAGGGTTGGACTTTCTGATAAGACTTCCTCGAGAACAACCTCTACGATCAGACCGGTTTTGAGGGTAGCTAAATCCATTCCAAGTTTCTTTTTGCCATCTTGCAATACTTCTTCCCAAGTTTTTTTTTGTCCTCCATTGTCTCTTCTGTACAGTTTGCATACTTGAGCAATTCTTCCATCGCTATGCTCCACATGCCCAAACCATCTCATCCCGCTGGTATGGTGCGAAGTACAGCATCCAAATTTTGACTGTCAAGTTTTGAGAGAAGGGAGTCTAAAGCTTTACATTACAAATAAAACAGATCATTGCCCTGCCATAACACCGGAGATGGTTAAGAGTAGTCATCGTTATGGCCCAAGTCCCTGCAGCATGAAACATGACACTTCTCGCACAGGTCGAGTACACCCGGGTCAATAGTGACAGGTTGTGGTTCGCGAGAAGGGGAAGCAGTTTGTGGGACTTTCCCCAAACTGATTTTTCAGTGTGTAATAGCAACCAATTCACAGCCACCACCAGACGCCATATCCCTAAATAGCAAATCTATGCGACCTGTTCCATAGTTCCATCCGTGACCAACCTCCACATCCATGTTGTCTGTTCCATCAATAGGTCTAGCTATGCCGCACAGTTAAAACCAGGGCCAGGACACAGGGTGTCCTTGATTCCACTACATTTATTGTGTATCCAATGCACGCAACTACCACAAACATGGCACTGATACCTACACCTGTCTTACAGACAACATATGGACCATTTCATGTGACCATATTAAATCCATTGTCAATTACACTAGACAGCATGGACATTTATGGTGCATTTATTTTAAAAGAAGGACTAATTGCACTTTCATTACACGAGATAAGGCGCAAAAAATAAAAATTTCGTTTATAATATGCTCCCATTTTACAGTCAAAACGGCGGATTGCTTTTTTCAAAGAAAAGTACAAGTAGAGACAAAACTAGCCACATTCATGATTTTTAATTGTGTTAACTGCTAAAACAATAAATCCATTGTCAATTACACTAGACAGCATGGACATTAATGGTGCATTTATTTTAAAAGAATGAATAATTTCACTTTCATTACACGAGATAAGGTGCAAAAAATAAAAAATTCGTTTATAAGATGCTCACATTTTACAATCAAAACGGCGGATTGCTTTTTTTCAAAGAAAAGTACAAGTAGAGACAAAACATAGCCACCATTATGATTTTTAATTGTGTTAACTGCTGACACAATAAATGCAAAGAGATAATCATTCAAATCACCTGAGTCTGACATATTCATATCAACTTTATACAAGTACAAATGCAACAAAACTCATTATATTCATCACATGGCTACATATAAAATGCATTATGCGCATTTAAAGCAGATGATCTCGTCTTTCAGTTTGCAAATATGTCATGACAGATGAGAGATAAAAAAACTATGTAAATATTTAGATTCTATATGTTCATTTACATATATTTAGACACCAAAAACATCAAAATCGGTCAATGCAGTGAAGTGTAAGGTGAAAAACTGTAATTTAAGCCTTCGATGGCGGCCATTTTAAAATGGCCGCCACTTTGTCCGCCATTATGAAACAAAAGTGAAAATTTAGATCCAATGGGTTCTTAAACGTGGACATTGGTACCAAAAACCTAAAAAAGCAGTGAAGTTTGGGATAGCAAACTGTGATATGTAGTCTTCCAGGGCGGCCATTTTGAAAATGGCCGCCATTTTGTCCGCCATTTCGAATTTTTGCTGGACAACGATATTTTTCAAAACAGTTGGGTATTCTGAGCCTCCATGCCGAATTTCATGCTTGTATCACCAAATGCACGATTCTTATGGAAAATTGACTTAATCTGCCTAGCTAATGTAGAATATGACAAAACAAAGGACCGCATTTCAGTGCGGTCATATATTATTTATCGTCATAGAAAGGTACAAGTAGGCAAAGATCAGGAAAAGGCGCAATCAGAAAAAAGATTCCCACTCCAAAAACCGAGGTGGGAAAAAACCAAACTAACAATCAGGTACTTATACCATGAAACAATCGTAAGCCGAATGGGCAGCTATTTTCCCAATAGGTGGCCACTCAGTTACCTTAACTTAACTAAAAATATGAAAACATACATAAGGCGCCAACAGCACAAAAAATTTTAAACACCAAGACATAAAACAAAAAGAACCAACACAGAAGTATCGACTTGGAACGATCAGTAACACAAAGTTACTGGCGGGCTTAAACCGGTTTTACATGGCCATAACCTCACCCTCAGCTTCTGCAGTGGTTCATAACATTTAGTTAGTTATTCGGTCCTCGTGGTGAATCTCTAACTAGTCAATGAATCATCAAGAACAAACAAATAAATCATGATAAACATCCTGATGAATCAAAAACCAGGACTCACAGACTGAGTAAGCTGCCCGACGATGGAGATCCCTGGGCGCCGAATAACCTACTAACTCCGGAGCAAAAGAAAAACACCAGTTGGACCCCGGTGGGCCAAGCAACAGACAAGAAGCTCCGGCCCCAACCAACTAAAATGAATAGCTTTATGTCGGGGCCATCATAGAGTCTGACGCCCGACCCACCGGCATTAGAGTCGCATTATTGAGAACATACTTATTTAAGTTAAATATATATAATAACAAGACATTTTTACTCCGTTTATTTAACAAGCTTCAGGGAGATGGTCTTTATGTGTCTGGATCAGCTTCCGTGTCTGACAGTAAGAAAGTAAGCTAGTCATCGCAATAAGACAATGAAGATCAATGTGTTTGACGTCTAATTCCGGAAAAATCGCTAATAGTGATGTATATATCGGACGTAACTTTAAAGCGTAGGAGGCGTATACAAAGAAGACAAATCATATTTATGATCTACAATTCATTGCAACATGCGATTCTTTGAAACGGAAAGAAACAGCTTTAAATCCCGGTTGGGACCAGATTGTAATTCAAACTCTTTCTAAACTGTCAATTAACTTACTTACATCTAAGGCGATGTGTATCTTAAATTTACAGTTGTCACCCTGGTAATCTGCTCATGATCAAGAAACAAAAATATCCTATTTTCTGTTATCAGTTTTGTAATTACTGCTCTTTTGTTTAATGACGCTACGGCATGTATCCGTTGGCATTAGGTTTCTTCATCAAGACTTGCACTTGCAATTTGTGACAATATGTTACAATATAATTTATGGTAACACACATAGATAGTATTAAGCTATGAATACATTTAATGCTGAAAGCCATTTCTTCATCTGTTTAATCATTTAGTTGATGCTATAAGAAAGAAAAAAAAAACAATAAAATGAAACAGAAGAAAGAAAGCTGTACACTGTGTATATGACACAAGTACGGATGCACTTTCTGGAGAACTGAGAATCTAAAGGCTCCCATCAGTTATTCTAATTTTCCTATTATAACGGGCTAGTCGACTCAACCCGATATTTCACACATCGCTCAGAAAATTACACTCGACTGATACTTAACCGTCCATTCACTGCTGTGCTGCTATAACTGTTTGTCTTAAACTACCTTAATCAAGATCTTTATGATATGATTGCTGTTGTGATTGCCGCTAAACATGTAATAGCATACAAGCATAAAACGGTCTTGTAATTATTGGAAAAAAAGTGTATTTAATATACTTTGATGAAAACTTTATCTAAGTAGAAAAATTAAACTTAAGTGCTGGCTCAGATAAAAATCATGCAGGTGACTCCACATGGTGGGTAACGGATATGGCTGATTTTCATTTGTCTGAGAGGTTTTGATGACAGAACAAGAAAAATTTTGCATGATTTTTATGTGAACCGGCACTTAAGTAATGAATGCAGTCACTGTGATGTTTAAGTTTAAATATAATTAACCTCAGTATGGCCCTGAAAAAGTTAAACAATATAGATGTTAAAACCAACAGAAAGATATACACGATTCCTGTTAGTTCCGGTACAAAGCAAAGTTAATTACCTTGCTCATATATTTGTAACATTACGACAAATAAAACATTTGCAACGTTAACACAATAATTAAACAGAAACACAAATGTCTGGTTTGAGAGATGAGGTATACATGTCCGCAGCGTTTTCGGACACTTCATTAAGGGGATGCCAATTGTTAAAATCTAATACTTGTATAATTTTACCTGTATAAAGAAAAATGACAATTTTTCCAAGGAGACTGGATATTCTTGAAACATTCTTGTATGAGTCATTCAAACATCGAATACAGATTATTTTATGCTCAAAAACTCAGCTCTAGAGGGCTCAGCAGCACGCTTATCAGCATTGGTCAAGTTACTTCCTGGTTTGATTCCGTTGTCATCTGTCTGGCATGCTGGATAAGTTTTACTAAAAGCTACCACCATAAACATGATCTCCAAAAGCCAGACTACAATCTGTGAAAGTTTGTCCACTCGGAGATGATTTCTTCTCGGGGGAAAACATGGTATTTATCATATATGCTGAAAACCTTATACAGCAGATACAGTAAATAGTATGATTTCTCCCAAAATATTGACTTTTTGTTCAAAATACTTTCACAGATTGTAGTCAAGACATTGGAGATCATGTTTACGGTGAAAGCTTTTAGTAAAATTTATCCGGCATGCCAGACGGATGACAATGGAATCAAACCAGGAAGTGACTTGAACAATGCTGATAAGCTTGCTGCTGAGCCCTCTAGAGCTGAGGTTTGGGGCATAAAAGAATATGTATTCGATGTTTGAATGACTCATACAAGAATGTGTCAAGAATGCCCAGTCTCCTTAGAAAAAATGTCATTTTTCTTTATACAGGTAAAAATTATACAAGTATTAGTTTTTGACAATTGGCATCCCCTTAACGCAAAAAGATAACATTGTCACATTTTATAGTCGGTCAGTTATTATTGAACTAAATTTAGCCAGGAGATCCGACAAAACAGATTTAATGATCGTTACACCAATTCAATCACGGAACCACGGTATACTGTAGATAAAAGTCAATTGCACAACTCAAACGCATGTTTGTAAGAAAATATGAATTGATAAACGTGCATTTGATCCATTTGGGCCAAGTTTCATTTCAAATGGATACACTAATAGCTTACCGTACTCTATTTCGCTTTGCTCCAGAAATTCTAATCCAAACTCACTTGGATCAATTGCCATGGTATTTAAAACGTTGACTTTGTGAACCACAATTTCAAATTATGATCAGTGATATTGTGAAATTTGCACTATAGTGACCATTACATTTAGAAAAATAGAATATGTCTAAAATATAAGAACGAAATATCGACAACAAATTTCATCAAGTCCGAATTTCGTTTTCAATGCTTCTCATTATCTTTCTGAGAAGGATATCCTTTCGCCACAGTATTTATAGCGTAAGAAATTCTTTATTTTCCCTAGGAAATTATTTCACATATATAAACTAATAAGTCATATTGTCAGGGAGGGGAGAATAAAGTGTGAAAAAAATTGTCAATGTCACAGAGCGTCGGAATCAAAGTTCCGTATGTGGCCAAAAGCAATGACAAATGACCGATCAAACTCTCTTTTTGACAACCATTACGAAAACACGCCCATGCAATCTACAGGAATTTTTTTGGTTGTAAAAATGAAAATTTTCACTGAAAAATTTTGATATTTTTCTTATTTTTGCCCAAAACATAGATTGTGGGTACACGTTAGAACCGCCTCGCCGAGGCGGTTCTAACGAGTACCCACAATCTATGTTTTGGAGCAAAAATAAGAAAAATAGGTAGACCCCTACATACCCCAGTTTTACTATATAAAAGTGGGGTTTAAGGGGGTATTCATTGCACGGACATGTTTTCCTGATGACTGTGGCCAGAGTAGTAACTATTTCACTATTTAAGAATACAGTAAAGTTAGAACCATAGGTTAAATCAGCGCCTGACTGTTGAGTGCCTCGTCAGTGGATCGAAATATCTGAATCGCAATCAAACCTGACTTCTTGAAATGTAACAAACAAAGTAATAAGACAGCAAAAGCGAATCGTTTCATGTTTAAAGTTTGGTTCTGTGTTTATTTCCTGCGTTCACGGAAAAAAGCCGAAGTCATGAATGGCATATTTTTCTATATTTATTTGGAAAATGTCTCAGAAGAAGTATATAGCATGTCATCTTTTCACCATTTAGAGCTAACTGATCATCTTATATAAAAAAAAGTAATGAAGTGATCGGAGACGGTGAAGCTTACTTTTAAAATATATAAAAATAAAGAATACTAAACGTGGTAGATGATGATGATGATGATGATGATGATGATGATGATCATGATCATGATCATGATGACGACGATGATGATGGTAAGGATCTTCCTTACAACAATGTAATCATCATCATCATCAGCATCATCATGTTCCCATGGTGACAGTTTATACTTATCTCCATCAAGTCAAGTTTTGGTGTAGATGTCAAAGCAAATTTAGCAAAAATAGGTTACCACAAATTGTGTACATGATGGAAATACAAGTCATTGGATATTTTATAATCTGACAATCTGTATATATCGTTTTAGCCAGAAAGAGACACATTTTTCAAGACAGTAGATAAAAATTCTAGCTAAAGTCTGAATAAAGTGATTGAATTCTGGTGCTTAATCTTAGAAACTATGAATGCCTATTATTTTGCCAACCTATCCTCATTTGAACGTCATAATGACAGACCAACGTGATAAACCCCGTAATTTAGGACCTGTAACTTAAAGTCAACTTGCATTTCTAGATTGTTTAAAAGAAACTCTGTAAAAAGAAACATAATTCACAAATGAATTTGATTTGGCACATGTGCAATTTTCACCGAAATTGTACAGTATGGCCCATCTTCTTGCTTTGAATGTTTTACTGCTTCCAAAGGATCTAACAATTGTTTTTATTTGCTATTACTGCAGCTGGTGTTGTGCCGTGTGGTGGCCCTAAAAAGTCTCCAATTACATCATCCACAGTGCAGATTATATTTTTCTTTTGATCCTATGGGATCAGTGAATATATTTGGAGTATGTCAAATATATTGTACGTTAAGAATCATCTTCTTAACAGTATTTTGATTATTTGGCCCCTTGGGAATGTTTCCTTGATTTAGACTACACATATGTAAATTCTTGAAATTGCAGCAAAATATCTGGCTTTCGCTGTCAGTTTAGTTAAGGGTCACTGATGAAGGTTCATTACCCGAAATTGTACAATATGGCCCATCTTCTCGACCGATTGATATGCTTTACTGCTTCCAAAGGATCTAACAGTTATTTTTATTTCATAAACCCAAGATAGATTGTTTTCATTTTCACTTATAAATTACATGATAGAAATTAATTGGAAGTTGTATATGAAGCCATACTTTTGTCGTTGGCCGACATTGATGAAATTTGAAACACTTCTCCTAAAAACATCAAAACATTCTGTAACAAGTCTAAGTAAATATATATATTTCGCATTTCAAAAACGTAATAGTATATGATTTAAATGATATGTTGACTAAATGTCACAATTATTATATTGTATTCATAAACTGTATATGTTACATTTTGGCTCTTCTGCTAACTGTATATTTTCAACATTCACTGTCTTCACTGTATTGCTATTGTATATTGTGGTTATAAACATTGTATTATGTTTTATACCGAATAAAGTTTTGTACTTTTGTACTTTGTATATATTGTACATATTCAAAATTTCGAAAATTGATATACATGTACAGCAACATGTTACACTTATCTTACTGACAGTTGCAAATGAAGCTATACGTATTGATGTCAGCATCAATTTATCTCATGCCAAAATTTGAGATGAATTTTATTGAATAATTTCTTTACAAAGTGTAAGTTTAATCTTGAAACGAAATTTATCAGATACAATTGTCACTTCATATAGCATGTGGGTGTTATTTCTACTCTAAGGAAATGACATGATAGATTTGCCATACTTGGAGAAAAAGTGAAAAACCCTGCATTATTTTGATCTCCCAAGCGATAAAAGCGGTGAATTCAAATGCACTCAGAAAGGTTACACACCCCGCAACGCCTTCGGGAACATAATTGTCAATTTACAAATATAATATTTTTGCAAAGAGCAAAGAAATAAAGAATAAAAAAAAAAGAGAAATTAAAGGAAAAGTCTTCGGATGCTAAGAAGAATTAGAGTTGCAAGGTTTTATTTACGCACACAGATATAAACCATAAAACTAAAAGACATATTCCATTAATGAAATTAAGTCACCCCGATCCACGTTTTTCAACCTTGAATTCGCTGTAGCATACTTCCTTTTCGCTACAACCTCATTATTGAGGCCCTACTGGGAGAGAGGGTCTTTGCTCCCTAAAATCTTAGCTCCCTGAAAAATAACTGACAATTCTCCCCAGATCCCTTAAACGTGTTTCCTCAGATTCCCACTCCATGCTCCCTAAGCCCCCCATTCATTTTTGCTTGCTCCTCATATCCCTGAAAATAAATAGACATTCTCCCCTAATCCCTGAAAATAATTGGATCCCCCACCCCCCAAAAAAATAAAGGTAAGGTCCCATTTTACAATCTGAAAATTTACTGTCGCAAATTAAAATTCTTCATTGCTGTGCTGACATTTTGTATTCTCATTCACAAAAGTGAGTTAAAGAAATGGATGAATGACATTAACGTTGACAGATACGGAAGCGTTACATCTCGCAACTTTTATGTAACCCATTAGAAATCGGAGAACACAACATTCCGTTTGAAACCTTGAAACACAAGGACACCATAGCATTACGAAAAGTTGCCCATACAATATACATAAATTTATTTCAGCTTGTAAAAATTGAAAGTTTCATTATCAAAAATGTTTCTGAGTGGGTATACATTGCACTTTTTTATGTGTACAATTTCCTTTTAGCCACAATGTACTGTATAGTGCCGTCATCAAAATCACGCAATTCCAGCTGGCATGAGAAGCACACAGGCTAGCTGGCCGATATAAATATGCATAGTAAGACAAAACTTACGCGCCATGAAACCTTCCAAACAATATGTATAAAGAAATAGTGCGAGAGCATAGGAACTAAATAAGCAGTATTGCTTCCGTTGTGATCCTATTTGATATATTCATGTTTGTTCTCAGACGAAACAAATATGTATAAGAGAAAAAAGCTAGTTCCTTCATACATTGAGTTTAAAACAACAACATATAAAGCTACTTATTTTCCGGACACAAAATAATTTGATTAGTCCAAGAAATGTTGAACTTGTCTAATCAATTGCAACATTTATCCAATTAGTTTGGTTCTAGAAGATCACATATTGTCAGCTCATATGTCTTTCCTGAAAGTTTCATTGACATCTAAGTCTCTCTATTGTATTCTGTAAGTCATCGTTAGTTCTTGATAAAGGGTGTTAACTTCCAATGCACTAAATACAGATGTGGTATGCGAAGAACTTTTGCGGCAAACGGTATATCTTTCAAATTTAATTTTTTTTATCTGTTGCGTTTTATTCCTAAAGAGTATGCACAAGTTTTCATCTTAAAAGTCACCTATAAGCCATTTATCCAGTTTCCAAAGTAAACAATTACGTATATTCCTTATGGCCTAATCAAAGTTTCATTGCTGCAAACGGAAGTATTATCGACACTTTCATCAGAGTCCCTTGAATCTCAATTACGCTTGGTGTTATTTCTCCTGTCAACGTTGGCATTTGTCGTCTTTGATGGGGCACTTTATTTTTGAGGAATGCATGAGTGACAGCATAATACTTTTTTTCTGATATAATTATAATGCAAACAATGTTTTCCTGATACTGGATAATGGCTAAAACGCAGTGGATATATGGGGTGTCAGTTTAAAGCTTAAGAGACGTAAAATATAAAATGTTGTCATTTCCTTGGCTTTTATTATTTCGAGATGAAATTCCTATAAATAATGCAGCAATATATACTACTCAAAGTTTGATAAGCATCAAAACTTTATTTGTGTCCACAGGACATACCTGTAATCTAACACCGAAATTTTGCTATACATATAAAGCAGAATCATCACTGTGCAATAATTCCATCTTTTTTTTTGCGTTGCCTACGAGCGCTTTTCGCAGACTTGCAGAAACGATGGAAACCTCTTGAAATTAAAGTCGCCATTTTTCATTGATTGTTACTTACCCTATCCAATTCTGTCATTTACCCCCTCTTACTGGTTCATTCAACTGCAAAACTGTTTTGATAATCGAAATGTCGATACTTTTGTGTCTAAAATGCACTTTTGGAAAATTTCAGAAATCTGTGATTTTGGGATAAAAACACGACTTTTTACCCATTTTTTTTCGCTTAAAACGTTGCCCTTTAGGCTGCGAGTATGGAATGGAAAACCGATTTGAGCTACGGGTATTGGTTTAGATTTTACAGCGTTTTAAAACATTTGTCATTGGACTGAACGCTTTCTTAATGGAAATTTGCATTATGTGATTAAAACATCTGACAACACATTTTTAACCAGAGGACCAATGGTCCTGTAAACGCTCACCTGAGACCTGAGATATATACATGTACCAATAAACTTGTTAGACTAGAATGGTACAATACATGTATATAACCCTAGGGCAGGGTCAGAATAACTCCTGGAGTCAATGTCTTTTTCAAATCATAAAAATTCAGTCCATTTGCCAATTAACTGCAAGTTTACATTTTAACAATTTTCTCCATTCAAATGCATGGGCGACCTTGCCGTAAAATAGGTCAAGGTCATCCCAGTGTCATGATTTATAAAAATTTTGTAGACCTCCGTTCCTTAATGCTTCATGCCAAGTTTCAAAATCATAGGCCTTCTGGTTCTGAAGAAGAAGATTTAAAAAAAAATTGCTATTTATAGCCATGGCGGCCATCTTGGTCATGTGACCTTGACCATTTATATAAAATTTCATTTCCTCTTCCTAAGGATGCTCCACATAAAGTTTGGCTTTGATTGGCTAAGCAGTTTCTGAGAAAAAGCTGTTTGAATATTATGGTCATCTACATGTATATAGCTCCGGGGCAGGGGCAGACAACCCCTGGGCCTAAAATATTTTCAAAAGCATAAATCTTCTGTCCATTTGCTCATTCCTAGCAAGTTTTCTGCCATTACATGACATTTTCCTATTTTTTTTCCAATTCCAATGCATGGGTGACCTAAGTTGACCTTGCCGTAAAATAGGTCAAGGTCATCCCAGGGTCATGATTTATATAAACTTTGTAGAGCTCTATTCCCAGATGCTTCATACCAAGTTTCAAAATCATAGACCTTCTGGTTCTGAAGAAGAAGATTTTGAAACGTTTTTGCTATTTATAGCCATGGCGGCCATCTTGTTCATGTGACCTTGACCATTTATGCAAACTTTAATTTCCTCTTCCTAAGGATGTTCCACAAAAAGTTTGGCTTTGATTGGCCTAGCGGTTTCAGAGAGGAAGATGGTTCAATATTATGGTCATATACATGTATATAGCCCCGGGGCAGGGGCAGACAACCCCCTGGGCCCAAAATATTTTCTTAAACATAAATCTTCTGTCCATTTGCTTATTTCTAGCAAGTTTTCTGCCATTCAATTACATTTTCCTATTTTTTCCCATTCCAATGCATGGGAGACCTAAGTTGACTTTGCCGTAAAATAGGTCAAGGTCATCCAAGGGTCATGATTTATACAAACTTTGTAGAGCTCCATTCCCAGATGCTTCACACCAAGTTTCAAAATCATAGGCCTTCTAGTTCTGAAGAAGAAGATTTTTAAACGTTTTTGCTATTTATAGCCAAGGCGGCCATCTTGGTCATGTGACCTTGACCATTTATATAAACTTTCATTCCCCCTTCCCAAGGACACTCCACATGAAGTTTGGCTTTGATTGGCCTTATTATAGGCTAGCGGTTTCAGAGAAGAAGATGTTTGGATATTATGGTCATATACATGTACATGTATATAGCCCCGGGGTAGGGGCAGACAACCCCCCAGGGGTTAAAATTTTCCATAAAACATTAATCTTCTGTCCATTTGCCTATTCTCAGTAAGTTTTACCCATAAAATAGCATTTTACCATTTTTTCCCATTCAAATGCATTGCAGGGGCAGACAACCCCTGTGCCTAAATTATTTTCAAAAGCATAAATCTTCTGTCCATTTGCTCATTCCTGGCAAGTTTTCTGCCATTACATGACATTTTCCTATTTTTTTCCCATTCCAATGCATGGGTGACCTAAGTTGACCTTGCCGTAAAATAGGTCAAGGTCATCCTAGGGTCATGATTTATATAAACTATGATGGGCCCGCGTCCCCGATGCTACATACCAAGTTTCGTGGAAATCGGCCCACTGGTTCTGGAGAAGAAGATTTTTAAAGGTTTTTGCTATTTATAGCCATGGCGGCCATCTTGGTCATGTGACCTGGACCATTTATATAAACTTTCTTTCCCACTTCCTAAGGATGCTCCACATGAAGTTTGGCTTTGATTGGACAAGCTGTTTCAGAGGAGAAGATCTTTGAAATTGTGGACGGACGACGGACGGACGACGGACGGACGGACGGACGGACGCCGGAGCATGGCCATCCTATAAGCTCACCGTGTGAGCCTTCGGCTCAGGTGAGCTTAAAACGCTGGCTTGAGCTAACCAGAGTGCGTATTCAAAAACGGATTTCAGTTTAATGTTTACCATGCAAACGACAACAATTTTTTCGAAAAAAAAAATTGGGTAAAGATCGTTTTTTTTATCCAAAAATCACAGATTTCTTTCTCCCCAGATCCCTAAAATATGTTTCCTCAGATCCCTACTCCCTGCACCCTTATCCTCCATTTATTTGCTTGCTCCTCAGATCCCTGACAACAAATAGTCCTACTCCCCAAATCCCTGAAAACAATTTTCCAATCTCCCTAGATCCCCAAAATCCAAGATAAGGCCCCATTATTCAATCTGAAAATTCACTGTCGCAAAACAAAATTTTATTTCACTCCTAGGCCTGTGATGGCAATTTGTATTTTAGTCTGTGCATGAGAAATCCTACAATTTGGGTTTCGACCAGGTCCGACACAAACCAGGCTGTACAGTCACAGAAGATGGTAAGAGACTGGAAATTTTGTATTTAGCAAGTAGAGGAATGGTACTGCGAAGCTGATCTGCGCCTTTGTTTTGGCTAATGCAGATCGTTGGTTTTCCCATGCAGCGGCTCATTTTTATTCATAAAAGAAATGCATAAACGGCATTAACGTTGACAGATACGGAAGCGTTACATCTCGCAACTATTATGTAACCCATTAGAAATAACAATTTTCCATTGGAGAACAGAAACATTCCGTTTGAAACCTTGAAACACAAGGACGCCATAACATTAGGAAAACTTGCCAATACGATATACAGAGATTTTTTCTCAGCTTGAAAGAATTGAAAATTTCATTTGAAAAAAATATATATATTTTTAATGTTTGCTCAAAACATTGTGGGTAGACGTTAGAACCGCCTCGCAAATTACCCATAATGTGTTTTGGAGTAAAGAAGAAAAATGTGTATACCCCTGAAACCCCCGATTTCACTGTATAATAATGGGATATGAGGGGGTATACATTGCATGGACATACTTTCATGATGTGTACAATTTGCTTTTAACTACAATGTACTGTATAGTGCACCAAAATCACGTATAAGATGCAAGCCATCATGTGTAGCACACAAGGTAGATGGCCGAGAGAAATATGCATCTTAAGGGAAAAACTTTAACATCATGAAACATTCCGGTAAGGAGACAATGCAAGTTCTTTCACACACTGAAGAACTGCAAATAAAGCTACACGCTTTCCAGACACAAAATAATTTGATTAGTCCAAGAAATATTGAACCTGTCTAATCTACTAGATAGCGTTTATCCAATTATTTGGATTCCAGGAGATCACATTCTGTCAGCTCATATGTCTTTCCTGAAAGTTTCAATGACTTCCAAGACATCCTATTGTATACTTAAGTCATCATTTACTCTTGATGCTGCTATTTGGTAGGTTCATTTGGTGTTTAGATAGGATGCCAGGATTAACTGTGTGAAAGGCAATCCGTGTAGTATCCATTTATAGCACGATATTTTTGCTTATTCGCTGCAAGTGAAAAAGTATTCAAACTTTTTTTCAAACCGCTCTTATTTATTTCCAAAAATATAAAATAAGACATATGAAAACAAAACAAATATAGGTTAGTGTACATTTTAACAAGCTACAGGGCTCTGAATGACACCTCTAAGCAACATGTTTGAAAACTAGAAAAATAATCTAATTTTCAATTCTTTCACATATACCTTCCTGAACAAACAATACAGTAACACTGACAATGTTGGACCTCAAACATACATAAATTTTCATCTTGAAGTGGATGTCATTTTTTCGACTCATTTTACAACCCTATCCCCTAACCTGAAAAGTCTGGAAAAAATCAATATTTATAAATGTGTCAAAACCATATTTGTAGGTTTAAACCTTTTCTTCTATTTTCACACAACATAGAACTTGTTCATATTTCGAATAAAAGAATGAAAAATATAGATTAGTGTTCATATAAGAGAGAACCAACAACTTCAAAATCGCCATTTAAAGCCTTTTTTTCGGCTGTTTTATTTCTTACACCCCATTTCATAAAACCACCCAAAATTTTAAAACTAGCTTACCAAAGAAAGAAATCTTAATAAAGAAGACATTGTATACATCTACTTCTGCTAAAATAAAGTCAGAGCAAGTAAGTTGTGCAATATTTAAGCTTGAGCTATCCCACCCCCTAAATTTTGCTGACAACTACAATTTTCTAAATAGTTGCATAAAATTGGGTGAAGAGGTCAATGAAGTTCCTTAGATTGACAATTTTCATGACTCGTTCAATGCATATCATCAAATATAAAATATTAGGTAAATATATGCAACCGTTTACGAGATATTCAACAAAATAAAAAACCGGAAGTTCCGAAATGTCAAATGTTAGTAGCTAAATCCTTAAAACATGGATCAGATGTAGGAAAGATTTTCGCCATGCGTCAAGCGTTAATCGAGTCTAGTTGACGCAAGCTAGATGGTCGTGGAAAATACGCATTATATGAGAACAATTTCAACGCCACTAAACCTTAAAAACAATATTCATAATGGAAGAAAAAGCGCAAGGTTCTTTATACATTGAATAAATAAGAACAACATATAAGACTACATATTTTCCAGACACAAAATAATCTGATTTGTCCAGGAAATATTGATCATGTCTAATCTATTAGATAGCGTTTATCCAATTATTGGGATTCTAGGAGATCACACCTCGTCAGCTCATATGTCTTTCCTCAAAGTTTCAATGACTTCTAAGACACCCTATTGTATTCTTAAGTCATCATTAACTATTGATACTGTGTATTGACTTTTACGGCTCCCCATTATTAAATTGTAGCTGTAAGGCATCGTTTACTTCACATTTCGAAATTACGCCCCTGCAATATATAAACATACATAACTTTCTTCAACGGTAAAATTGAATATTTGTATGAAAATTGTTCATGAGCCACGGCGTTCAGTCTGGGGCTATTCTGTTTGCTTAGATGAATTCATCAAAAACATTAATAAAATTTGAAAATCATACCTTATTCACCTAAAATGAAATGGATTCTTCCAAATTATAATAATGGGAAAGTCCGTTAGTCACTAATGATAATTAATGAGGTAAAATTATGAAGTAATTAATCGTAAACACTATTGCTATATGTGAAATGTTGTTAAACTGTTCTGATCTACCTATATACTATAATCTATGAGTTTGCTATTTAATCGTTTACATGGTAGGCAATTTGAACACATACTATTTACTGTGAAAGACTCTGTATTGCATGTTGTATAAGTTCGTCATCGTAAAATTAATTTGGCATCATTGACAAAATCGAATACAAGTATAATCTGCACATAAGACTGGATGTTCTTGAAACATTCTTGTATGAGTTATTCAAGCATCACATTCAGCAAAATTTTATGCCCAAATACTCAGCTTTAGAGTGCTCGGCAACACGCGTATCAGCAATCGTCAAGCTACTTCTTCCATTGATTCCGTTGTCATTAGTGGTACAGGCTAGTTAAATCTTAGGTACATCTATTACCATTATCTACACTTTGATGGCTACAATCTTTAAAAGTGTTTTGTCAAAGTCAATTCATGTAGTGTTATTTACTCTATATTGTGGTAACACGCTTTCAGCAAGTATGATAAATGACATGATTTCCTAAAAATGAATTTCTTTGTGGAAAACCCTTCACAGACTATTGTCAGAAAGTTGGCAATCATGCTACTGGTAATAGTTTTTTGCAAACATTTTACAAGAATGTGGGTGACAACAGCATCAAACCAGGAAGTAACTTGACAATTGCTGATAAACGTGTTGCTGAGTCATCTGAAACTTACAATTTAAGTCATTAAACAAAGTGTTTGTTATGTTTGAAAGGCCCACATAAGAATAGTTCAAGAAGAACCAGTGATTTATGACATTTTCAAGCAAACAAATTATCACTTAATCGTCATTTTTAACGAATAAAGTAACTGAATTTTTATTGCATTATTTATCAACTCTCTCTCTCTCTCTCTCTCTCTCTCTCTCTCTCTCTCTCTCTTCAGGGCTTCATTATAACAAAAGAGACACGCCCATGTAATATAGAGCTTACTAAAAGCGGTAAACATAGTTTTATTTGACGAGGGGGTTCTTACGAGTACCCACAATATACATAAACGTTTTGAGTAAAAAAAAAAAAGCTCATCCTTGTGAACCCCAGTTTTGCTTTATTAAGTGGGTTGTAAGGGGACATACTCCATATGGGCATGTTATCCTGATGAGTTTCAGGATAATAGTATCAGATAAGAGAATGATTGGATTTAAGATGGATTATGCAATTTCCTGCTGTCTTTATGATGACGCGTTTTCGCGTGTAAATGGGGGATTCTAAATTTGGCAATAATGCAAATTTTATGGAATAATTGAGCCATTACTTGTGGTCTTCATAAACATCTGTACCATTGCGTTTCTTACTTTGTCGGGTATATAAGTTCTTCTTGTATTGATTATGTTTTCCACATCGATTATAAGAGTGGGACTTCTGCCGTTCTGATTGCGCCATTACCCCGTCACTGCTTTCATTCACATACAAATGCCAAAACCAATCTGAAATTCGGCTATATATAGCACTTTCGTTTATTTCTGTAGCTAACTGTTAGCAATTAACACAGATCAGTGACATTTCATTATGGCATGATTTATATCATTCAGAATGACCATTGATCATTACTTCGTGAACGCAAGAACTAGTTGACAGACATTTTCATTTTAAAGTTTGATTGCTGTCAAATCACCCTAAGGTATTAAAATTTCGTACGTTTCAACGAATAGTACGAAATATTTGTCTTTGCGCTACGGGAGCGCACCAAAATTGTAGTGTACTTGCCTTATGCAGGGTGTATTGGTTATGTATGCACGGGTGATTTCATGAGTGAGCGATTTTACTGAGTTTGTAAAGTCAGTTTCTAGGCGGCTCTCGAAGTGGACAGTTTTGAACAAACAACGAGCTATCTACATGTACACATTCTTGCGTTTGGTTGAAAGGTATTCTCATGATGAAGACTCGGGGAAATGGCAATGACTAAGAGGCGCTTTTATGGAGAAAAGATAAGTTCGCCGACCGGCATTTTCTTTTTATATTTCACACGAATTTGCTTCGATTTTGCTTTTTGGTGTGATATTGTCAGTTTGACGTTTCACCAGTAAACTGTTCTGATTCTGATTCTGAATTATACACGTACAATGTGTGTCGTTGTACGACGTGGTAATAGTAAATGCAATACTCGTAAAAACGCATGCATATAAATATTCGTTTACACGAGCTTGGACATTTTATACGAATGTAAGTAATAGTTTATGCATAACATATACGCATACATATGTACCATTGTGAACAAGTGAATTTATTGGTAAAAAATAAATAAATAATAATAATAATAATAAACAGATATAAAAAAAAAAATAATAATAATAATAAATAAATAAATAAAAAGGTAATAAAAGAATAAATCAAATTTTAGTTTTAGACAGTGTACAGGTATGTCGAAACCAGTGTAATGTAAGGTAAGTGAAATACATAAAGAAATGAATAAATATATAAGTAAATTAGTAAATTAATAAATGAATTATTAGAGAAACATCAACAAAAGGTGTTTGGATATTGTTGTAAATGCACATTTATGATTAAAAGAGAAGAGAAAGCATATCGGAAATTTATTTCGAAATATCCTAGTCTAAAGACGATCGAAATATTCATAGTTCATTATACGGAACCCTGATCATGTACATATTGTCATTGCAGTTTAGTGAGTGAAACGTAGTATCGGCAGTACCAAGGCGACATTCCACCTAATCGGCAACACCATTGACATGAAGCGGAAATGAGGTTGTTTAGAGCCACGAGAATGTGGGTATAAGCGTTCCTGTGTCATCTGATTGCTGAATGGACTTCAACGTGAAAAAGATGAGTATATATAATGCTTCGCATATGCACATTTTAGAAAGAACAGACAGCAGACGTTTTAGAACTGAATGTTGAGAGCATGTAGTTACTGCTCCGTACGTTCAGTAACGTTACGCTACGGATACATTATTTTCAAACATGAGCAGAGAAAATAAATGATGAACATGGTCACATAAAACGACTGATGCGTGATGTTTTTATGATTATACATGTATATGATTTTAATTTCAGTTTTATGTTCAATTAATTTGAGCTTATGTATTGCTTAAACAAGTTTTTATTTGTGCATATCGAATCTTAACGTAAATATATAACAGCTATGGCAAGTGTAACATGCCCTGATTCAATTTGAAATACACTAATCACATTCTCCGACATGGTGCAACTATCCCAGAAAGTCTCTGAAAAGGTAAGTTAAGTGGAGAAACTTAATTTAAGCGAGATAATCGCGAATTTTAAATGGAAACACAGATGTTTCTTAGATGCAAAGCTACGAAATATCGGAGGTCATTAAGACGAAATGATATATTGGAGGTAAAAGTAGGCAATGATCAGGAAATCATATAATCACATTTGATAAACGAGAAAAGTTATACTATGTACGAATGTTTCAGCTCGATACAGATCGACTTCAAGATGAAAGTTCCTGACCCTGATTGATCGTTTGTGACTGTAGAGTCAGTTTGGTTAAGTGACATGATGACTAATCAATAAGATAAGTATTGTTTTGAGGAGTCTTGTTATAATATTACATTTATAAATATATCAGATAATGGTTTTACGGATGCGCAGAGGCTTCACAGATGTCACAGTGATACGAGAAAGTAGGATAAAATTATGTCAGTCAGTTGCGGAATATATTTTTTTCTCCATTTATCCGACATGCACATTTGAATTGTAGTGCTGCTAATGAGTAATTTGGCTCAAGCGTTATCGAGTAAGTATATCGTTCAGTTCTTTTATAATGAGACTAAGGCACAGAAAACCATGAAACATGTAACAATGAATTACTGTATTGCCGGAAACAAAATAAGATACGGAATCATTGATCGGCAATGTATCTCAAGTCATGTTGTTTAAAGTGGTAAAGCAATGTCAATTTGAAGGACCAGACATAATCTGACAGAAAGTCAGTGAAAGGTAAGGTAAACTTGGCGGAAGGCACTTTTTTATGCAGAAAATACATCAAAGCTACTAAAAAAGTTAGCCAAAATTCGGAATACCAGTCACAAGGAAGTGACGTTTGAATTATAATTTAACACAATGTAAGCTTAAGGCCTTTGCTATATACATCCATTCATGGTGTTTAATTTTGTCGTTGAATGAGCCGGAAACTGGCAAGGATCAGTATTTTGATATAAACACATCAAGTTCAGCATGAAAAGATTTTGTTTAGAGACACTCATTCAAGGCGAAACAAAAATGAAATTCCGCATATGAGACACAAGATGTAGGTCTTGCATTATGTTCAGATGAAACTTGCATATTGTAGTTTCGGAGAATCTGGAATCATGCATCAGATCCGTTGGCGTTCTTTTGTAGCATGAAGTGTATCGAAGCTAAACGGTAAGTTGAATATAAAGCCCCAGATGAAGGCAGTATAGACACGCAGATGATAGAGTTAAAATCAGAAGCCATGAAGCGACTGAAAATGATATATAGGCAACAAGAAAGGTTTGTGATTAGTTACTCGAAAAGGCGGGAAACACATTTTGAGCCCCGGATGAGGCTAAAAGAAGTGCCGCGGAAGAGGTAAATAACGAGTCCCGGATGGGACTAAATATTTGCCCCGGATGTGGCATGAAAGATAAGTCCCGTATGAGGATAGATGAATAAAGTTAGAATTATAGATAGCAGACGAAACTGGATGTACAATGTATTAGCACCAATAATGCTGGTGACGTGAATAAGGCGGGCACGATTAGCCCGAATTTTGAGCGGGTGATGTGGGGCCCGAGAGTGATTTGAATTTAGACTGTATAAGGAGATGCAAGTCTGAATGTTGCTTGATCAGACTGAATGAAGCTGGAAGCACATGCTTTTGAAGCTGGAAGCACATGCTTTACGTGATGCGTAAGTAAATTGGATTAGTATACAGACATTACAGAAAGCGGAACCCATAGATGAGAGAGCATATTCTTGTATTTGTAAGTTGGAGAAAGTTTTATCAAATTCGTATGAAAATATACGTACTGCAGCAGTAATGACAACGCAGCAATGACAAAGTTGTTATTCGTGTAAAATATATGATATATTGTATAGTGAAAATGGAATGCGGGTTGCACAACCCTGTTGTTCAAGCAATTTGGCAGTTGAACACATACGGTACAAACATTTTAACGATTACCGATCTGCTGCTTTTGACTAGACGTTTTCAAACGATTGGTTGATATTAGCGGTACAATTCCGCAAAAACTAACAGTTGTTCAGATAAATAGAAGAATCGGTTTTCTTTTGTACATTTTAATTCAAAGAATTTTCAGAAGAGTTTGACTATGTATTTGAATAGTCGTTTACCATGCTATCTGTTATATAATGTCTTTTTTCAGAGACTGGCTCGCAGGCTGGCGTTTACGGCAAGAATGAAAAACTACAATAAAGGAGAAAACATTGGGAAATGTGTATGTTGGACATTATCAGGAATGTTACATTATATAAGTTTAGTCAGTTGACTACGTAAAAAAAAAAAAAGACTATGATAGTGTTTGCTTTATTGTACCTCATTGGCTTAGCTTTAAATGCTAAATAATCATTTTAGAGCATATTTTGTTAGCCCGTGTGGTTTTGAGAATTTTATGTCAATGGTTGTCCGTGAGTTGGTATATTGTTTTGATGCATTTTAACAGAAGAGCGTATATTGGTAACGCCAATTGGTGCCATATGTTTATGTTCGAAACTAGTAACGTTTTATCTCGATTTAAGATATAAATTTTATATTTTGAAGTCGTTTTATGCAAGGCAATAATAATTATGGTATATATCAAATGATATTTTCTTTGCTTTATGAGCTGGGTTTTTAAATTCAAATGGGGCGATGCATTACTGCAGGATAAATGAACAGATTGTTTAAAAGAAATGATAAATTTAGAAGCATGTGTTTTTTAGTCGTTTTCACATCTTTACATTCAAGATTTTGTCATTTTTGTTAAGTGTTTATCCATGAA
This sequence comes from Rugalucina vietnamica, assembly GCA_964017185.1. Classification (NCBI taxonomy): domain Eukaryota; kingdom Metazoa; phylum Mollusca; class Bivalvia; order Lucinida; family Lucinidae; genus Rugalucina; species Rugalucina vietnamica. The sequence continues at coordinate 13,637,993 of OZ024884.1, forward strand.
TTAATAACTGAAGCTTAGAAGTAAAACGCTTGCATGAAGATGCGCACTATTATGTAATGTTGGGTTTGTGTGTTCAGTAAGAATTGTGTACCGAAGGATCTTGTATATTTTTTTGCAATATTTGTCAATTTTATGTCGTATTAGAATCTATACAAATTTTGGTCTTTTCGCGCTTCTAACATTTGTAATCTTCTAAAGTGCGCCAAAATGCATCAAACGTGTTGTTTTGTTTTGTTGCCGAAGCAAAGAAAAGACTTAAAATTTCGTACGTTTCAACAAATAGTACGAAATATTTGTCTTTGCGCTACGGGAGCGCACCAAAATTGTAGTGTACTTGCCTTATGCAGGGTGTATTGGTTATGTATGCACGGGTGATTTCATGAGTGAGCGATTTTACTGAGTTTGTAAGGTCAGTTTCTAGGCGGCTCTCGAAGTGGACAGTTTTGAACCAAAATTTGTATAGATTAGATGATCTTAAGGTGTTAGATTGCCACCTTCCCTATAGAAGGAGTATACTGCATTGCATGTAATCTACAGCCTTTTTTACCAGCTAGAAAAAATAAGGGCTAGTTGAATGTTTTTGCTGGGCGGCGGGTATTCTGTACGGGGTCAAGTAGACCTCTGGGGTCCAACTGGTGTTTTTCTTTTGCTCCGGAGTTAGTAGGTTATTCGGCGCCCAGGGATCTCCATCGTCGGGCAGCTTACTCAGTCTGTGAGTCCTGGTTTTTGATTCATCAGGATGTTTATCATGATTAATTTGTTTGTTCTTGATGATTCATTGACTAGTTAGAGATTCACCACGAGGACCGAATGAATAACTAACTAAATGTTATGAACCACTGCAGAAGCTGAGGGTGAGGTTATGGCCATGTAAAACCGGTTTAAGCCCGCCAGTAACTTTGTGTTACTGATCGTTCCAAGTCGATACTTCTGTGGTGGTTCTTTTTGTTTTATGTTTTGGTGTATAAAAATTTTTTGTGCTGTTGGCGCCTTATGTATGTTTTCATATTTTTAGTTAAGTTAAGGTAACTGAGTGGCCACCTATTGGGAAAATAGCTGCTCATTCGGCTTACGATATGTTTCATGGTATAAGTATCTGATTGTTAGTTTGGTTTTTTCCCACCTCGGTTTTTGGAGTGGGAATCTTTTTCTGATTGCGCCTTTTCCTGATCTTTGCCTACTTGTACCTCTGAAAGTGACCTTGATATTAACGTAAGCAATTCGGGCAAAATCCAGTGCCTTCAATTTGGCCTGTTTTCTCCAGGAGCAACTTCTGCTTTACCTACCCTTGACGTCAAACCAAACGCTTTACTGCTGTCACTTTCTCATGTTCACTGTTCACTTCAATAAAGTGCGCCAAAATGCTAAAGTGCGCCAAAATGCATCAAACGTGTTGTTTTGTTTTGTTGCCGAAGCAAAGAAAAGACTAGACAGCAACTTTGATAATGCGCTCGATACCGCTTTTAATACGTCAATTTTAAGTGCTTGGTAAATGAACAGATTAAAATGAACCCAGCATCTGTTAATCTTGACAATAGGTGCCCTTGACATGTCCTGGTCTTTCTTTCATCCTAACCAAGTTTACCAGAACTTTAAAACATATAGCGATAATAGCGGTACATCATGTCTTTGGCATATCTGCATACAAAATTCTAAGCAGAACAAACACCAAACAGTGTACATTACGGAAACTTGCCCATGCAATAAACAGGTTTTTTGAACTGTAGAAATAGAAATTTTAATATTTTTCACCGAGGCGGTTCTAACGAGTACCCTCAATCATTGTTTTGGAGCAAAAATAAGAAAAATAGGTATACCCCTGCATACCCCAGTTTTGCTGTATAAAACTGGGGTTCAGGGTGTATAATTACACGGCCATGTTTCCATGATGATCATACTGCATGCCAGTTCTACAAAGGCGCAGTGTTCTGAATGTCTCTAATCGTCCTTAAGAATTATTCATCTAAACAGTTTTTCTCGCTTTGTCACCAACCTTTGATCAGACATCCTGACATATTGCTTTGTAGAGTGATTGTTCAGAAATTCAAAACGTATTTTTCGATTTTGCCAAAGCGGCCGATCTCCTTCATAACGTGCACTGGATAACTGGAAATAAATTCAAAGAAAACTTTTGCCATCCCCTTATTCTTTATCGGATATTCCAAATTGGATATTGGCAAGACTAATTATATTCACCAACAAACATGATAAAACTAAATATACGAGATTACACAACAGGAGAGAACACATGGCGAAAAACAATTTTTGTATATGAACGCAAGGTATTAATGAACCAGTGTTGTTGATAATTTAAAGCAAGGAACAAACTCGCAGTTGAGCCCGCGCATGAGTTACTGCACAGCTGATCTGTGCCTTTGTTTTCGCCTATGCATGTTGATGGTTTTCTTATGCAGCGGCTCAATTAAGAATTGTCATTTTCAAAAGATAGGGGTTTATTTGCTCTGAAACTCTCCGTATAAAATGCACTATTGATACAAGAATTCAATTTTGTCAGCATACCAATAGTCCATATGAACATAAAAACACCTAAAATCTTAAACTAGCCGAATGATCAGTATATGTACCTAATATAACACGTCATCGATATTCATTAAGTGTGAAATAAATACTGTTTCTGGGAAAAAAGATCTGCAAAGGCAAACATAAAATTTTCATGTAAAGGGTTAATAATGTATGTGTAAGTAGGAATAAAAAGCCAAGGTTTGATAATAAACGACAATATTGGCAATATGAGCCAACATTCCCATAGTCTTTAAATCGCAAGCAATGCTTTGAATGGCCCACCAGTTATGAATATGGCATAATAATGGTATGACCCAATTCTATTCTTGCACATTTGCAATATATACACAAAGAATATAGAAATAGGTAACTGCAACTTACTCCAGTCAACGGAGGTATCCAATGGCAACCCCATCCCAAGACTTGTCAGGTTAAGCGGCATCGCAAGTTAGTAGATCCAGAACTAATGGAATGTGAATTCGTGAACACTTATGGCAGAGAAATTTAGTTTGAATTTTCTATCAAACCATTTTGGTCTGTTTTTCAAAGCACTGACTAGTGTCTAATGTTGTAACATTTGTTGAAAGTAAAATCTATCCTGATTAGGTTTTGTAATCTTTTTTCGTGATGGAACATCGAAAATATATATTTAAAATGAATAAAAAAATAAAGTTAATAGCTGATAGCCATTTAAGTGAGTAATTGTAAAAAGTTGATCCAAGTAATATTATCACACATACATTATCACTGATTAATATCAATCAGACTATTCCCATTTTTAGCACTAGAAAATGAAATCTCCATAAAGTTTAATAGTAATATTCCTCAACCGTTTTCAGAAAATTAGTCAAGTTAACCAAACTGCGTTTATAAAACAAAACAAAATTATGGATCACAATACAAACTTTAATGAATTTCTAATCAGGTGGAAAATTGAAGTTTCTTTAACGTAGTCTGATCAATTAAAAGATAAGTATACTTAGCTTAACAAATCAAAATTAAACATGTTACTTTTTCGTTCGGTATGTAAAAGATTTGTTTCAGGATATATACCATCAGACAATCCCCACTTAAACCCCACTTTTAATAGGCGGTTATATCAATGTTTTGAGTAAAAATGTTGATGGTATCTATTTTTTTCTGATGGAATTTAACTTTTTACAGCTGAAAAAAAGTCTCTGCACATTGCATGACAAGTTTTCTCAATGCAAAGCGCAAGAAATTCCAGCGAGAGGCTGCTGTTAATCTCCTAGTCTCTTGCGGTGATAATTCTTTTCTTATCTCAGATTTAATTAACTATTCAATAATTAAAAGATGGTAATTTTAAACATAATGAGAACAAATTTCAAACGTGTAAAATGAGATAATGTTTTTGCCATTTAATTCGGCAGTTTTAATTGCTTTGGTGTTAAGTTCTGCACCAATGCCATTGATTCGTAATATTGAATCCTTCAAGGTTACAAAGAAGCATAGACAATTATGCATACGTTTGGTTATTAAACAGATGAAAAGTTACGCATTCTAATATGCCTGTATTAAATGATAAAAACATTTAAATAGCAAGAGAATTGTAGGCCTACATTATGGCCTACATTATATTTATTATCCAAACTTGCATGGTTTTAATGTCCATGCAAAAATGTAATCGGCACCAATTAAACAATGCGGCATATAACAAATGACACATTTTACACGTCAAATATTTTTCCACGTTTCCTTATTTTTGATAATATTAAAGTCTGGTTAATTTCCACCACTTTTACAAGACCGTTAATACAAGAGATACAACATCCAATGTTTAGCTTACTCTGTTAATGTTGATAATGATAGATTTTCTTTCAGTGCCAATATCGTAAGGTGTTTGTAAACTTCTTCACATTATCGATGGATTATCATATCCAATAATAGAGGTTTCATTGATAATTCCATATCTATATACAATTTACGTTAACAAGCTTCTACAAAATATTGCTTTGTATAATAATCAGGGCAAAAGTAGGCAGTGATCAGGAAATGTCGCAATCAGAAAGAACTTCCCACTAAAAAAACCGACTTGGTAAAAACTTAATTAACAATCAGGTATTTATTCTAGGAAAGCATATTGAAAGCCGAGTGAGCAGCTATTTCCCAATAGGCGGTCACTGAGTTACCCAAACTTAACTAAAAATTTGAAAACGTACATCAGGTGCAAACAGCACAAAATTTCAACACCATCAAGGACAAACAAATAAATCATGACAACCACCATCATGAATAAAAAACGAGGACTCACAGATACAATAAGCTGCCTGTTGATGGAGAGCTCTGGTGCCAAACAATATTATTGAAAATCTGGAGCAAAAGAAAAACACCAGTTGAACCCCAGCTAGCCAAGAAATAGACAAGAAGCTTCGGCACCAATTAGCTAAAATCTAATTGATTTAATAGCTTTAAATCAGGGCCATCATATATAGTTAAGCAAAATTTGGTAAAACATGAACAAACTCTACATTGAGCAAAGGGCCTTGATTAAAAATCGCGACGAAATGGTCAGTAATTTTCTCCTGGTGGTAAATCGTATCATAAGCTCAGAAGCACAGTTGAGGCGCCCGTAAAACCTTTTTAGGCCCCGGTAATTTTATATTTCTGACCATTCCAATGCGGTACTTATGTTGTGTTTCTAATTGTTTACGCTAGATGTTGAATTTAGTGACGTTTGCATCATTTACGTACGTTTTCTTATATTAGTACCTGAGTGACAACCTATAAGTAAAAAGATGGTTATCTTGCTTACGATATGTTCTCTTTGTGCAAGTACCTGATTGTCAATTCAATCACCCCTCCTCGGTTTTTAAAGTAGGGTATTTCGTTGTGATTGCGATGTATCTGGATATTGCTTTCTTTTCTTTTTTCAGTATTAACCAAAATTCGTGCGATTACATGTTCTGGTTTCAAATATTCTCGGCTAATTAAAACTCGGTTTAAATCAGAATTAATGAGCAGTAATCTAAGGGCGACGATTAGGGCCCCGTAAGCTTATAGACATATCATTACAAAGCGCTTGTAGCGATTCCGGTGTGTGTTATCTTTGTATTGTGTCTGTTTAATATGTATGTGCCTTTGCCTCTACAGATTTGTCTGATAGGATGACCACCTGTTTCTCTTCTACATCGCTTGCTACTCATGTATATGTGTATTTTTGCATTCCCACCTTACTAGTGTATGATTCCTGTAAACCTTAAATCCTGCTTTGCATGCCCCATGGTTAAGTCTGATTCGTTATTTTCATTATGAATTTGATGATTTTATCGTTTTGTTACATTACAACCTATATCTAATAACTCACAACATGACACATTTATTCAAATGAATCGAGTCATCTGATGGTCAGCCAAATTTCTCCTGTTGTTATGGCCAAGTGGAATGATTGTAGAGCTACAAACAGGTCGTTGTCCAGGACTTGTTGGTGTTTTATTGTTCCTCTGTAAGCCATATCCAAGTAAATACGTCTTAAGTAACTGCAACTTACCCCAGTCAACGGACAATATTCTCGAGTAGGAAACTATTGAGCGAATGCACTTCATTCCGTTATTACGTACAATCATGCCGATTAGTACATGTCGGTCTTAGAACGAATCAATGGATTAAATTAGAACGTATTATTAAAAAGGGAGACGCCAAGAAAACCAAACATTATTCACCAAATGGAACTGCGAAAATCGCGGAAGTACTACCACCCTATTGACTGTCAGTAATGAATTATTTGGTAGATTAAAAAAGTACAAGTAGGCAAAGATCAGGGAAAGGCGCAATCAGAAAAAGATTCCCACTCCAAAAACCGGGATGGGAAAAAACAAACTAACAATCAGGTACTTATACCATGAAAACATATCGTAAGCCGAATGAGCAGCTGTTTTCCCAAAAGGTGTCCGCTCAGTTACCTAAACTTAACTAAAGATATGAAAACATACATAAGGCGCCAACAGCACAAAAAATTTAAACACCAAGACATAAAACAAAAAGAACCACCACAGATAAACCGATTTGACGACACGTCCCTATAATCCCTCCAGCTTTATCAGTACAATGCGTTCTGGACATAAACCTACATAAAGTTAATTTGGGGTCCTGGAAAAGCTATGCATTGTATGATATATCATAAACTCTTCCTTCAGATGATGTGCCAAGCACGTATTTATACTTGAGTCGCTTCATAAGAAAATGATTCGTTTTTGCCACAACCATGTGTCTGGGCAAACAGGGCTCAACAACACCAAAACATTGTAGAAAAGGAATTTGACTTTTGAAAACTATTTTCTTGTTAAGTAATTGACAACAAATACCAACAAATATGCAGTTAGCTTTGCAGTAGAAGGTAAACGACATCTTTATTTGACGACACGCGTTTGTCGGAACAATGATTCCTGCTCAAAAGACATATGAGCCGCCGCATGGGAAAACCAACAATCTGCATAGGCGAAAACAAAGGCGCAGATCAGCTTCGCAATAACTGCGAAGCTGATCAGCGCCTTTGTTTTCGCTTCACGGATAGAACAATCTTCTTCTTAAATCCAAAATTTCAAGCGTCTAGCTTGCTCCTGTGACTGTAGAAACCGGTTCGTGTCTGACCTGGTCGGAAACCCAAATTGTTGGTTTTCTAATGCACAGGCTCATATATTAGGATTAATATCGAGGTTATCATCCTCTGACTATCTAGAGAAATCGCGAGACGCCTGTTTCATTAATTGTTTCTAATAAGGCGTATATAGGCACAGACTAGAGGCAATGATTTTTATGACGTCGAGTTGTTTTATGAAATACATTTACAGTGTATGGTGTCTGATCTTTAACAAACGAAGAAGCGGAAAATCTTCAAAGAACGCCAGAATATGAATGAAAACAGAAAAAATAGATGATGCTGAGTTATGCGATTAGAAAATATATATATATGTCCTTCAACACATATGGGCCTACGTATGAGAAAACCAACAGTTTGGGTTTCCGATCAAATCCGATACAAACCGGCCTACACACTCACAGAAGAAGGCTAGAATCTTGAAATTTCGGATTTAAGAAGGAGAGGGTTTGTAATCCGTGTAACGAAAGCAAAGGCGCTTGTCAGCTGTGCAATTACTGCAATCACACGATTAACTAGTATTCAAGAACTAAATGGTGGCTCTTTCATTACTTAATGAACACACATATCTCTTTCTTTCTCTCTCTCTCTCTCTCTCTCTCTCTCTCTCTCTCTCTCTCTCTCTCTCGTGGATCTATTAAGGTCAGGGTGAAGTAAAAAACGCCACGATGAAATTGTCTTATTTTTTACACATCGATGTATTTAATGCTCCCCCATCGGAATATGCAAAAATATTCCTTGACTACCGGATTAGTTTTTGAGCTACAGGCTATCCAAAAACACCATTTTTGCCGTTGAAATCAATGGGGAAAAGGGAAATACATGTAGATGTCGGATTTCGCACATAAACATATTTTTCTCCTAAATTCCACGATGAAGTTTTTTTAAAACTGATATTGTCTGCGTGAATCAGTTTGGAACGACTTGCTTGAAAAAAAAGTCCTTGACAACCAGGCTCGTTTTCGTGCTATTGGAGGTTTTGATACTATGGTAGTGCGTTTTTGGTATTTTGCGCGACGTAACGTAACGTCGTAGCGCGAACACGCGTTGCATTTCAGTGTGCGACTGACGCAAGAATTACAATAAATCACATTTACTGCAGAAATTCTCATTTTCTGTGTTTTGGTAAAAATTTGTCGCAGTATTTAAGGGACGAAAAATGTAAAATTCATACTAAATGACGTAAAAGCTATAGCTTTCTCCGGTTCAAAAAGGCGCGACATAAGACCGTCGATTCTTGTTCCGCTGGCGTCGCAAAGCAACGTCACGCGTAACGCTCATAACGACGTTTTACTTCACCCTGACCTTAAGTCAAGAGCCGCTTGAACATTTGTTGAGACTAAGTGATGATTTATTCAGTTTACCTCGTATAAGGAAATGCGTAGAATCCACGTGTTAATGACTCTGTTTGCTTTGATCAAGACACACACACACACACAAAGCAGAATTTCAAAAGCTCTAGGATAATTGTTACTGACCACTCGTAATCATTAGCATCGTCTTGCATTGAAGCCTGTCATAAAAATTCTTTGAAATCAAACAACACTGTGGCAGTTTTGTCAAGACGAGACTCAAATGGGTAATCTTCATTACACTTATTTTCAGAATAATGATGAGCCACCACCAGGTTCAGCACCAACCCGCCTGTACAGTCACATAAGGAGGCTAGAAGATTACAGTTTTCGATAAAGAAGAAGAGTGATTGCTTTGTCTCAGCTGCGGAGTACACATGTCGTTCATATTTGAGCCGCGACGCGAGAAAACCGGTCTTCGGGGTTTCCGACCAGGTCCGATACAAACCGGGCTGTACAGTCACAGAAGCAGGCTAGAAGCTTGAAATTTTGGATTTCAGAAGAAGAGGAAGTATACTTTCCGTGTAGCGAAAACAAAGGCGCTGATCAGCTTCGCGGTTACCGCGAAGCTGATTTGCGTCTTTGTTTTCGCATATGCAGAGTGTTGGTTTTCTCACGAGGTGGCTCATTTGTCAGAAATATAATTACTGCCCTGAAGGCTTGCACTGGGTTTACATAAAAGTCATTACACTTTGTGAATATGGAAAACAAAATACGTCTTATTGGTGCATTGTCTGCAATAGTTTTGTCTCCAATAATTTATTATACACGAAAACTTTTGAAGATGTGTCAATTGCATTCAAAAACGTTCGTACACTTAAAATAATGTCATTAGGCTCAACGTTATTGCATTTTTCAAGACAATATATGGTTCTTATGAAAATTTCTTGAAAACATTTACCAAACACATGCCGTAATGCTGCAGCTATCACTCATATTTTATTATTATCAAACAAAGACAAATCCCTTCATCAGGAAAACATGTCCGTGCAATGAATACCCCCTTAAACCCCACTTTTATATAGTAAAACTGGGGTATGCAGGGGTATACCTATGCTTCTTATTTTTGCTCCAAAACATAGATTGTGGGTACTCGTTAGAACCGCCTCGGCGAGGCGGTTCTAACTTGTACCCACAATCTATGTTTGGAGCAACAATAAGAAAAATATCAAAAATTTTCTAATTAATTTTTCCATTTTTAAAGCTTAAAAAATCTATGTTTATTGCATGGACAAGTTTTCGTTATGTTCCCATGATTTTACGTCATTTTTACATATAGTACTTGTATTCTAATTATAAATAATAATAATAATAATAATAATAATAATTATTATTATTATTATTTAATAATAATAATAATAATAATAATAATAATAATAATTATTTTTATTATTATTGTTGTTGTTGTTGTTGTTGTTGTTGTTTTTATCATCATTTTGTGTTTGTTTGTTTGTTTGTTTGTTTGTTTGTCTTTTGTTGCTTGACCCGACCTTTGAACACTATCAATTATTAAGTTGAAGATCTCCTTGAAGAACTACCTTTATGATATCATCACTACACGTGCAATACCTTATCACAGGATGTGTTAACACTGTCGAGAAAGGGGGGGGGGGCGTTGGCGTAGTGTTAGAGCATCCAAATCGAGAGGTATTAGGTTCGAGCCAAACTGCTGGTTCCATGTTGTATCCTGGAGCAAGACACATTAACTCCCAGATTACTGGTTAAAACCCAGTTAGTGGTGTCTTTATCCCGACATCTTTGACAATTTGTTTACTGGGTCGTTAAACATCAATATAAACAAACAAACAAACAGAACTGATCTGAAACTGGGACATTCACCGACAAGCATAATTCTGGACAATCGTCGCCTGAAAAAGTAAATTATCTTGTTTTTAAGTCTCCTTTGAAAGATAGTACGACTTTTATCTTAAAATATGTCTACTTATGTAATGTCCATGTCCAGAAGCAAAAACCCATAATCGTGACAAAAATAGAGGAGTACATAATTAAGACAGATTCAAAAATGATTACCTTAAGCACGTTATTAGACCTACTAGATTCTTTACAAAGCATTATTCAAATCTGTGGGCAAATAACTGATGTCACGTTGAAAGTATGTTGTTGTCACATTTTTTCCGTGTGCCAGTTTTCATCACTCCAATCACTAAGCGACCAATCACTCTGATCTTATATAAACTCAAAACTGTTTGACAAAACACGCAGCAATATTTCAAAGATAATTTAGACGTTTATTGTACACAAACATAAAGCAGGTCTTGTCACCGTTATGGGTGCTAACAGCGGAAGGAAAACAAAAGAATTCAAAAGCCATATACTCCACCAGTGGAATAGTAATTCAAAAGAGTTCATCAACTCTAGTGGACAAATATTCACCTGATGTTGATCATTATGCATTGCATAAATTAAATCGCTACGACGCTGTATAATTAAATCGATACTATCATAACTGATTCGTCGGTAAGACTCGATAAAGTACGCGAAGAATGTGTACCCACTATAAAAGCCATCTTGCTACAGGACCATAGCTCAGTGATTAGGACAACGGATTTGTAACCTGGAATCCCTGGTTTCAATCCCATAGAAGGTGGAAATACAGCTCCGTTTCATTAATAACATACCCCTGCAATGTCGCAAAATAAATTGACCCCGCATCCTGCATTGCATGGCTCATTGCTGGATGGTTATAAGTCTGGCTTAGATGAAACTTCTACAATTTGTGTATACATTTATGTGTGTTAAACTGGTAGTTTGTTTATATTGATCGTGAGCAGTCCGATTGGACAGGAATCTGTTTTCGGCATGTACCAAAATTCCCAGAATTAATGTCAAGTTTTCAACTTTCGGCGATTGGTATTATGTAAGTACTGTGAATACTGCCACTTTCTGACCTGAATGTTATCCATTGACATCTATTTGATATACATTAAAACTTGCACCGCATTCGCAATACATATAAAGTTCAGAAATAATGATTAAATAGACGCTATTTCCTTCATAACAGACATATTTCAAGGAAGCAAAACTGCTCTTAATGTTTAATTCCATCTTAGTGTGGTCTCGCGCGTTTAATATTTGATTCGTTGAAGTTTCTCTTGGATGATTACTAATATAAGCCGTCTTGTTAAAATCGCCAGTCACACTTTTTCAATCAATTGTATTCAAAAACCATCAAATGTCCTTAATAAATATATGTTTAAGAATGTCATTACATAACTTAAAACATTGTCATAGGCAGGTACACATTGCATTAGATACAAGGCTATCGTAACTCTCTTTAAATAATCATGTCAACTGTTAATGATATTCTCAGATGTCCAGTTTTTAAATTTGATCAACTTTCAGACAATTTATGTGCTGAAAACATGCATTTGCATGGTTGCATTATACAGGGTAGTAGGTATAGTTAGATATTCCATTTCTACTTCAGTACTTTAGCGAATGTGATGTAAGTTTTAAGGTGTCTACAATAGATGCCAATGAACAACATTCATGTCAGAAACTGGCAATATTCACAGTACTTACATAATACCAATCGCCGGAAGTTGAAAACTTGACATTAAATCTACCAGAATTTTGGTACACGCCGAAAGCAGCTTCCTGTCCAATCGGAATGCTCATGATCAATATAAACAAACTACAGTTTAACACACATAAATACATACACAAATTGTAGAAGTTTCATCCAGGCCAGACTAATAACCATCCAGCAATGAGCCATGCAATGTAGGGTGCGGGGTCAATTTATTTTGCGACATTGCAGGGGTATGTTATTAATGAAACGGAGCTGTATATATTTTTTCTTTTATTTATTAAATAAAATGCACATTACTTTTTATCAAAAGCAAACGCACGGAGATTATGATATTCTTGCTTTATTGCACATTTCATGTGTCATATCGTCCAACATTGTGGGTTTTCAAACACACCCATATTGACAATATGTCTAAACAAAATTCAGACCTTTTCCTATCTTACAAAGCGAAAGAAATTATTTTCAACGTTTCTTACGAATTTGAGAAAGAACAAATGATACTACTCAGATCGGCGTTGACTGGTGGAGAGCCACGTGGAACGTGTAGCCACGTGGAACGTCATATACAGACCAGTAAAAGCAATGATCACGTTGTTGACAATATGGACACTCTGGTCATCATCTCAGAGATGACTCTTCCAACGACAGCAGCAACGACATATTTGAAATTAATAAGAGTCACGCAGACTTAACAACATATATGAAAACGTACATATGATGCAAACAGTGCAAAAATCAATACCAAAACATAGAGCAAACCCACCACAGCAGCATTGCCTTTAAAAGATCAGAATCAAATTAGAGGTACCTAACCTCACCCTCAGCTTCTGCAGAGGCTCACAATATTTAGTTAGTTGATCGGTTCTCGTATTGAAACTCTTACTTAATTACTTCTTAAATAGCAGCTATTTCCAAATCCAACTTAAAGAAGATACCAGCATGATTAAAGACACACATAATAAGACCCGAAAGAAACTCATTTCAAAACTGAAAACGTGCTAAATAATTGCCGCCATTAGATTTTCAGAAATAAATTATTTGATGGCTTACATCCATTTAAGGGCACGTCTTAAACTCCCCGCAACGTCATACGTTATATGACATCTTGTAAACTCAAACAGCAACATGCTTAATGTACTACAAAAGCTTCAATTTCAAATAATGCATAATAAATAATAAAGATAAAACTAAGATTCTTTAATAGCAGTGAACATATCATGAGAAAGGCGATGGGCCATACCGTTGTTTCGGCTTCTTAAGTCTCTTCACTGACCCTATAGATTTGGCAACATGGAGCCAAAGGGAATTTCTGTAATTTTGCATCTTTCAACAGGGTAGTCGATACAAAGACTTAAAATGGCCATATATACCAAACGTTGGTTAGAAAATGAATCTAAACCGATAATAATTATCTGATTTCTCAGAATACCCTCGCTCATCTCAAAGGACGAAAACGAAAATATCATTTGCTCTACGACAAACTGATTCGGGTTGGAATCGTGTCATTCGTTAAGTTTCCAATCAAAAGTCTAGTTCTTGACAAATCCATCGATTATTTCTTTTTAAGAAGTAGATACATGTTATTAATAGCATCTACAAAAAGAGCCACCTATGTAGTGTAAAAATGGACTGATAAGCAGCATACAAACACAACACATACAAATAATCTGAAAAATCATCTTTTTATGACGAGACTCCAAAAATATTTCTTGCTCAAAAGTCAGATACCAGGATAAATATGAAGGTTATAAATTCCGGGGGCGCCTGTGTAATTAATTGCTTCTAATAAGGTGACAATAGGCAAAAGGTTTTATGCCATATGTAGAGAAATGCTAAATAAGAATTCGAAATTAAAAATAAAAATGGAAGTTCTGGAGATGCGAATATCGCATTTAAAAAAATATATATCTACGTTTTGTCAACGTTAATAAATGGGTCTTGTACTGCGAATGAACTCAGCGTGAAACGTCGAGTTACTTTTGGTTACATCAGTTTAACGTTGGCATTTCCTAGAATGCAACTTTTCATATATTTTCTTGTCTAATCAGGACGAACTGACATGTTAATAACGCAAAAGGCATTTGGGAAATAAGAACACCAACAAAACACACGAATAGGAACATATCATTGTTTTTGTTCAGTATTTTCTTCAGTTTTAATCCTCAAAGGTTCAAAAATAATACACTATGTGTCAGCATTCGAAACAATTCGCCACTACTGGGGAAAATGATTAGAAAACATGCACACGAAAAATTGTGAAGCAGTTCTGAAATTTAAATTGATCTTAACGAGACTTGTCTGATGCTGTAATTAGACAAAAACGACATGCAAAACATTACGAAATATCAATCATTTATTATACAGCAATTTTGCACCTTCAAAAATGATGAAGATTTCATTGGAAAAATGATTTTTGTAATATTTTTGCTCAAAACATTGTGTGTTCAAAACACATATATAGAAAATAAATTAATATTGTTCACGAAATTAAAAGTAATAAGGCGAGAACTCTGGAATGTTCATCACGAAAACATGTCAGTGTGATGTATACCTCCTTAAACACCCCTTACATATAGCAAAACTGGGGTTGGCAGGAGTATACCTATTTTTCTTATATTTGCTCCAAACCATAGATTGTGGGTACTCGTTAGAACCGCCTCGCCGAGGCGGTTCTAACGTGTACCCACAATCTATGTTTTGAGTAAAAATAAGGAAATTGTCATTTTTTTTCTAATGAAAATTTCATTTTTTTTTCTGGAGAAAAGATCTCTGTATATTGCATGGGCAAGTTTTCTTAATGTATTGGAGATTTATATGATTAATTAAGAACGTGTTATATGGATGGGCAGTCCAGGAACTGACACAAGAAAAAATATTGAAGTAGACACCAGAAGGCAGAGAAAATGACACTACTCGCCATCACATAAAATGTTACAATAGATATTAATTACAAGATGACCATCACTATTACCCAGCATAGTAGCCATCCGTTTTGCATAAATTAAGACGTAATATTCCAATACAACGGAGGAGAAGACAATACAACAGACATGCTAATCAAACATATATGCGTCTTGTAAAAGTCCTGCGAATGTTCTATTCACCTGCAAATTGAACAAAACGCATTTGGGCAAAATACATACACCAGACATTTTTGAAGAACAATGGTATTTACCCAATTAAAAAGATATGGGGTTGATAAGGCAATGGTTATTTAAACACTGTGATCTCAATCTTAATCATTATGCGCGTACCGCCTTCTTTGAAAACCCCAAAACACAACTCAACATGATATGGTCGGTTTGCCTTTATTAAGTCCGGATGAACAACAGGCTGGTCCTAGTGCTAGCCCTAAAATGCTGAGCGCCAAGCAAGGTAGCCACTGGTACCATTTTTAATGTCTTTGGTTTGAAGTGGCCCGGGATCGAACCACGATGTTCCGATCACGAAGGGGACACTCTAACCATTATGCTAACGGTAAAAGTAGCTACGCTAACTATTACGCTAAACGGGACCGTTTAGCGTATTGTGAGATTGTGTCACATCTGGGGCTATGCTGTATGCCTATGTCCCATAAAAAGGACGCCATGCTTATATGAGTTGGAGATAACAATAACCTTGAACAAAATATCAGATAATGGTATAAATGTGATTTATATATGTATGAAGCAAACTTCCTGCTCTGAAGGCATTCGTCGTGATTATTTAAAGACTTTTATCCTTGACGTATATAGAAAGAAAATAGATATAAATGCATCTTATTCGTGTATTGTTTTCATTAATTACCTAAAATCAAGAGTTAGGCGTACGCGTAAGTTGTAATGTTTGCGATCTTTACCGTCATTACGCCTAACGGAATCTCATTTGCATTTGCTCCGATACAACGAATTCTTGACAACATGTACCAACCATATAATTTACCACCAAAATGCCAGTTAGCACTTCTGATAGTTAACGATCACACGAAGTACAAATAAGCCTTTGTTATGTTTTTTTTTTTGTTTAATTGCTTTCTTGCTTGTTTGTTTGGTGTTGTTTTCTTTTCAATAAATGTTTAATAAGGTACAAGTAGGCAAAGATCAGGAAAAGGCGCAATCAGAAAAAGATTCCCACTCCAAAAACCGAGGTGGGAAAAAAACAAACTAACAATAAGGTACTTATACCATGAAACATATCGTAAGCCGAATGAGCAGCTATTTTCCCAATAGGTGGCCACTCAGTTACCTTAACTTAACTAAAACTATGAAAACACACATAAGGCGCCAACAGCACAGAAAATTTTAAACACCAAGACATAAAACAAAAAGAACCACCACAGAAGTATCGCCTTGGAACGATCAGTATACAAAGTTACTGGCGGGCTTAAACCGGTTTTACAGGCGCCTAACCTCACCCTCAGCTTCTGCAGTGGTTCATAACATTTTCGGTCCTCGTGGTGAATCTCTAACTAGTCAATGAATCATCAAGAACAAACAAATCATGATTAACATCCTTATGAATCAAAAACCAGGACTAACAGATTGAGTGAGGTGCCCGACGATGGAGATCCCTGGGAGCCGAATAACCTACTAACTCCGGAGCAAAAGAAAAACACCAGTTGGACCCCGGTTGGCCAAGCAAAAGACAAGAAGCTCCGGCCCCAACCAACTAAAATGAATAGCTTTAAGTCGGGGCCATCATAGAGTCTGACGCCCGACCCACCGGTTAGGATTTTTGTAACAATCGCGAGGTGAGCTCGTGTGAAAGAATAACATGTACCTGAACTCAGTTCAGTAACAAATATTCGCACCGACTAGAAACTGGGACATTCAAAGACAAACACCATTATCAAAAAGCGTCGTCTGATAATAACATTGCATATGGCCATGTTTTCTACCAGAAACTTTGGGGATTCAAAGACAAACACCATTATCAAAAAGCGTCGTCTGTTTATAACAGTACATATGGTCATGCTTTCTACCAGAAACCTTGGACATTCAATGAATAACACCATTATCAAAAAGGGTCGTCTGATAATAACAGTGCAAATGGTAATGTTTTCTACCAGAAACCTTGGACATTCAACGACAAACGCCATTATCAAACAAAAAGCGTCTTCTGATAATAACAGTGCATATGGTCATGTTTTCTACCAAAATTCCTGGACATTAAAAGACAAACAAGATTATCAAAAAGGTCGTCTGATAATAATGCATATTATCATGTTTTCTCCATGCCCTGTTGAAAGCTTGTTAACTTTAATCATACACCACGTGCTGCTTGGCGGCAAATGTAGATCCCCGAAAAGCCAAGCAACATAACTTAAGCAATAATGTGTAGCAAGTGAAATCAACCACTAAAAAACCGGGACGGCCAAGCAACGGATATGAAAAGTCCGGCCCAAACCCCCAAACGACGAAAATGACGAAAATCATTTTTTTTTCGGGCGAGACCAGTACTATAGGAGGTTGTTTTTGTGGGTTTTGTTGTCCCGGGAGCACCCGAAAGTTTACGTATACGTAGGGTCCATGACAGATTCTGACGCCCACCAAAGGTTCATGTTACGCTAAATATGCAACACTTTCTAATTTCTCAAACTGCCTAGTTTTTAATTTGCATATCTTAAAGCACACCGTTTAACATGTAAATGATATCAAAGAATCAAGAGGCCTAGGGATATTGCTACAGCAAACGAATTTAAAAACAAAAACCAAAAAAAAAACAAAAAAAAAACGAAAGTATAACGAAGACCCTAGCCAATCCACAGCTAAACACCGATGTAACAGCATGCTCACCTACCAAGGGTAGTTTACTGTGCTGTATACTCTACATTTACTCGCTTCACAATTCGAGTTTGAAATTTGCATTTCTATTTATGGCACACCGTTACATTACCTCCCCCTCCGAGAATTGCATTTCTATTTATGGCACACCGTTACATTACCTTTCCCCTCCGAGAAGACTCATCCCGAGTCTTGGCGGGATGAGTCTTGGCCTGGGAACTACATGGGTAAGGCAACTCTGGTCTGGCAACTGCTGCCACCAAATATAACGTGAGCCGAGCCCGCAGCAGCTGAACACCGTAAAGCATGTTGAACCACCAAGGATGGTTTATTGTGCTATATACTCTACACTTACTCGCTTCATTGCGAGTTTGAAATTTTCATATCTATTTATAGCAGACCGTTACAAGTGAGCAATAATCAGGCAATGGCAATCAGAACGAAAGTCTCATTCCCAACAACCGAGGTTGGAAAACCAAAATTGACAATCAGATACAAATACAAAGATTTAATTAGAGAGGTGAGTGAGAGCTTATTTCCTAAATGAAAAAAGTGTGCAAGATGTGTCCATCGGCTTTCAAGCAAGGAAAGTGTGCGTGACAGTTTTGAGGCTTCAGGTATGACAAAGAAAATCTGATTTTTAACCAAGATAACACAGTCACATTGTTGACAACTGATGTCACAGGATACGACATACTATGACATGTGACTGATTTAGTTAGTTAAGTTCGGGTAACTGAGTGGCCGCGTATTGGGAAATGGCTGCTCACTCGGCTTACGATATGTTCTCTTAGTACCTGATTTTCAATTTAGTTTTTCCCACCTCGGTTTTTGGGGTGGGAAAGTCTTTCTGATTGCGCCATTACCAGTTCATTGCCTACTTTTACCCTCTTGTCTGAAATCTTAGCTCCAAGGACGTAGGATTGAAACTGATTATGGAATCCGGCTTGCAGTATGCTTTGCAAAGAAATGGTACAGGCCGGTGATGAGCAAATTTAGGGGCAGTACTTTGAGAAGGGTGGAAGTGACACTGTAGCGATTACGTCCCTTTTGACACCATGCACAGTTATGGTTGTTATTGTCATTAAAGTGTTCCCTACATTGTAAATTGTCACATGTTTAGTCTTAATTTAGATTTTTTCTTAAAGCTTTATGTTTCTGAGAAGAAAAATCTTTCTCCAACAGGTGGATAAAGTTATGACTTTTTTTCTTTGACGACAAATAATACACCATGAAGTCTGACAGCAACTCGACTGTACCTCTTATGCTACAATACAAATCGAGCATGACTTTATACATCTACACCTGCCGGGACCCTTTCGAGCTCAGATTGCCTATGTATTGTATTTGTGCATACAGAATAACCGTTGACAAATTATTGTTTCACATCAAACACATCCAAAAGACATCATCAGAAATATAACCTTATTTTCCAAACAAAATCCATGTCGATAACCGTTTGTACGCCGTGGAGGCTAAATTGTTTTGCACATTTAACTAGTTCAATATTTTGCTAGGGGCGCAGGAAAATCAAAATACTATTTTGCTAAGTTTAAGTGACAGGACGATACATTTTTCTCCCAAATGGACGTTACTGCCTCGAAGCTGAAGCGACACCAATACAGAACAATTGCAACCAACAACAGAAACCCATAAAATCGATATAAGCCCTCCTATAATGAGGCTTGTTTAGGGTATTTGGGATACGGGATATTCACCCATTTTTATTTTGGGATATGGAATATTGACCCTATTTATTTTGGGATATGGGATATTCAGGAATTTTGGGATATGGGATGTTGGAATTTATTTTGGGATACGGGATATTTTGGACGGTTTATTTTAGGATATGGGACATTGCCTACCCCCCTAACCAAACCTCTATAATTCTTTACTGACAATTCAAAGAGGATTCTGTTGTGACTGATCTTTAAAGTTGCTTTATATTGCATTTTTCCTGCCTGGTTCTCATGTTGGGATTTGTAAATTTATTTATATTAATTCCTGGACCGACTATTCTTTCTTTAAAGTGAATACTATTTTGCTTTAGGGAAAGTAAAATGTAATATCTTTAAATTTTCATTACGTTTCCTATATACATGCATGCTAATTAGTTGATTTTTTCTGTTTTGCCAGACGTACAGGAAAACTGTTAAACTATTTTAAATTAAAGCCGCATTAGTCAAAAACTGTTTTAACATGTGCAAAAATAGAGTGCAGATCAGATGCACGGCTGATCAGCGTCTCTGCTTAGCTTGATGGATGGCGTTATTTCTTATCTTTTTTCTTAAATCCGAAATTTTAAGCTTTGTACCTTTTTCCGGGACCGAACAAACCTGGTCCGAGGTCCGGAAGACAGGACTTCTCATTACGTGGCTAAATATTGCCACGGTTCCGTCATACAACGTTACGCTTCCACTTTGAGTTGATGTTAACGTTCATAGTTGAAGCGGCAACGTAAATCATGGGGGCCTGGAAGTCTCTTTCGGGAGTTGGGCTTCTTATCGTAGTGCTTTACATTTGGATAGAAATCGTGAAAGGTAATGCTGTTGTTACTCTGGGAATATTCGCGCAAAAAATCGATCGGGACTGTTCGCGCAAACAAAGTGGGACGATTCGCGCAAGATCCATTTTACGGGTCGATTCACCCTTTATAGTTTGAGTGAATCGTCCCTTATTTGTTTGGAAAAATAGAAAAAAAAATCACTATTTTCTTAGAATAACAAAAAATAATAACTGTAAACACCTGCAATAAGTCCATAATTGAAATGACATAAACGTTCAATATGATTTAATAATTTTGACGAAAAAAGAATTTAAATCAACTTTTGAAAACTGCGCAAACAGTCCCGAGAGGAAACGTCCCTTTCGAAACATATTTTTTGCGCGAACAGTCCCGGGAGGAACTGTTTTTGTGCGAAACGTCCCGTTACCATAGGGGCGGTTTGACTTGAACCATTTTTCTTCTAAACAGGCTCTTCTGAGTAGACAGGCAGTATTTAATCAGATAGTCAGTCAGTAGTTATTAAAAATAAAAGTATGCAATGATCAGGGAATGTAAGCCTTGCCTGGAGGTGCAAGCAGCCCATCTACTTCTTAGGGCCCTAGTGGGCTGGGGCCGAGCTCACGAAGTTCACGTAAATTAGGAGCTGGGGCCAATTTAACTCCAATATTCCCTATTATTTCTAGGAGTAAGATATATATCATTAGTTTTGATTAATTAACTTATTTTTGTTTGTGTGTTTGTTTGTTTGTTTGTTTTAGGTGGAATACCCGGATGTTTATTCTGTCCTGTATGGGAAGCTTGTAACATTCACCTTGATCAACCAGCCTGCGTACCAATAAATTGTAAGTCCCTCAAGTTTATTTATTTATTTATTTATTTATTTATTTATTTATTTATTTATTTATTTACATACACTGTACATATACATGTACGTTTCTCTTGTACTAATATTTTTTTTTCTTTTTCTACAAGTGGTTTTCTAGGCTTTCGTAATATCTAATTGAATTTAATAATCATTTATTTACTTACTTTTTTCATTCATTCATTCATTCATTCATTTTACATTTACAATTATAAGTGACTAACTTAATAGATAAGAAGCAATATCAAAAAATATTTTTTTTATATATATAAATATAGTATTTATATTATATTTTGTTAGATTTATTATTCTTATTGATCTCTGTGCAAAGACACAACTTGTACTTGTTATTTCCCTTGATTACATGTAGTATATTTTTTCATTTTATGCCATTTTATTTTTCCAGAAATTTTTAAAGTCTAGAAGTTAATTGAAGAGTTTGAAACAAATGCGCTACTGTATATTTTTTTATAATAAGTAAATTATTAAGACGTAATGAGCACATTATACATTACGAAAACATGTCCGTGAAATGCATACCCCTAAACCCCCACTTTTATATAGAAAAACTGGGGTATGCAGGGGTATACCTATTTTTCTTATTTTTGCTCAAAACATAGATTGTGGGTACACGTTATAACCGCCTCGGGCTCCAAAACATAGTGTGGGTACTCGTTAGAACCGCCTCGCCGATGCTGTTCTAACGTGTACCCACAATTTTATGGGTTGAGCAAAAATAAGAAAATATCAAACATATTTTACTGAAAATAATCAATTTTTACAACTTAAGAAAAACATTATATTGTATGGGCGCGTTTTCGTAATGGAAGGATATAGATGAAAACGTTTCTTATTCTCAGACTGTAGAAATCACCCACCTGGAGGTGGTATAGCAATTGCTCGAAAGAAATGAGAAGTTGCGTCAGTCAATAACCATGACACAGGATGTGATTCTGGTGAAATTTGTTGTGGGGGAGGTCCAGAAAACTGCGTGTGCCCCTCGCCGAAAATCAAGGACAAAAGGGGACAATGCAGGGGTATGATTTATGTTTTCGTCCAATGTCTAGCATTTTTTCAATAATACCCTGCATATTGTGTTCTCACTGAAGTCAATTTATAGGATTATGAATTATAGCTGTTTGTGGCAAACTATAAAATACTGGCATTTCTATGAAGGGATTCCATAAGAATTTATGTACTGCCCAGTCAGATTACATGCCTTCCGTGTTTATTTAGCCAGGTCATAGCTGATAGTTTATTATTATATATATTACAATTTGTTGGTTCATGACTTATCGATTAAAACCATATTCTTGCATAGATATCTATGCGCATAGCTGTTTGAAGCCGTTTTCGATTGGTCGAAAGCAGTGTTCAAACAGCAAAACCCATGTTCAAATCATGAAATTCACGTGCCGTTTAAACATGGGTTTTGGCCGACGTCATTGGTCAATTCGACGTGACGTCATGTGTTTTGTAGAAACAAAATGGCCGACGTTGAAGAAGCTCTGCGGTTTTCGGTGAGTTTTTACGTTGTTAATGTTATTTTCATAAGATTTTAAGTGGATTAGAGTGAAAATGCAAGAATAGCGATCAACCATGGTTTGTTTCAGTGTTCAAACATTCGCTGGATCACTCGGAAGGTGTTTGAACACGCGGCCTGCGGCCTTGTGTTCAAACATCTTCCTCGTGATCCATCGAATGTTTGAACACTGAAAACCATGGTTGATCCCTATATTAACCTATTGGAAAACGTTTAATGTAATGGCCTAAATCAAATTGTACTTGAAGAGTGTGATTGCCCTTGGAACGAGCGATGTACAGCTCCGCATGGTGACTGTGTTTGTGATGAACACCAAGTACGGAAAGAGCGTGATGGACCCTGTGTGGATTGTGACCCGGAACTTTGTAAGTACCGGCAAATATATTATATATATGTGGAGATTTTATCATTAACGGTGCAAAATTCTATTTGTGCCTGAGCTAGCTTTCGCCTTTCGGCTTCATCAGAGGCATACTGATTTTGGGTAATATACATCAAACAGACAAACCTGTCGGTAGCACCGGATCGATAAATGGATGCTTGAATGATATGCTTTAAGTATATGTGGAGATTTTATCATTAACGGTGCAAAATTCTATTTGTGCCTGAGCTAGCTTTCGCCTTTCGGCTTCATCAGAGGTATGCCTCTTATTATATATATAGTGCGTTGCGGCATTCTCGAAAGAAAAACAAAAGTGGTCAGCTTACAACTTAAGACCCGGATATAATGACACATTGTTCAGTACTTAAAATTGTATTAAGAGAAAAGATGCATGTCCGCTAGACAATATCTCTTTCGAAATTTCACATAAAAAAAAAAAAAAAAAAAAAAAAAAAAAAAAAAAAAAAACATCAAAATATGCTCTTCTTTTTATAGCATGTCCTAAGTGTGGACCTGGAAGAATTTGCCACGTGCATCAAGGAAATCTAGGAAATGTAAACAGCTCAACATGTGAATGTCTCCCCGGCTCAGTTGAAAAAGATGGTGATTGTGTTTGGTGCCACGGTTGGTTACGTTTCAGAAATACTTTTTTATATTCAATAGTTTATCACTGATTGCACATAATAATAAGCAAATTTGTTAATACCTTGTTATTTGTTGAGCCCAAATCATCCATTTATTTGCATATTTAAATTTCCCCATTTCATTTCATTTGCACGTCATTAAAAATAATCTCACTTCCGCTGCACATGTGTTTAACGGCATCGAGTCGTTTCATTCTGCAAATGTAAATGGGTAAATAGGAATCTTTCTAAGAACTTAATTAGTAAACAAGCGATGTCATAATAGTTAAATACGCGCCTACAGTGATTGTAGTAAAATCAATCATTCAGAGCACCCCCACCTTGATGTCATTAACTATACGTACAAGAAATTTTAGCGGTGTAATAAAACGCCTTCTTAGAAGTATACAAGAGTGCTTGCTTTGAAAAAGATGACTAAAATGTAACAGATATATATATTCAGCCAGATTAATCCGATGTGTATTTTCAAATTTGTATTATTTTCATTCCAGGCTGCCCAAATGATTGCAGGCCAGACCAAGTCTGTGTTACCCCTGGATTTGCTGAACCGTACTGCGGATGTCCCCCGGGCAAGGACGAAATTGATGGAAAATGTGTCCATTGTCCTAGTAAGATTACACATCTCTTTGACAAATCTGAGAGCCAAAGCATACTGCAACTGCTATAGAAACCCTACAGTCACACAGTCCACGGGCGGAGCTGTCTTTTCCTTGATAAAGAAATAGAAATTTTGCATCATTCTTTGAAGAACGGTATTTCATGATTTTGTCCTTGCTTGAAAAAACAGCATATTCTTGCTTGGCTGTTTCTTTTTGTTTTATGCCTTGGTGTTTAAAATATTTTGTGCTGTTGGCGCCTTATGTATGTTTGCATATTTTTAGTTAAGTTAAGGTAACTGAGTGGCCACCTATTGGGAAAATAGCTGCTCATTCGGCTTACGAAGTGTTTTCATGGTATAAGTGCCTGATTGTTAGTTTTGTTTTTTCCCACCTTGGTTTTTGGAGTGGGAGTCTTTTTCTGATTGCGCCTTTTCCTGATCTTTGCCTAATTGTACTTTTTCCAAATATTTTTCAAGTTTCCTTGTAACCTTTTTTAATTATTCTTCCCACAGAATGTCCAGACTGTTTTGACGGGAAAGTGTGTGTGGTAAAGGGTAGTGAGACACGCTGTGAATGCCCGTCCGGTACGATACCACATGGCGATGGCTGCCTGGCAATGCCCCACCCAGTGTTTCACCAGAGAGGGAGACCACGATATGACAATGATAACAGATACCATGGCAAATATGGAAGTAGATATGGAAGCGGTCACTATGGAAGCGGTCTCTATGGAAGTGATCGCTATGGCAGCGGTCTCTATGGAAGCGATCACTATGGAAGCGGTCTGTATGGAAGTGGTCACTATGACGACTATCAAAAGTTCAGTCATGGAACAGGTCCTGTTGAAGATTACTTTGAAGGAAGTGGTCACTATCAAGGTGGTTCCCATGGCAGAGGTCCCCAAGGAGGCCGTCCCTATGGAAGACGTCCCTAAGGATTGGTCCCTATGGACGTCATTGATTAGCGGCATGTTTGATCTAAAATAGATCCTGATGACGGCCTTATTTATGCTTAGTTCGATCGCTAATAGCTAATCATAGAAGCTATTGTATAATATGTTTGACTTAAATATCCTGTACAATCACTCACATCACATGTCACCCCATCTGGTTATAACATATCTTTCTGTGGAGCGAATAACAAAAAAAATAAAAGCATTTAATAATTAGAAAACTGAAAATATTTGTTTGTTTTAACATATAAAAGGTCAAAGGAATGTTTGTGCTTTGTTTGTCTTAAATATCCCCTCAACAATTTTTTGAGGATTTAAAGGTATGGGGGCGGTACATGCATGCCATGGGCACCCTTCTTCTAGCATTGATAAAGTAATAGGTACAACATACCACACAGCTAACCGACAGCATTAGGTTTTCCTGTCACGAATATAACACTTGTACTTGTGTCTCTAAAATCCGGAGTATCAAATTTTAGTATTTTGCTATGGCTTTGAACAGTCCAATTGGATCCCTAAATGCGTATGAACAAACCTAACGCTACTTGTATAACTGATATGAGCTCAAAATAGTTCGACGAAACCAGCATCAATATGGTTCTAAGATAATTTAGAAGTTTAATGTACACACACTTTAATGTATGTGCTTATAATTCACAAGGGTCAAACAAATCCTCACTGTTCAAGCAGAGTGCAATGTCCTCTTACACTGGAATGGATATTCACAGCTATTACATTCAATACTGACAAAGTTATTCTTGGTGCAATGGATTGAATTTGGAGCACTGCGGACCGGAGTATTCACTCCGTGCTTTAATGATTATTCGCGTTTTTTTGTTTTTTGTTTTTTTTTTGTTTTTTTTTTGTTTTTATTTTTTATGCAAGATAGCCCGTTCATTAAACACATTCGCTAAGTAAACAGATGTAGCGTTAATTAGTAATGAGATTTAAACGTCATTAATAAATAAATTTTAGACACCATCGAGTTAATCATCTTTGTTTTCATTTGTATTTGTTTGAGTCTATACAAGTATACAGATGTAAAGCATAGACCAGAAGGTTATGTCTCAGCAAGGGTCCTTAAGGGGTAAATAACCGGTACCGATTGACCAGTTCAAACGCAGATATACCTATCGGTAAGCGTACCCATCCACTATGATTTTTTTTCTTAAAATACGAAGTATGGCAGGAAAGTTCGTAGGCACCATTAGTATTTTCAACAGGAAAAGAAATTCAGTCAAAATGAATATATCTGGGTTTGCAAAAATATTTCTTGAGCAAATAGACGAAATTTTATGAAAATCTGGTCAACACGACATCTTCTACAGCCTTTTATGAGCACCTCCCTAACCAGGAGCGGGGCAAGGGTCAACGTCTCAGTGACGTTACTTGAAGTTTATTGCTGTCGGTGCTTTATATATTTGTTACAAGTTTAACCAATGTTTCAGAGTTATTCCACATAAGGTTCTTGGATATCGGTACAATTTTATTATGTGTATCCAGCTGTCAAACGCAGATCTTTGCCAAACTGTCCTCAGGTTCTCTGATGACCGGTTGAACATATGAAACAATTTTCTTTCGCTGAGAATGTAAGACGAGTGCCCTTCCGCCGCCGTTTATCATCTTAGATGATCTATCGAGCATCCAAAAATCAACTCTGCCACTTGTAAACTAGTGACAGACAAGCTGATAGCTTTTACGTTGTTGTTTATATCATTTCCATCGTGTTTGTTGGCCATTTCCATAATAAAAACACACAATTTTATGATTATCGGCTGTTCTCCGACGTCAAAATTACGCCATTTTTTTCAAACAACTTTTTCGGACTGCATCTGAAATTTTATTCACAGATATCAAACTGTACTGCCGCCAAAGCCCAATTATTCAGAAAACGTTGTTGAAAGAACATTTTTTCAGGATCAAAATATTTTAACGTTACAGCACACTTCCGTGCCGTTTCACAAACAAAATCAGAATGTGAGAATCGTCTCATTTTATCACGTTTTGACACCTGCGGCGCACGGCCCTACCCTCAAGCAGAAAAGTGGCCATACCAAGCGTATTATTACTTCAAATTGCACTAAATTTCTGAAATATACTCATAAGATATTGCTGCTTGAAATTATGCAAAACGCTTGTTCAACAACGCGTTACTTTTTCTGATAGCTGAAGTGTTTACGAACTTTCCTGCCAGACCTCGTATGTAGTTGTTTACGTACAAGGCATATTATGTAATATTATAAGGTGAGTGACTTATTTTCAAAAGAAGGTAGTACTTATTTGAAGTTTACTTATTCACCCTATAGATTCACTGTACGACATAAAAAGAGAGAGGTAACTGTCTCCAGTGGAGTAGCGCATTTTTCGGACAAAATTTGTGAGATAGTGGTAAGTATTTTGCGTGTTTTCTGGTAATCGGATTTGTTTATGTGCCACTTTTTACCTTTGATTGCTTTTACACATGTATGCGTGTCGTGCTATGGCAAAATTACCACAAAAGATGTTTGTAGGAGCATGCGGAAGGCATTATTTCTTGATGGCAGTCGAAAAAAGTCGAAAATCACAACATTGTCTCTTCTAGTTTGACAATCGAACACTTTTTCAGAAAATGGATGAAACCAGAAGTACGCGCTTCCTTGGATCTTTTAACATGCCAAATCGCAGTCTGGTTTGATTTGTCTATTACGAGATTTTCAACATTTAGTGACTCTACAGTGATTTTAGAAGAAGTGTGCGATTGTAGCAGTGGTGTAGATGGTGTTTTATTTTTTGTACCCAGTAGCGACTACAGACTGTGTGAAATATTGAGATCGTTGGTAAGGAAATTTGCGCAGTACCACCAGAAATATGCATACATGTAAATTTCGGACAAAAATTCAGTATGTCAGCCAAAATAAGATTTTTTTATCCCGGAAAAGTATGGACCTACCGCCGACAGACTGTCAGAAAATAAAGAATTTATGATCAAAGTTCCACAAGCAATGTCTCAGCGTTATGCTTACGACAAATTACAACAATGTGAGTTTAAATAACGAAGTTATCGCAAAGACTAGCAGTGCGTTTCTTGAATTTAGCGAGCATTTTCTGAATCAAAGATGGCCGCTCTCCGCCGCAGTTTATGTTTGACGCTAACCATTTTCACATAGAAGCGACTTTGGATACTACAGATTCTGACAAGTTGTTAAAACATTCTTCATAATTTTTACACAAAGGGACATATACAGTCCAAAGTTGGTAGTCACTTTATTAAAGGTGTTCCTAAACTTATTTCTATGTGTATAGTTTTTATCCAAAGCATAGATCTTGTTACAACCACCTTGCCAAAGAGGCGTTTCTAAGGCATACCCACATTTCACAGTTTAGTAAAACAACGTTCTACCCTTGGAAGACAACGGGAGGGGACATTTTAAACTTCACACTTCATACTTCACACTTCAAAGTTCATACTTCATACTTCACACTTCACAGTTCAGACTTCAAACTTCACAGTCCATACGCATAGCCAGTGGAGACGTCATATCTCGAATAATGACGTCACCTCACAACTCGAGACGTCAGACGAAGCGTGACCTGAAGTCATTTGATGTGACGTGACTTCGTGGCATGGTGCAACATGACGTCACCACCGACGTCATACGAAACGTGTGATTGACGACAGTGACGTCATGTGAATGCACACGAAACGACATGCGACGTCTCACATAACATCATGTGGCGTCACATGTAACGCCATGTTGCTTCAATTGTAACGTCAGATGACGCCGCTTTTGACGTCGCTTTATGACGCCAACAACCGTAATAAGTGACGTCACTTGACGTCAAACAGTTAACTTACCTGACGGTACAATTGACGTCACCTGACGTCGCACAGTTACGTCACATGCCATCACTCGACGTTACCTGACGTCACAAGCGACGTCACCTGACATAATAAGCGCGGTCACCAGACGTCACAAGTGCCGTCATCTGGTACCACAAGTGGCGTCATCAGACGTCACAATTGACGTAATTTGACGTCAAACGTCACGCTGCATGACGTTACAGGTGACGCAATATGACGTTATGTTTGAGACCGCATGTCGTTCCATGTGACGTCACATGACGTCACTGTCGTCACACGCGTATCGCGTGACGTCGCTGTTGACGTCATTTTGCGCCATGCCACGACGTCACGTCACATCACATGACTTCAGGTCAGGCATTGATACACGTCAACTGACGTTAGATATGTTGACGTCACGTCACGTCACGTCACGCATGGACTGGCGTCTCACGCTATGAGAATGATCTGTGAAGTTTGAAATGTCCCCTCCTGTTGTCTTCCAAGGGTAGAATGCTGTTTTATAAAACTGTGAAGTGTGATGTATGAAGTGTAAACTGTGAAGTGTGAAGTATGAAGAGTTAAGTAAGTACTGTGAAGTTTGAAATGTCCCCGCCCGTTGTCGTCCAAGGGTAGAATGCTGTTTTACAAAACTTGAAGTGTGAAGTATGATGTGTGCAGTGTAAAGTATGAAATGTGAAGTTTGAAATGTCTTCCAAGGGTAGAATGCTGTTTTACAAAACTGTGAAGTCACCACCGGTCTTTCGTAGCTATTAAATACCATTTGCGCATATTTCTTTCGCCGCGTGGGCATTTATCACTTCAGAATTAACGGAATACACGAACGATTTCTAGTATCACTGGGTACAAAACAACTAAGTAGATATGACTTACTTCGTACAATGGCTCTACTCCACTGCTACAATCGCGCACCTCTTCTAAAATCACTGTACAGTCACTAATTGCTGAAAATCTCGTAATAGACAAATCAAACCAGACTGCGATTTGGCATGTTAAAAGATCCAAGAAAGCGCATACTTCTGGTTTCAATCATTTTCTACCTAAGTGTTCGATTGTCAAACTAGAAGAGACAATGTTGCGATTTTCGACTTTTTTTCGACTGCCATCAAAAACGAACGCCTTCCGCATGCTCCTACTAACATCTTTTGTGGTAATTTTGCCATAGCACGACACGCATGCATGTGTAAAAGCAATCAAAGGTAAAAAGTGCCACATAAACAAATCCGATTACCAGAAAACACGCAAAATACTTACCACTATCGCGCAAATTTTGTCCGAAAAATGCGCTACTCCACTGGAGACAGCTACCTCTCTCTTTTTCTGTCGTACAGTGAATCTATAGGGTGTTATTATAATATTTGAAATGTGGGTATGGCTTCACTTCATACATCTAGTCTAGTGTTAAAGATGAGTAAACAGACATATTGCGCTAGTGCAGAAGTTGCCAGGATTTGTGACAAGGAACATCCCAGCAGGCACATGACGTCAAAATGACGTCAGATCAACGTCGATGCGACGTTATGGCGTCGCATCGGCATACAAATACATAGAAAGCGATATTTTGCATATTATTAGTACATTTTCGCACAAGTTTTTAAAATACTGCATTCGTTCTAATAAGCGCACAGTTGCTTAAAGTCTCAAACAAATTCTATCTTTTGCTGACGTCTTACTTTATCATATATTGTGTGTGGTTTTGTAATGGATGTAACATATTATGGGAATTCAAAAACTTTCTACTTTCAAGCAAATATTTTTCAATCATTGCTTAAACTACGTATCTAAGACTGGTGAAACGTACTCTTCATATTATCTCCTACGCACAGTAAACAGTATCACAGACAAAGGCGTTTCAAACTGATGTCAAGCAAATGTATCAAACGAATAATATGTGCATGTTAAAATTAGTTCAGGACATCCGCATTTTAGATGCAGGATGCGATACCGGACACTACGCAAAAGCCCTGATAGAAATCGGTGTCGGACTTCTGGACGCAAGGCAAGATAATTTAATATTTAAACATTTCCAACTTATCCCGATACTGATATATTCATTTTGAGACTGGAGTTTGGAGTTATATTTTGAGGGATTTTTTCAAGGGCAATATGTTAACAAATAGATGAAGACCTTGAACTATATGTACAGTTACAGCGGCGTATTTTATGTCAACGAAAACGAAATACAAACGAAACGAAAACCAAGCATAAACGGGCCGTAAACCAAACGAAAACGCCAAATGACGGGTTTATTTAAAACGCGTTTGACCTGTTTAAAACCGCTCTTATCGTTTAGCCAATGATAACTGTCTATAAGCGTTTCGCCTAAAACGATTGTAAAACAAATCGAAATAATCGTTTTATTGTTCAGCCAATGACAAATCGATCGTTTAAAACGTTTACCAATCAGTAAGGGAAACATTTTATCAATAACCAATAATCACGCTTTAGAGGTAGGGCCGTTAAATCGGACAACCAATGATATATCGATCGAAAAAAACGTTACCCAATCAATAATCCTGAGCCATATACAGGACGGAGCGATTAACATGGCCTCCGTTTATATTCACATATTGACATTGCCGGCTTTTAGAGCATTTAATTTAATTATTTTTTTTTTCCGGAGCGCAATAAATTAGCGCATATTTCACTTCGCAACGTCCTTTTCTAACCAATGCTTTTTTTCAATAATCGACCTGCTTTTTTAAAGATGTTATTCACTTATTTCAGTTTAGGTTTCAATTTTAATTCCTTACTGCTAAGTTCGACGAAGATCTAAAATGATTTTCAATGCCGAGTCTAAAATTTAAAGTAGGCAAATTCGTTTACGTTCAGCAAAACACACTCAGATGATTATAAATAAACAATATGATTATAAATAAACAATAGCTAAAAGTATACATGTATATATTTATGGAAATTAAATTGGTACAGTTCTCTGCATTTCTTTTCGTAGGCTTAAATATGATTGTTTATGATTTCAAACTTCGATTTTTCTTGGTCATTCATTTACTTACATGTCGATGTTAGCATTTTACACGCGTAAGTATTTATTTGTGATTTTTCGTATATATACGTACTTCTCTTTCTTTTTAGTTTCATTATATTGTTTGTTTGTTGTGCGCATTTTATAATTTTATTTCAGATAAGAATTAATGTTCGAAACGTAATGGAATTAAATAATTCAAATATGAGATTAAGAATATCGTGTATGACTAGAATGGTGACACGCGTCGTAAAACAACAAAAGACAGTCAGTTTTCTTTTATCCAAACTCAGATATTTTCGTAGATCTTTTTTCGTCTTTACATGCATTTTTTCTCGTATTTTAATTTAGCCAACTTGTCGGCTTTTATCTGCACAACGCAGTAATCTTCACTCTTTAATTGATACCCCTTCTTTCGCATTTTTATATCTTGAAGAAAAATAGATAAATAAATAAGTAAGTTCGCCGTACACTTATGCTTTTTTCGGAAATAAACACATGTTTGCCATATTCATATTATATATTGCTTTCATTTTTGGGTCTATCGTTTACTCGTGCTGCACATCTTAACAGTAAACAGTGAAGTTCAAATATACAATGCAACAAAATAATGCAAAGGATAAAACATGCGTCTAGAACGGTGACACGCTTCTTGAAATAATAGTCGGCCCTCTTTTATCAGTTTTGTTTGCACAGTTACAGTTTTTCATTCTATTGTCGAAGGTTAAACAATAGGAAAGTAATAACTTTAACAGACAGCTTGAAACAGGCCTTATGAACAACATGAGCATAGGAATTTGTTTCCGTTTATTTACGCGTCGTCCTAAGTCGCATGTTTTCGTACAAACATGTATATAAAGAATGAATTTATTTTTGTGTTTTATTATTATTTCTATGTCTATCGTTTCTTTGTTTTGCACGTTTTTTTATAGGATAAGCATCATCATCTTTACTAAATGAAGATAAATAAATAAAAACATCTGAGATTAAGGATGCTACGTGCGACTAGAAAAGGTGACACGCGTCTTATAAAGTCAAGGAGCTGTCGGCTTTCTTTTATCGTTATTCAAAAATTTTAAAATTTTTATTGCATCAGTTACATTAATACGCAACAGTAAACGACAACGAATTGTCGGCGTTTTTGATTAAAGCCAAAAAGTTGTACAGACGTCTTTAAACCGCACTGATTTGCATGTTTGTGACAGTAGCCAATTAGTGTAATCATTTTATTCCGTATGTTGTTACTGTACGGGTGCATTATGCACCAGAACAAAAATCACGCTGTTGTTCGCTTCATTCTCATTGATACTACTGAACATATGTGACTCTTGTTATTTTCCATTGTTTCCATTTGACAGTAACTGTATCGTTTTAATCGAAATTGCATATATATACACATTTATTATTTGCACAATCTCAAAAGCGTGCCACAAGACATATCGCTATAGCTTGACTTTAAGTTTTCGAAAAAGAGAAATTGAGAATTATTATTATTGTTGTTATCAATAAAACTTTTTTTCGTTAGTGTTTGTTTTCACGTATACACTGATTCAATTTTGGTCGAACGCTAACCATGCTCTGTGACTGGCTGAACGCTATTATCAACAAACCTTTCGCGCCCACGATTGGTTGAACGCTTGATGGTCACCGATTTGGTCTTGCTCCACACTGATTGGCTGAACGCTTCTTCGTTTGGAACGATTAAACCGGGATAAACAGAGGTTGGTAAACGCTAATATCGTTTTCTGATCGTTTAACTGAAACGGGTTTTTGATTGGCTGAATTATAAAAACGTTCTGAATGACTGTTTTGATTTAAACGGGGTTTAAAAGACATTTCGATTGGCTGAACTATTAAATAAACGCGTTTGTAAATTTATAAACGATAAAAAACGAAACGAAACCAAAACGCGAGTACAACGAAACGAAAACGTTTCGAAAACGAAAGTCAAACTGGTTTTAGGACAGAAAAAACTACGCTGTTACTGTATATACACGGGACCTATCAATTTTGCATAGGTTACATTTATCCCGATCAACGTACGTTTTTTTGTTTTTTTTTTCGGTCTGCGATTTTTCCTACGATTTTTTGACATCGTAGGTGATTATGGACGTATGTGTTTACAATTTATACGGGCATCGTACGATTTCTTGCTTTGCCTTTTGGCGAGGTTCTGATATAAAAACGCAGGGTGTTCGTACGGTAGTCGTATGGTCTCCGCAGATTTTGTGGATATTGTACGGCGCCCGTGCGATGTCCGTAAGAAGTCCCCAGACGTTCTGATACACAAACGCAATGCGATCGAACGGTAATCGTAGGGTCTCCGCAGACTTTAAGTGGATATCTTACGGAGTCCCTAGGACTTGTGACAGTTGCCTCTGTTGCATTTGGCATACGGTTAGCTTGCTATTATCGTACGATGCCATTTTTTGCATTTTCAAAGGGGTTTCCGCAGGGTTAATCTACGATGTCCCTTCCACTTCCTACGATCTCCGTAGCCTCTACAATTGTGTAATAGTCTGCTCTTTTACTTTCTTTTAATCCTAAGACCGTAGCCCCACAGACACGTTGTAGGGCATCGTTAGGGCGCCGTACGGAGATTCTGCGATAATTGTGCAGTCACCGCACGATTTTTGCATGATAATTTGGGGAACAAGGCCGCAAGGGGTCGTGTCTAGTAGGTTAAATTTGTCCAGATCATTATACGATTTTTCGGTCTGCGATTTACCCTACGATTTGTAGACATTGTAGGTGATCAAGGGCTACGACGTATACGTGTTTACAATTCATACGGGCATCGTACCATTTCTTGCTCTGGCTTTCTTCGATGTTGTGAGTCAGGGCTTGATAACTCAAAGCCATCTTAAGCTTAAGATCAACTTACGACTTACTCTTAGGTATTATGGTGAATGACTGAAAAGGACCTTAAGTTACGAAGATAACTAATCATCATCGAAACTTTACGATCAACTAAGCCCACCGTAGCGGCGTCTCATCTTACAAAGTAGCAATTTTCATTTCAAAAAGTTACGATAGCTAAGAGTAACTGGAACTGCAAGGCCGTAACTTTTAAGGTGGTCATATCTATAATTATATATTGTAAAGTCATATTGCGTTAGTAATCTTTGTTTCACTTTTAAGTGGATGCTTCTAAATAATGAAAGCAAACAATTGTTTTGTTCAGACTGGGCATCCATTTTAGAAATAATGAGACAGAATATATACCAGTTCGAATAATGAGACAGAATACCAGTTGTTATGTTATAAACTATGTTGTTAACTGCCAATTCCTCTTTAAGGATTTGTTCGAATGTTTGTATTAAGGTTCAACATTGTATGAATCAGGTTTATACGGACACATGGCTTCGGGTACGCCGGAGACATTGTGTCCAATCGGAACGCCGGAAAAGAGGTCGTAACTCCGGATTGGCGTCCTTTTGGTGCCGGAATGTGGTACTTTTCGGTAGATAACTTCAATAAAGCGTTAAATAGCTGCACAAAATGAGTTTATATCAAAATCAGACCTAGCCTATCTGGATCTACATACATGTATGTAATCACTGATAAAATAAAACTGAGATCCTTTAAGAGCAGTGAGCATATTAAAGAGAAAGGGGATGGGGTATACCGCGGTTTTGGCTACTTAAGCCTCTTAACGAGTCTTCTGTTGATACACAAGTTTTTCTGAGGTTTACAAGCATTTAAGGAAACTATTGATCTGCAAGCACGGTCATACGCTTATACGACCTATGACCTACATACGAGTAGTTTTTCATGTTCGTTAAAATTGTTACCAATTGGTGAATCCATTTGTATTATCATACGACCCTTCATGCTTCAAAGCCAGGCTTTACTTATGATAATTTGCCTGTAGAATCAAATTACTAAATTTAAAATGACGCCGAATAAAACGCCAACCCTCTCCTCATAAACTTTGCAAGGTTGCGCACAAATGAACACGTTTAGCGGGTAAAACGCAATGTAAAAAAAAAAAGTTTGTTGCAGTCATTAGGAGCTTAGAATCGATTCAACTCCCGTCTTCCTTTTTGAAATTGTTCTATACAACCAAGTTAGACATGTAAGTAAGAGTGGAGTTGTATCTGGTTTAGTCTTTTGATATATACTGGTTTATTATTGAAAGACCCAAACCTCCATTTTAGAACCATAGACGGGAGTTGAATATATTTAAAGCTCTTAATGACTGGCACAAACATGAATTACTCCGTTGCGTTTTACCCGATTAAACGTGTTTAATTGTACACAAAAAATTGCAATGTTTTGAGGTTTATCCATCGTTATTTTAAATTTAAGAAATTTGCTTCAACATTTGATGCCACAAACAAATAATCATTGAAAATGGCTTTAAATCATAAAGCGTCGTATGATAATACAAATGCATGTACCAATTGGTGACAAATTTGGCGAATATGGCTAAATATTTAGGTATGACGTCGTTTTAGCGTATAGCCGTACAAGCATACCAATAATCTACTTGAATGTTTGTAAAACTCAGCAAAGCGTATGCATCAACAAAAGGCTCAGTGATTACATACATGTATATCTGAAAAGACTACGTCTGATTCTAATACAGACTCTCTTCACCCACGAAAAAGTACCGCAATCCGGCGTCAAAACGGACGTAGTTACGACCTCTTTTCCGGCCTTCCGACTGTACACGGCGGGCAAGTAAATGTGTCTTTTGCAATGACACAAAACGGATCAAAACGATGTCCAGTGTTGGGATCGAACCGAAGATCTCTCGATTCGGAGTTTTGTTAGACTCTTTGTACTGAGGTTCAAAATTTTATAAATCGGGTCGATACGGAGCCGGGGAGTAAATGTGTCTTGGGCAACGACACAAAACGGTGTACCGTGTTGGGTTCGAACTGAGGATCTCTCGATTCGGAGTTTTGTTCGACTCTTTGTACTGAGGTTAAACATTTTATAAAAAAAAAACGGTGTCCCGTGTTGGAATCGAACCCAGGATCTCTCGATTCGGAGTACTAGTTTTGTTCGACTCTTTGTACTGAGGTTCAAAA
This sequence comes from Rugalucina vietnamica, assembly GCA_964017185.1. Taxonomy (NCBI): domain Eukaryota; kingdom Metazoa; phylum Mollusca; class Bivalvia; order Lucinida; family Lucinidae; genus Rugalucina; species Rugalucina vietnamica. Next base: position 13,675,149 of record OZ024884.1, read on the forward strand.
TTTTATAAAGCGGGTCGATATGGAGCCGGGGAATAAATGTGTCTTGAGCAACGACACAAAACGGTGTCCCGTGTTGGAATAGAACCCAGGATCTCTCGATTCGGAGTTTTGTTAGACTCTTTGTACTGAGGTTCAAAATTTTATAAATCGGGTCGATACGGAGCCGGGGAGTAAATGTGTCTTGAGCAACGACACAAAACGGTGATCCGTGTTGGAATCGAACCCAGGATCTCTCGATTCGGAGTTTTGTTAGACTCTTTGTACTGAGGTTCAAAATTTTATAAATCGGGTCGATGCGGAGCCGGGGAATAAATGTGTCTAGAGCAACGACACAAAACGGTGTTCCGTGTTGGAATCGAACCAAGGGCCTCTCGATTTGGATTCAGGTACTCTACAATTAGGCAACCGCGCTCCTCTCTTTATAAAATGTAAAATCACCTTGGGAATATCGACCAAGCATTTATATACTTAACGACACTTCCAACGCTACCGATAGAGTGTTTGCTATGATTTCAAAACTACTCAAGATATTTAAATGAAAATTGCAGAGACGATAGAAAGATTCATGAGACGTGTACTGAAGGCAAAATTATGCCAGCAGATTTTTATAAATAAACACCCCGGGCGTTTGGACACACCACACCTCTTTTCAAAAGTCACAAAAACATGTATAGCGTTCAAAGATCGTTACAGCAGTTCCTCTATATTTCCTTCTCAAGCAAACAGAGTTAATGTTTTAGCCATCCAAATCACCGACCTAAACTAAATCTACCATATCTAACCCTTATCTGGGATGTTCTTAGCTGTGTAGTTAGGAGACGTTTGCTAAAGTCATACAGTTTGAACAATTTATTTGTAAGGGATGGATGGAAGGGTATAGCGCATCGTACTTCTATGCGGTACGCTAGCTGTGGCGGCCTTACTAGTTAATTTGATTGGATTTGATGAATATGTTGCTGTGATAAGTTAGTTGTTAGTTTCAAATTTTTTCATGAATAAAAGATAAAAAAAAGTTCATTATGACAATAAATTGTAGGTCTATTGCTGAAATAATGTTTTGTTTAATCCCTTAAGTTTTGCGTTTTCTGAAAATGAGGTGTGGCTTGTCTAAACGCTCGGGATGATTCTTGATGAAGGTCTGCTGGCATGATTTTACCTTTAGTACACGCCCCATGAAGTTTTCTATCGTCCCTGCAATTTTCATTTCAATATCTTGAGTGGTTTCGAAATTATCGCAAAAACTCTATCGGTAGCGTTGGAAGTGTCGTTAAGTATATCATTCTGGATGAACATCTGGTCCGTTTTCATTTGCATCAGACAGTTAGGTTAAACCTCATTGATTTTCCGTTATATCTCTACACGACTGTTGAGCGAGTGCACGACTAAGAGAGTGTATGTTAGCCAGATGTTCTTGGAAAGCTACATGTATGCTTCTACGCCCGAAAGATTATACTCAATCATGATAAAGATATATTTTGATGTGCGCCATTTGCATAGTCTAATATAAAATGCCGAGTACTTGTTTTTACTTGCTCTCGGCATTGGTTACCATTTCCCAATATCAAAATTATAAAACCTATGAATCATGTATGATATGAATATTTCAAATTATGCAGTCGGCGTGACTGTATTATTATTAATCTTATTTAATCTTGTTTAATCTTGCACATTCTATCTGTATATTGCAATCTCGGTGCATATGGTTTCGCCATATTAGAATTTCATTCGACTCGACAATGAGTTATTTTCAAAATTATAACAGTAGAACTGTGGCCAGGACATATGATCGAAAGCGTCATACAGCGGGTGCGGACGTAATGGCTGGTTTGTTGCATATCCACTGCAAGAAAGCTCTTAAGGTAAGTTAGTTTTAATTAAATTAAGAACATCAACGTATACTGGCGTCAATAAAAAACACCTTGTCGAAAATGTTACATAATTTGACCAATATATATACAATATGAACGAAATTTGCATTTTCCTCATTTTACGTTCCCTCTAATGGTTTAGCATATATCGAATTTGGTTACGATGCGCACTTTACTCAAAACTTGCGTGGGTGTACCATTTAAAAAATGCATCCTGACGTGATTATACAGACGTTATTGACGTGAAAATTATTGAAAGCCGTACAAAGTAGTTTTACAAACTTAAGAACATCAAAATTTTGAAACGTAACATTACTTGACTAAGTGAAGTTGAAATACTGAAAATAATATTGTCGAAGCGACTCTATAGTCCGGGATCATCGTTCGCTGCGCCATAAGATTCCCTCCATCGATTTTTGTTACCGTAGCTCTTTCGCCGACGCTTTTATAGTATTTTTTACGCCGACGTATCTTATGCTGACGAATGCTGATGATAAAGCATTTCAGAAATTATGCCGTTATATTCCGATCTATACTTTGAGTTAATTTTCATAACGTACATGTAGTCGGATTATTTTAAATGAATAGCCAAGAATGGAGCAATGGTATTCTGACGCTTATTTCCCTAGACGTCAAATACACGTTAGCCGTAAGGACGTTCGTTTCACACTGAAAGGCACAATAGAAATTGTTCTTTGTCAAATAGCCATGCCAGGATAGCCTTTTGTTTTGACGGCGTTTTCCAATTAAGCATTGATCATTAGCTGCAGTGACGTCAATAAAGCTGCAGAACAATACCCTGTTTTCAAATAAAAATGTGTTTCAACAACATTTGGTCACGTATGGACATACCACTCTATAGCTTTTGTGTTGGTATTGCTTACCTAAAGGAGACTTTCAGTAATCAAAGGGAACGATGCCTGATAGACCGGTTCATTACCAGAATAGGGATTTTGCGAGGGGTGTATGTTTTAAACAGCATGTCATTTTCAAGCAGCAGTCTGAATAATTCCCTGTCAGTCTTTTTGAATGCGAAAAAGGTTAGCAAAATATATGACCAATATCTGGGATATTTAAATTTGTTAATCTTGGCAGCATGACGTGTCAAAGATGAATTAGGCGTTTTTTGTTGATGTCAGTATATATGCTATAAACGATTCACATAACAGTCACCGCGAATACAATAACTTAGCCATGTATTTTATTATTTGTGTCCCTTACCGTATCGTTCGTAGGATACTTTGTACATCTATAACCTTTTAAAAGTCTTTCAACGTTCACCAATTCAAACAAGCTTTACCAGAGGTTTAATTCATACATTCGTATAAAGTATTTTTAATTCAGTTTTACGTTCCTTTCAAGATTATTTCAGCTCATATGAGACGGGCTAATAAGTAGGTGGGCGAAAACGGGAGAACCCCGAGAAAAACCACCTGGCACACCCGCAAGCAGAATTGTCTTGTCTCTTGTGTGATTAAGAAACAGCGCTCTTAATCGCTCGACCACGAGGGCCGCTCGTACAAAGTAACAATACTAACTGTTATAATAATCATATTTGTCCAAAAGCCATGTTTTTATTGAAGGACGTCCATATTCTGGACGCGGGTTGTGGTTCAGGAAGTTACGCAAAAGCATTGATAGATCTTGGCGTTGGGCATGTGTCTATGCTAGATGCAAGTGCAGAAATGCTAGCTGTAGCAAAGGAAAAACTAGCCAAAGAAATTGAAGCGAATACCGTGAAAGATATCATACAGGCCGTTTTACCAGAAATCCCATATAAAGACGGCGTATTTGATGCTGTTATCCTAATTGCGGTAGGTACATAGTAAATAACTACCCCGTGAACTAAAAATAAACCGATTTATCACGCAAGGATCAGTAAACAGATGAAATGGCGAGCTTTCAGCGAGCCATTTCATCTGTATACGGTCCGAGCGTGACAAAAACTTTCATCCGTTTACGGTCCTATCGTGACCAAAAATAAACCGATTTATCATGCAAGGATGAGTAAACAGATGAAATGGCGAAAGCTCGCTAAAAGCTCGCCATTTCATCAATTTATGGTCCGAGCGTGATAGGTCGGTTTATTTTTGGTCACAGGGTAGTTTATTCACTTTATAATGCAACGAAAGCCGACAGATTTCGCGAAAAAACTCACCCGATGTGAGGAGATTTGCTTTCCGCCATTTTGTTTACTTAGTCAAAAGCTTGAACAACCAATCCGCACAACGACTCCTCAGAATTCGCCATCATAGCAGTACATTTTATTGATAATTCATATTTTTCTTGTCCATTGTTTCATCTACGTAACGTTGCATAACAATGGCGGAGATTGACGCTACAAAACGTGACTAAATTTGACGTCACTCACGCGCTTCTTTTGTGTGCGTTAAACAAAATTGCAACGCGGTCTTTGTTTAGTCAGTAGAGATGGTCTTTATTAGGTCAGTAGCTAAATAAGGCTTCTATTAATTAACCCCCTTTAATAGGCCGATATGTTGTGTTGTTGCATTATAAATGTATTAAATTTTCATACCGCCTGTTTTCAAATCGAATAATTCATGAGTGCTTTAGATATGCAATTAGTGATAATTGTATCGAACTGAAGCATCATAATTGTTATTGCGTCATATTGAAATATGCAGCCAAAGCTTAGTTTTAGTTGTAAACTACTTACTGTACAAGAACATAAATTAAATCTTTAAGCATACATAAAAATGATAAACAAGATTATTTAAAGACACATGTTTGTTAATTTAGGTTTTACATCACCTGGATAGTGGCGAAGACGATGGACATTTCCCTTCATTGGAGAAGACGTTAAGTGAAGCTAAAAGGGTCTTAAGACCTAACGGCGTGATCATAGCTACAGTATGTTCAAAAGCCCTATTCAAAGAGTCTCTATGGTTTACACAGATACTACCAGAACTTACAAGTAAGGTCTTGAAACATATACCAACCAATAAACAATATCTTGAACTGTTTTCAAAGTATGGTTTTCAGTGTGTGTCAGAAATCAATGTCCTATCAGGCGCTACACCGTCACCATTTTGTAATTACCTGGATGCAGAGGGACCACTCGATGACGCTTGGAGAACAGGGACAAGTGACTTTTGCTTAGCAAGTAGAGATGAAATTGCTAAAATTGAACAGATCATTATTGATTTGAAAATGAACGGCTCTCTTGAGGAGTTCGTGAAGGACCATGATCGAACAGGAGAACTAGGAGTTTTCACTATGTATGCTTGTATTTCGGTCTAAAGACAACTTTAAATCAACAATGGATATCTAAGCTTGCATTCATAGCGTATACGTATTAAAATGAAGAATTTGCTGATTTCAAATTGTTAAAATACATATTATGACGGTGTACGCGTAGTCATAAGTTCATTTTCCTTAAATTATAGCCATTTCTGTTACAGCACAGGCAGGTTTCTGTGAGACCTGGTCGGCTTTTCAACAACGCGCCCGAACTTTGTCTTCAGTCATAAAGATCTGATACAGCAGATCATGTTTGCACACATAAAGATTTATAGATATTAGTTGAAATAAAACTGAGTTTCTTTAAGAACAATGAACATATCAATGAGAAATGGGATGAGCCATACCGCGGTTTCGGCTACTTAAGCCTTTAAGGTTGCATGATGTTCACATATTCAACAATCGATGTCATGTTAAATTTCAATATCGTATCATTATTGATGAAAAACATCAGAACTGACTGTCGCAGAAGATTTATTTTTTCCGTCTTTCCAAAGAAAAGCGGAGGACATAGTTTTCGGCTTTAATTCAGTCCTTTCGCCTTTCTATCCTTTTGTCCTTCCATGCTTCTGCCCCATGTAGTAGTATGTACCTTGTGTGCGCAACTCTTCCTACAATTTTATTCCGATTCTTTAGAAATGTCTTGACCATATTTTGAAGATGCGCATGTGGTTTGGACATAATCCTCAGCTTAATTTTGGCACCTTTTTCTCAATTTGAACTTAGTCGTTTTCGTGTATTTTGACAATGAAAGTGAATGGACAGTTGGTACCTTGTGTGCGCAACTCATCCTACAGTTTATTTCGATTCTTTTAAAACATTGCAGATGTCTTGATCATATATTCAAGATGTGCATGTGTTTGGATATAATCCTCAGATTAATTTTTACACTTCTTTTCGCAATTTGAACGTTGTCATCATTCTAGTGGCATTTTGACAATGACATTTAATAGACCGTGAGTACCGTGCGTGCAAACCTTCTCCTACAGTTTTATATCGATTATTTCAAACTTTACAAATTTCTTGACATTGCTTTGAAGATGTGCATGTGGTTTGGATATAATCCTCATAGTATTTTTATTACTTTTGCGCTATTTGAACTTAATGTTTTTGGGCATGTACTCTAAGAAAGAGCATGTGATCTGGATATAAATTTTTCTCAGATTATATTTGTGTAACTTAACAATCAACATAGATTATCTGAATTTACTTGTTTGAAAATAAATTAAAACAATGTCGTGTAGTGATATTTAATGTGTATTTTAATTATTTTGGGAACCAATAAGAATTATGGTAACGTTTTGCATTCTCAAACAATTTGCACTGTTTCAAAATACGCTCAGATGCACTTACTAGTACCCGTTCCTTTTTTATCAACAAAAATTGTATTAAAAGTTTAATGCCCCATTTTGCGGTATAACTGATTACGTGATTACATATATAATGATAAAAGATAAATAACTTGTACTCAAAAAAGTACCCTATGCATGTCATCAGGATAATATGTCTGTGTAATGTTTACCCCGTTTATCCCACTTTTATATACTTTAGTAAAACTGGGGTTTATAGTGGTTTACCTATTTTTGTTATCTTTGATCCAAAACATAGATTTTGGGTACTTGTTAGAACCGAATCGCCGATGCGGTTCTAACATGTACCCTCAATCTATGTTTTGAGCATAAATAAGGAAAATATCAAAACTTTTCTACTGAAAACCTTCAATTTTAACAACTTGAAAAATCTCTGTATATTGTTTGTGCGTGTTTTCGTAATGTTTAAAGTTGGTTTGATTACAAATAATAATAATATAGAAGCTGGAAGTGTGCAACAGTGTTAAAAATATGAGTAAGCTGGCACATTATGATAGTATAGACGTTGCGAGGACGTATGACAAGGAACGTTATCCAATAGGCGCTGATATCATAACAGGACTTCTGTTTATTCACTGCAATCAACCACTCCAGGTAAGCATTTTGCGATTTCGTCGAAAACAAACAAAATATTGGCATATACGAGAATGCGTTCCTTTGCATATTATTTGTGCGTTATACACATATTCTAACATATCGATAAATACGGTAAGGTATGAACTACAGTTGAACCATTTGCACACTTGGTGTGCACTAAAGTGCACTATTCTCTATATTTCTACACGTGTACAAGTATAAACTATGCCCAGACTTGACTGTACTAATAACACTTCTTACCTACCCCACAAATAAAAGACTTAAGCTTATTATTTTCAGGACATTCGCATTTTGGATGCAGGATGTGGCACTGGACACTATGCAAAAGCCTTGATAGAACTTGGTGTCGGGCAGGTCACCCTACTGGATGCAAGTCAAGAAATGTTAAATGTAGCAAAAGAAAAACTAGCGGTAGAAATTAAAAGCAATGTCGTCGACGATGTCATCAATGTCGTTTTACCTAACCTACCGTTTGATGATGGTTTATTTGATGCCGTAATGTTTAATTCGGTAGGTTGGTGTTTTGTATATCACGATGAAAGTTTAAAAAAGAAACAATGATATAGCATTAAGTGTACAGTGTGCCCAAAAGCCAAAGGAAAATAATTTAAGCAACAAACGAAAATATCTGGCATACAGAGGGCGCAGATTTTTTTGAAACTTTAAATCGACACTATAAAGCCAAACTGTGTACTCACATATACTGAACATAAAATAAAGAAATTGCTGAAACGTACAGAAAAACGAGAGAAACACTTGTATAGCAGTTTCAATGTTGTTATTTCTATTTCAGGTCCTGCACCACATAGAAGAAATTAACGATTACGACAATTTCCCAGTGATTGAGAAAACATTAATGGAAACTAAACGTACCCTACGACCTAAAGGTGTGCTCATTGCCTTAGTTCCCTCACCAGCCCTCGTCAAAGAATCAGAGTGGTTTACACAGCTACTACCGAGTGTCACTGATAAATTGTTACAATATTTGCCAACAAACAAACAATATACTGACATGTTTAAAAAGTGTGGCTACCGCGTTGTTTCAGAGATGAATCTCCTTACGGGTGCTACACCGTCACTGTTTACTAATTATTATGACCTTGATGGTCCTTTAAAAGAAACTTACCGAACTGGAACAAGCGCCTTTGACATAGCCAGTAGCGATGAAATAAAGGAAATCGAAACGATAGTTCGTGGTTTGAAGACGACCGGTAGGCTTAAGCAATTCGTAAATGACCATGACCGAACAGCGGAGTTGGGCATTGCATCCTTGTATTGTTGTATTTCCATTTAAACCTGATAAAATGTATGACCCACCCCTTTTCTTATCCATATGCTCACTGCTCTTAAACCTTAAACGATCTCAGTTCTATTTTATTTGTCTTGGGCATTAGTTTTAAATCTCCTTTATTGTATAGAATAATACAAATTCAGGAAGTGAAATATGTTACTTTTACTATTACAATGTGTATCTTTAGTCACATTAAAATATATTAAAGCTGAAAAGATTAGTTATTACTACTTTTTGGTTTATATGCGTATGTAAACATGCTTTCTAAAATTACATATACTTGATTTATGATTCAATCATTCGTGATTGTTATATTTTATAATGTCGTTGAAAGCAATCTTTTAATTTTAATCTATAATTTCGATATAGAAACATTTACATTACACAGAGAAATTGCGTTTCAAATCTTTTGAATGTCCATGACTACTTTTAAATTTTATATCGCATCATAGCACTGCCTGTTTTTCAAGGATATAAACATTGGTTTCAGAAACGGAATACGTATTTGCATTTTTTGCTATAACGTTTTGGTTTAAATTTTATTTCATTTGTACAATACATAAAACAATTACACCGCGCAGATAGTCTATATTATACAAATGGGACTCAGAAAGAAGTCTAAATCTGTATACGAAAGCAAAATAAGGCATTTGTCCCTATATTGAATTGAAAACTTGAGTCATATACACCTTGCTACCCTGTCGTACAGCTGCATTCAGTTAATAATATACCATTCGATATTCAGAAATAAATTGACAACTTTTCTTGTTTTTGAACAATAGTCACTGGCTAGAAATAGTCACTGGCTAGAAATGGACAACTGGGAGAATTAATTTATATATTTTGTTAAGAATGAGTGTAAATATTCACTCTGTATATGGAACTTCCAGATCTTGTGCAGTTATATGCCTAAATTGATTACATAATATATGGAACCAATTTTTTAACAAAACTTGCTGACTTTCGAGTTTCAAAGACTCTACAAGGAACCATGGTAAATGGTTTGTAATTTTGTTTGTAATTTATGAAAGCATAACCATTTTTGTACTAAGGCTGAAAATGTGGTGTATTAGCACTATATACAAAGTTACACCCTAATTTTCATTTAAGGTGCATTTTAAATCATCATGGTAAAGCGGTTATTGCATTATAAAATCAAGCATGTCAGTGTTATTTTGCAAGAAAACTAATATTCCACAAAGAAGGTTGAACGGAGAAAATTTCTAGTGGGTTCCTTCTTGAAGTAAGCATGTCTTAAAACACTATGGAGTCACCACTGGCTTTATATTCTGCCAAACGTGGGTTGGAGTTTCATTGTACAGTTTCATGATTTGTTTTCTTGCCACAGAATAACATTGAGGGCTGGAACTTTTACAGAGAAGCTTTTCAAAGTTAGGCTATCACACACAGCTCATCTACATGACATTTAAAACATCTTGTATAGCGTTTAAGGATGTTCGCTGCCAACATTTGACATTTCGGAACTTCCGGTTTTTATTTTGTTGAATATCTCGTAAACGGTTGCAGATATTTTCCTAATATTTTATATTTGAATACATATTGATGATATGCAATGAACCAGTCATGAAAATTGTCAATCTAACGATTTTCTTTTTTTTTAACCTTTTTGGAAAATTTATGTGTCAGCAAAATTTAGGGGGTAGGGTTGATTAAACTTGAATAGGATACATGTACAACTTCAAATTACTTGCACTGATTTGATGTTTATTTTAGCAAAAGTAGATGTATACAATGTTTTCTTTATCAGTATTTCTTTTTTGGTGTGCTAGTTTTTAAAATTTTGGGTGGTTTTGTGAACTGGGGTGTAAAAAGAAAAACAAAAGAAAAAAGGCTTAAAATGGCAATTTTCAAGTTGTTGGTTCTCTTTTATATGCACACTACCCTATATTTTTCATTTTTTTATTCGAATAGTATAAACAAGTTCTATGTTGTGTGAAAATACAAGAAAAAGTTTGAATCTACAAATATGGATTTGACACATTTATAAATATTGATTTTTTTTCGACTTTTCAAGCTAGGGGGTAGGGTTGTTCAAAGAGTCGAAAAAAATGTCATCCACTTGAAGATGAAAAATTATGTATGTTTTACGTCCAAAATAGACAGCGTTACGTAAACAAAATGCCTTTTGACAGCATTCGTGATGTATTGTTTGTCTAGGAAGGTACATGTAAAAGAATTGAAAATTATTATTTTTCTAATTTTCAAACATGTTGTTTAGAGGTCTCGTTCAGAGACCTGTAGCTAGAAAAAATGCACACTACCCTATATTCATTTTGTTTACATATGTCTTATTTCAATTTTTGGAATAAAAAAAAGAGCTGTTAGAAAAAAGTTTGAATACTTTATCATTGGCAGCGAACATCCTTAAGTCGGACATTCAAACACAGACTTTTCTCTAATATCATAAATGTGTTTTGCGGGTTTAGAAATAGTATAAAGAACATTGCCTTGCATATAATACTAGTACTTTTCGCATCCATTAATGGCATGTTAAACCCTAAAGAAGATATTTGAAAGTTCATGAAGAGGAGATGTGAGTCATTGCCTAACAATAAAGTTAGCAAACTATGGTATTCTGTGCTGAGGAACAAATCATGAGACTGTCTGATGAAATGCCAACCCACCTTTTGGCAGTATACAAAGGAAGAGGTGACTCCATAGTGCTTTAAGACATGCTTACCACATGAAGGAACCCACAGGAATCATTCTTCTTACAGCCGTCCTAGTGGAATATTAGTTTTCTTCCAAAATAACAATAAATAATATACTTAGTTTTATATTGCAACAACCGCTTTACCATGAAATTCTTCAATGTACATCGATTGAAAGTCAGGGTGCTACTTTGTAAAAAGTGCTCATAAAGACAAAATTTTCAGCCTTTGTACGAAAATGGTTATTCTTTTTGAAATTAATAACAAAACCACAAACCATTAACCGTTGTTCCTTGTGAAATCTTTGAAACTCTAAAATCCGCGATTTTTTTTATAAAAGAAATGTTGTTCCGTATTTTGTGTAATCAATTTATTAAGCATAAAACATCACAAGATCTGGAAGTTTTATATACAGAGTAAACATTTACGTTTATACGTAACACGTGAATATATAAACACATTCCCCCAATTGTCCATTTCTTGCGAATGAAGAATGTTCAAAAAGAAGAAGAGTTGTCGATTTCTTTCTGAATATCACAGGGTTATTTAAGTTACTGAACGCACCTGTATTACCAATGATATAGAAAAATGTAAAATAATATTGTATATATGTTTTTAACATTACATTTTAAGTTATTTAATCGGGAGTTTAGATGTAATAAAGTGCGTATGTCACGATTTAAATCGCGTTAAATGAGGTCTTAACCGGCCGGGGAGAAAAAAATGATATTTCCCAAATATAAATATAATGAGGCTTAGAAACATCCTGATATAGAGGTAATAACAGGGATTTAATGTAGGTTATAACTGTTATATGAGCCAATGCACCAAAAAACCAACAACCTGCATATGCGAAAACAAAGGCGCAGATCAGCTGTGCAGTTACTGCTCAGCTGGTTAGCGCCTTTGGTTTCGCTACACGGATAGTACAATCTCTCTTCTTCTTAAATCCGAAATTTCAAGTTTCTAGCCTGCTTCTGTGATTGTACAGCCTGATTTGTGTCGGACCTGTTCGGAACCACTAATTGTTGGTTTCTCATGCAGCGGCTAATATGTGAAGGAAATCGGGGCGCCATCTTAATTGAATGTAGTTAATAGGGTTACAATGGGCGAAAATGATTAGCTGTTTTGTCGTGTCATTAAGTCAAAATATCATGATTCTCGATGTTGTTTATGATATGGTTCGAATAATTATAGATTTGGACTGGAAAATCGTCAAAACGGTTTCTACTGGACCCAATATACGTAGGTGTTATACGTATACCTAATGTAAGTCTTAAGTAATCATGCCTACTGTGGGTCTTAAAGGCCTCGTGACACATAAGCGAAAAAAAGGCGTTTTTGTATTTATGGTTTATTATTTTACGTCCCTTTCAATATCCAACGTCCTGACATGACCATAGCTGTTGATGGAGAAGTAAAGCAATACACCAAACAAACAAAAACTATGTTTCGCAATTCAACGAAAGTCTACGTCGAGAGATTTTTGCTTATGTGTCACTAGTCCCTTAGTCTTCAAGAAACTAAAACAGATCCTTGATGAGCAGTGAACATATTAACAAGAAAGGTAATGGGCGCGGTTTCGGCTACTGTAGCCTCTTCAGTGACCATAAATTTGGCAACATCAAGGAGCCTATAGCGGACGGCACACTCTATGGATAATATTTTTTTTGGATTTCTCAGAATACCCTTAAGTTACTGATCTCAAAGGACCTAAAGGAAAATATAATCTGCACTATGGATGATGAACGGGGAGATTTTTAAGGGCCGCCACCTTGCACAACACCAGCTGCAGTAATAGCAAATGAAACTAAAACAGATCCTTTAAGAGCAGTGCACATATTAACGAAAACTGTAGTAGGTGTAGGTCTAAAGCTCTTAAACGACTTTATTTACTGTAAACATAATGTATTCAAGACACATTTTCGATTTCATACTAAAAATGTACAAGTAGGCAAAGATCAGGAAAAGGCGCAATCAGAAAAAGACTCCCACTCCAAAAACCAAGGTGGGAAAAAACCAAACTAACAATCAGGCACTTATACCATGAAAACATTTCGTAAGCCGAATGAGCAGCTATTTTCCCAATAGGTGGCCACTCAGTTACCTTAGCTTAACTAAAAATATGCAAACATACATAAGGCGCCAACAGCACAAAAATATTTTAAACACCAAGACATAAAACAAAAAGAACCACCACAGAAGTATCGACTTGGAACGATCAGTAACACAAAGTTACTGGCGGGTTTAAATCGATTTTACACGGCCGTAACCTCACCCTCAGCTTCTGCAGTGGTTCATAACATTTAGTTAGTTCTTCGGTCCTCGTGGTGAATCTCTAACTAGTAAATGAATCATCAAGAACAAACAAATAAATCATGATAAACATCCTGATGAATCAAAAACCAGGACTCACAGATTCAGTAAGCTTGCCGACGATGGAGATCCCTGGGCGCCAAATATTTTACTAACTCCGGAGCTAAAGAAAAACATCAGATGGACCCCGGTGGGCCAAGCAACAGACAAGAAGCTCCGGCCCCAACCAACTAAAATGAATAGCTTTAAGTCGGGGCCATCATAGAGTCTGACGCCCGACCCACCGGCGTGCAATTAAAGAAGGCAGCATAGTTATCAACCGTGATTGGGTTAAAAACTAAGCATGCAGACTGTCGCATAACATTCAAGTTATAACCTATACGTCTGTAACGTGTTATGATTTTTCTAAACTGAAAAGAAAAATCATTACTTCCTATAAGTTTCTTAAATTTGTAAACCAAGTCACCATAAAATTCTGGTTCCGAAAGACCCTCACTTAAAAGCGTCTTTAACCCAACATTATATTTGGAAATCAATTCATAGTGTCTACGATAAAATTTAGGTTTTTCGAAGTTTATGATACCGATAGCCCTGTTGGAGAAGTTTGGCCGTTAAAGATTTATTTCGAGCGTTGAAGTCTGTAACATGATTGCAGACTCTAGCAAACCTAATAAGTTGCGAAATGTATACACCATAAGAAGCACGACGAGGAACGTCACCATCCAAAAACGGAAAATTTACTATATCAAAATCAAAGTCATCGCGCTTATCATAAATTTTAGAAGAAACAAATCCATATGCAACAGAAAGATTTAGATCTAAAAAGGGGACTTCGGTAACCTAATGACTCTGCGCAGAATACGAGTTAAATGATTTTCTAATGTGTAGAGGCCAATAAAAGGGTTATTAATATTACATGTATTTTATTGCCCTTTACTACCGAATAGTGCTTATACTTCAGTCTCCCGGTCCCGAACTCTGAGGTCCCGAATATCTACACAATGGAAAGGCACAGTGTTACATCTCAGCTCAGCTCATCTTACTCAGCTCATCATGCTAAGCACATTGGGATAAGATAATCCGCTGATGTGAGGTATTCTTCCTGGATTGTCTGTTTGGTCGATCATGACAGGCCAATTTAAAAACAGAAGCCGAACAAAGCGTCTTCAAGTGATCATCTATGCCACCGTTTAATCGAAATGTAGAAACGATCTTTGATAAGATGTCTGAAGCTTAAGCATATGGTAACCGCTTTCTCTATTCCTTTTGGGTCTACAGCATTACAAAAACACGCCCATGTAGTATACAGATTTTTTTAAGTTGTAAAAATTGAAAATGTTCAGTATTTTTTGTGTTTGCATGATTTTCTTGTTTGCTAAAAACATAGATTGTGGGTACATGTTAGAACCGCCTCGGTGGGGCGGTTCTAACGCGTACCCTTAATCTATGTTTTAGAGCAAAAATCAGAAAAATAGGTATACCCCTGCATGCCCCAGTTTTGCTATATAAAAGTGGGGTTTAAGGGGGTATACATTTCACGGAAATGTTTTTCTGATGCACAGAATACAGGAATTCTTATGGCGCGGTTGAAATTTTGTCTCCAATCATCATGATCTGTCACAGTACCGCTGATATACAGCCGTTTATGTTTGCTTACACAATGATTTATAGATACTAGTCATGCAAATTATATAATAAACATATATTTTACAATCACTGTCATGTTAAATTCTAATATTTCATCATTATTGATAAACATCAGAACTCCCTGCCATAGAAGATTCATTTAAGATGAATTCTGGGGAGATACATGTAAATGCATACCTTAGTTATTTGAATGAACTTAATTCTTTGCAGCCGATGCTACAATAAAAAAAAATCGACATTGTAAACCAGGAGGTACAAGTAGGCAATGATCAGGAAAAGAAGCAATCAAAAAGAAACTCCCGCTCCGAAAACCGAGGTGGGAAAAAACTAGATTAACAACAAGGTACTTATAATAAGAAAAAAACGTAAGACGAGTGAGTAGCTATTTCCAATTAGGCTGCCTCTCAGTTACCCGAAATTAACTAAAACTATGTAAACGTACATAAGGTTTAAACAGCACGAAAAGTGGACTCCAAAACATAAAACAAATAGAACCACAACAAAAGTATCGCCTTGAAACGATCAGTAATAAAACTCTATCACGGGCTTAAACCGGCTTTACAGGGCCTAAAAACCTCACCCTCATTTTCCGCAGTGGTTTACAATATTTAGTTAGTTGTTCGGTCCTCGTGGTGAATATCTAACTAGTCAATGAATCATAAAAAAATGGGATGCTTGTGCAAAACTTATACGCTACTGACTGACTATCTGATTATTGGGCTGAACCTGCCCAGGAAAAGTGATTCAAAGTCAAACCATACATACATGTTAGCGTTAATGGCTTAGGTGGTTATATCTAAAGCACTTTTTGGATGTCATGACATCCTAATTTTGGGAAAAAGATACTTAAATTGGAGGCAACGTAAAGACATGACAGGGACGTTAAGCCACAACTCAAACAAACAAACAAACAAACAAACAAACAAACAGACAAACATTTTTTTTATTATATAGTCAATGAATTCTCACGGTCAAACAAGTTCATTATTATAAACGCTGTGATGAATAAAAAATGGACTCGCAGATACAACATGCTCTATAGATGACGGACATCCATGGGAAGCCAAACAACCAAACACCACTTCCATTCTGGAGCGGAGCAAAGTAAATGAAAATTTGACCACGGCGAATTCAGCCACCGGCAAGAAAGCTCCGGCTAAACCCAAAAGAATAGCAGTCGAGGCCATCTAATTCGCCTTTATTCAGAAGCGGCAAAACCGCGATTCATGTCATATCGAATTACGAAATTGCTTTTTTCAACAAACTCTCTTAATCCATTTTGTCATTCTTGACATATCACCAGATGAAGCTATTAGATTGAAAAACAAAAATGTAAGTCAATGTCATAATCACCCAGAAAAACGGGTCATTTGCGGACTTCATTACATTAGCCAGGGCCCCCTTTCGGGAAACTAATGTGTCGTGAATTATTAAAGGGACATTGTCCTGAAAAATGCTTCGTTTGACAATAACAGGAGGGTTTTACATGTATACTACAGACAGAAGATTCCATTTCTTGAACATTTTCAAACAAAGACAATTTGACTTTTCACTTTAAAACTTTATTATTGTCAGTTTCCCATAAAATGCCTACATAGTTTAATATCTTGATCATTTAAGTATAATAGATTAGAAAGGAAAACAATTTATAGTGTCTGTAATCTTGAATTTCAAGCTACAAAATATACATATGGAAAAAAGGTTAGGGAACACCCTATTTTGACAGTTGTTTTTCATTTGAAAGTAAAACTTCAAAAGACTATGGACTGTACCCAAAATATATGTGAAGTACAAATTGTAACCAGGAAGTGCAGATTACCACATATAATTGCATTACAGGCTGGGTACATTCAAAGACAAACTTTTGGTACATCACAAGACTTTAGTAAGGATCAAGACCCACAGATAGGTGGAATATTAGTATTGTAATTTCTGAAGATAGTACCATTGTTGGACATCAGGAAGACATGTCCGCGCAATGAACACCCCCTCAAACCCCACTTTTATTATAGTAAAACTGGGATATGCAGGGGTATACATATTTTTCTTATTTTTGCTCCAAAACATAGATTGTGGGTACACGTTAGAACTGCCTCTCCAATGCAGTTGTAACGTGTACCCACAATGTATGTTTTGAGCAAAACAAGAAAAATATCTTCTTTTTTTCAGTGAATTTTTTCATTTACAAAGGCAGGAAAAAGGTACAAGTAGGCAAAGATCAGGAAAAGGCGCAATCAGAAAAAGATTCCCACTCCAAAAACCGAGGTGGGGAAAAAACCAAACTAACAATCAGGTACTTATACCATGAAACATATCGTAAGCCGAATGAGCAGCTATTTTCCCAATAGGTGGCCATTCAGTTACCTTAACTTAATTAAAAATATGAAAACATACATAAGGCGCCAACAGCACAAAAAATGTTTAACACCAAGACATAAAACAAAAAGAACCACCACAGAAGTATCGACTTGGAACGATCAGTAACACAAAGTTACTGGCGGGCTATGTATGTTGCATGGCGTGTTTTCGTAATGAGCGCATAACGTTCGAAATTGTCCTTGGGGTAGGTGAGCATTGACCACCATTTAAAATAATAACTCACCTTATCACAAACAAACCGAACTCTGCTGCTTTGATTATGTAGCCATCGTCTTGTGACAATATACTGGCTGAATAGGGGTTCATAATTTCAAAGTATAAATAATATAATTATATTATCAAAACTGAGAAGCGATAACTTCTCAAAAAGAAAATTACATTAAATTACTTTAGACGGTCCCTAACTGTTTTCCATGTGTATACATCAACGTCAAATCTTTTTGCTATCTTGTCTAAATATTCATTGATCTTCTAATTAAAACGGTTAAATGAGACCACACGTTACATTTACCGGTTTTGTATTTTGTGTTTTCCCGGTGATACAGGTGGAGGCACAACCTTTGAAATGTTATGCCGAAAAACAAGGCAAGTATTTTATTTCAAAATCAATGTCATTTGTAAAGACAGTCACAAAAGCTGACATATCTAGCAAACTTACAAGGCAAGTCCATTTTGAAAATGATCAGTCAATACCATACAGCACTGTTAATTGAAATGAAGACGCCTAAATTGCCGAAATCATGGTTTTGAACTATTTTCTGTACCAATAATATGTTCGCTGGTCTTAAAGGAAATGACCTTTAAGGCGTATGCTATCTTGCTAAGCTGACATATCTAATCATCTAAGAGATTATTTGGGCAAAATTCTTTAAACCACTCTGTCATTTTTGACACATCCCCGGATTAAGCAAGACACAGTTGTTTTAATTTCGAGTATTGAATGTAGGTCAATGTCATAAATGGTGCAAAAGTAAGACCCTTTGATGACTTACATTAGCAAGGATCTTCTTTCAAATATACTACTCAAAGTTCGATAGGGATCAAAACTTTATTTTTGTTCACAGGTCATACTGGTAATCTAACACCCAACATTTTGTTATATACTGGACAAATAAAGTTAGGGATCAAACTTTTAAGGCACAATTTCTACAATATCTCAAACTGCTGGTACAGTGAAACATTTCTATCATCAATGTAATTCATTGTGTAAGCTTTGTGCACTTGAGGAACGAAACAATGGCGTTTGCATTCAACAAGACCAGGCTTTAAGTAAGACTACCCTTAAAATTAAAGTGGTATGCAATTTCCATAGAGAATTGATGGTGTGTTAGTTTGTTCGTGCAAAACCTTTTTCAGCTGGCTGACCTTAGAAATGATGAATCTTGATGACTATCGTGCAAATTTGCAAAATTGTCATGAATTGGGACAACTGAATTTTTTGTGGAATCAATTTTATGGACTTTTTAGCACTTTGTTTTTCAGGGTAGTGTGGTTTGCAGAACAGCTGTGCTTAAGTCAGATGGTGCATAATTTTAAAAATTGGTGGCATATGATAGTCAATAAAACTACTAATTTACCATATAAATGAAAACTTGATTTATTATCGACTGGCTCAAAAATGCATCCCTAAAAGTTTGATCCCTAACTTATTTTGACCAGTAGCAAAGCCATCACTGTGCAAACATTCCATCCGTTTTTCGCGTTGTCTGTGAGCAATGTATTGATGGAGGGCTGAGGCATTGGTACAATTAAATGTAACAACAACCCAGACACCAACAGAAGCGAAAAAAATAAGAGACTTCACAAACACTTTACAATACGCATGAAGAGTAAGATCGCTTATACCAAATGAGGTAGCCATCCGGCTCACGCACTAGTCATTTGTAATCACAGCCCCCCTCCCCAGGCCCGGGGAATAGCGGGGACTTTGACTTTTGGTCCAGCAAATCCCCGCTAAAAGCCCCACGCTGCGGGGACTGCTCACTCGTTAAACCACTGCAGTTTCTCTGAAGCCTATTATTTATTTATTTATTTATTTTTTCATTTCACGGTCCTTTTGCCTGTTTAAAGTAAACCCCGGGTAATTCCACCGCACTGCCATAACAAAACTTTAATCAAAGCCCCGCTCATTTCCACGGCTATTCCACGCCCTTCCCGGGGGTAGGGGACTGTGGTTACAAATGACTAATGCATTAGTATCAATCAAACCAAAAGATGACAAGCACAAGAGAAAGTAATACAAAAAATAAAGACAAACAGATTAAAGAAACCATCACAGCAGAACTGTCTCCAAACCGTATTGAAAACGGTTTATGTTGGGCTTAGTCAAAAAAACATGGATCAACTACTGTGTGTTACAGGATTTCTTGTAAAACTATTCATTTATTTTGAAGATAATATAGGATGAGATTTGCTGGTTCATTATTTTACTTTTAATATCGTCTCAGCAAGAAATATATTGTCATCACAAAAATGAATTATATGGTTTTGGCGTGAAATATCACTTTTGTCTGAGCAATATCCCAGATTTTATAATATACATTACGAAAACTTGCCCATGTGAAAGAGATTTTTTCTCCTGTAAAAAATCATTGGGAAATTTTTTATTAGTTTTGCTCAATTCATTGTTTGAGGGTACACATTAGAAGCGCCTATAACGAGTACCCACAATCTATAATGTTTAATTTGGATCAAAAATAAGAAAACTAGGTACACCCATTCAAACCGAGCTTTTCTATATTAAAGTGGGGTCTAAGGGTATACCTTTCACGGACTTGTTTTCCTGATGTTTGTTTGGTTAAAAGAAATGGCGTGATGATTAGTGCGAGCGTATGAACTAAACCGTACAAATATCCTTATCATATGTCACCGGAAAAAAAAAAAGTCAGGGAACGCCTAAAGCAATTTAATGTTATTTTCTGTTGGAAAAATTATCACTTTCCACTTTTGATAGTTGATAATTATGAAGCCATATACAACAATGATAAGGTCACAAGATACATAGCTACATAATCAAAGCAGCAGAGGTGGAACAGCTTGTAGGATGATGTTTATTCAAATCGTGGTCAATGCTCGCGGACGCCACGTATGGTTGCGACCATTATGTGCTCTCTGTATAGTCCTGCATAACCCTACCCCCAGAAATCACAATAGTAAGCTTCCGCCTATTTTGTGTCTCCTAGGCACATACTTGTGTATCAACGGGGTTTTACTCAAATTGAGCCTTTGAATTTATCCAGCGCATAAGCAAATATATATGGTAATCTGCAATTCCTGGTTAACAGTTTACTTCGCATTGATCAGTTTTGAATTTTTTATTTCGAATGAAAAGCAACACTTCAAAATCGGGTGTTCTATTACTATGAATTTACTTTAGAGCACACTTAGATGATACAGTTAAAAGCTTAAATGCAATTAAAACTTAGAGGCTAATGCTTAGACGTCAATTCTATTCTTTAAATGTAAACTGCAGTTTCAAAGTGTGCCACGGCAAGCTCATTTCAATATTTCGTTATGCAATACTGAAAACAATTTATATCAATAAAATCAGTTTGATTTTCACTTTTTGCATCGTTTTCTTTTAGCCAGGTCATCAGTCACCTCTTTTAGAGAGACACATTTAATTTTATTCACGAAGATCCACACTAACTCTTTATCACAGGTATAGCCAGAGAAATTGTCTTTAAGTTATAGATTTTCAAATAATTTGCAAAGACAGATGCTGTGAAAAAAGGTGACAGAACTTTTTGACCGATCCTCGTATACATGTATGTGTTTTGATCATCTTGTTAACGCGTTTATAAAATTAATGCGGAATTTTAATCGGTTCCTGGGAACGGGTTGCTGCAGAAAAATACATTCGCCAGATTTTCTCAGTAATCGGTTGTAGCGAAATTATAAAATTATAAAGATGTTTTAAAATGATACAACTGTATTGCATTCCATTGAATTAACGCACCATACGCCATTACCCTATCGTAAAACAAATGTGTTGTTGATCCGTATATCGCGGTAATGATTAAATTCCATTCACTTTTCAACTACCATATATCAGTTAAAAGAGATGTAACACCTCGATAGGATAGGAAATCCAATAAATGGATAACACGAAATCTCAAAATATATTTTATTCCAGGTAATCCTTTTCGTGAGCAAACCTATCCTCCGCTTTGCTTGTTAGGTCAATGAGGCGTACTGGGCTTTATAGGTTTAGGAGATAGCATGAGGATTAACTTTAAGTAATGGGCACTAGACAAGAGCTTGCACTGTGTATCTAAGCACACGACGTCATATTAATTGAATCAAAACGCAAATGCAAAAAACCTATTTGTGAAAGTAGCTTCCCATTCGGCTTACAATATGTTTTCATGGTATAAGTACCTGATTGTTTATTTAGTTTTTTCCCATCTCGGTTTTTGGAGTTGGAATCTTTTTTCTGATTGCGCCTTTTCCTGATCTTTGCCTACTTGTACCTTTCTCGTGAGATGTGTTCAGATTATCCATTTTACAACAAAAACTATATTCGAATTCCCATATGGGAAAAGCAATGCAATCAGCAACGCCTTCTACACAATAAATGCCAATGTCATTGCACCAGCACTGTTAATTTTAATCTCTAAACAGTGTCAGTTCAAATTATCAAGGGAAACGCGGGATTGAAACTTTTTAAACTTATTCATCTTTATAATGCAAAAACGACCAAGTTCTCCGAATTCGCATGCTTTAAAACAGTCACGTAACAATAGAATGCAAAGGAATTAACACAATTAAATTGAACAATTGTGAAACCGAAATAAGCCATTGCAGTAATTTTATATAACTGAACCTTCCAATACGGTCACAAAACTTCTGGTAGGGCTCTATATTTGTTTAATGTTTTGGTATCGATTTTTGAAAATGTTCGCACTTTTAACAGGTACGTGTTAAGGTCAGGGTAACTGAGTGGTTACCTAAAGGTAAATAGCTGCTCGTTCGCTTTTACATATGTTCACTTTATATATGTACGTACCTACTTGTAATTTTGGTTGTCTCCCACCAGGGCCCAGTTGTTCAAAATTATAGATAACGATTCGTTGCAATTTCGAACATGAATATTAAAATACACTTTTATTTTTGTTGATAAAATGTGAGAATGCTTTGCAATGCTTTGCACATTTTATCAACAATACATCACAGTGTATATGCTTATGTAGTCAGCATTCACTTAACGAGTTGAGGTCTTAATGATGACGTTAAGCTAACGAAGTTTTGAACAACTGGCCCTGACCATTTCTTAAAGATAAAAAACAGCATTGAAAGCAAGGTAACCAACACAACGCAGTCGGGTTAGTTAATTCCCAGTCCGAGTGCAATCACTACAACATCAAAGCAACGGGGGACACCACCTATTTTCTTTTGTCGATGAAGTCTGAAGTTAAGATGAGTACACTGTCGTGGGAGTTCAATTATATTCGATGGCATGTATTATAAAAACAATCTGTTGAAAGATAATTATATTTTTTCAAACTAGTTTCAACGTCCCATCCTTGAAAACTCAAAGCTAATTTTCCATAGCGATCAGTAAAAACAACATATTTTCTGCGTTATTGCTTGTAATATTGTTTCTTTGTCGGAAATGTGCGTAGCTGAAGTTGGCGCTAGATTTCCAAGATGTACATAAGTTATCTTAAAAGATACATACACAAAAATGTATGCATACATTTCGCGGAAGCCATAAATTCTGGGTATCTATTAAATATAAAATAAAAATAAAACTGAGATCCTTTAAGAGCAGTGAACATATTTTCGAGAAAGAATCTTATAAACAATCTTATAAATGTTGATTCTGACAACACCAATTTGATAAACATAATGAATTATACATTAACTTCTTGTGTAAAAATAGTTTATATGTACAGTATTTTGAACCGTCCGTAGTAATTGCACAACTGACCAACGTCTATGATGTATCTTTCAGTGCGGACTGAGCAAAACGGCCTAATTAGAAACCTCGAAGTCAGGTTTTACGTGACGCAATCATAACATATTAGTAGAGGAGTGTGACCTAGTGGCAGAGAACTGGGCTTCAAAACAAGAGTTTTAGAGTTCGATACCTACGTATGTCATGTAGTAAAGTTTCTATGAACAAGAGACATTGAGATTCCCATAAGTCCGTTTTATTCCTTGAAAGCGACGACTTCCGTCCCAACACGACTGAAGTATTGTTGACAGTGACTTTAAAGCATAGACAAAAAAGCAAATGTATACAAGCGATCCTCAACGTACTCGACGATATTCAACGTACTCTATACGTATAACCATGATTGGAGAAAAATCCTAAATGGAAAATCAAACAAACAACACTTGATCCTGTATATTTAAATGAAGATAAAATGCTTGACAAAACCACAGACATGATTGAGTTAGCGCATCAAAGTCCCATTAGTCAAATCGTAAAGTGTCTATGGTCCTGAAACGTTTATCAGTCTAATGTCTGATTGCATTCACTTCCAGCATATTTCAACTGAAATATGCTTTGTCAGCGTTTTAGTCAGAATTGAGTTCAAATATTTTTATAGAAATCCTAACAAAACGAACGTGCATGTGCAGTTAAGAGTTTTGTAAGCGTAATTTTATGCCCTTAAAGCGCACAATTTACCAAATGGTGCAGAACAAAGCTGCACAATCTGATAAAATTTGCCTTTGTGCCTTCAATATAAAGAAACTTTCCTCTTTGAGGTACATGTACATGTAGTGGTAATGCCACTGGCCTTGGAATTAATGTTGGCGAAGTCGTAACTATGCAATTCAGATTGGCTTAATGATCGAAATCATTCGCGTATTTCTTGGGCAATATTTGCCCTTCAATATTTGTACTTATTACCCTAATATATACTGAACAAAAATAAAAACGCAACAAAAGACCACAGAGGATTTTCGAGTTTAATGGTAAAACGTTGATAATTTTAGGTCTGTTGCTGTATGATTCCCATTCATGGGATATTAGGGTATATCATGCCAAAACTAATTTTCGTTTCGATAAATATTTAATGAGAATTTTTGTCGTCTTACATAATGAAAATCGGAAAAGATTTGTTCTGCGCATGCGCACACTTTTGAACCTCTAAATCATCATGAAACAATGTCAGCTGCTCCCTCATTTTCTTTTACATGTGAATTATCTGCTGAGTAGTACATGGTGATTTTGAATTTGGGTATATAGTGGATTTAAATCGTACCATTATTGTAATGCTTGTGCATGCGCACTGTGTGGTTTTCTACTTTCAGCATGCCTATGGTCGGCATTGAAAAACTCAGTAAATAATTATCAAAATGAAAATCGGTTTCTTAATATCTCATGCAGAAGAAGAAAATACAATAATTTCTGATTGTATCATAAGGTACAAGTAGGCAAAGATTTACTTAGTTTGCTCAAAATGTGTTGGAATACAATTGTTGCGTTTCTTTATTTTTGTTCAGTATATATTATCGTTAAGTCAGATTACCATTCAATAAGACATTAACTTTCAGGATAATGAATGGAGTTCCTTATATATTGATAATTACATGCGATCCATGTTGCGGTTTATAGTTGTTTTCTGTTCAGTTTCCGTTCCCCTAATCTAAGTTTCCGAGTAACAATTGCTATCAAATAGCATATACTGAAACGGGAAAGAAAAGGGTAGTTTCCACTGCTGTCAAAGAATCGAACTTTTATATTTCATTAAATACCATTATTTCATGTTCAGTATAATAAGAATTCCAGATATTTAATATCATCTTATTTGTCTCAATAGCCTCTGAGACACGCTGCATGTCAAACTTGGGCTAGGATCACAGTGGCTGTCACTCATGCTTTCCGAAACGTAATGGAATCAAAATTTACGATATCTAATATTTTACGCTCGTGTACTTGGGTTGCCTCACTTTGGTGTACGCTTTGAGGCCGGTCAAATGAATTAAAGCAACAAATGGTCGAAAGTGATATTCCAAAGCGCCGAGAAGTACCTCTGGTCAACAAAGTGACGACCGATCATGATCCGTTTTTCGTATACTTGGTATGGTCCGTGACGTTTATTTACTTTTTTCTGACTGCGATTGATTTTATGAATGTAACGCTGACCCGAATGATAATTCAGAAAACAACTGCACACATTAAATATCAATCTTATGTGTGTTGTTGATACGTTTATCGTGTTAATGCTTAAATTCCATTCAGTTTTCTACTAGCATATATCAGTTAAAAGCGATATCACATGGACAGGATAGAAAATGAGATTTTCAGATAAAATGTATGCGTAACACATCTTTCAATGCATTTTGTTCTCAATGAGCTTTAGCGTGAGCATATAGTCATGTTAAGATTTTGCCAAGTCATATACGCTTTGTTCAATACAAGTGCAGGCAATGGCTACGATCTAAATAGTGTCGGCTTTAGCTAAATGAGGGCTTGCACTGTGTACCTAAACACAGCAGACGCACATTCCCGTCCTTTTCGCTTATGCATATATGTATATCTCACGAGACCTGGTTCACTGATTATTCACTACACAAAGACAAATGCTGAGAAAGAAAAGGGAGTGAAAGAACTTTTTGACCGATCCTCGTATATGTGTTTTGGTCATCTTGTTAATACGTTTTTAAGTGCGGAATATTAATCAGTTCCTGGGAACGGGTTGCTGCAGAAAAATGCATTCGCCAGGTTTTCTCAGTAATCTGTTGTAGAGAAATTATAAAAGTACAAAGATGTTTTAAAATGATACAATTATATTGCATTCCATTGAATTAATGCACCATTCCCCATTACCATATCGTAAAACAAATGTGTTGTTAATCCGTTTATCGCGGTAATGCTTAAATTCCATTCACTTTTCACCTACTATGGATCAGTTAAAAGAGTTGTTACACAGTAACACCTCGACAGGATAGGAAAAGAGATTTTCAGATCCAATTTGTGGATAACACGAAATCTCAGAATACATTTTATTCCACGTAATCTTTTTCGTGAGCAAACCCATCCTCCGCTTTGCTCCGCTTTAGTAATGCGCCCTAGACAAGAGCTTGCACTGTGTATCTAAGCATACGACGTCATTTTAATTGAATAGATTAAATACAAGTCGGCAAAAATCAAGAAAAAGGCGGATCAGAAAGACATTCCCACTCCAAAAACCGAGATGGGGAAACCTAAACTGACAGTACTTTTACTTAGGATACATATCATTAGCCGAGTTAGCGGCTATTTCCCAATAGGCGGTCACTCAGTAACCCGAACTTGATAGATAAAAGATATGAAAACCTACATAAGGTTCAAACAGTCCACACAAAAATTCGACTCCAAAACATAAAACATATGGAACCACAGCAGAGTATCGCCTTGGAACAATCAGTAATATGAAATGAATGGGGGGGCTTAAATCGATTTTACAGTGCTCTAATCTCACGCTCATCTTCTGCAGTGGTTCACAACATTAAGTTAATTGTTCAGTCCTCGTGAAATTTACATGAGTACACTGTTGTGGGACTCCAATTATATTCGATGGCACGTATTATCAAAACAATCTGTAGAAAGATAATTATATTTTTCAAACTAGTTTCAACGTTCCATCCTTGAAAAGCTAATTTTCCATAGCGAACAGTAAAAACAACATATTTTCTGTGTTATTGCTTGTAATATTGTTTCTTTGTTGGGAATGAGCGTAACGTATGGAGTTAGATGACCAAGATTCCCATAAGTTATCTTTAAAGATCCATATACAAATACATGTTCTAGTATTATTATATTTTCCTGACTGAAAAAAAGGTACAAGTAGGCAAAGATCAGGAAAAGGCGCAATCAGAAAAAGATTCCCACTCCAAAAACCGAGGTGGGAAAAAACCAAACTAACAATCAGGTACTTATACCATGAAACATATCGTAAGCCGAATGAGCAGCTATTTTCCCAATAGGTGGCCACTCAGTTACCTTAACTTAACTAAAAATATGAAAACATACATAAGGCGCCAACAGCACAAAAAATTGTTTATACACCAAGACATAAAACAAAAAGAACCACCACAGAAGTATCGACTTGGAACGATCAGTAACATATCAGAAGCCATAAAGTCTTGGTTCTTATTAAAACGATCTCATAAAGGTGATTCTGACTACATAATACCAATAATTGATGAACATTATGAATTCTTAACATATTTTTGTGAAAAAAATTGTTTAAATGTACTTTTAAACGTTCGTAGTAATCAGTTGCACGGCTGACCAACGGCTAGGATGTAAAGTGTATCAGTTTTAGCGCGGTTTGAGCAAGACGGCCTGATCGGAAACCCCTAAGTCAGGTTTGAACTGACTCAATTAACATGTTAGTAGGGGAGATTGACCTAGTGGCAGAGAACCGGGCTTCAAAACAAGATGTCTAGAGTTCGATACCTACCTGTGTCATGTAGTGTAGTTTCAAGAGATATTGAGATCGTCCCAACACGACTG
The DNA here is from genome assembly GCA_964017185.1 of Rugalucina vietnamica. Classification (NCBI taxonomy): domain Eukaryota; kingdom Metazoa; phylum Mollusca; class Bivalvia; order Lucinida; family Lucinidae; genus Rugalucina; species Rugalucina vietnamica. The sequence goes on from OZ024884.1 coordinate 13,703,006, forward strand.
ATTTATTGTTGACAGTGACTTTAAAGCATAAACAAGTGATGATATACAAGCGATCTTCGAATTAATCTTGTATATTCTTTATTGTTGCATCCCCGTCACCTGTGTTGTCCCGTTTACCTGTTAAGTAAACGGAACATGGAACCAAAATGACCTTTTCCACGACATGTTTACAAAATGGGATTTTACATGTTCACATATTAGACGTATAGTTATACTTGCAGAAACATCTATAGACAATCAAATCAACAGTACTTGATCCTATATATTTAAAAGGAGATTAAATGCTTGACAAAACAAGAGACATGATTGAATAAAGGCATCACAGCTCCACTAACCTATCTTAAAGTGTCTATGGTCCTGATGCGTTTATCCATCTCGATGTCTGATTGCATTCACTTCCAGCATATATCAATTGAAATATGCTTTGTCAGCGTTTTAGTCAGAATTAAGTACACATATTTCATAGAAAACCTGACAATACGACCGTGCTTGTGCACTTTAGAGTTTTGTAAACGCGATTAAATGTCCTTAAAGCGCACAATTTACCAAACGACACAGAACAAACTGCACAATTTGTTAAAATTGGCTCCTGTGTCTGCAATCTGATCGGCTTAATGTTTGAAATCATTTGCGTATTTCTGGGGCAATCCATCAATATTCGTACTTATTTCCATAATATACATTATCGTAAAGTCAGATTTCCACTCAATAAGGCGATTTACTTTCAGGTTAATAAATGGATTTAATGACTTCCTTATATATTGCTAATTTAGATGCGGTCCATGTTGAGGTTTATAGTTGTTTTCTGTTTTCCTTTACTATACCAATTGCTATCAAATAGCATATACTGAAACGGGAAAGAAACGCATAGGTATAAATACCATTAGTTCATGTTCAGTAAAATAAGAATTTCAGGCCTTTAATCTGACCTTATTTTTCAGTCAATAGCCTCTGAATATTAAAAGTCGGCTATTCTGGAATTGTATCACAGGAGACACGCTATATGCCAAACTTCACAATGACTGCCATTCATGCCTTCCAAAACTTAACGGAACCAATATTTACTATTTCTAACATTTTAAGGTCGTGTATTGGGGTGCTTCCTTTGGGTGTACGCTTCTATGCCGGTCAAATTCGATTATGCAAAAATGTTCGAATGTTTTACTCCAAAGTGCCAAAAGTCTCCAACCGAGAAGTATCTCTGGTTAACAAATTGACGACCGATCAAGGTCCGTTTTGCGTAGACTTGATATGGTCCGTGACGTTTTTATTTACTTTTTTTCTGACTGTGATTGGTTTTGTACATATAACACGACCCGAATAATGATTTAGAAAACAATTGCACACTTTAAACATCGGCCCCGATAGCTCAAGTGGTAGAGCGTCCGCTTCGGGATCGGGAGGTCGCAGGTTCGATCCTCGGCCGCCAAAGGCGTAAAAAATGGTATTGGTAGCTCCCTTGCTGACGCTCGCAATAAAAGGGTAGTTCCAGGAAGATACGAGAAGGCAGGTAGGTATCTATTAAGGATATTTGTTATGTCGCATAATAGCTCATGAGCTAATGTTTCTGTTAAAATGCGACGTTGAATAAAGCTTCTTTATCTTTATCTTTATCTTTAATCTCAATTTTGAGTGTGTTGTTGATACGTTTATCGCGTTAATGCTTCAACTCCAATCACTTTTCCACTAGCCTATATCATTTAAAAGCGATAAAACATCGACAGGATAGAAAAAGGGATTTTCAGATAAAATGTTACCGTAACTCGACATCTCAGAATGCATTTTGTTCTGAACGAGCATGAGCTTTATCATGAGCATTTAGTCATGATTTTGCCAAGTCATATACGAATTGCTCAAAACAGGCGCAGGTGACGGCTACGAACTAAACGTTTTCGGCTTCAGCTAGAAGAGGCTTGCACTGTGTATCTAAACACAACAGACGCGCATTCCCGTCATTTTCACTTATGCATACATGTATATCTCATAAGACGTGGTTAAGAACATTCACCACATAACCGAAAACACTTTCTTTCGCTCGTTGGACAATCAGTTCAATCAGCGTCGCCATTTAAACAACAAATGTCAATTATATTTTCAATCTAGTTTCAATAGCACATCCTTGAAATTTCAAGGCCATCTTTTTTTTTTTTTTTTTTTTTTTTTTTTTTTTTTTTTTTTTTTTTTTTTTTTTTTCATTTAAAAGGAGCTTAAGGACGATCGCTGCCAATGAAAAAATATTCAAACTTTTTTTTCTAACCACTCTTTTTTTATTTCAAATTACAACACAAGACATTTGAAAACAAAATAAGTATAGGGTAGTGTGCATTTTTTCGAGCTACAGGCCTGTGAATGAGACCTCTGAACACTATGCTTTAAATTTAGTAAAATTAATTTAATTTTCAATTCTTTGAAACATACCTGTCTTGAACAGAAATACACCTAGAATGCTTTCAAAAGTCATAATATTTACGTAATGCAGACTATTTTGGACCAAATGCAATGAAAAATTTGCAACTTGAAGAGGGTGACAAAATTTTACGAGTCGTTTTCCAACCCTACCCCCATACTTGAAAAGTCGGGAAAAATCAATATTTTGAAATGTGCCAAACCCATATTTGTAGATTCAAACTTTTTCTTGTATTTTCACACAAGATAGAATTTCGTAATATTGTTCGAATAAAAGAAAGAAATATATAGGGTAGTGTGCATATAAGAGAGAACCAACAACTTGAAAATCGCCATTTTTAAGCCTTTTTTCGTCTGTTTTGTTTCTTAAATAAAAATAATTGTTAGATCCTTTGGAAGCAGTAAAACATTTAAAGCGAGAAGATGGGCCATATTGTACAATTTTGGGTAATGAACCTTCATCAGTGACCCTTTACAAAACCGGCAGCGAAAGCCAGACATTTTTGCTGCAATTTCAAGAATTTCCATCTGAGTAGTCTAAATCAAAGACTCATATTCCCAAAGGGGCCAAATAATAAAACAATGTCAAGAAGATGATTCTTAACGTACAATATATTTGAACTACTCCAAATATATTCACTGATCCCAAAGGATCAAAAGAAAAATATAATCTGCACTATGGATGATGTACGGGGAGACTTTTTAGGGCCGCCACACGGCACAACACCAGCTGCAGTAATAGCCAATAAAAATAATTGTTAGATCCTTTGGAAGCAGTAAAACATTTAAAGCGAGAAGATGGGCCATATTGTACAATTTCGGGTAATGAACCTTCATCAGTGACCCTTTACAAAACCGGCAGCGAAAGCCAGACATTTTTGCTGCAATTTCAAGAATTTCCATCTGAGTAGTCTAAATCAAAGACTCATATTCCCAAAGGGGTCAAATAATAAAACACTGAAATAATAAAAGCCAAATAATAAAGCCCATTTCATAAAACAACCCAGAATTTTAGAACTAGCACACCAAAGACAGAAAAAACGACTTAGAAGACCATATACACATATACTGCTGCTAAATCAAACATCGAACTAATGCAGTTTATTTGACGATGTACAATATTCAAGTTTAATCTACCCTACCCCTTAAATTTTACTGACAACTAAAATTTTCTGAAAAGTTGCAGAAAATGAGGCGAAAAAATGAAGTTCCTTAGATTGACAATTTTCATGGCTCATTCAATGCATATTATCAATATGTATCCAAATATAAAATATTAGGAAAATATCTGCAACCGTTTTCGAGATATTCAACAAAAGAAAAACCGGAAGTTCCGAAATGTCAAATGTTAGCAGCGAACATCCTTAAGCGGTACCACTGTTCATTCCATTTATGAAACCTGCTGAAGCAATATGATCCAGAGATCAAAGGACCGTCATAATAATGAGAGAATATGTTTCATTCTTTTTGGAACCCTTATCTGTATTCAAAACCGTTGGCACCAGGTTTTCTAGGGCCCTGCCCCTTTGCATCGATCAGCTAATGACTTTCAATAGACGTAAATGACCTTTGACCAAGGTAAAGCAAAGGCGCTGATCTTATATACTCGCATAACTTTGTCAAATAAAAAAATGCTAATATCTACTAACTGTCAAGTCACAGGTTACAAAACACTCTGGAAAGATATATAATAAATCCTCTTTTCCACACCGAAACGCTTATGGTACCAAATTAGTCCTTGTCATAAAATAAGTCCAACAGTCATTATTTATATGACGGACCTGAGTCCCAGATGCCCCGGCGGTTCCGGAGAAGATTTTCGTAGGATCGACATACCATATATAGGCACGGCAGCCAATTTTGGTCATGTGGCATGGACCTTTTTATACAGACTTTCGTTTCCGCTTCCAAAGGAAGCTTTACATGAAGTTTGGCCTTGATTGGCCCAGCGGATTTTGAGGAGAAGATATATTAACTTTGCAAACGACAACGGCGACAGATGCCAGAACATGCATATTTTCACTTTTGAGCATTCGACTCAGATGAGCTTTTTAAAAGGTCACTGAAGTTTGAAGTGCATATTTTGTTACCGTTCAGCACGGGTTGTGTAAGACTCACGAAAGTCAGGGTTTCCCATGACGTATCTCACGCACGAACTTGCGACACTTCTGTCATGACTGTAGGGAAATGTTTTATAGAAAACAAATCTATAGCACATGAGCCGCGATGCGAGACAAACGGTCATCGGGGTATCCGACCAGCGCGACACAGAAGAATGCTAGAGGCTATTTTATTTTTTTGCTCTAAGTAGAAGAGAAATTGTACTATCTAAGTAGCAAAAACAAAGGCGCTGATCAGCTGTGCAGTTACTGCACAGCTGATTGTGGTAACTGCACAGCTGATTGTGCAGTTAGTGCGCAGCTGATGTGCGCCCTTGTTTCGCATATGCGAAAATCCGGTTTTCTCATGATGCAGCTCACATGAAGACTAAATTCTCGGACAGAGACATGATTGAATTAACGCATCAAAGCTACGTTAGCCAAATCGTAAAGTGTCTATGGCACTGATTCGTTTATCAATATGATGTCTGACTGTATTCACTTTCAGCATATCAGCTGAAGTATGCTTTGTCAACAAATTCAAATAAGTTATAGCAAACCTACCGATGCGACCGTGCTCCTGCAGTTTAGATTTTCATAGAGGCTTTTTAATGTCCTTAGCAAATGACGCAGAACAAAGCTACACACTATTATAGTCGGCTGATGTGCCTCAAATAGAAAAACCTCATTGAGGTTGTAGTAATGTCACTCGTCTTGAAAATAGTTTTGGCAAAGCCGTATGTGATTCAGATAGGCTTATTGCGCAATATGGCCCATACTACCTCCCTTTCAACGTTTTCACTGCTTCCAAAGTATCAAACTTTTATATTTTATTAACTAATGATCGTTCGCGTATTTCTGGGGAAATATTTGCCTACTTTACATTTGTACTTATTACCCTTAGCTAATAAACATTATCTTTAAGTCGGATTACCATTTAATAAGGCGATTAATTTTCAGGTCAATGATTGGAGTTAATGACAATTATATATATAGTTAACTAGATGTGTTCTATATTGAGGTTTACAGTTGTTTTCCATTCCCTTTAGCTATTTAAGTTTCCGGATACCAGTTGCTATCAAATAACGTATACCAGTATACTGAAAATGACAAAAAGCTCGGTCAGTTCGGTCTACCATTTTATCTCATTCTATCTGAGTTTGATTTCTGTATCACAGACGATTACATCATCATTTTATTACGCCCACTTGGAAGCCTACGTCTATATAATACTAGTAATTATACAGCATTTCTGGTGTCATTATCTACTTTCTGAATATGAATTTTCTTAAAATATCCTCAACAATAGAAAAGAAGCTCGGAAGCTCCAAACATCTGGATAACATGTCCGTGTAAAATATACCCCCTTTTACCCCACTTTTATATAGCAAAACTGGGGTATAAAGGGATATACCTTTTTCTTGTTTTCGATCAAAAGCATACATTGTGGGTACTCGTTAAAACCGCCTAGGCAAGGCGGTTCTAGCGTGTACCCATAATCTATGTTTTAAGCAAACGCATTAAAAATTCCCAAATTTTTTTCCAATGATGTTTTCAATTTTTAATGCTGAAACAATACTCTGTATGTATATTATATGGGCAAACTGACTATGTTTTTTCCTAAACAGAATCACTTCGAATTCATCTTTTGATATTTGCATTTTTATTGCAATCGCCCTAGATGAAAGTATCTTTCTTGATGTCCTTCATTTCCCAATGGAAAATATTAAGTCACGTGATGTGATCTAGAGGCAACGCCTATGGGTGGGGAGACGTCAAAACAAGCAAGTGACGTTGTTTATTTACTCTTGTTAACGTGACGTCGGTCGCGTATCGCCATGAAATTAAGCGCGAAAACTTTACGTTTTAGCTGTTCCAAAATTATTACCTTAAGTCGGATTTAATGTCAAATAACATGAAAATGAGCGATGGTATGTGCAATCAAAATCTGATACTTGATTGATAATATAAAATGTAAATATAAGCATTCAAATTCAGATTTTAGCTTTCACTGGATGATGAAAAACATTAGTTGTTTTAATGTCTCCGAGAAACCCTGCAGACTTCACAGACCTTTAAACAGCCTAATGTTTTACATCATCCAGTGAAACCTGAAATCTAATTTTCAATCCTCAAGGGATTCGAGAAAAACACTCTGTAGAAAACAAATCAACAGCACATGATCTAGTATATCTAAATGAAGACTAAATGCTTGACAAAACAACAAGAATGATAGAGTTAACGCAACAAATCTCCGTTAGCCAAATCGTAAAGTGTTTGTGGTACTGATTCGTTTATCAATATATTGATACGCGTCTTGAGAAATCCATCAATGTGGTTTTCAAACAGGTTGAACACAAATCAGGCTGTAAGAAGCTGGAAATTTTGGATTTAGAAAGTAAAGGAATTGTACTATCCGAAGCTGATTTGCGTCTTTCTTTTTCACATATGCAAAATCTTGTTTTTCTCATGATGCAGCTCAAACGTCTGATTGCATTCACTTTCAGAATATCAGTTGAAATATGCTATGTCAGCTTTTGTTTTTGAATTAAATTCAAATATTTTATGGAAACCGTAAATCGGTGCGACAATGCTCGTGCAGTATGGATTTCCACAAACGTATTTTAATATCCTTAATACTCTCGAACGACCTTCATACTGACTTAATAAAAACAAGGCTAGCTCCGCGATCACATCATAATCTCCCAGAATCTTAGTTAGGTATAAGTAGGCAATGATCAGGAAAAGGCGCACTCAGTAAGAAAGTTCCACTCCAAAAACCGAGATGGATAAAAAGACTAAATTGACATAAGGGACTTATACTAGGAAAACAAATCGAAAGCCGAGTGGGTAGTTTTTTCCCAATAAGCGGCCACTCAGTTGCCCGAATCCAACTTAAAATATGAAAACGTGCAAAAGGTTTAAACTGCACACAATCGTTTGAACAGAGTCGAGGTAGTGAGAATTTTTGTGAGGTCATTTATTGTAAGAGTTGAATTAGATTCCCCTCTGTTTTTTCGTTCTGATCGTGGTGTCCAAATGACATTGTTATCTGGTTACAAGGCACATCCTTGAACAGACTAATTTTCCATTTAGATCAGCAAAAACAAAATGACAACACTGGTAGCCCAGTCCTCTTCCTTTGTAGATAATCAAATGAAAATATTTTAAATCAAATCAAAATCAGTTAAAGCAAAATTGAGGAAACAGATGATCAGCTCATTTTCAAATTTAAATTTTACTTTCGCTTGGAATCCTACATGTATAACAATTAGTCTTATATCCTAACGTCTACTTTATTCTTTCAAAATATGAATTTTCACATATTTAACATATTACGTTTTTCACCGATGTGCCTAGATTAATCGGGATGCTCCAAAACTGCTTTATCCTAAACAGAACCACTTCGAATTCTTCTCTTAGAGATTCGAGAAAAATGATATGGTTGTAGGGAGGCATTTTATAGAGCATATGATTCTGTATATTTAAATGAAGGCTAATTGCTTGACAAAACCACAGGCATTATTGAGTTAACGCATCACATCTCCTTTAGCCAATTCGTAAAGTGTCAGTGGTACTAATTCGTTTATCAGTAAAATGAGACGCGTCATGAGAAAACTAACAATGTGGTTTTTGAACAGGTCGGACACAAATCAGGCTGTACAATCACCGAAGCAGACTAGAAGCTGGAAATTTTGGATTAAGTATACGAATGGTACTATCCGTGTAGCGAAAACAAAGGCGCTGATCAGCTTCGCGGTAAACGAGAAGCTGATCTGCGTCTTTTTTTCGCATATGAAAAATATTGGTTTTCTCATGATGCAGCCCAAACGTCTGATTGCATTCACTTTGAGCATATCAGCTGAAATATGCTATGTCAGCTTTTGTTTTGGAATTAAATTCATCTATTTTATGAAAACCCTAATCAAGCGACAATGCTCGCGCAATATGAACTTTTATAAACGTATTTTAATGTCCTTTAAACCACAATTCAGCCAATGACGCAAAACAGAGTTTCAGAATCTGTCAAAATTCATATGTAATTGGCTGATCTGCCTCAAATCTAAAGAAAATCCTTATTAAGGTAGTAATAATGCCACTAGCCTTGAAAATGATTTTGGCGAAGTCGTATGCAATTCAGATTGGCTTAATGACAAATATTATTTGAGCATTTCCGGGTCTATATTTGCCCATTTACTGTACATTTGTACTTATTATCCTAATAAACATTATCTTTTAAGTCGGATTACCATTTAATAAGGTGAATAATTTTCAGGTAAATAAATGGAGATAATGACAGTCTATATATAGTTCTTTATATTCTATATTTTATACTTCTATATATATGCGATATATCATTGAGGTTTATAGTTGTTTTCTGTTTTTCTTGGTCCTCCAGCTAGTCTTCTGACAAGTATCGTATAGACAAGTTAACGCTACCAAATCATGATCATAATTCCAAAATTATCACAAATTTTGCATGCGTAAATGCATTTTAGGGTAAACCTGGTGATGTCACATTTGAATATGACATAATATCATTGGAGCCAGTAATTTAATAAGAGGTACACATATGCATCAACATCATACTAGCAAACACAAGTGTATGCCGCTTATCGATTGAGATCGGCACAAACCAGAGAAGAGTAGTATATATAGAAGAAAAATATGAATTAAATGGTCAAATATAAAAACAAGTTATTTGCACATTTTACATATGTGTTTCTTTTCCGTTCCAGTATACATTGTATATCATACGAAATCGGTGCTAGAGAAATGATCAAACACTTTCCATTGGCACATCAACTCCTCATTACCCTATCATTGTATAAGTGTATTGTTGATCGGTTTATCTCTATAATAATACTTTATAAGCTCAGTTCACTTTTCAAGTAGCACAAAATGAGTTTTAAAAATTCTGTAACACTTCGGCAGGATAGGAAAATACTTTTTCAGATCAAATTAATGTGCTTCTCGAATTCTCAGAATCCATATAATTCCAGGTAATCAATTTCGTGCCAATTTTCTTGATAAGTCAGCCTGAGGCGGACTGGGTTGTACAGACAAAGAAGATGGCCAGGGGCCCATTTTCCGAGTTAGCTAGAAAAGGTGTGCCCATGATGATTCACTGACTACTTAGAGATTCACCACGCACGAGGACAGAACAACCAACTTAATGTTGTGAATCACTGCGGAAGCTGTGAGTGAGATTGGAATCTTGCGATTCCTTAGTTGTGGTTCCATTTTCTTTATGTTCTGATGTTTTTTTTTTTTTTTTTTTTTTTTGTTTTTTTTTTTTTTTTTTTTTTTTTTTTTTGTTTTTTGTTTTTTGTTTTTTTTGTGTGTGTGTGTGTGTGTGTGTGTGTGTGTGTGTGTGTGTGTGTGTGTTGCTTGCACCTCATATGTACGGTTTTGTTGCCACCTATTTTGGATCTGCTGCTCACTCGGCTTACTGTTTGCTCTCTTTCTATTAGTACCTGTGCTGTCAATTTTGTTTTTCCTCACTTCGGTTTAAGGAGTGGGACTTTCGTTCTGATTTACCATTTTCTAATCATTGTTTATTTTAACCATTTCCGCTTCATTCATGATCACACATCAGCGCGGTTCCTGTCGTGGATACGATTATTCATTTCCCAATCAGAAACCATTTCTATCAACCATATGAAAATCTGTTCGATCAGCGACGCACGCTTAACAATAAATCTAGCACTGTTAAGTTTATTGCATAATCGAGTTTTATTAGATCCTGAACCATCAGATCAAATAGATTGAAAAACGGAGTTTATCTTTTGTATCTTATTCTTCCTTGTAATATGCTCTCCAAATATAATGCCAGATACTATCAAAAGTAGCAAAGACTCTTTGCAGATGGAACAATTATGATCTAACCATATCTTGAAAATCAATTTGATTGTTTTGCCCTTCATTTTGACATCACTGAATCGAAGCATGGAAGAATTGGGTCCAATGAACTTTAATTCAGACCATATTTAATAATAAATGACAGCAAGGCATCTATTTTGACTCTCGAATGACCGTCCTCCTGACTAAATAAGATTTAAACCGAGATGTATCGTAATATGCTGGGCTAGCTCCCCAATCACAACATCATAATCTCCCAGAATCTTACTTAAGGTACAAGCAGGTAATGATCAGAAAACGGCGCACTCAGTAAGAAATGTCCTATAAAAAAACCGAGGTGGGTAAAACTAAATTGACAATTAGGTACTTATACTAGGTAAACATAATGTAAGCCGAGGGAGTGCCATTCCAAATAGTTGGCTTCTTAATTACCCGAAACTAACTAAAACTATGAAAACGTACAGCTGATTTAAACAGCACAAAAACAAATGAATAAAATTGAGACCCTTTAAGAGCAGTAAACATATTAATGAGAAGGGGCACGGGCCATCCCGCGGTTTCAGCTACTGAAGCCTCTTCAGTGACCCTACAGATTTTGCAATATGGAGCCAAAGATAATTTCAGTAATTTTGCATCTTTCAACAGGGAATAAAAATTAAAACTGTAATCCTTTAAGAGCAGTGAACACATTAATGAGAAAGGGGATTGGCCATACCGCGGTTTCGACAATTAAAGTCTCGTCAGTGACCCTTTACATTTGCCAACATGGAGCTAAAGAGAATTACTGAAATTTTGCAACTTTCAACAGGGTAGTCGATACAAAGACTACTTTTATCTAAATTGGACCAAATGTGTTAAATATTGGTTAGAAAATGAATCTTAACCGATAATAAATTTCTGATTTCTCAGAATATCCTCGCTGATCGATACAAAAACTTGGATAATCCAAATGGGGCAAAATATATTAAACGTTGGTAAGAAAATGAGTTTAAAATGGTAATAATTTTCTGATTTCACAGAATACCCTCGCTGATCACAAAGGACCAAAAGGAAAATACAATCTGCACTATGAATGATGTACGGGGAGACGTTTTATGGCCGCCACTTGCCACAACGCCAGCTGCAGTAATAGCAAATGAAAATATAACTGAGATCCTTTAAGAGCAGTGAACATATTAATGAGACGGGGGATGGGCCATACCGCGGTTATAAAAAAGTTTAAACAGAGTCGAGGTATTGAGTAGCATTCAGATTTGTGAGTACATTTATTGTAAGAGCTAAATTACATTACGAAAACTTGCCCATGCAATGAACAGAGATTTTTTTTAGGTAAAAAAATTGAAAATTTTCAGCTGAAAAATTTGGATATTTTTCTTATCCGAGTACCCACAATCTATGTTTTGGAGCAAAAATAAGAGAAATAGGTATACCCCTGCATACCCCAGTTTTGCTATATTAAAGTGGGGCTTAAGGGGGTTTTCATTGCACGGACATGTTTTCCTGACGGATGCTCCTCTGTATTTTCGCCCTTGCCGTGTTGTCCAAATGGCATTGTAAAAACAATTTGTTGAAAGATAATTATATTTTCAATCTGGTTTCGCAGCACATCCTTGGAAAGGCTAATTTTCCATTAAGATCAGCAAAAAAAGATGTTTCGTGGTCGTGGACGATCGTACCTTATGTTAGCCGAAAGCCCGGTCCTTTTGCTTGTAGATAATCATAGAAAATATTTCAAATCAAATCAGTTAAAACAAAATTGAGGAAACAGATGATTGGCTCATTTTTAAATTACACCATTTTTACTTACGCTTGGAATTCTACGTGTATAGCAATAAGTCTCATGTTCTTACGTCTACTTAATTCTTTCAAAATAGGAATTTTCACATCTTTAACATATTGTTTGATCGATGTGCCTGATCTGATCGGGACACTCCAAAACTGATTTATCCTAAACAGAATCAACTCTTCATCTCGTAGAGATTCGAGAAAAATGGCATGATCGTAGGGATGTATTTCATAGAAAACAAATCAAAAGAAAATGAGCCGCGCCATGGGAATTGTGCCTATGCGAAAACAAAGGCACAGATCAGCTGTGCAGTAACTGCACAGCTGATCAGTGCCTTTGATTTCGCCACAGGGATAGTACATTCACTGTTCTTCTTATATCCGAAATGTCAAGCTTCTGGCCTGTTTCTGTGACTGTACATGCAGATTTGTGTCGGAAACCCTGAAGACCGGCTTTATCGCGTTGCGGCTCGCGTTACATATGCATGTTTGATCCTGTATATTTAAGTGAAGATTAAATGCTTGACAAAACCACAGACATGATTGCGTTAACGCATCAAAGCTCCGTTAGCCAAATCGTAAAGTGTCTGTGGTCCTGATTCGTTTATCAACGAAATGTCTGATTGGCATTCACTTTCAGCATATCAGTTGAAATATGCTTTGACAGCGATTTAGTTACAATAAAATGCAAATATCTTATAGAAAAACTGAGAAAGCGACAATGCTCGTGCAAAATAGATTTTCATATACGTATTTCAGCGTCCTCAAGTTTCAGATTTTAACCAAGGTATGCAAAACAAAGTTGCACAATCTTTTGTTGCTGCTGTGCACCAAAATTAAAACAGAGACGTAGTGAAGTATAGAGAATGGCACTGGCCTTGTAAAAAGGGATCGGGAGTTCGATTCCAGGCTTTTCCAGTCTTTCGATTGAGCCATTATACAGAGGTATCATAATACTTAGTGTCCAAGAGACCTACATTTAGTATGCAGAACTGCTCAACTCCATATAAACAGAAACACCATAATGGTATAAACGTCTGGCAATCATTTTGTAAACATTTACTTACCATAATCTGAAAGCGAGATATCGCTGTAATCTGTTGATGGCTGTTCATCTATGACCACAGGAAGGTTCCACTGAGGGTTTATTTCCATCCTGGCTTGTGCTAGGATCAACTATATTCCAGGTAAAAGAACGTGTATGCTTGATATAAATCTGGGGATTATCCTTCCTGTGTAGTTTTACACACTTGTCTATAGGTTAATAATCAAATAAATCACAGACAAAGTTAATTCGACGTTAAATCAACGTTATTGAACAACTCACAAATATACAAACTCAAAATGCTAAACGAATAAGTTTCGTGAAAATGTACAAAGACTTAAACAAGATCAAAGTTTCCAAGAGCAATAGTTGTCAGTTTCTTTAAAAAAAAAAAAACAAACAAAAAAAAAACATATATGTTCATACACGAAATAAGATTTCTCAGAAACAAATAACAGTTTTAGGTCATCCAAGGCAGCTTCCAACACTTCAGGATTATATATGGATATCTTTTACTTAAGTGATAAAATGAATATGTATTATGTATGAAGGAAAGGTTGTTCACAAATCTCTATTTCACAACATATTATTATCCAACGTTTTGTAAGTGGAACTGAAATTTCAGCACTGAGCAAAATATCAATATTCAGAGATCACCGTCAAATGAGCCGCGTCATGAACATTCTTTGCCTATGCGAAACAAAGGCGCGACTCAGCTGTGCAGCTGAACAGCGCTTTTGCTTTCGCTACTCTGACAGTACAATTCCTCTTCTTCTTAAATCCGAAATTTCAAGCTTCTAGCCATCTTCATTGACTGTACGGACCGGTTTGTGTTGGATCTGGTTGGAATCCCCGAAAACCGGTTTTCTCGTGCCGCGGCTCAAATACAACTATTTGAAGCACATCATTGGTTGCACCTTACATGAAGCCAGCCCTGTCACAATAAAGCCTGTCCGTGTCAGAAAATCAGATAATGGGGTATCTTTGGATAATAAATGATAATTTACGGATGATACCGACATTAAAGGTGATTTTAAACGGCTTGATAAATTTATCGTATTTTCATTTAGAAGATACATCTACTTTAACATGTTTTCTTTGCACTTGCCATCAGGCTTAATTTTGATTTATACCGAGAGAAAACAAAAAAACACCCATTTCGTGTGCCGAATTTGTTAGTTTCCACAACACTTTGGCAATGAAAAATTCGAAAAGTACATGTACAAGCAAAACCATCCACACACCATACATTTCAATAAGACTAGATGTTGGTGAGTGTATTTAGCCATCATCAGATGTGAGCTTTGCCTAAAAGTTGTAATACTAACAAATATTTGGTAAATTTGCGCTTTTATGGTTATTTTGTTTGAGTCCTCGTTACTATAGCAAATCTAATATTATTCAAGCCCTCTGATAAATTTTCGCGAAAAATATATAAGTGACAGACCATCTTATAAAAAGTAATTTGATGAGAAAAAAAATGATCAAAACGCAACGTAACAATGCCTTTATAATGACGTCATTCTTATTCAAACACTTCATCGAATTGTACGGACGCTATTTAGACAATTGGTTGATAGTTAGTTTTACATAAATCATTCCAAAGCCGAACCAGATCTAAACATATAAAATAATGAATACTAATTTCTGAAATATGTGGAACACCAAAAGAGAGACAATTTCCAAATACGTACCCAAGTACATGTGCGAGGTGTGTACCGAAAGTCCATGGACTCTTTCATTTCGATAGTTATCATTTATTACAAAGAATCATCGAAACGACTTAAATGAAATTATAATTTATGATTATCGTTTCTTAAATAATCCTATAGCCATGCAGAATATCATAAATTCCAGGGACAACCCACGTAAATACCAGGTCAAAAACAACAATAAAATCTGAATTTGTTGTGGATATAGTTCTGCATAGGAGCAAAATCAAATCAACAGACTAGGGAAACACGTAGGCAATTATCATTTCGAAAACAACTCAGTATAAAAGTTATTTTCTGACGTTAATCTAAACTACTTATACACCTCACGCGACCACAGGACATTTTGAGTCATTTATTGGTCCCAAGTTGGTCTGCGACCAGTAATGGATAAACACATCTTTACGATTGTGAAACACTAAGCACAGATTAGCTGCACGTGTATTAGGTAACTGCGCAGTAGATCAGCGCATAAGTTTGCGCTAAGTCGACATCACGGAACGTCTATATACTTCTCGACATCTTCGTCATTCGATGCGATTATACACCCTGCTGTGAATTGTACCTAGTCAGAAACCACCAAATAACGGAATTCCCGCGGATTGGCTGAGTCTGATTGTCATTTTGGCATCCACAATACAGCAATAATGCTGTAATGAACTTCACGCGTTTCGTCTCATTAGACTCTTGCATACGCACGAGCTATTTCGCTAGAGAATCTGATTTTGATATAATCAACCATTAATGATGCGGACTAGGCTTCAAACCCATAGATCAAATGTCGAATTAAAAAGTTGGAATATGTACTCATAAATAAAGATGAATTTGAATAAAAGCTACGTTGTGCTTCTAGTTCTTACATATGCAAGGATCTGTTTTTCTCATGATTTAAAGCTGTTTGTCAAATTCGAAAACAATTCACAGAAAATGGTTCCGGAACAATACTTTCAAGTCATTGATTCACCTATAACCCGAATCAGTGCCATTTTACTCTGAATATGCAAACGGGCGAAGATACCTTGAAGTTGAAGGTAAATGAATAATGGTTACAGAGGCAGTGTCTTACGAATATAAAAATTCGTAAATAAGAATTGTTGCATAGTTTGAAAATTATCCTACGTCCCTGATGGGGTTCGAATCCGGATCGCCGGAATAGAAATCCAATGCTCTAACCACTGAGCCAAAGAGTCGATTCACTGGGTCAGTTTGCCAGAGACTGTATTTATATGGTACATTTTATTGAATAGCTGTGTTATGTATAAAAGTTATGCATCATGTAGTCTACAAACCGACCACGGCAGGAATTAAGATGCATGGGACATCATAACAACCCCCTACTCCCACCCCCATTTCGAGAAAGTAATCATTTATGCTTACGAGAAAGTCAATTTTATAACGCGGTATGTCATAGATTGTACTTATATGATACATTGTATCGAAAAGCTGTGCTATTTATAGAAGCTATGAATTATGTGATCTGCCAACCCGACCTTTCAACCACGGCAGATAATCTCGAATGAATGAAAATGCAATGGGACATAACAAGGGAAAAAAACAATGCACTGGTAATGTTATTAAACCCTATAAACAGTGGTACTACAGGTATAATTCTATACAAAGCTCTAATAAACCTCTTTGATACCTCCTGGGGTTTATGATAATAAAATATAAAAGTTTGATCCTTTGTAAGTAGTAAAAACGTTCAAAGCACAGTAGTGTCCGTGGCTATATTACCATGCAAATTGCATCCTCTCTTTGGGATGATCCTTCGATTTTAACCCCATTGTGCCAGCAAGTTTCATAAAATAAATTTTGGAATATGAATCCTTTTTTGTAACTTAAGAATTTATTCTTTTGATAGTTCAAGTCTTCGGGGCATATCAATTTAAATGAGCCACGTCATGAGTTGACCCTATTACTTATGAAGAGCTTTCTCGTCATATCTTTGAGATGTTTGGTTCCATTTAAAAAGTTAGAAATCGTGACAAAAATTAGAGAGGGAATACGAGCAGAACTACAAACTTTAAGGTAAATACACCAGGAACTCGAACAATCACTACCAATTTGTTATCCAGAAATGTAGTGTATGAATACTTCTAGGAAAGTAATTAAGAATAATGACCAAGGTGCTAAAGTGGTTATGTACATATTTGATAATCTTACCATACAAAACCAATGTCTAATGGCCAGGAGTCCAGGCTAATTTTGAAGATGCGTTATTATCATTATTATTATTATTATTATTCATTTGATTTAATCTAGCTTGGTGTCAATATTTCAGGGCTATCTGCCTCGATAGATCAAATACATATCCGCTTTTTGTTGATCCATTTATTTCCCATATTCGTTCATAGGATAATCGCTGTTTTTATGTTGAATGATCAATGCACATCTCCGTTTAGAGAAGTAATGACGAAAAAGTTAGAAAAACAGAGATTCGTAAGTATAATTGTTTTAATTTCTATTATATTATTGTTCTTACTGTGGTTTGACATTTTCAGTGATGTTGCTCAAAGTGCTCATGTCATTATGTTTTCAGCTAATTTACGAGACATACTGAGTCCGACAATGTTTTATTATCAGTTTCTCGGGGGACAACTGATGATGTAATGAAATTTTCTGAAATACATACAATTAATTAAAGTATTATTTAACAGGTTTTATCACAACTTTGAATGACGTCCAAATTAAATAACAATTAAACAACATGTTTAACAAACTGAATATTATGTTTTATCTTTCATATTATAATTTTCATTAAAGTATAACTTGTTTTAGCATAATTTTATATACTAAATGATATTAAACAGTCGCTATTTCCGTATTTTAATTAAGGTAAAAGCGCAAATTATGATTGTAACATAGATTTAAATAAGTATTCAAGGTCACAGCTAATGTGAGAATATTATATAGCGCTGTCTAGGAAGTAAAGTAGCAATAGAAGGCACAGAGATTGTACAATCATTACCATGCCCATGCAATTTTCAGATAATTTTTCAGCTGTAAAAAGTGAAAATGTCTTTGGGGAAAAAATTGATATTTTTAATATTTAAGCTCAAAACATACATTGTGGGTACACGTTAGAATCGCCTCGATAAAAAAAAATAGGTATACCCCTGCAAATCCAAGTTTTACTATATAAAAGTGGGATTTAGGGGGTATTCATTGCACGGACATGTTTTCCTGATTAAAAATCTCAGACCCAGACACCAGGCGGGAAAAGACAGCACAGTATAGAACATCACAAAATGTTATAACATGAATGGAGAGCAAGATGCTTAGCTCTTTTCCAACAAGGTAAACATGCGACAAGCATGACCAAAATACAAAAGTGACGAGTATTACAGCGGTAGACAGACTAAAAAATCCTAGAAAACATGAAGATTAATCACATCAGAACCGTCTTGAAACGACCAGTAAAGAAATAACTTAAGGGTTTAAATCGATTTTGAGAATTAAACCCAAGTACCTTGAATAAATTGTAAAATGGTACAAGTAGGCAACGATCAGGAAATGGCGCATTCAGAAAAAGATTCCTACTCTAAACACCGAGGTGGGAAAAAACTAAACCTACAATCAGGTACTTATACCATGAAAACATATCGTAAGCCGAATGAGCAGTTATTTTCCCAAAACGGTGGTCACTCAGTTACCTAAACTTACTTAAATACATGAAAACATACATAAGGCGCCAACAGCACAAAAATTACCAAGATTTAAAACAATAAGAACCACCACAGAAGTATCGCCTTGGAACGATCAGTAATATAAAATTACTGGCGGGCTTAAATCGGTTTTACAGGTACCTAACCTCACCCTCAGCTTCTGCAGTGGTTCACAACATTTAGTTAGTTGTTCGGTCCTCGTGGTGAATCTCTAACTAGTCAGCGAATCATCATGGACCAACGAATGAATCATGATTAACTCCATGATGAATCCAAAAACGAGGACTCACAGATTGAGTAAGCTGCCCGACGATAGAGATCCCTGGGCGCCCAATAACTTACTAACTCCGGAGCAAAAGAAAAACACCAGTTGAACTCCAATTGGCCAACCAACAGACAAGAAGCTCCGGTCCCAACCAACTAAAATGAATAGCTTTTTTGTCGGGGCCATCACAGAGTCTGATGCCCGACCCACCGGAGTGCAATTATAGAAGGCAGCATAGTTATCAACCATGATTGGGTTAAAAACTAAATATGCGGGCTGTCGCATAACATTTAAGTTATGTCAAATACGTCTGTAACATGTAATAATTTTTCTGAATTGAAAAGAAAAATCATTCCTTCCTATAAGTTTCTTAAATTTGTAAACCAAGTCACCATAAAATTCTGGTTCCGAGAGGTCCTCTCGAAAAAGGGTCTTTAGCCCAACATTAAATTTGGAAATCAGTTCATAGTGTCTGCGATACAATTTAGAAAAGGTTTTTCGATGTTTATGATACCGATAGCCATGCTGAAGAAGTTTTGCCGTTAAACATTTATTTCGCGCATTGAAGTCCGCAACATGATTGCAGACTCTAACAAACCTAATAAGTTACGAAACGTGTACGCCATAAGAAGCACGGCGAGGAACGCCACCATCCAAAAACGTAAAATTTACTATATCAAAATCAAAGTCTTCGCGTTTATCATAAAGGATCTTTGACAGTGGTAATGGGAGTCACAATGTATAGCTGCCCTGTATTTTGAAAAAAATAAAAGTGAGTAAAATGCTTCATCCATCACACGTTAGTTCACGGTCAGTCCATGTTTTAGCATGTTGGACTTTAGTCCCCATTTTGATACATGTATGGCTTTATTTTTGGGCTGAAACAGCTACTTTTTGTATTGGACATATAAGAAAACAGAAAACTATTTTTTGAACATTGTTCCCCCCCCCGAGTACCAACAAATCCTTTTGCATGTAGATAGTTCATCATAAAATACATATTATATTTGAATGGCTTGTTGGTACTCGGGGGGGGAACAATGTAGCCCAGCCAAAAATGTAACACCAAAACTGTGTACATGTATATAAAATAGTTATAAGTACTTAATACAGTGAGAATGGTAGAAATTAGGTTCTTTTCTATCAAGTGCAATTAAGCGAGACATACATGTACTAGTTTCGTCATCCATTACGGGAAAATAATTGATTTTTAACCATTTTTAATTTTTGATTCATTCAAAAAATAGAGAAATAACATTTCATGGAACAAACTTTTGCACCAGTCTATACAAATACAAGTTAAAACATACACGCCCCCTAATCTTTCAAAGCACATAACTGAATTCAACATGTGGAGAGATAAGTCTTGATAAGTCTGGGACATTTGTCCTTCATTGCACTTAGACTATACATTGGAAAGTTGTCAGTATTAACATTGTGTAATGGATGATCTCTTAGTACATGTACATTTGGTGTCAGCATCATGTCATGAAGATTTTGACTACTTCAGGCATTTGCTTTATTAAACTTCTTAATCCATGATTTTCCATACAGGGAATTAAGGTCTGTGAATCTAGTCAAATACTTAATTGACATCATCTTGGTTTACTCTTGGCAGTATGTCTTGACTCGTTCAGACCAACAATATTTCAATGAAGTACTTCTCATTGATGTGTATCATGAGAGAGATAGCAGGGCATGTTATAGCTGAACAGGTGTATGTATACCATGTGTATATGCCATAGTTTTAACATTGAAAAATACTTGATCACTGTAGGAACATTTTAGCAACAGAAAAGATTTAGATTTCATATGTATTTAAATTGAATGGTGGCATGCATGCATTCATTCATTCCAGACTTGCAAATAAATTCTGTGTCATTTTATGTTTGCCAAAAGCATACAGTAATTGAAACATCCATGAGAAAATGTGTTTTGCAGATACATGTACCAAACTTAAAGAACAGATCAGTGTCATAGTCGCATGGACATATTTTGCTTCCTCTGTGTTTTAAACCCTGATTTGTGAAGTATTTTGTCATGTTTTGGCTACATAACTTGGGTTTACGGTCTACCTGTTTGGAAACAAATGACAGATTTTCTCATGAATTTGCTCAATATTTGTCATTGTTAGCAATGATATACAGGTAACTCCCAAAATGATTTATGAAAATAATGTCTCTTATTAAACAACAAAATGTTGAGATAAATTTTAGGGTGTCTAAGACCCTTGACACTGACCTACATGTTTAAAAATCATAACAATGGTGGAACTGAATACA
This sequence comes from Rugalucina vietnamica, assembly GCA_964017185.1. Classification (NCBI taxonomy): domain Eukaryota; kingdom Metazoa; phylum Mollusca; class Bivalvia; order Lucinida; family Lucinidae; genus Rugalucina; species Rugalucina vietnamica. The sequence continues at coordinate 13,724,127 of OZ024884.1, forward strand.
GACATGCAACAAAAAATGATTTTTATTCCAATTTATATTTTCAAATTGTTCACCCCCACCTCCGCTTTGCTAGCCATTTCTACAGTATGTGGAGGAATGCTTCATACATTATAGCATTTATCCGCTCTTAAGACATCATACTACCTTCCCCATTGCAAAGGTTTAGTAGAAATTGCTTTAAAACGGAGTTTTGGGCTTTCGAAAACAAGGCATATTTTACAGGACATGGTCAATGGTCCTTTTAGAAGAAACAAATCCATTTGCAATTCGTTAAAACTTGACTAACGCAAGAACACCTGTACAATTGATCGTTTCAAGGATATTCCTGACTGGCGTTTTCAAACATTTTATTTAAGGAACACAACCAATGCATACAGAAATGGAAACATTCTGGTAGAGAGGTTTTACGTTTAAGATGGTGCAAGATTGTTTTTCGAATAAATCTTAAAATCCTGATTTTGCTGCTTTGACCCGGGGGTAAAATGTTGGTGGCACATAGCAATGCATTAATGGCTGTTTTATATAGTCTCTTATTGCACTGTAGCGTATACATAGTTAAAATCACATCATTTGTTTCGAGCAGGTGTTTTGTGCCGAAGCTCTTATTAATGTCTGTGCTGTCTTATACTAAATAAATAATTAAATGTAAGTGTACGAGGTTTAATTACCTCGGTTGAGGATTTTTCCCATCGATTGCACACAACTTGCTGTGTCCCGTACATAAAATACACACAGAAAGACTACTTAAGCCCTCCCCCCCCCCACACACACAGTAATTTTATATTACTGATCGTTCCAATGCGATACTTCTGTTGCAGTTTCACTTGTTTCATGTTTTGAAGTCGAATTTTTGTGCTGTTTGAACCTTATGTACGTTTTTTATATTTTTGATTTCAGTTTGTGTAACTGAGTGGCCGCCTATTGGGAAATAGATGCTCACTCGGCTTACGATATGTTTTCTAAGTATATGTATCTAATTGTCGATTTGGTTTTATCCACCTCTTTTTTTTTTTTTTTTTTTTTTGGGGGGGGGGTGTTTCTCATTGCGCCTTTTCCTAATGATTTCCCACTTGTACCTTTTTGTTTGAAACCGATCGATTATCTATCTATCTATCTATCTATCTATCTATCTATCTATCTATCTATCTATCTATCTATCTATCTATCTATCTATCTATCTATCTATTATGCCATATCTAGGTTCCCAAAATCTATTCAACGGCGTTTTGGTCTCATATTCTTTATACATGTTAATGATTCCCTGTGTAAAACAAGACATATACCTCCACTTTTAATTTATGCCTCTCCACAATTTAACATAGGGAAACCGCGGTTATTTATGGACTTTTCAACAGCAATACATTTATCGGTCTACCGACACTTTCGAAAGTGGTCCTACGACACTCTGAAACTCTTCTACGGCATTTTCAATTTTACTATGCCATCAATGTTTATTTTCAGATACTTAAGAAACGATATGAGGCTAATTTCCATCACCATAGTTGTATAGTTTTAGTAAGACCTGTTCAGAAACAAAACTTGAAGATACATTTTCAAACGATATGTCTCCCATAAAAAATCACTTACCGTAATCGAAATAAGGATCCTGCGGGAGCTCAAATCCTAAATCCCAGCCGCTTAAATCCATGTTTGCTTAAGAAATCACTTCGAAATAGACTTAATAAATAAACTTCAATCCCATAGGATTCTAAGACAATTCCTGAAATGTTTATCCAAGTTTCTGATTAAAGTATCAAGTGCAAGATTAGGCAATCAACTAAGATGAATGTAGTTTCGTACAGAAATGTGATAATGTTACTTTTCGTTAGATTGTCCAATTGAAGATATGTCCAAATACCAGTTGTGAACATGGCATCTTTTTCCTCCAATGCTTTACGCTCGACATCATATACAAACGATTATTATTTGAGTAGTTGAAACAGCGTGCTCCAGTAGTAATTTTACGACGTAACATGAAGATTAAGGTGACCTTTCATATATTCTGTGTATCGTTGGGTCTTATGTGGTTATATGTATGTGGTTGAAATATCCTTTGGAAATATCCCTGAGTTGTCTATCACTTATAGCAGTCAAACAGATAAATTCAGTACCCATGATAATAAAATTTGATCTATCCATTCGACGAAATGTCGGATGCCGTTGCATAATTGTCACTGGATAATTTAATTATCGCAGTCAATAAGATTCTAGAGGCTAAAAATGACGAGCTGCACCTTTTATCGACACGTAATCATTGCGTGGTATGCAATCACGTGCCGCACGATATGTTCTTGTTGATATTCAGCAACAAACTCATACGCGTGTCTACTATTTGCCTCGTTTACTAATATGTCTGCCAATCTTATCTTGGAAACATTTTAAAGCAAGTGACCGTATTTTCAAGTTCAGAACAACCAACGTCGTAAACTGAAAAGTATTTTCAGATTCCGAAAATGAGAGAAGTAGAATAGTAAACAAAATAATTTATGACTGCTATGTTAAGATAATCTAATTGAACATCAGGAAAGTCTAAACGTTGGGAGATGCTCGGAGCTTTGAGCATATCATTTTTTAAGTTCATGGCTAACCTTGCTAATCAGAACTTGACAGAAGCAATCCGAAGTTTGCCTCTAGTAAATATGTGGCATAGAGACACATAACTGAATTTAATCACAAAACAGACTGACAAATACTGGTGTTTTTATGTTTCTACGGGGCGCGAAAATAACGATTAACATGATTAACAAAGGCAAGTAATTGTGTTCAGGCAATTTAAAAAGACATAAAATGATGAAGTTTAATGCATGCGAATTTTCTGAAAAAAAAAATATATTGAATATAGTCCGTATACAATTACCGGTATACATGTACACGGTATACACGTTTGAACGCCGACGGTAGACAGAGACCCAGAGACAAAATAAATTTCCCATCATTTATGTACAGTAAAGGTAATTTATTCTATTAAACTGTAACGTTTTACAAACATAGTATAATAACATGTACATAAAATAGTTTTAACATTCAAGTTCATATGCATGTATTTAGTTAAATTCGTGTAACTGAGTGACCATATCATGGGACATTTTACAAGTTGCATACGCTTGTCAGAAAACAGTAGACCATTCTCATGACGTGTCTCAAACAATACATTACTTACCGTAATCGAAATATGGGTCCTGAGGGAGCTCAAATCCTAAATCCCACCCACTTAAATCCATGTTAACCTCAGGAATCACCGAGAAATACACTATATAAATTTTACTTCAATACCCTAGGAGTCTAAGACAAGTCCGGGAAATGTTTATTTAAATTTCTAATTAAAGTATCAAGTATGAGATAAGGCAATCAACTGAGACAAATGTAATTTCATACAGTGATGCGATGATGTTAAATGTCCTGAAAGATTGTCCAATTGAAGATGTGTCCAAATATCAGTTGTGAATGGAGCATTGTTTTTCTTCAAAGAATTCCGCTCGACCTACACAAACGGTTATTATTACATACGAGTAGTTGAAACAACGCGCTCCAATAGTTAGCTTAGTACGTTACATAAATTATAAAATTGCTTTTCATTTCGTCGCTACATCGTTTGGTGCAAAGCTATCGTTATTATGATCATATTTACGGCATTTATCTGGACATACCATATTTATGAGATACACACACATTTTTGAAAATATTCCTGCGTTGTTTTTAACTTATGATATAATGATCACGATTCAGTCCAAAAGATGAATATTATTCCCAAGAGAAGAATATTCAATCTTTGCCATGCGGCACACTGTCTAATGCCGTTGCATTATTGTCATGTGATAATTCAAATATCGCAGTCAAATCAGACTCCATTCTAGAGTCATTTGCATATTTAACCACACATTGTACGTTGCGGACTATGACGACACGTGCTGGAAGATATGTTTTGTGAAGATTTTCAGCAATAAACTCGCACGTGTAAAATTTGAACTTAAAAGTATCTCAAGATTAAGATTGCTTTCTAGAGTCTAAAAAGACGATTTGCATATTTTCACGACGCGTACAACATTGCGGGCTATGCAAGATACCTTTTGTCGGTCTTCAGCAATATACTCACTCACGCATCCACTTGTTGCATTGTTTAGTTTTATGTATGCCAGTTATATCTTCAAAACGTTGTAAATTAAATGACCGTATAGTCAAGATAAGAACAACAAAATTCGAACTCAGAAGTATTTTAGATTCAAAACGTGAGTATAACATTAACACTAAACTAAATAACTTTAGCTGATATGTTAAGATAATGTAATTGCATCATCAGGTATAATAAAAATATAATATATATTATAGAAACTTTTTATCCAAAATGAATCCAACAAGTCATGACAAAGTATGCCTTAGTGCCAGGAATTATACACTCAATCAATAATATCATCCAAATATATAAAATCGAAACTCCAACTTTTTCTTAAAAGCTATTCACGGCAAACTCAAGACGTCTTTATACGAAGTGATCTACCAATTTTGAAATAGTAGTTGCTTCATAGGTTTTCGTCGAAGACCCCGGAAGATAACGGAGAGGCAGAACTTGCTGATAATGGGTAACATTTTGAAGAAAACGAATGCACAAATTAAGGTAGTGTAATTGTATGTTTTGTAATAAAATTGTACATTTTGTACATTAAGCAGACACAATTAACTATGATTTGTTTCTCAAAATAAATTATTTATTAGAAATGCCCAAGCCTGATTCATAATAAGGTAAGGACAGTTAAACTCATCGTGAACAATGTTGCGGTATCATTCAAGCTACTACATGGCACAACATATTTGTACGTACGTTTCAAAGCTACGCACAACAAACCTGCTCAAGGAAATAGTTAATTTAGTAGAGTTTTGAACAACTGTGTTATTTTCCATATATCGTCGTGTAATGCTATCCCAGTTCAACTCAAATTTAATGTCAATCCCCATGGACCACTTCCCTTCTTCATTTGCATTATCTAAGATAATGCCTCGAAGTTACTGACTATAAGAATTTTGAAACCGGAAATGTCATGTCAAAGTTCAGATAGATGTTTTTGTAAATTTTAAATTTTGCTAAACAATTGCATTTTTTTTTCAAAATTAGCTCAAACTTGACCATCATTAGCGAAAATGAATTTCACACATACAACATTTGCCGCAATGCATTTTAGACTTACCTTTAAGGAAAAATCGAACTCGAATTGAATTTTTGTGAATCTATGGAATTTTTGAAAAATGCCATAATTTCATGATTATCGAAAAATGCCAAAACTTTTCTATGGACTTTGGCATGACGTTTCATTTTTCAAATGTCTTGTAGTCAGTTACTTTGGTACACTGTCTTAAATAATGCAAATGAAACGGCGGCTATTCTGCGTCCTTTGGGATGTCGATTAAATATGGGTTTAATTTGGGTGCCTTAACATTGCAATATATGGAAAATAATACAGTGGCCTTTAGAATTTTTAGGAGTATATATCAGGTTACAGTAAATACATGATCTGGATTTGGAACATATGAAATATTGCGTGCTTTTTCACTACACTAACCTTCGTAACTCATATAAGCCTGGTGTACCTTTTATGGGACATAGGCAAACAGTATAGCCCCAGACAACATAATATTCTTACGTTTCCTATATATATCGCTAAATGGTAACCATGGCAACCGTATCGTCATACAAAAAGATAAATTAATGTCCAGATTAAAGACCTATTTCCATGTCTATTGAGGGTCATGAGATAAGGGACAGGGCATTAGAAAACCTACTTTCTTGACATTGACTCAGAATACAGGTAGGGGCCAAAACAGGAAAAATCAATATTGATTGCAGAGGGAGGCAGTTTTATTGCATATGTTATCAGGGACAATAAAATCAATAAACAGTGGAAATACAGGTATTCTCCTTTAGGGGCCTCTTTATGACCCCCTGCAGAGATGTGATAATCACATATTGCACCATTAGGGGTCATTAACCGAATAAACAGGGGTACCCCTTTTAGCTTCTTCAGAAGTAGGTCTTTAAATGTAAGGGTGATAAGATTCTATCTTAACACCCACCAACCAGTGCTTGAACAGTTTTAAGCAAGTGCATCGAGTTGTATAGGATCCAGAAACATGCAGAATGTATTGCGCAACTTTGACGTCATTTTTCAGGACAATGACGTCTTTAGAGTTCATGTAGTAAATTGGCCATAACTCACATAATAACTTGCATAATCTGGTCAAATAAAGACTAACAGACACTAAAACATTATACATTTAAAGTAATATTGATTTGCTAATACTTATAAATTGTTCGAAAGTACATTTTCTCACGTTGTGGTCCATATAATGAATATTATAAAACAGACTGACATTATATGGTTATTTTCTGTTTCTACGGGGCGCAAAAATAGCGATTTACATGATAAAGATCAGAAACTGTCATGTTCACGCAATTCAAAAAATTTTAATTTATGTTAGTTCTCTAAAGCAAATTATATTAATCATTGTCCATGAGCAATTGTCGGTTTATATGTATACAGGTTTGAATGGTAGACCGCAATGATAAATAAAGGATATTCAAGTTTTTGGAGTAAATATGAGCTTTATTTCATTGAGTGAAGTGAAAAAAAATTATATTTCATGAGTGCCGAAGGCACGAATGAAATATATAATTTTTCACTTCACGAGATGAAATAAAACTCATATTCACGACAAAAACTTTAATTTTCTTTTTATTATATTGCATGTAGTCATTGTAATGTTGCGCGCTAAAGCATATGACGTCAAAATCTTAAATGACGTCATTACGTCACGTCATTACGTCGCTATTGTGTGTGAACGTTCATTGCGTCAACAATAGCATAGATTATAAAATTTAGTTATGTATAAATTAGAAATGAAACGGTGGAATCGTAATTGCGTATTCCCAAATCTTGTATTTTCACATGTGAAAATATAACTTTTTTTTATATTTTCACATGTGAAAATATAACTTTTTCAAATATTGGTTATATTTAATACATATTTCTCTACATTTAATCACTTGCCATATAATAAAAGATCAAATCAATGGATTACATGCATTAGTAGCCTAAATATATTTAAATGACTCGTGATGCCAATAAAGAGCGATTCCTGAATTAGTAAAGCCAGTCACATGATTATTATATCAGACACATCACATGTTTTACTCTTACTTAAAGTATGGTAAATGATTCAGGATTATTCGAACCTTTATTTTTGTTGTGTCCATAGTCCTTTGACTTTTGTACTTCAGAAGTGGCTTACTTAATCTGAAACTTTAAGATTATCAAACAACAATTTCTTAAATTGATTAAGATTCAGATCTCAAACATGAAATTAAAAAATCTTTATGAAAAGAATTTTCACCACCTGTCTGCGGGTAAGGAAAGTCTCTTTCATACTGTAAATTGCACATTCGTTGTTGAAAGTTCTTTCACACCTGTCTGGAGGTAAGGAAAGACACTTTCCTTACCTCCAGACAGGTGTGAAAGAACTTTCACCACCAAGATAACTGTCCATAACAATGAATGTGCAATACAGTATGAAAAATAATTTCCCCCGGGTTACGTTGAGGTCATAAGGTAAGGTTTCTTATTGCACTATACCGTATATACATAGTTTAAATTACATCATGAATTTCGAGCAGGTGTTTCGTGCCGAAGCTCTTATTATTGTCTCTGTTGTCTTTTACTTTATAAATAATTAAATGTAAGTGTTAGCGATTTAATTACTTCAGTTGTGGCTTTTTCCCATCGATTATTCACATATTGCTATGTCCGAACCTAAAACGCACAAAACGAAAACTAATTTAATCACCTCGCTTTACCGATACTTAAGAAAGTGGTTACTTCAAAACACTTTGAAACTCTTCTTCCGCATTTTCAATTTTATTATGTCATCAATGTTTATATTTTCAGATACCTAAGATAGGGTTTGAAGCCTAATTCCAACACCCTGACCATTTCACTAGTTGCACAGTTTTAGTAAGACCTGTTCGGAAACCCTGAATACGGGTTTTCTCACGACGTGTCTCACATGCTACATCACTTACCGTAATCGAAATATGGATCCTGCGGGAGCTCAAATCCTAAATCCCAATCGCTCAAATCCATGTTTGCTTACAAAAGCACGGAGAAATACACTTAATAAATACACTTCAACCACATAGGATTCTAAGACAATTCTGGAAAAAGGTACAAGTAGGCAAAGATCAGGAAAAGGCGCAATCAGAAAAAGATTCCCACTCCAAAAACCGAGGTGGGAAAAAACCAAACTAACAATCAGGTACTTTATACCATGAAACATATCGTAAGCCGAATGAGCAGCTATTTTCCCAATAGGTGGCCACTCAGTTACCTTAACTTAACTAAAAATATGAAAACATACATAAGGCGCCAACAGCACAAAAAATTTTAAACACCAAGACATAAAACAAAAAGAACCACTACAGAAGTATCGACTTGGAACGATCAGTAACACAAAGTTACTGGCGGGCTTAAACCGGTTTTACAGGTACCTAACCTCACCCTCAGCTTCTGCAGTGGTTCACAACATTTAGTTAGTTCTTCGGTCCTCGTGGTGAATCTCTAACTAGTCAATGAATCATCAAGAACAAACAAATAAATCATGATAAACATCCTGATGAATCAAAAACCAGGACTCACAGATTGAGTAAGCTGCCCGACGATGGAGATCCCTGGGCGCCGAATAACCTACTAACTCCGGAGCAAAAGAAAAACACCAGTTGGACCCCGGTGGGCCAAGCAACAGACAAGAAGCTCCGGCCCCAACCAACTAAAATGAATAGCTTTAAGTCGGGGCCATCATAGAGTCTGCCGCCCGACCCACCGGCGTGCAATTAAAGAAGGCAGCATAGTTATCAACCATGATTGGGTTAAAAACTAAGCATGCAGACTGTCGCATAACATTCAAGTTATAACCTATACGTCTGTAACGTGATATGATTTTTCCGAACTGAAGAGAAAAATCATTTATTCCTTTAAGTTTCTTTAATTTTTAAACCAAGTCACCATAAAATTCAGGTTCCGAAAGGCCCTCACTTAAAAGTGTCTTTAACCCAACATTATATTTGGAAATCAATTCATAGTGTCTACGATAAAATTTAGAAAAGGTTTTTCGAAGTTTATGATACCGATAGCCCTGTTGGAGAAGTTTTGCCGTTAAACATTTATTTCGAGCGTTGAAGTCTGTAACATGATTGCAGACTCTAGCAAACCTAATAAGTTGCGAAATGTATACACCATAAGAAGCACGACGAGGAACGTCACCATCCAAAAAAGGAAAATTTACTATATCAAAATCAAAGTCATCGCGCTTATCATAAATTTTAGAAGAAACAAATCCATTTGCAACAGAAAGATGTAGATCTAAAAAGGGGGCTTCGGTATCTGAGATATTAGCTTTGTTCAACTGAAGTTCAGGTGGATAAATTTGATTGACCATACCTTCAAAATATGGGTTGTCAATGTTCAAAAGGTCATCGAGGTACCTAGATGGAAAATGCTTATCCAAGTTTCTGATTAAAGTATCAAGTGCAAGATTAGGCAATCAACTGAGACAAATGTAATTTCATACAGAAATGTGATGATGTTACTTTTCGTTAGATTCAGTCCAATTGAAGATATGTCCAAATACCAGTTGTGAACAGAGCATCGTTTTCCTCCAAAGCTTTACGCTCGACATCATATCATTACGAAAATTTGCCCATGCAATATACAGAGATTTTTAAAGTTGTAACAAAATGTTTATTTTCAGTAGAAAATTTTTGATATTTTTTTTATTTTTGCTCAAAACATAGATTGTGGGCGAGGCGGTTCTAACGAGTACCCACAATCTATGTTTTGGAGCAAAAATAAGAAAAATAGGTATACCCCTGCATACCCCAGTTTTGCTATATAAAAGTGGGGTTCAAGGGGGTATATTACACGGACATGTTTTCGTGATGTACAAACGATTATTATTTGAGTAGTTGAAACAGCGTGCCCCAGTAGTAATTTCACGACTAACGTAAATTTTATGGTGACCTTTCATATATTATGTGAATCGTTGGGTCTTAAATGGTTATATTTATTTGGACAAAATATCCTTTGGAAATATCCCTGAGTTGTTGATCACTTATAGCAGTCAAACAGATAAATTCAGTACCCATGATAATAAAATTTGATCTATCCATGCGACGAATTGTCTGACGCCGTTGCATAATTGTCACTGGATAATTTAATTATCGCAGTCAAATCAGATTCTATAGTCTAAAAATGACGAGCTGCACATTTTATCGACACGTAATCATTGCGTGGTATGCAATCACGTGCCGCACGATATGTTCTTGTTGATATTCAGCAACAAATTCATACGCGTGTCTACTGTTTGCCTCGTTTAGTGTTATGTCTGCCAATCTTATCATGGAAACATTGTAAAACAAGTGACCGTATTTTCAAGTTCAGAACAACAAAATTCGAACTCAGAAGTATTTTCAGATTCCGAAAGTGAGAAAAGTAGAATATTAAACTAAATAATTTATGGTTGATATGTTAAGATAATCTTAGTTAATAAACAGGTGAGATGGATGTTTTGAACTTCAACAAGTTGCAGAATAATTGTTCCTTTTTTCCAACATATTTGCACAAATAATGATGGTCATATTGCGAAGAAATTCCGAAATTATTTGTAGATGATCATGGTATCATAAGCAAAGGCATGTTGTCTTATTGAGAAGTCTCGAGAAGTTTCCGACAATAGCCTGAACGTTCAGATAGGATAGAGCGTGAATGTTTATTGCTGCAATGTAATAGTTTATAAAAATAATTTACTGACATAACGTGTAGTTTTCGTGCCACGAGATGTGTCTAAAATGCGCAACGCTGTTTGTTTTGGTGTAAAAATCCTGCCTTAATAGACGGCGACAAAATCTTAACTTAAACTGGGCCTTAAACGGCGACAAAATCTTAACTTTTACTGGGGTGTACAGTGTAGAGGCCTTTTTTCCAGCTCACATGGATATGGTTGCCGTCGTAGCTCTAATTAGCAAAACGTTTTAAGAATATTCTTCTCCAGAATTCATCGAATTGCCGCAAAGCACCCCAAACCACCGCAAACCACTCCAAACCACCGCAAACCACCTTTTTGTCTTGTGCTCGATAGAGCATAGTACATAGTTTCGACCGTTTTGGCTTATAGCCAAATAATTCTTAGACAGTCGAATTGACTCTTACAAGTAGGTTACATTCTCTTCTAACTTTGAGAATATTGTTCTCTGTATTTGGCACAAAAGCAAACATTTTGTATCAATTACTCTATCTTGTGTAAATTAACAAGTCTTAGATTGTACAAAGGCCCTTTGATTAATGAATACCATTTGAAGTTTCGTAAGAAATCAGTCCGTTTATCATTATCTTTAGCCGATGTAAAGTGATTTTGTTCACATCCTGTCAGCTAAAGCTCAGCAAGGTTATCATACCCAGCAAATTTTAAAGCGTATATTTCTACCTAGCAATAATAAGCTATATGCTTGTATTAAATGAAACTAGTAAAGTTTTGTTCTTTCATGTAAAGTTTTGTGGTTAATACATATCCTTTGTATATTCCCACCACTATATAAGCACTAATCAAATATTGTTCTGAGCTGTGACATGCCAGCAAATAAGGACTTTGGCAAAACCAGTAAACAAGAAAGATCCCGAGCTTTCCCAATCTTTTGGATGAGACTTTACTTTAAGACCATAGCTGTTGAAAGGGAAGCACAACCCCAAGTCAACCAAATGTACAAGAAATGTATAGAAATTTCTGTATGGAATGCCATAAAAATGTACAAATGATGAAAAAAGGTCTGCCATTCTGGAAATTCATGGGTTACCGCATAATTTGAGCTGAAGCCTTGTCTGTTGAAGAAGTTAACTAGGTACTGGCACTGGTTTTGCGTTAACAATATTTTTAGCTCAACCAGGAGTGATAAAAAGGTACAAGTAAACAATGATCAGGAAAAAGCGCAATCAGAAAGAGATTCCCACCCCAAACGTCGAGGTGAGAAAAAAACTAACTGACACTCCGGTACATATACTTGAAAAACATATCTTAAGCCGAGAGAGCGGCTATTTTTCACTAGGCGGCCACTCAGTTACCCGAACTTAACTAAAATTTAAAACGCAAAAAAGTCAAAAGTAAGCTGCCCGACGATGGATATCCCTAGGCGCCGAATAACTTACTGAAAACCGAAGCAAAAGAAAACCCCCGGTGGGCCAAACAACAGACAAGAAGCTCCGGCCCCAAAGTTCAGGATTAATCTTTGACATTTGCAAGCTGTGACTCATTGGGATGATTTTCATCCCCCTTTTTATCTCACCCGAGCCAAAGGCCCAAAATTAATCTGATAGAATCTTAGAAATTGTGGATGACTGACGAACAACTGACAACACCGGACGGACGCCTGATTATTATGGTCATACAATAAGTTGTTCCAATTTTTCAGAAAATGATGGCCGGACATACAGTGCCTATCCAAATGAGATGTATCCAACTTTAAGACTTAAAACTCATTTGAATAAACTGCTGAATGGAACAGGACTGTTGAGCCTAGCTAAGAAACTAAATAAGTACAGGCCAGATATTGTCATGTAGGAACGATCTTGTATTTTTCTAAACAATTTGTTGTCTTAGCGTCATTATGAATAATGTTGGGCATTTTCTAATTTAAATAATATATTTTATGACGACCATCATGAGAAATTGTATCTACAAGTTTTGGGCTAGTCTGGTGTATGTCAAGTAATTGACACTACTTTTATGTTGAGGAAATTTGGCCTGATGGGGTGGTTGTATGTCGCTGCCAAAGGGGCTATATATACATTTACATGATAATCAAACATCTTTGAAACATGGTCAATGAAAGTTATTCCGTATGGTTTTCCTTGCAAAGGAAAAATTAACTTTCGTTTTATTGACCGATATCAATTGGCTAAATGGCTTCCAAAAATTTTACATTCAGCAAAATTTGTCAAAAATGTTCAAAAGAAATGGAAGTCTTCTGATTTGGAAACTCGCCATGAAAGCAATTGAGAATGAAACTCTAGAAAGTTTGTAAGAATGATGATACTTAGAGGATCACATACGTCGGCTATGCATTGAATATGAAATACTGTTATACTTTAATGAAGAAAACATGTTGATAATAGGCAAATGGACAATTTTTATGTGAAAAAGTTTAACACCACGGGCGTCTCTGGTATCGTCAGGGTCAAGTACACATTTGTTATATTATTTTTTTTGTTTTATATATATAATAAATGTAATCAAATATTTTCTCTGAAATCACTGGCCAATCAAAACCAAGTTTCTTGAAGAGTCTCCTTGCTAGAAGGGAAAATTAATTGTATGCAAGATTTAGGTCACATGACCAAGATGGCTGTTATGGAGGTCATCCAAGGGTCATGATTGATATAAACTTTGTAATTTAAAGGTCCATTCCTGATGCTGCATGCCAAGTTTCAAAATCATAGAACCTCTGGTTCTGGAGAACAAGGTTTTTACAGGTGTTTGCTATTAATAGCCATGACAGTTATCTTGGTTAAATATATGATTTTGTTTACCATCTCCATGTGAAGTGTTGCTTTGATTATGCAAACGGTTTCAGAGATGTTTAAATATTATGATCAAATACATGTATATAGCGAGGGGGCAGGGACAGGCAACCCCCTGGGACAAATTGTTTTTCTCAAACATAATTGTTTTGTCCATTTGCTCATTCCTAGCAAGCATTTTCGCTGTTAATTGACATTTTTCTATTTTTCTTCATTGAGATACATAGGCCACTTCAGTTGATGTCGTAAAATATGCCAAGATCATCCCACGGTTATGATTTACATAAACTATGTTAAGCTCATTTCTCTGATTGTTCATGCTAAGTTTCAAAATTATATGCATCTCGGTTCTGGAGAAGAATATTTTTAAATGTTCTTGCTAATTAGAGGCAAGAGCTATGGCGGCCAACATGCTCATGTGAGCTGGAAAATTTATTTACAATTATGTTCCCATCTTGTAATACATGTATATAGCCCCAGGGCAGCGACAACCCCAGAGGCCATTTTTTCTCAGTAATATAATTTTTCTGTTTATTTGCTCTTTCTTTCAAGTATTCTGACATTGAATGAAAGTTTCCTTTTTTCTCCATTTAAATGCATAGGCGACACAATTTGACCTTGCCATAAAGTAGGTAAATGTCACCTCAAGGTCATGATTTATACAACTTTTGTAAAGCTTCAGTGCTCAATGTTTCGCGCCAAGTTTCAAGGTCATACATGTAAGCCTTCTGGTTCTTCAGAAGAGTTTTAAAGGTTTTTGTTATTTATAGATACGGCGGCCATCTTAGTCACGTGACCTAGATCATTAATACAACTTCTGATTCCGCCCTCCCTACGTGTGCTCCGCATGAAGTTTCACTTTGGTAATAATGACAAACTTCATTTTTACAGTACATGGCTAACCTTGCTAGTCAGAATTTGACAGAAGCAATCCGAAGTCTGCCTCTAGTAAATATGTGGCACAGAGACACAAAAACGAATTTAATCACAAACCAGACGGACATGTACTGGCGTTTTTATGTTCCTTCGGGGCGCGAAAATAACGATTAACATGATTAACAAAAGAAAGTGTTTGTGTTCAGGCTAGTTAAAAAGACATAAAATGATGAAGTTTAATGCATGCGAATTTTCTTAAATAAATTTATATTCAATATAGTCCGTATACAATTACCGCTAAACATGTACACAGTGTACACGTTTGAACGCGGCCTAGAAATAAAAGAAATCCAATCATTTATGTGCAGTAAAAGTAATTTTCATATTCTTACATACATAATAATTACATGTACATCAAATACTCTTATTAATTCACATATATGTATGTTGTAATTGAATGACCTTATCTTGGAACATATCTGGTTGCATAGTCTTGTAAGAAAACAGTAGACAATTCTCAAGCCGTGTCTCAAATAATACATTACTTACCGTAATCGAAATATGGGTCCTGGGGAAGCTCAAATCCTAAATCCCACCCACTTAAATCCATGTTAACCTCAGGAATCACTGAGAAATACACAATAAATTTTACTTCAATACCCTGGGATTCTAGGACAATTCCAGGAAATGTTTATTTAAATGAGCCGTCTCGTGGGAAAACCAACAATGTGGTTTTCGAACAGGTCTGACACAAACCGGCCTGCGCAGTAACAGAAAAGAGCTAGACGCTTGAAATTTCAGATTTAAGTAGAAGAGGAATTGTACTATCCGAGTAGCGAAAACAAAGGCGCTGATCAGCTTCGCGGTGACCGCGAAGCTGATCTGCGTTTTTGTTTTCGCATATGCAGAGTTTTTGGTTTTCTCTTGAGGCGGCTCAAATGTAATTTCATACAACGATGTGATGATGTTAACTGTCCTAAAAGATTGTCCAATTAAGGATGTGTCCAAATATCAGTTGTGAATAGAGCATTGTTTTTCTTCAAAGAATCCCACTCGACATACACACACGGTTATTAATTATTACATACGAGTAGTTGAAACAACGCCCTCCAATAGTAAACTCAGTACTTCACATCAATTTTAAAGTTGATTTTTATATTGTCTGGACATACCATATTTATGAGATACACACACATTTTTGAAAATATTCCTGCGTTGTTTTTAACTCATGATATAATGATCACGATTCAGTCAAAAAGTCCAAAAGATGAATCTTATTCCCAAGAGAAGAATATTCAATCCTTGCCATGCGGCACACACTGTCTGATGCCGTTGCATTATTGTCATGTGATAATTTCAATATCGCAGTCAAATGAGACTGCATTCTAGAGTCATTTGCATATTTAACCACACATAGTACGACACGTGCCGGAAGATATGTTTTGTGAAGATTTTCAGCAATAAACTCGCACGTGTATCTACTTGTTGCTTCGTTAAGTTTTATATTTGCCAGTTTTAGTATTCTAAATGTTGTTAATCAAGCAACCGTACATTTTTACTTCACGACAACAAAATTTGAACTTAGAAGTATCTCAAGATTAAGATTGCTTTCTAGAGTCTAAAAAGACGATTTGCATATTTTCACGACGCGTATAACATTGCGGGCTATGCAAGATGCCTTTTCTCGGTCTTCAGCAATATACTCACTCACGCATCCACTTGCTGCATCGTTTAGTTTTATGTATGCCAGTTGTATCTTCTAAACGTTGTAAATTAAATGACCGTATTGTCAAGTTCAGAACAACAAAATTCGAACTCAGAAGTATTTAAAGATTCAAAACATGAGTAATACTCTTTAAGCGAGGAAGATACATTAACATTAAACTAAATAACTTTAGCTGATATGTTAAGATAATATAATTGCATCATCAGGTATAATAAATATAGAAACTTTTTATCCAAAATGAATCCAACAAGTCATGACAAATTATGCCTTAGTGCCGGGAATTATACACTCAATCAATAATATCATCCAAATATATAAAATCGAAACTCCAACTTTTTCTTAAAAGCTATTCACGGCAAACTTACTATGTCTTTATACGAAGTGATCTATCGATTTTGAAACAGTAGTTCCTTCTTAGGGTTTCGTCGAAGACCCCGATAGATTACGGAGAGGCAGAACTTGCTGATGATTGGAAACATTTTGAAGAAAACGAAAACACCACTTAGTGTAATTGTAAGTTTTGTAATAGAATTGTACATTACGAAAACTTGCCCATACAATAAACAGAGATTTTTTTTGCTTCAAAAATTGAAAATTTTCAACGGAAAAATTTTGATATTTTCCTTATTTTTGCTCAAAACATAGATTGTGGGTACACGTTAGAACCGCCTCGCCGAGGCGGTTCTAACGAGTACCAACAATCTATGTTTTGGAGCAAAAATAAGAAAAATAGATATACCCCTGCATACCCCAGTTTTGCTATATAAAAGTGGGGTTTAAGGGGGTATTCATTTCACGGACTTGTTTTCCCGATGTACATGTTGTACATATAGCAGACAATTTATTATCAGTTGTTTCACAAAATAAATTATTCAAACCAAAAATGCCCAAGCCTCTGGTTCATAATAAGGTTAAGACAGTTAAAAAGTTCAGAAAAATGCAAGATTGCGGTATTGTTCAAGCTAAAACATGACTAAACATATTTGTACGCACGTTTCAAATTTATGCTCTACAAGCCTTTACAAGGAAATAGTTAATTCAGAGGAGTTTTGAACATTAAAATTTGGATACAATGCATTTGTATAGGCACCGTGCTACATCAGGCTACAGCAAATACATGATCTGGGTTTGGAACATATGAAATACTGCATGCTTTTTCGCTACATGGCTAACCTTCTTATAAGCCTGACGTACCTTTTATGGGACATAGGCAAACAGAACGCGGCGTCCCATCTGGGGCTATTCTGTTTACTTAGCGAAAATTCGCCGAAAATGGGATAATAATTAAAAATCACTCCTAACACCCCTAAAATGAAAGTGGACTCAACCAATTGATAGCGCTGGGAGAATCCATTCGTCAAATATGGGTTAATGAGGTTCTGACAGAAACTATCTGAAGTGTGCTTCGAGTAAATGGCACAGAATCACACAAACATAATTTAATTATAAAACAGACTGACATTATATGGTTATTTTCTGTTTCTACGGGGCGCGAAAATAGCAATTTACATGATTAAGATCAGAAACTGTCATGTTCACGCAATTCAAAATGACATATTTTTAATTTATGCGAGTTCTCTTAAACAAATTATATTAATCATTGTCCATGAGCAAATATCGGTTTATATGTATACAGGTTTGAATGGTACATGCAGACCGCGTTGATAAAAGATCAAGTCAATGGATTACTTACATACATCCATAAGTAGCCCATATATACTGAACAAAAAAAAGAAACGCAACAATAGGCCACCGAGGATTTTCGAGTTTAAGGGTAAAACGTTGATAATTTCAGGACTGTTGGTGTTAGATTCCCATTCATGGGATATTAGGGTATATCATACAAGAAACTGATTTTCATTTCGATTAAAATTGAATTAGAAATTTTTGTAGTCTTAAATAATGCAAATCGGGAGAGATTTGCTCTGCGCATGCGCACACATTTGAAATTCAAAATCACCAAGAAACAATGTCAGCTGCCCCCTTATTAAAATTCATGAAAAAGAAATAAAGTTCAACGACACACAAGCTCGTGAATAAAACCATCAAAATCCCCTGAAAGGGGGATAATTTCAATTTTATTTCTTTAAGGTGTGAGTTATCTGCTGAGTGGTACATTGTGATTTTGAATGGGGGTTTATAGCGGATTTAAAGTGTACCATTATTTTAATGCTCGCGCATGCGCACTGTGTGGTTTACTACTTTCAGTATGTCCATGGTTGGCATCAAATAACTCTGTAAATACGCACCAAAATGAAAATCGGTTTCTTGCATTCGGACGCCTGATATCTAATGCTGAATAAGAAAATGCAATGAATTCTGATTGTGTCATAGTTTGCTCAAAATTCAGTGAAATATAATTGTTGCGTTTTTTTTTTTTTTTTTTTTTTTTTTTGTTTTTTTATTTTTTTTTTTTTTTTTTTTTTTTTTTTTGTTTTGTTTTTTTTTTTTCTAAAGACACCAGCTGCCGAAGGCAGCTTCGACCGGCCAGCCGTAGGCTGGCCGGTCGAGGTGTCTTTAGTACGTAAACACATTGTCCTTCCGAAGTGTCTTCGGCTGTTTCCGCCACATGCCGAACAAATACGAACGCCGTAGGCGTTCGTAAAAAAACACCGAAGGTGTTTTAAAAAAATGATCAAATAAAATGAATTGCAGAAAAATATGTTTTTCAAAATATTTATGTACACATTTTCAATTAATGATTTTCTAAATAAAATACGGAATCGACCGAACTGGGTGGCCATACTGTTTTGGAATGGATCCATCATATTTTTTTTTCACCAGCTTATCGAATCTCACGTTATGCGAAACGCGGGTACCATACCGTTTCCGGGTTTCCGTAGCAACGGCAAGGTTCTATAATTATTGAAAATCTAAAGCAATGCAGCAAATGATGAACGTTTCTCGCGATTTCAAGAGCTATTTGGAGTCGCTCGCTGTTGGACAGTTGTAATTTTACAGATGTCGGAGACTTTAAAGTGATAACTGACGTAGAAACAAGTTGTAAAATCAGGAATTTAACTTTTAACGTGAAACAAATTCAGGAGGAAGTCGTCATTCGAAAGTAAAAGTACAGGTGTAAGTTTAACCCACAAGTTTTACTCTTCATTTAACACATTTTCTACATTCACTAGCTGCCACAGCCAGCACGACCAAAGTTTTGTGTTCCTATTTTGGTTGGCGTCACTGCCTATCAAAGTGTCTTAACTGCCGTAGGCAGTTTTCGGTTCCTGAGATTGATGGCATCACTGCCTATCAAAGTGCCTTAACTGCCGTAGGCAGTTTTCAGTTCCTTAGATGGGTGGCTTCACTGAGACAGTTGGCGTCACTGTCTATCAAAGTGTCTTAACTGCCATAGGCAGTTTTCGGTTTCTGAGATGGATGGCATCACTCTCTATCAAAGTGTCTTAACTGCCGTAGGCAGTTTCCTGTTCCTGAGATGGGTGGCTTCACTGAGACAGTTGGCGTCACTGCCTATCAAAGTGTCTTAACTGCCATAGGCAGTTTTCGGTTTCTGAGATCGATGGCATCAATGCCTATCAAAGTATCTTAACTGCCGTAGGCAGTTTTCAGTTCCTTAGATGGGTGGCTTCACTGAGACAGTTGGCTTCACTGTCTATCAAAGTGTCTTAACCGCCATAGGCAGTTTTTGGTTTCTGAGATGGATGGCATCACTCTCTATCAAAGTGTCTTAACTGCCTTAGGCAGTTTTCGGTTCCTCAGAGATGGGTGGCTTCACTGAGACAGTTGGCGTCACTGCCTATCAAAGTGTCTTAACTGCCGTAGGCAGTTTTCAGTTCCTTAGATGGGTGGCTTCACTGAGACAGTTGGCGTCACTGTCTATCAAAGTGTCTTAACTGCCATAGGCAGTTTTCGGTTTCTGAGATGGATGGCATCACTCTCTATCAAAGTGTCTTAACTGCCGTAGGCAGTTTTCGGTTCCTCAGAGATGGGTGGCTTCACTGAGACAGTTGGCGTCACTGCCTATCAAAGTGTCTTAACTGCGGTAGGCAGTTTTCAGTTCCTTAGATGGGTGGCTTCACTGAGACAGTTGGCGTCACTATCTATCAAAGTGTCTTAACTGCCATAGGCAGTTTTCGGTTTCTGAGATGGATGGCATCACTCTCTATCAAAGTGTCTTAACTGCCGTAGGCAGTTTTCGGTTCCTCAGAGATGGGTGGCTTCACTGAGACAGTTGGCGTCACTGCCTATCAAAGTGTCTTAACTGCGGTAGGCAGTTTTCAGTTCCTTAGATGGGTGGCTTCACTGAGACAGTTGGCTTCACTGTCTATCAAAGTGTCTTAACTGCCATAGGCAGTTTTCGGTTTCTGAGATGGATGGCATCACTCTCTATCAAAGTGTCTTAACTGCCGTAGGCAGTTTTCGGTTCCTCAGAGATGGGTGGCTTCACTGAGACAGTTGGCGTCACTGCCTATCAAAGTGTCTTAACTGCCGTAGGCAGCTTTCGGTTTCTGAGATCGATGGCATCACTGCCTATCAAAGTGTCTTAACTGCTGTAGGCAGTTTTCGGTTCCTGAGATGGGTGGCTTCACTGAGACAGTTGGCGTCACTGCCTATCAAAGTGTCGGTTGCTGAGACAGATAGCCTGACTGTCTATCAAAGTGTCTTAACTGCAGGTAGGCACTTTTCAGTCTATCCAAGTTTCTTAACTGCCTACTGGCAGTTTTCCGTTCCCGAGATGGATGACCTCACTGTCTGTCAAAGTGTCTTAACTGCTGGTTACGCAGTTTTCGGTTCCTTAGATGCATGGCTTACTTTCTATTAAAGTGTCTTAAACTGCTGGAAAGCAGTTTTCAGTTTCTGAGACGGATGTCCTCACTGTCTACATAAAAGTGTCATTGGGTTGCTGAGACTGATGGCCTGACACTGTCTATGGAAGAGTGTTAACTGCCAGAAGTCAGTTGTTGTTTCTTTCGCCAGTTAATCAATTCAATCTCAAGATTTGCGAAAACTGAGTACCAGAGCATTTCCGGGTCTCCTAATAGCGACAACAAAGTTCTAAAATTTCAAGCCTGACATGCGGCAGCAGGAACCCACAAATCAAGAATCTTTTTGCAAAGCTTTCTGTATGGAGCTTTAAATTTGATAGTTGTCCGAGGAAATGCATTGAAGTCCGGATTTTAGTCAAACAGAAAGTGACTTAGTCTGACAATGAAAGATATTGGGAAAGTGAATAATTGTGCAGAAGCTCAAACGAACGTAAAACGCTGAACAGACTTAGTAGACGATACACAAACAATTAGACTGTAAGTCAGTGATTCACAAGTTTTATTTAGCAGGGCAGCTCGACCAGCCGGCAGCACCAGCCTGTGGGTGGTCTGTGTCTTTACTGTCCATTGTGTAACACCATCCTCCAGAAACTATGTTTTGTGTCTTTTGAAAATTTCTGAACTTTTTAAACACTAGCTGCCGGCACTAGCTGCCGCAGGCAGCTCAACCAGCCCCAGGCTGGTTGGTGTCTTTACTGTCCATATACCATCCTCCAGAAACTATGTTTTGTGTCTCTTCTAAATACACCAGCTCTTCTAAATACACTGGTCAGTCAGTGCATGGGCAGATCCAGAGGGGGGGACAGGGGGGTCCGGACCCCCCCCCCCCCCCCCCGCCCATGGAATTGCCAGATTATTAATTTTTGCCATGTTGGAATTTTCCGACAGACCCCTTCTGGGACTTTGGACCCCCTCTGAGAAAATTTTCTATATCCGCACATGCAGTGAATCACAAGTTTTATCGTGCAAGCAGCTCGACCAGCCTGTGTGTGCCACAGGCTGGTCGGTGCCTTTCAACTGCCCAAACACCATCCTCTAGAAACTAATTTTTGTGTCTTTTGAAAATTTCTAATTAACACTAGCTGCCGCATACATTTTCACTGGTTTCACTGTCCATACACCTTACTCCAGAAACTATGTTTTGTGTCTTTTGAAAATTTCTAAATGCACTAGCTGCGGCATACATTTTGAGCAGCAACAGGCTGGTCAGTGGTTTCACTGTCCAAATACCTTTCTCCAGAAACTATGTTTTGTGTTTTTTCTAAATACACCAGCTGCCGTAGGCAGCTCGACCAGCCACAGGCTGGTCAGTCGGTGTCTTTACTGTCCATACACCATCCTCCAGAAATTATATTTTGTGTTTTTTATAAATACACTAGCTGCTGCAGGCAGCTCAACCAGCCACAGGCTGAATGGTGTCTTTACTGTCCATACACCATTTTCCAGAAACTATGTTCTGTGTCTTTTCTAAATACACCATCTGCTAGACTGGGATACCAGGGGTTGGTCGGTGTCTTTACTGTCCATACACCATCCTCCAGAAATTATATTTTGTTTTTTTATAAATACACTAGCTGCTGCAGGCAGCTCAACCAGCCACAGGCTGGATGGTGTCTTTACTGTCCATACGCCATCTTCCAGAAACTATGTTCTGTGTCTTTTCTAAATACACCATCTGCTAGACTGGGATACCAGGGCTCTGCTGTATTCAGTGTCTATCATACAGAGGAATCACCCATCGGTTTTCTTGCAAGACTAGCCACAGGCTGGATGGTGTCTTTACGCTCCATAACCATCCTCCAGAAAGTATGTTTTTCAAAATCTCACTATGACCATGTGAAAAAGTAAAATAAATTTGTGGCATAGTTTTTTCATAAGTTGACAGTTTTTCTTTTTTTTTTTTTTTTTTTTTTTTTCTATTTTTTGCGGCACTTTTCGAGACAGGTTACAAAAGGATGTTATGGTGATATTTTTCTTGAGGTGATTCAGAAAAGTGAGATTTTGAAAAACACAGTTTCTGAAAGCTGGTGTATGGACAGCAGTTTGTGTTCCCATTCTCTCTCCGAAGTATCTTTGTTTTTTTCCTCCACATGCCAAACAAATACATGTACATAAAAAATACACGTAGGAAGATGTCACATGTATGCATTCTGACATGAGCTTTGCTGTTGACTGGGATTTTAAGCAACGTTATAACATGCAAAGAAAACCTGCCACCCTGCCTAGAATGTCCGCGAGGGCTTATGGCAGTATACAGAGATAGATAGATAGACAAAACCACAGACACTGGGTAGATGCCTGAAGTATAGGATTGAGTTAGCAGTGGAAATGTACTATCTTTTTGTTTATTGATCATGTAGCTGTGTTTATCGTGCTGCTGCAGCTTATCTAAGTCTCGATTTTAGAATGCATAAAATGTTTTCTAATGATATGGCTCTTTTTAAAAAGGTTTCCTGTCTTTATTTCAGTATATAAATAGCCAATGGTTGGGAGGGTTGGTTGAAAGATGCAGAGGGGCAGAACCTGGCTGATGCGGTACTCAGAACAGCTAGCTCATGACTTTTTGTGATTCAGTGAGCAGTATTTTAGGTATGTATGTATCTTTTGTATACTTCTGATTCTAAATACTTTTTTATAGTAGTTTAATAAAGAAACTAAAATTGTTAAGTTTGTCACCCTCAGGCTGTGAGAATTCGATAAATAGATGGGCTGCTAGAGTATTAACCAGTCATTTGTCAAACTTACATTTCCAAACCAAGAACCACACATGCACATTTTGACAACAGACACTTTCTTTGGTATTTATAATTAATTTACCATTTTTGAAGTGGTTTTATCTTTATTGGGAATAAACAGTAAAAATTCATATTTTAATAGTTGTGAAACTCAGTGGCAAGGGGATAACTGTAGAAATGTGATGTACTACTGATCAAAGCTCTATGCAGATACTGTGTTGTTGATATTGCATTGATACAGTGTTTTCTGCATTTGCAAAATACACAATTTTATCATGACATTGGCTGCTAATACACATGAGCTTTGCCTTCGAGATTTGCAACAAAGAATAATACGAGCTGCGACGCGAGAAAACGGGTCTTCGGGGTTTCCAACCAGGTCTGACACAAACCAACCTGTGCAGTCACAGAAGATGGCTAGAGGTTGGAAATTTTGGATTTAGAAAGAAGAGGAACAGTACTATCCCTGTAGCGAAAACAAAGGGACTGATCAGCTTCGCAGTTATTGCAAAGCTGATCTACGCCTTTGCTTTCGCATAGGCAAAAATCTGGTTTTCTCATGACGTGGCTCATATAAACCAGACTGCATATCCCGTGAAATGTTACAACTTATGAAGATTATGTTGTGAAATTACAGCCACTGTGTGAAATTATTTGTGAAACAGATCAGACTGAGACTGTAGTATGTTTCTGCATAAATGAGCAAAAAATAGCTTATGATGCTGATGAAAATTGTGTTTGAAGATTGATTTATATAAAAACGTCACACAGCTTTCATCTCAAACACTTTCTTATGCATTATTTCTATTATCTTTCAGCATGACCATGTTCAGAGGCAGGGGATGTGATAATCCATGAGTAACTCCACAAACCAGAAAGCTTCAAGATGGCTTATTGTTCTCTGATGATAAATGGTTAAAAACTTTATCAACTGTATAATGGGCCTCGGTGCGAGAAAACCGGTCTTCGGTGTTTCCGACCAGGTGCGACACAAATCAGCCTGTACAGTCACAGAAGCAGGCTATATGCTTGAAATTTTGGCTATAAGTAGAAAAAGAATTATACTGAGTAGCGAAAACAGTAACAGTAACTGCTAAGCTGATCAGCACCTTTGTTTTTGCATAGGCAAAATCCAGTTTTCTCATGATACGGCTCAAATGAAGCAGGACACCATAACAATCACAGCTCAGACAAGTTTAAATTTTTCTTCTTCATAAATATTGGACTAGCCAAAGTCTGTGGGACTTTCAGTTTCAGATCTAAATCATCAAAGCCAGCCAGTTGTCCTAGCTGCTAAATGAGCATGTTCGTGAGAAAACCAACAATTTGTGTTTCGACCAGGTCCAACACAAACCAGGCTTTACAGTCACAGAAGATGGTAAGAGGCTGGAAATTTTGAATTTAGAAAGTACAGGAATTTTGTACTATCTGCATAGCGAAAACAAAGGTGCTGATCAGCTTCGCAGTTGCTGATCTGCGCCTTTGTTTTCACCTATGCAGATTGTTGGTTTTTCCTTGCAGTGGCTCAAATGTAATAAACAGAACAGCTAATAAGTTAATGCTGATATTTGTATGCTCGGTTGAATTGAGAATTATAAAATGGTTTTATAATGTTAACCACGAAGCAAAGATTTTCTCATGACCATGACAGTCCAAGAATGAGAAACAAAGAAAACAAAAATAAATAAAGGAATAGACTGCTATATTGTCTGTTTCATGTCAAATTTCACAGCTACAACCTACATGTACACATTTAATATTGATGTTACACCAAACCTCTTTCAAAGGGGCTTACAACCAGGTTAGATGCACACAACATGCTTTATAAAAATCACAAAAGATATGCATGATTTGGCATTTTACGGGACAGCGATGGCCTGGTGGTAGAGTTGCAAATTCCTGAGCTAGAGGTCCTGGGTTCCATACCCGGGGTTCCCTACATTTTCAGGGTAGTGTCCTTGAGTTCTAATAATATTGGTTATATACTCAGAAATGGCTGGTTCTAACACCACATGACGGAAAAAAATGATATTCTGCCACAACCAAACTAAACCAACAAAAGGATTTATGTTCTGTTTTATTTTGTACAGGTGCTATAGCTTGGACGATAGTGTCCGATTCATAATGAAATGGTCCTAACAGGCATTCCCACATACAGCACATTTCTTTCATGAAGATCAGGTTATAAATTAAAGTCAAAAGCTATGTTCTGTCTACATAGTAAAAAAAATAAGTTCACTTAAGGGAAGCGTGGTGGCCTAGTGGTAGAGCATCGGGCTCTGAATCAAGAGGTCCTAGGTTGGATCCACACTTTAGGTGCCATGTTTTGTCATTGAGCAACACACATTAACTCCCAAGAGTACTGGTAAATATCCAGGGAGAGGTGGCTCCGCCCTGACATGACTGAAACATTGCTGACTGGGACTTTCTGCACCCATTTTAGCTCACCTGAGCCAATAGGAGGATCATGAGGTGAGCTTAAAGTATAGCCATGATCGGGCGTCCATCTGTCGTCGGTCATTTGTCCACATTTTCAAAGATCCTCTCTGAAACCGCATGGCCGATCAAGTTGAAATTTTATGTGGAGCCTCCATGGGTAGGGGGAACGAAAGTTTGTTCAAGGGATTTTTCCCTTGACACAATGCCATTTAAATTAATATTAAAATGGTTTTTCTCAGAAATCATGTGGCCGATAAAGATGATATTTTATGTGGAGCCTTTTCGGGTAGTGGCATTGATATTTTGTTCACTATATCTTGGTCAAATGACACACCCAAATATGGTAAAAACGCTTCAAAAATCTTCTTCTCCGGAACCAATGGGCAGATTTACTCGAAATTTGGTATGTTCCATTGGGGACTCCAGCCCATCATAGTTTGTTCATACGATGATCTTTGGATGACCTTAACATATTTTACGGCATGGTCAATTTTGGAAACAAAGGCTTTTAGATTGAAAAAGGCTAAAACAATGGATATTTTGGAAACTGTAGCAGCCTGAGACTTGAAAGTTGCTAGATGCAGACAACTAATGGAGCCAATGAAGGTGTGTAATTTATTAAGGCCAAGGTCATTTCTTGACAGGTCTCCATGTTAGAGGGAACAACATTTTGTGTGCAAAATCTGGGTCGAATGCTCAACCGGGCCACCATGATCACTAATGCTCAAAAATGTTCTTCTCCAGAACCAGTGGGTAGATTTTCACGAAGCTTGGTATGTAGCATCAGGGACCTTATCCCATCATAGGTTGTACAAATGATGACCCAATGATGACCATGTCCTATTTTACAGCAAGGTAAATTTTGGGAACTGGCCTTTAAATGGGGAAAAAGTGAAAACAATGAATGTTTTTGAAACTATTGCAGCCCGAGACCTGAGTCCTGATACTTGACAGATGCAGACAACTAATGAAGTGAATAAAGGTATGAGATTATTCAAGGTGACTTTGGTCAAAGTCATTTCAAGGTGACTTGGGTCAAAGTCATTTCAAAAAGACAATGCTCTAAGATGAGGCTTCAGGTGAGCGTTCTTAGGACCAATGGTCCTCTGATTAAAATGTTCTTAACACATCATTTTGTGCTTTGACAGAAACTAATCAAAGTGCAAGTTACAGACAAATAATGAGAGATGTTTGTGTAATGAGACATTCATGTAAAACTATAGAAAAGTATGTAGCCTTTGTAGTGTAGAATCATCGTGATCACTATGATCTGCATCCCGACATCACATCGGGCACTTGCCATTGAGGAAAAAAA
This sequence comes from Rugalucina vietnamica, assembly GCA_964017185.1. NCBI lineage: Eukaryota > Metazoa > Mollusca > Bivalvia > Lucinida > Lucinidae > Rugalucina > Rugalucina vietnamica. The sequence goes on from OZ024884.1 coordinate 13,751,615, forward strand.
AGAACAGAAAAGTCAAAATTTTGCAAAATAACCCACATGCTTTCGGGAAAGGTTGGAAATCAGCTGTCATATTAAGTATTGCCAAACATATTACACCAACTTGAGCTCACCCGAGCCTTCTGGCTCAAAAAGTGAGCATACAGTTTACCTGTGCTCTCGCATCACAGATGTCTGCAACCTTGAGGACAATCCGGCATATAGCCAACTCTATGTGTATTTACATCGTCGTATCAGTGAATGGCATATCAAATCTGATTGCTCATGCTTTGAACAGTAACTGACATGGTTCTGAAAGGACTGATGTTTCTGACACCCGTTGTTGGTTTTTGCCTAAACTCTGGATGAAACAAGAGTATTTAAACTCCCGCAGCTTTGCTGCTTTTTCTTGTTTTTTTTTTTTTTTTTTTTTTTTTTTTTTTTTTTTTTTTTTTTTGTTCAGTATATATCTAAATGAGTCGTGATGCCAATTGAGAGCGATTCCTGAATTAGTAAAGCCAGTCAGAAGATTATTATTCTTAAAGTAAGGTAAATGATTCAGTAATGTTCCAACCTTTATTTTTGTTGTATCCCTAGTCCTTTGACTTTTGTACTTCAGAAATGGCTAACTTAATCTGAAACTTTAATGTTATCAAACTACATTCTTGAATGGCTGACTTAATAATACGTCGAGCAATATTAATGCGACACAACAATGACAAAGTCAACTCGTAAATCATGTGCAGAATCTTGGTCCAGACAAAATGACAATTTAAGGATAGTTTGAAACCATTCTCCATAACAAATAACGGGTTTTGGGTTGATAAGTCGTCTGGTCTAGTTTGTTCTGTAAATAAAATTGTATTACTACTGAGTGCGAGCATAGGCTCTTGCAAAACCACGTATAAGACCACATATTACTGACAGTTCATGAGCTAAGCTTCGGTTGTAGTTCCATTCATCATTCTGAAATACTATTCAACCGCTTAGACGGTGTGGGCCTGTCAATAAAGGTCGTTATGTAACCATCAATCAAGATAATATTTATTTCACTGGGTATAAGACTAAAAGTCCAAAAAAAATAGACAAAGTCCCGAAATGAAAAACAAAAAACAACAAACTGTTGATAAGGTTGTTAAGGAACAATTAAAAACAATATTTAAGGTAATATCATAAATGCAGGCCCATAATTTAAGCTTTGAAATTAAATTCCAGCTTGTTTTTGCTGGTTGTGCAGTCCGTTTTTACAAGACTGATAGGAAACCCTAGAGACAGATTTTCTCACGACGTGTCTCACATGATACATTACTTACCGTAATCGAAATAAGGATCCTGTGGAAGCTCAAATCTTAAATCCCAGCCGCTTAAATCCATTGTCACTTCAGGTACCACTTAGAAATACACTTAATGAATACACGTCAATCCACTAGGATTCCAAGTCTATTCAAAGAAACGTTTATCCAAGTCTCTGATTAAAGTATCAAATGTGAGATTATAAGAATCTTACATGAGTGTCAGGTATGGATAGACAAATCTGTCCCGAGGGTCACATTTTGGCATCACGAGACTCGCCGAGTGATGCCAAACTGTGACCCGAGGGACAGATTTGTCTATCCATACCTTACACGCATGATGGATTCTTTTTCTTGCACGCCTTAATGCGGCGAAGCTTGATTTTCATACTATTTACCTAGAAAAATGCTACAATCGCGTCGTCCGCCATTTTGAAGTTAAACGTTTTGACGTCATTGTTACGTGTGCGCTTAGCGACGAAATTACGTGACGTCCTTTACAACCAATGTTAAAAAAGAACACTTGAACGTGGAGTGCGACCGGGGTGAGATAACGAGGGCGAGATAAGAATTTCTCACATGGGGTAAAACGTCGGATTTCTCTATCTGGTGTGCAAGAATAAGTAGTCAACTGAGACAAATGTAATACTATACAGGCAATGTGATGACGTTAGAGATTGTCCACTTGAAGTTATGTCCAAATATCAGAAGAGGATTGAGCATCGTTTTTCTTAAACTTTTTTGAGCGCGACAAGCACAACGGTTTTCATGTCATAATTGAGAAAGTATGCATGGTTATATAATGATTTAATTGTAGGCGTCATGTGACTTTTCTTTTAAAGTCTTTAAAACGGATATAATTATTGTTTTTACAAACATAGATACGATGATAGTTTTAAGTCACTGTTCTTGGCACAATACATTCCAGTTATAATATATTTCTGCATTGGCTCCTACTTATGATATAAAGATCATGGACCAGTCCAATAGATGAGTCCGTTTATTCCAAAATGACCAGTATATAATTCTTGCCATGCGGCAAATTGGTTATGTCGTTGCATAATCATCGCGTGGTCAATTAGAAATTATAGGCCAATAACATTGCATACATCGTTCTAAATTGAGATTTGCATATTTGAATAAGAGTCTTTAGATTATGTATTATTTTGTGGACTATAGAAGCACGTGTCAAATCATTCTCGCATACATTCATTTAATGCTTCGTTTAGTTTTATGTCTGTCAGTCTTATCTTCAAAACGCTGTAAATCAAGTGACCTTGTTTTCAAGTTCAAAACAATAACTTTCGAACTCTGAAGTATTTTAAGATTCTGAGCGTGAGTAATAGCCTTCAGTTGAAACATAAAGTAGATAAATAATGTTGAACTAAATAATTTAAAGCTGACATGTTACGATAATATAATTTCAGTGATGAATATATTGAACGTTTTATCCGTATAATAGATGCCACTCACGACAACCGGTTCCAGTTTGTCAAGAAGAATACGGTTAATTACAGAATGCTGTCCTTCTATCAATATATTCATAGACTCCAGCTGTTTTTTTTAAACATCACATAAACACGTTGTCTATTCTTTGAACTCCGCGACAATGTTTTCGACAAAGTCTTCGGGAAATTCCAGTGAGACAGAGCTAAAGTACGTGCAGAAAGAGCAGGGAATATTTTTTAAGGAAAATGAACAAAAACAATGGACAAAATGATCCGCATCTTCGTTGTGTAAATATGCATTTTGTTATATACACTGATCATAATTGTTCTCATGAACTCATAAATTATGCCCCAACATGTCTCATAACAAAGCAAGGGCAGATGTTCTGAAAAATACAAGGTTGTGGTATCATTTGAGCTACTACATGACAATAGTTGCCTGTTTCAAAGTTACAAATAACCAGTGGGACAAATAACCAGTAAATAAGACAGTTTCATAATGCAGTATAACTCTGAAATCTGTAATTCATATCAGACTAATTTGGACAGAAACCACACTGTACCGGTCTAAGGGGACACATATGTTCTGGGTTTTAAATAATTAATAATCATTTTTTTCATTATATAGCCAACCTTGTTAATCAGAATGTGACAGAAGCAATCCGAAGTTTGCCTCGAGTATACAGTGTATATGTGGCACAGAAACACAAAATATGTTTAATTACAAAACATGCTGACAGTAAAGAGCTATTGTATGTTTCTAAGGGTGCGAAAATAGCGATTAACATGATTAAGTCAGAACGTTGTTTGTGTTAAGGTTATTTAAAAAAAGAGAAAAAATGATGAAGTTTAATGTTTTCGAATTTTAGGAAAAAAATGATATTGAATATAGTCCTCATGCGAATATCGGTTAACATGTATAGCTGTATATCCTTTTGACATTTTTATATATTTCTGAAAAATCGGCATAGTTTAACTGAAAAAGTATGAAACCGCATTTTGTTAAACAAAGTACTTTATCGTAAGTCGAAAAATATTTATGCAACACATCAAGGTCAAACAGGTACAGAATCTCGGTCCAGACATCTCGGTCTCGGTAGCAATTCCCCATAACAAAACAAAATAACGGGTATTCGGGTGATAATTCGCCTGACCTAGTTTCTATGGTAAATATAATTGTATTTCTGCTGAGTGCAACGATATGCTCTAACTTCGGAAATCATACACTATAAGCCCCAATATTACTGACATTTCATGAGCTGATCTTCGGTTGTAGTTCCATTCGTTCTACCTGATTAGAAGGTCTGGACCTGTCTATTAAGGTTGTTATGTAACCATCCATCAATTTAAGCCTTTATTTCATTTGGCCAAAGACTAGAAGGCCCATACAATTTAGGCAACGTCCCAAAATTACCAAAGCTGTTGAATGGGCATTTTAGCAACAATTCGAACGAACAATATTCAACAAAATACTAGTATCATATTTGCAGGCGTTTATTAATATTTGAAGTTAAATTCCAGCCTGATTTTACAAGTTGTACAGTTCGTTTTACAACATGTTTTATAAAATCATGGAGACATATTTTCTCACGACGTATCTCACATAACTTTTACTTACCGTAATCGAAATAGGGATCCTGAGGGAGCTCAAATCCTAAATCCCAGCCGCTTAAATCCATTGTCACTTCGAGAACCACTTAGAAATACACTTAATAAACACACTTCAATCCCTTAGGATTCTAAGACAATTCCTGAAAATGTTTATCCAAGTCTCTGATTAAAGTATCGAATGTGATATTAGGCAATCAACTGAGACAAATGTAATTCCATACAGCAATGTGGTGACGTTAGAGATTGTCCACTTGAGACATGTCCAAATATCAGAAGAGAATCGTTTGTCTTCAACTAGTTGCATGCGACAAGCACAAACGGTTTTATTTCATATTTAAGAAAGTATACACGGTATGATGATTTAATTGTAGGTGTCACGTGACTTTTCTTTTTAAGTCTTTAAAACGTATATAATATTGTTTTTACAATCATAGATAAGATGATAGTTTTAAATCACTGTTCTTGGCACACAAAACATTTCAGTTATAATATATTTCTGCATTGGCTCCTCCTTATGATATAGATCACAAACCAGTCAAAAAGACGAGTCCGTTTATTCCAAAGAGACCAGCAAATAATCCTCGCCATGCGGCGAATTGTCTTGTGTCGTTGCATAATCATCACGTTGCCAATCATATTGCATACATCGTTTCAAATTGATCATTTACATATTTGAATGAGACTCTTTAGATTACGTATTACACTGCGGACTATAGAAGCACGTACCGCACGATATGATTTATGCAGTTTGGGATCATGAGCAAAAAAATTCGCGAGTGCATTCATTTGTTGCTTCGTTTAGTTTTATGTCTGTCAGTCGTATCTTCAAAACGTTGTAAATCAAGTGACCTTGTTTTCAAGTTCAAAACAACAACTTTCGAACTCTGAAGTATTTTAAGATTCTGAGCGTGAGTAATAACCTTCGGTTGAAACATAAAATAGATAAATAATGTTAACTAAATGATTTAAAGCTGATATGTTACGATAATATAATTTCAATGATGACTGCATTTAACAAGTAATCCGTATTACATTCAAAATGATGCATCGCAAACGGATGCCTCATACAACAAACGTTCCAGTTTGCTAGAAAGAATACGGTTAATTACATGATGCTGTCCTTCTACTAAAACATTTATAAACTCCAGCTGTTTTTTACATCACATAAACACGTCTATTCTTTGAACTGCGCGACAAGACAGCATGAATCGAACGTTTTTGACAAAGTCTTCGGGAAATTCCAGTGAGACAGAGATAAAAAAAAAAACTTGCAGAAAGAGCAGGTATGTTTTTAAGGAAAATGAACAAAAACAATGAACTAAATGATCCGCATCTTCTTTGTGTAAGTATGCATTTTGTAATATACACTGATTATCATAATTGTTCTCATAAACTAAATTTCGTTTAGACAGCAATGCTCAAACATGATTCATAACAAGGCAAGGACAGTAGGTCAGAAAAAAAACTAAATTGTGCTATCATTGGAGCTACTACATGGGAATAATTGCCTGTTCCGAGTTCCAAAGCGTGGGGCAACCAGCCAGTAAATTAGACAGTTTAATAATGCAGTATACATGTAGTTCTGTAATCTGCAATTCGAATCAGACTAATTTGGACAGTAACCGTACTGTACCGGTCTACGGGACATATAGGTTCTGGGTTTTAAATAATTGATAATCTACGTTTTTTTCATTACATGGCTAACCTTGTAAATCAGGTTCTGACAGAAGCAATCCGAAGTTTGCCTCGAGTATATATATATGGCACAGAAACACAAAAGTTATTTAATTACAAAACATACTGACAGTAAATGGTTATTTTATTTTTCTGCGGGGCGCGAAAATAGCAATTACATGTAACATTATTAAAAACAGAGAGTTTTTTTGTGTTCAGGTTATTTAAAAAAAGAGAGAAAAATGATGAAATTTAATGTTTGCGAATTTTAGTAAACAAATGATATCGGATGCGAATATCGGTATCGGTTTGAAGTCCGACGGTAGACAAAGATCCAGATATAAATAAACCATCACTTATACATGCACAAACACATATTTAAATTACTCGTAATGCTGATGAAAAGTGATTCCTTAGAACGTAAACATTTAGACAGCCACAATACAAAATGAATAAGACAAAGCAATTTCTGTTTTCACTCGACTCTTGAATAAGTTTAATAATTCAAAAGTATCCTGGCGAGTACCTGATTGTCTGTTTGGTAATCCAACCTCAGTGTTTAGGTTTGGACTGGTCTGATTGTACCATTTCCTTATCATTGTCTACTGTTGCCGTTTTATAAATGTTGCTTATATATCCATTGACAATTGTTTTATATTTCAGAAAAAATCGGCATAATTTATAAATTTGTTAAACAAAATACTTGATGGTTACTCGAACAATATTAATGCGACTCATCAAGGCTAAGTCAGCTCGCAAGTGAGGCACAGACATAATGCCAGACATAATGCCAATTAAAGAATAGTTAGTTTGTAACCACTGCCCATAACAAATAACGGTTTTTGGGTTGATTAGTCATCTGGCCTAGTCTGATCTGTAAATATTATTGTATTAATGTTGAGTGTGAGGAAATGCTATTGAATTACGCAAACTTCCCCATGCAATATACCGAGGCGGTTCTCATGAGTACCCACAATCTATGCTTATGAGCAAAAGCAAGACAAATAGGTATACCCCTTTAAACCCCAGTTTTACTATATAAAAGTGGGGGTTTAGGGAGTATTCATCGCACGGACATGTATTCATGATGGTAAAATCACATATCATTTCCACTACCAGATCGTATTTATGCGTAATTGCTGCCAGACACTTTTTGATCGACCCTCACGACATTGTTACAACTAGCATGTGCGGTCTTTTCATATGTTTCGATTGATATATATCCTTTCCTCTACCAGAGCGTATTTATGTGTAATTGCTGCCGGACACTATTTGATCGACCCTCACGACATTGTTACAACTAGCATGTACGGTCTTTTCATATGTTTCGATTGCCCAGGAAGTAGGCTTTAACCGATATAAAGCTTAATTGCAAAGTGCATCAAACAAGCGAGCTGGAGGCCCAGAATGTTTGGGAAAACTGTGATTGTTCTGTTTTAAAATAATCTGGCTTTCGTCGCCGGTTGTAAAAGGGCTACTGATGAGGGTTCATTACCCGAAATTGCGCAATATAGTCCATACTATCTCCTTTTGAATGTTCTTATTGCTTCCAAAGGATCAAACCTTTATATTTTATTTGTTATTACTGCAGCTGGTGTTGTGTCGTGTGGCGGCCGTAAAAAGTCTCCCCGTACATCATCTTCATAGTGCAGATTATATTTTTATTTAGGTCCTTTGAGATCAGTAAAGATATTTAGAGTGTTCAAAACATTCAAGTTTAGAAACATACTTCTAACTTTTGACCCCGTTTAAGAATGTGTCTTTGGTTTAGACTTCTCGTGTAAATTTTCGAAATTACAGTATAATAATCTGGCTTTCGTCGCCGGTTTTAAAAGGGCTACTGATGAGGGCTCATTACCCGAAATTGCGCAATATAGTCCATACTATCTCCCTTTGAATGTTCTTATTGCTTCCCAAGGATCAAACCTTTATATTTAATGAGTTAACCCTGTTATTTATTGAATCGCAACCACGCTCAACCCAAATCCTGTTTTTAGGACTCACAGAAATGATTTTACGGAAGATTAACCATCCCTATCCCCTTTACATGTGAATTTTGTAAAATGCCTGGCCATCCTAAGGATATAAGACCACATATTACTGACGGCTCATAGGTTAAGCTTCGGTAGAAGTTCCATTTGTTATACCTGATGCTTATCAACTGCTTAGAAGATCTTAGTCTGTCAATAAGGAGATTTTGTCAAACCATTCATCAATATAATAATAATAATAATAATAATAATAATATCCATCATTACATAAGTCTTCATTTCATTGAGTAGAAGTCCCATTAAATTTAGGCAACGTCCTGAAATGACCATTGCTGTTGACAAGGTCGTTAAGCAACAATTTATACAAACAGTATTCAACGAAATATCATATTTGCAGGAACTTATGTTATAAGAAATTAAATACCAGCCTGATAATTTTACTTGCGGTACAGTTCATTAAGTAACGATCGTTTCTGGAAGACCTGTTCATAAATCCTGAGGACAGAGTTTCTCACGATATGTCTCACATAATACGTTACTTACCGTAATCAAAATAAGGATCCTGAGGCAACGTAAATCCTAAATCCCAGCCACTTAATTCCATTGTCACTTCAGAAACCACTAAGAAATACACGAAATATATGTAATTAAATCCCTTAGGATTCCAATACTATTCAAAGAAACGTTTATCCAACTCTCTGATTAAAGTATCAAATGTGAGATTAAGTAATCAACTGAGACAAATGTAATTTTAAACAGCAATGTGATGGCGTTAGAGATTGTCCACTTGAAGATATCCAAATATCAGAAGAGAATTGAGCATCGTTTTTTCTTCGTGTTTTTGCGCGCGACAAGCACAAAGGGTTTTCATTTCATATTTGAGCCAGTATGAATGATTATATGACGATTTTATTGTAGGCGTCACGTGACTATTCTTTTAAAGTCTTTAAAACGTATATAATAATGTTTTTACAAACATGGATAAGATGATAGTTTTAAATCACTGTTCTAGGCACAAAACATTCCAGTTATAATATATTTCTGCATTGGCTCCTACTTATGATATAAAGATCACAAACCAGTCAACAAGATGAGTCCGTTTATTCCAAAGAGACCAACATATAATCCTCGCCATGCGGCAAATTGTCTTATGTCGTTGCATAATCATCGCGTGTTCAATTAAATATGATAGGCCAATCATATTGTATACATCGTTCAAATTGATCATTTGCATATTCGAATAAGACTCTTTAAATTATGTATTATATTGTGGACTATAGAAGCACGTGCCACACGATATACTTTATGCAGTTTGGGATCATGAGCAAAAAAAAAATCGCGAGTGCATTCATTTGTTGTTTCGTTTAGTTTTATGTCTGTCAGTCTTATCTTCAAGACGTTCTAAATCAAGTGTCCGTGTTTTTTAAGTTCAAAACAACAACTTTCGAACTCTGAAGTATTTTAAGATTCTGAAAGTGAGTAATAACTTTCAGTTGGAACATAAAGTAGATAAATAATGTTAAACTAAATAATTTAAAGCTGATATGTTACGATAATATAATTTCAGTGATGAATATAGTGAACGTTTTCTCCGTATTACACTCAAAAGAATGCATCTCAAACGGATGCCTCTCACGACACCCGTTTCCAGTTTGTCAGAAATAATACGGTTAATTGCAGTATGCTGTCCATCTACCAATACATTCATAGACTCCAGCTGTTTCTCAAAACATCACATAAAAACGTTCACATTGTCTATTCTGTTAACAGCGCCACCAGAGAACATGAAATCGAAAGTTTTCTCTGAGAGATTCCATTGAGGCAGAGCAAGTGCAGAATGAGCAAGTATAATTTAAGGGGAATGAAAAAACACAATGACGCACTCAAATGATCCTCGTCTTCGTTGTGAAAATGTGTTTTTACAATAAAAGCTGTATGTTATAATGTTTCTCATAATCTAATTTTATGTTAGACAAAAATGCCCAAACATGATTCATGACAAGCTAAAGACGGTCAAATTGTTTATAAAAATACAATGTTATGGTATAATTCAAGCGTCTATATGGCGTAAACGTATTAAGTTTAAAGCATGTTCAAACATATTAATTCAGTAAAAAGGTAAAAGTAAGCAGTGATCAGGAAATTGAAATCTACAAATTGGATAAAAGCAATTTGGACTAGCACTGTACTGTGCATGACTGCAAAACACGCGAGCTCTGAGTTAATAGCATAATTATGACAAAAAAAACAACATTTTTTTTTCATTACATGGCTGACCTTGTTAATCAGAAGTTTGCCTCCAGAAAATGGCACAAAACACAACAGTATATTTAATTACAAGACAGACTGACATAATATGGCTGTTTTATGATTGTACAGGGCGCGAAAAGAGCGCTTAACAAAAGAAAGTGTTTGTGTTCAGACTATATAAAAAGATATAAAATGATGAATTTAATATTATGCGAATTTTCTTAAACAAATCATATTGAACATAGTCCACATGCGAATGTCGGTAGACATGTATGCACCTTTTAACGCCGATGTTACACAACATTATGGAAACATCTCTGTTTGCACAAAATGCTTTATAATAAAGCTGCGTTTGTTTTTATTTTTGCATTGATTACACTTGGCGTCCATCAAATCAAACATTCTGAGCATCTAGTGTGGTTTTCTCATCGAGTCGAACCTAATAGATACCCACAACGTATGATTTTATGGATAAATATTAAAATTTGATATTTTCATACCAACCCCTGATTTCCCCCATTCTTACTATATGTAAGGTGCAAATCTGGGGTAGCTTTCATACGGAGATGTTTCCCTGATGAATAATCCAGATACATCACTTATACATGTTTAAGAACATATATTAAGAATATATATTAAAATTACTGATGGCGGAGAGCGATTTCATTATTGGTAAACTTTTAATCAGCCAGAAGAGAGAAAATATTAGACAAATCATTTGCCATTCTTACCCAACTCTTAACTAAGTTTAATGGTTCAGTATTATTAGATTCTTTAGAACCTGACGAGAACCTGATTCTGATTGTCAATTTGGTTATCCCACCTCGGTGTTTAAGATGGGACTGTTGTTCTTATTGTATCAGTTCCTGACCATTCCATCATTTTACCTTTTTTATAATTGTTGGGTACATATCCTTTGACATTTGTTTTATATTTCAGAAAAATCGACATACTTGTCGGCTCGTAAGTCAGGTACAGAATCTTGATCCAGACATTATGACAATAATTATTAATGAATAATTTGTTACCATTCCAAAAAACAAATAAAGGGCTTTAGGTTGATAAGTCGTCTGACCTAGTCGCGTGACAAGTACAAACGGTTTCAATTAGCATGCACGATTATATGACGATTTGATTGTAGGCGTCACGTGACTTTTCTTTTAAAGTCTTTAAAACGTATATAATATTGTTTTTACAATCAGAGAATAATAAGATGACAGTTTTAAATCACTGTTCTTGGCACAAAACATTCCAGATATAATATATTTCTGCATTGGCTCCTACTTATGATATAAAGATTACGGACCAGTCAACAAGATGAGTCCGTTTATTCCAAAGAGACCAACAAATAACCCTCGCCATGCGGCGAATTGTCTTGTGTCGTTGCATAATCATCACGTTGCCAATCATATTGCATACATCGTTTCAAATTGATCATTTACATATTTGAATGAGACTCTTTAGATAACGTATTACACTGCGGACCTTAGAAGCACGTACCGCACGATATGATTTACGCAGTTTGGAATCCTGAGCAAAACATTCGCGCGTGCATTCACTTGTTGCTTCGTTTAGTTTTGTGTCTGTCAGTCTTATCTTCAAAACGCTGTAAATCAAATGACCTTGTTTTCAAGTTCAAAACAACAACTTTCGAATACTGAAGTATTTTAAGATTCAGAGCCGTGAGTAAAAGCCTTCAGTTGGAACATAAAGTAGATAAATGAGCCGCCTCGTGGGAAAACCAACAAATTAAATGAATGTGGTTTCCGAGCAGGTCCGACACAAAGCGGCCTGTACAGTCACAAGAGATGGCTAGAAGCTTAAAATTTTGAAAGTAGAGGAATTGTAGCGAAAACAAAGGCGCTGATTAGCTTCGCGGTTACCGCCTATGCAGATTGTTGGTTTTCCCATGGGCGGCTCTAATAATGTTAGAGTAAATAATGTAAAGCTAATATGTTACGATAGCATAATTTTAGGGATGAATATATTGTATGTTTTATCCCTATTACATTCAAAAGAATGCATCGCAAACGGATGCCTCATACGAGTAACGGTTCCAGTTTGCCAGATAGAATACAGTTAATTACATAATGCTGTCCTTCTATCAATACATACATAGACTCCAGCTGTTTCTTTAGACATCACATAAACATGTTGTCTATTCATTGAACTGCGCGACAAGAGAACATGAATCGAAAGTTTTCGACAAAGTCTTCGGGAAATTCCAGTAAGACAGAGCTAAAGCACGTGCAGAAAGAGCAGGTAATATTTTAAGGAAAATGAACAAAACATAATGGACCAAATGATCCGCATCTTCGTTGTGTATGTATTTTGCAATGTACACTGATTATCATATCTGTTCTCATAAACCATTCGTTTAGACAGCAGTGCCCGAACATGATTCGTAACAAGACAAGGGCAGTAGTTCAGAAAAAAAAACAAGGTTGCTGCATCATTTGAGCTACTACATGGCAATAATTGCCTGTTTCAAAGTTCAAAAGCGTGGGACAACCAGCCAATAACTTACACAGATTAATAATGCAGTATAATAGTTCTGAAATCTGGAATTCGAATCAGACTACTTTGGACAGTAACCGTACTGTACCGGTCTGTGGGACACATATGTTCTGGGTTTAAAGTCTAAGATAATCTACATTTTTTCACTACATGGCTAAACCTTGTTAATCAGAACCTGGCATAAGCAATCTGAAGTTTGCCTCTAGTATATATGTGGCACAGAAACACAAAAGTATATTTAATTACAAACCATACTGATACTGACAGTATATTTCTACCGGCGCGAAAATAGCGATTAACATGATTAAGAACACAACGTGTTTAGTTCAGGCTTTTTAAATGATAAAAAAATTTAATTGGTGAATTTTAACTGATACAAATTTTCTGAAACAAATAAAAATTAATAAAGTCCGCATGCGAATGTCAATATTTGCATCTCAACAAAAAGAGAATAAAATATAAAATCTTGATCCTTTGGAAGCAGTGAAAACGTTCCAAAGCAGGTATTATGGGCCATATTGCGCAATTTCGGGTACTGAACCCTCATCAGCGATAAGGCCGCATTACAAAAGTTTACAATTGCTAGTATCAATGATGCTTAGAATATAAACATGCGTATAGCATTGATTCAATGACCCAAACACAAAGCCTAATCATTGTTCACATATCAAAGCCACGTCTGATTCAAAGAAACAAAAAAAAATGTTTGGCAACTCACTCAATATGACACAAAATCACCAATGATCTTTTCATCGCCACTCTTTCTGCTTATTATTTCCTATGGCTGTACAGAACGGTTTGTATTCGAATATGGATTTTCGTGCGACGTGTCTAACGAAATAATATCACTTACCGTAATCGAAATAAGGGTCCTGTGGAAACTCAAATCCTAAATCCCAACCGCTTAAATCCATGTTTGCTTAAGGAAGCACGGAATTACACTTTAATCCCAAAGAATCCCAGGACAATTCCAGAAAATGTTTATTCAAGTTTCCGATAAAAGTATTAAGTGCGAGATATAGGTAATTAACTGAGACAAATTAATTTCATACAGTCATGTGATGTTGTTTCGTTTCGTTAGAGATTGTCCGATTCAAGAAGTCCAAATATAAGAAGACATACATAAAAGGTTATTATAACATACCAGTAGCTGATACGGCGCGCTCTAGTAGTTAGCTCAGTGCGTCGCGTCAGTTGGAAAGTTGTTCTTCACATCTTCGATGTGTCAGTTGCTTTAAAGCTCTCCTTCATATAATTATGTTCACGGCATTTATCTGGATATAAAATATTTAAGAGACAAACACATTTTTTGAAAATTTTCCTGCGCTGCCTTTGACTTATGATATAATGATCACGATTCAGTCCTAAGGACAAATCTTATTCTCAAGAGGAAATTTTGTAAGTTTTGCCATGGGACTCATTGTCTGACGCTGTTGCATCACTGCCACACGAAAAAATCGGCGTCAGATCACACACGAAAAAATCGGCGTCAGATCACACACGAAAAAATCGGCGTCAGATCAGATTGCAAGCTAGGTTTCTATAATGAACATATGCATATTTATATTTAACATATTATGACAATGCGGAGCATGGACACACATACTGGAGATATGTTTACTGAAGCCCCTTGGCATCCATTTGTTACTTTAATGGTATGTTATACTAGTGTTATCTTCAAAGCCTTGAAATCCAAGTGACCGTATTTTCAAATTCATATCAGCAAAATACGACCTCTTAAGAACCAGACAGTGACTACAGCTATAATCTTGAAAAGCAAGGTAGAAAAATAAATATCAAACTAAATGATTTAAAGCTGATATGTTAAGAGAATGTAATAACATTATCAGGTATGAAGAATATTTTGAATTTTATATCCATAAAAGATGCAACAAATTTTGGCATATATAATTCTCTGGAATCGCGGTGAATCAATCGATAGTGTCTTAACTACAAAGACATTTATTAAATCCAACTATTTCTTAAAAGATCATAAAACACGCTGTCTTTATACAAAGTGATATACGAAACCGTAGAACATGCCTCCGTAGGTTTTCGTCAAGGTCTCCGGGATACATGTATTTCGGTGAGGCAGAACTTGTTGACTTGCATAATAAGCGAGTTACATTTTGTTGAAAGTGAATGTTCACCTTGAGGTAAACGTAATTATTTGCAATTTGTAATAAAATTATAAATGTTGTACACATAATAGACACAGTTTATCCTGATGTTTCATATAAATAAATTAATGTTAGACAGAAATACCCATACATGATTCATAACAAGGTAAAGACAGTTTTAAAAATCGTTCATAAAATACAAGGTAACAATGGTAATTTTCAGGCGTCTACATGGTAATGACTTACTTAATAAAAATAAAGCTGAGATCCTAAGTTTCAAACATGCTCAAAAACAGTTAATTCAGTAGAAATTTGAACTCTTCAATTTGGATAAAATGCATTTGGACTGTCACTGTACTGTATACGGCTGCCAAACACGCATGCTCTGGGTCTGGAGCTTATGAAATACTGCATGCTTTTCAGTACATGGCTAACCTTGTTTATCAGATACTGACAGAAGCAATCCGAATTTTGCCTCTAGTATATATGTGGTATAGAACCACAAAAATATATTTAATTACAAAACAGACTGGCATGTAATGGCTATTTTATATTTCTACGGGGCGCAAAAATAGCGATTAACATGATTAACAACAAATGCGTTGTGTTTAGGCCATTTAAAAGATATAAAATGATGAATTTTGATTTATGCGAATTTCAGATGAAACAAATGATATTGAAGAAAGTCGACATATGAATACCGTTATACATGTTTATGTATACTTTTGTAGTGTTTTGTATTCAGTGTGAACATTTTAATAATAATATTGGGTTAACGGTTTAACGTCACTCCAGCAGCTGAAATCATGCGCGGAAAACTCGTATTCGTAAAGTATAGATTAGTATAATGTTAAACGGACATTAGAGGCAACTAAACTGCATGCCATTCACGTGGGCCGGATCGACATTGAAACAGGTTTATGTTATATCGGATAAATCATTTTGGTTTGTTTTGTTTTGTTTATTATTCGTTTCTTGTTGAGCATTTCCATGGAACGCTTTGTAAATACTAGGACGCGTGTCGAGAATTATTATTTTCATTTCAATATGACATATCAAGGACAAAAGATAGGTCGTTAATTCTTTGATAAAACTCTGTCCAGACATTTCCTCAATTAAAGAATAGTTTTACCAGTTCTCTATAAAATTACAACAGAATAAATGTGTGTCATGGTAATCTATTTCGATTCTGTGTCATCACGCAAACATGTCCATGCAATGAATAATCCCTTAAAGGGGCACCTGGAGTATAAAAAAAAAACAAATTAGGTGTCTTATCTCAAGTTTTGTTTAGACACCAACCTATCAACATCTCTCTGAGCTCTCCAATATAGAAAACTAGCAAAAGTGGATTCTGATTGGATATTGCTTCATGGAGAAAAGTTACTTGTGGAATTATTGACAGCTCTATCAGCAGATTTATTGACAGCTCTATTAGCAGATTTATTGACAGCTCTATCAGCAGATTTATTGACAGCTCTATTAGCAGATTTATTGACAGCTTTATCAGCAGATTTATTGACAGCTCTATCAGCAGATTTATTGACAGCTCTATCAGCATGTTTATTGACAGCTCTATTAGCAGATTTATTGACAGCTCTATCAGCAGATTTATTGAAAGCTCTATCAGCAGATTTATTGACAGCTCTATCAGCAGATTTATTGACAGCTCTATCAGCAGATTTATTGACAGCTCTATCAGCAGATTTATTGAAAGCTCTATCAGCAGATTTATTGACAGCTCTATTAGCAGATTTATTGACAGCTCTATCAGCAGATTTATTGACAACTCTATCAGCAGATTTATTGACAGCTCTATCAGCAGACTTATTGACAGCTCTATTAGCAGATTTATTGACAGCTATATCAGCAGATTAAATATTACAGGTATTCCAATAGGCTTATAAATCCTGGGCCAGTAGTTAAGGCACACACACTAAAATCTCAGCAGGTAAATCCCAGGTAATAGAATGCTCACCGGGTGGCATCAAATGTGCCCCTTTAAACCCCAATTTTATACAGTATAACTGTTTCTTATGTTTGGTCCATAACGAGACGGTTCTAACGTGAACCTACAATCTATGGTTTGAGCAAAAAATATGAAAAATATCAAAATTTTCTGGTGAAAATTTTTAATTTTAACAACTCAGGAAAATTAAGTATATTACATGGGCATGTATTCGTAATTTTATTTCATGGTAATATATATATATATATATATATATATATATATATATATATATATATATATATATATATATATATATATATATATATATATATATATATATATATATATATATATATATATATATATATATATATATATACAATGAATCTGGTTTCAGCTATTTTAGTTTTTTTCGTTTTCTGAAATGAAAATCATAGTCAAAATATTTTTGTTCTATATATAAAACAAATGCTATTTTATTTTCTTACATGATGAAGACATTGCAGATCTGCCTCAACTTATCCGACTTTGAAATGCAGTAAATAAATGCTTTCGTCTGGATTTCTTGATTCAACGTCCCATAGCTTTGTCTAAATCAACCGACAATGGTGCTCATTATAATATCGAAGCTGATGTTTTACTTGCAGACGATGGTGAGAACATCGAAGAAAACGTTGTGTCATTACGAAAACTGACCTATGCAATATACAGATTTTTTTTTCATAAGCGAACATTGAAAATTTTCAGTGGAAAATTGTTGATATTTTTTTTTATTTTAGCTCAAAACATAAATTATTGGTACACGTTAGAACCGCTTCAGTGAGGCGGTTCTAACGAGTACCCACAATGTATGTTCTGGATCAAAAATAAGAAAATTAGGTATACCCCTGCAAATCCCAGTTTTTTATATAAAAGTGGAGTTTAAGGGGGTCTATATTGCACGTACATGTTTACCTGATGTGTTTGAAAGTGTATTTAGGCAGATTATCTGTTGACAGCAGTTGCTATATTTGACATTACTGGCGTACCTTGCCTTTGTCACAGTGTTTGACTTTGACATTTATGTCTCACAAAATACAGGCAACAATGAATCTTGTTCCAACTGTGCTAGTTGCTTTGTTTTCTTGGGAATGAAAATCATAGCAAAACTTCTGTTCTATAAAAAGTATGCTATCTTATTTTCTCTTATTTTCTCGTATCATGAATTTTCTGCGAACCTACCTCAACTAAATTGACATTGAAATACGGTAAATAAATACTTTTGTCTGGACTTTGGCATGCAAATTGAACATTTGATTCAATATGCCGAATCTTTGTCTAAATTAACCAATAATGGTGCTTATCGAAGTTCTTGACAATGATGTTTTACTTGCAGACTATCGTGAGAACATTGAATAAGACGTATTCAACATGTTTGAATATGCATTTTGGTAGAGTATCTGTTGTTGAAAGCAATTGTTATATTTGACATCAAAGGCGTACCTACCATTTATCTCTTCCGTGCAATGCGTCGTTGTGTAGAGAAATAAAGGAATGCAAATCACCCTCCTTGATCTTATAACGGCAATCAAAATTAGAATACCGGAAATGCATTCAAGAACGCCATCTTTTGATTATTAAAACTGTCTTAGTTAGGTCTATATGTGAGAAACGTACAACTACCGCATTATCAAATCAAATTCATAAGTTAGTTTTAGCCATTCTCGGTTATACAGTTTCTTGTTGCTGGAAACTGACCGCATACTACCACAATGACATTGAGTTGAATATGTAAGATCGGATGGCATTGAAATCAAATGTCTTTGGCTTGTCATTTTGTCACTAAAAATCAACCGAGTGTGCTAAATGAAGCTCAGGGTTTACTGAATTTTAGGACGGAAGGCAAGCCTAATTTACTCATAAAAATGTATACCAGAATTCGCGAGAGGTAGACAAATTATTCTCAACCTCACTCGAGGCATACTCCAATCAAACTCACTCAAATGATCTGATCAGTCACTCGTGTGAGCGCATAACTTTTCGATTTGGTATGCACATGTCCCACTCACACTCGAACTCAACTCGAATTTCGAGTAAACGTTGAGTATAGAAGACACCTCACTCGAGCGCTACTCAAAAATGTTTGGATCCTTATTTCTCCACATTTTCTTCAAAAAAAGGCCAATAATAGCAGTTTAGATACATCCCCTGGACGAAGCTTCATGCTTGGGACAAATCGTACATTGAGAGGAATCGAGAATTCCAGAACAGATTTCGATTCTCACAAGGCATGCCATTTACGACTATTTTGAACATGAAAAGCAATGATCCATAATTTTACGTGGCTTATCAACGTTGTACAGCAAGATGCAGACATGTTTGTGCATTTACGCTCGATACACAGACTCACCCCCTCCACCCCATCCACACCAACACACACGCACACCAATCCACCCACCCACGCATCCCCAACACACAGAGAGAGAGAGAGAGAGAGAGAGAGAGAGAGAGAGAGCACAGAAACAACCAAATAAACAAGCAAACAAACAAACAATAAAGAGGTCTAATGAGTATTAAGCAAACACGACATCATGCGTGCACATCGAAATTATATAACAACTCACTGCACGATGCGGCGTCTAGTCAGAGTCTTTACTGCTTTCGATGTTACATAGAATAAATAACATCAAAGGAAAATCTGACACTCCAGTGAGTGAAGGTCGAGTGACTGTTGTGCATACCAAATCTATACTCCACTCATACTCAAATTAATCCCACTCGACTCATACTCCAACCATGCTCTCGCGAGTTGAGTTCGAGTTTGAGTTTGAGTGAGACGGTTATACTCTTATTAACTCTTATATGAAAGATGCATGCACTTCTTATCTTTTTTCCATTTTCAAAACAAACGAAAATAAGTTTGCATTATATGTTTGTTCGTTTTATGTTTATGTTTTTGTTTGTTTGTTTATTCGTTCGTTTGTTTGTTTGAATGTATTCAGGGTCAACATTTTTCATTAATGTCAGGACGAGTCCACCGTATTCTGGGTATTTAACGGTACTTTGGGGAGTAAATGTGTCTTGCTCAGCGTCAAAACCCTGCGCTCCGAGGGGGCTCGAACCCAGACCCTCTCGATTCGGTGCTCGATGCTCTACCACGAGGCCACCGTGCTCCCTCTATTACATATTACATGAAATCATCAAGACAAAACCTCAGTGAGTCAAATTTCAATGCAAATGAACATCGAAAAAACCTTGTTTACATGGTTAGCCAACATGTTTCTACAAACTACAATTAAACCTGGCAGCTTTATTTAAGAAGCTCGAAAACACACCTTTAGTTACGGTTCGAATTGATAATACAATTATTCTTTTACGATTTTGGCAAATGTAAGAAACATTTTGCCAAGCTTTCCGTTTGAATCTTTTTGAGAATAAAATAAATATAAAAAAGAGTGTTTGTTTGTTTCTAAACAGTTCCCTTGTTTATGCCAATCGTTTAATTGTCGTGATCGGTATACATATACACGTAAATATGTTCTTTAAACTTTTGCAGTACATGTATGTTTAAGTTTTGGTGAAACGAAGTATTATAATTGTAAATATGCCAAAACAATCAAATTTCTCCATATTCAAAACAATCAAACGGCAAATCATCGATTAAGAAAAAAATAGCGTAAAACCAAACCTTACACAGAAACTATACAAACCGCTACACCAAAACCTACAAAAAACCCCAACCATGCCGAAAACAATAAATACAAGAATTCAATTACACTGTCACACATGAGACAGGAAAAGTTGTTAGGTATTAAGAACCTTCATTTTCTTTGAGTAAACATTTATTCTGCAGGAGACAACATCTTGTTATTGAATTGAAGAAGCGTTTAAGATTGTAATTGTATTGTCTAAGTTCCATAAAACACAATACAAGGTCAATGCCTAGGTTACACTTGCCCCGATTATCGTACGATTTTTCGGTCTGCGATTTCCCCTACGATTTAGACATCGTAGGTGATCGTGGGCTACGGCTTGTGTGTTTGCAATTCATATGGGCATCGTAAGAATTCTTGCTTTGCCTTTCGTCGACGTTCTGATACAAAGACGCATGGCGATCGTACGGTAGTCGTAGGGTCTCCGCACACTTTAAATTGATATCGTACGGAGCCTGTGCGATGTCCGTACGGAGTCCATAGACGCTCTGATACAAAACGCAAGGCGATAGTACGGTAGTCGTTGGGTCTCCGCACACTTTAAGTGGATATCGTGAATTTTCACGATAAACGTGATAAACGTGCGGACGCCGGTGTAAGTCCGTATAATGACCGCACGATGTCCCTACAATTTTAATAACCTTGCGATAGCCGTACAGATGCCGTATGATTACCCTATAGGTTTACGATTGTCTTACGATGTTTTTTGTCTCCTAATTATCATAAAAACCGTGCGGTGACCGCACGATCATCGCGGGGTTTCCCTACGGCGCCCATAAGATGCTACGTACGACGTGTCTACGGGCTACGGTCTTACGATTTTTTTTTAAAAAAAATGTAAAAGCAGACTATAACAAAATCGTAGAGGCTACGGAGATCGTAGGAAGCCGTAGAATCGTAGAGACATCGCAGGGTCACCCTGCGGCGATCGCACGAAAATGCAAAAAAAAGGCATCGTACGATCATCGCAAGGTAATCGTAAGCCAAATGTAACTTAGGCATAAGCAACGTAGAAATTAGAGGCTAATCTTTACTTCACGAGGAGCCTATTGAAGGGTTTAACGCCAAAGTCTGTAAAGATTGTTTCACATTGTAAAGATTTTCTTCCAACTATATATTAATATATATATATGTGTGTGTGTGTGTGTGTGTGTGTGTGTGTGTGTGTGTGTGTGTGTGTTATCTCTTTTGCAACTTTGATATTTCAATAAAATGAACTGCATTAGCCATTGGCTCTCGTTCTGATCCTAATTTACACTGTATTTCTATATGTTCTTTATGTGCTTGTGTTCTAATAAATATAGTTTAAACCAAGTTTGGGTGTTCTATACCGACAATGACTTGTATCGGACGGGATCTATAGTTGCATCTACAACTAATTTATGAAGCTAAAACCTTTGCCATACAAAGCTATAATTTTCTGCCGCTCATTAATTGTGTTGTTCGATGTAACGTGACAGCCAGACTCCGTAATGGGATTGTTGTGAATAGTCTCCAAGGTGATAAAAATCAAAATAAAAACGAAGATTAATGTTTCAGTATTTTCTCATTACGTATGTCATAGTGCCAAGGGACATTGTTGTATAAGTAGGCGCAAACGTGTGTGAAAGACTGGATAATACTTGTGGGGAATATAAATTTACAATGAAGTTTCTTTATGTTTTATTTGTAAACAATACAAAACTGTACAACGCAAATTTAGATGAAAAAACATTTTGGCGACTAAGAAAAACAATTGTCAATGTATAACATAATTGTTTTACCAATCATGTCAAAAATCACATAGATTTGGCAGTCGAGTAAAATTTGATGCCAAACTAAAATTATTGATTACGTATGTCATAGTGCCAAGGGACATTGTTATATAAGTAGGCGCGAACGTATGTGAAAGACTGGATAACACTTGTCGGGAATATAAAAAGGTACAAGTAGGCAAAGATCAGGAAAAGGCGCAATCAGAAAGAGATTCCCACTCCAAAACCGAGGTGGGAAAAAACCAAACCAACAACCAGGCACTTATACCATGAAACATATCGTAAGCCGAATGAGCAGCTATTTTTCCCAATAGGTGGCCACTCAGTTACCTTAACTTAATTATAAATATGAAAACATACATAAGGCGCCAACAGCACAAAAAAAAACACCAAACACCAAGACATAAAACAAAAAAAACCACCACAGAAGTATCGCCTTGGAACGATCAGTAACACAAAGTTACTGGCGGGCTTAAACCGGTTTTACAGGATCCTAACCTCACCCTCAGCTTCTGCAGTGGTTCATAACATTTAGTAAGTTCTTCGGTCCTCGTGGTGAATCTCTAACTAGTCAATGAATCATCAAAAGTTTACAATGAAGTTTCTTTATGTTTTATTTGTAAACAATACAAAACTATACAATGCAAATTTAGATGAAAGAAACATTTTGGCGACTAAGAAAAACAATTGCCAATGTATAACATAATTGTTTTACCAATCATGTCAAAAATCACATAGATTTGGCAGTCGAGTAAAATTTGATGCCAAACAATTATTGATTCGTTTGGCGCTTCAGCTGCCCAATGTTTGTAGAGTTAAATAGACGATGATGGTATGCGTTGCACCATGTAATCTACGATACGCTGAGGCAAAGTAAAAAACTGTCAATCAGGCTCAACCAGGGATTTTGTGGAGCTTGGGAGATGGGATATTCTTTTTAGAGAGTTTGGGGGGCACACATGTTTAATATAGGAGAGCCGGGGACCAAGCATTTATTTCGGGAGATAAAAGGAACATGCAAATCATACTCTTACTGATATGTGTAAAATCAATGGGTAGATTAATATATTATTTAATCGGAAGCAAGGAGCAGACTACCCTCTGGAGGGGCTCCATCATCCAATTTCGTTTTAGCTTACTCAATGGTTCCAGTTGCCTCTACTATTGGTGAGCAGGAGGCAAAAATTTAATGACTCTTGAACATATCACAGAAACGGTTATTATTGCAAAACTATTAAACGGAAGAGATGACAGATGAAAATCCGCTCTTTTAATTCATAAAGAATCCGCACTTTTCGCTATAAACTCTCTGCACTTTCGTAAAAGATTTCCACACATTTAATATGGTTATCCGCGCTTTCGTAACGCGCGGATTTGCGATTGGGAAATGTTATTTTGACCTTTTGAACAACCTCTTTATGCATTCTCTTCTAAGATAATTTCACAATCATGTGGATTGTCCACGTAAAGTGTTTTGTTATTTATTTCAAACAAAAGCTTGTATTTCAAGGCTGCATAATTATTTTCCATGGCAGTATGAACTTCAAATGTCCGGTTTGAAAGGGTAATTTAGATTCACTGCCAACTCAAAGACGCAATACTAAAAATAAAGCTATCAACTAAATGAATCAAAGCAAGTGTTCGAAAATCTCAAAATGTCGTGAATACGTTTGTAAACTGAAGAAAACAATTTGTTGAGTCATTAACCTATATCTTCGTCTTTGCAATCCAGTATCACATCCACTGCGCTATAGCTGCATATATTTGAGGACAGAATAATAAATGTTGTAGCGATACTCTGTTACAAAGGTAGGTAACTACTTTCGTAAAAACCGAACTTTTACCGATGACAGTGGACTCGTCAAGGAAGCCACGACTCAGGGGTCAAAACCGCACAAAAGCATACTTTTTGCACAGTAATTATTCTGAAGTTAATCCTACAAGGAAACACATGAGTCCTTGTCTTCGTTTTGGAACCCGCAAACACAAACCCGGTTCTCTTTTAAACGTTCATCCAATTTACGAATACAATACCTCAAGAACTATAATTTCTCTCTAAATGCGACATATCAAGGACAAACATATAACATAAATCCTTTGATAAAACTAGGTCCAGACATTTTTCCAATTAAGGACAAATTTGTGTCACTTCCCTACAAAAGTAATAGCTTTTGGAGGTTATTTTAGACGTCTATTTCATTCATTCTACTAGTCAAAAGTTCTAACTTGCCATTTTCCAGATTCATTTTTTTGACAAACCACTATTCAAAATGGCATTTTTTCCAGAATATGTGTCTTTCAAGGGATTCAAGTTGTACAGTATTCCAAATAAAAATTCGTTCACTTAACATTTTTCTGGTAAAAATGCAAAAATGAATGATGATCAAACATCTTCGTTCGGCCAATTAAAACTAAATTTCATGTGTAAGGGGGAGCGGTAGCTTGTATACATGGCCCAGGTCACATGACCAAGAAGGCTGCAAGGGCTATAAATAGCAAAAAACATTTATAACATTTTTTTCTTTAGAACCAAATGGCCTAAGATCTTGAAACTTGGCGTGTAGCATCTGGGTCTCAAGCTCTACTTAAGTTATATATATCATAACCCTGTGGTGACCTTGGCCTATGTTACAGCAAGATCAACTTAATTCGCCTAAGCATTTGAATGGGAAAATTGGTCAAATGACATTAAATAGATAAAACCTTCCTGGGAATAGAAAAATGGACAGAATGTTTATGTTTGTGAAAATGATTTGGCCCAATGGGTTGTCTGCTCCTGCCCTGGGGTAAAGTTCATGTAAATATATGGTTATCTGTAAAAAACAAATTTCATATATAACCTTCTTGCAAAGGGATAATGAATGTTAATATGAAGGATCCAAATCTGTGATAAATTCACCTGATGGTATCTTGACATGATATACAGCTGTAAATGTATAGTACTCAACAAAACTGGATTTGCCCATTTATATTGATAAAAATGACATGAGTCGCATACTTCCGGTTTTGATGCCAAACTTTGAACACAAATGACGAAATTTGTCAGCTGAAATCCTAGTATTCACGTGGCTGCCTTCTTGCGGCCTTTGTACGTTATAGTTAACTCATGGTTTTTTAGCCCCTTATAGGCAGAGGAATGTGGTATATTTGGTAGCAAAATGTAGACCAACCTTTCTTCTACTTATCTGACTCAAATTCATCTACGAGCTATTACTGCCGTTGTCGTATTGCCCGCTCGAAAATCACAAGTATCAGCACTTTTTCTTTCAAAACTTCGTCCGTCATTTTGTAGAATGATTGTAGAGCGTCTGATTAATACGGCTGAGGCTATCCGCATGACGGTCGAATTCAGCTCATTCCGTAAATACAGTATCCGTTTATACATTTTTAATGTGGAAAGAGATGTTTCCACATTTTAAGCCATGGCTATGAAATCTTAAATATGTTTTTTATGAAATGTGGAAACATCGCTATTCTGTGCTTTCTGGAATGTGGAAACAATGTGGAAACATCCCTATATAGAGACGAAAATGTGGAAACAATATTTGTTTCCACATTCAGGAAAACACTATAAATTTGAATGTGGAAACATAGCTATATAGCGATGTTTCCACATTTCAAAAACCTAGCCCAGACTTAAATGTGGAAACAACCCTTTATAGAGACGAAAATGTGGAAACATTAATTGTTTCCACATACACGAGAGCACTATGATTTTAAATTTGGAAACATCGCTATGTAGCGATGTTTCCACATTTCGAAAACCTAGCCCAAACTTAAATGTGGAAACATCCCTATATAGAGATGTTCCACATTTATGAAATCACATTTATCGTATAGCCTGGGCTAAAAAGTGGAAACACTCTAAAGTTTGAACCAAATATATGACTATTCACAATGTAAAATAAAAATATCAATGTTTTGACTCATTCTGTTAAAGCGCATTAACGGATTGAGTCAAATCAATAATACTTGAAAATATTTATCTTGGTGCCCCTTAGTAGAGAAGGGATTTACTAACAACAATGTGACGTCACGGAAATATGATCTTAATAACCAGACGCTTGGATCACTGTTTGGAAAGGGAAAACATGACAACAGAAACTACGCTGACCTACCAGTATAAACTGTATTCAAATACCTTCCACATTAGCCCAGGCGTTCAAATCTTTGTTTAGTTTTGGAGATGAAAGATTAATCTTCAATTTAGTAACAATGTTTCCACATTCCTCTGCCTATAAGGGACGTTTCCAGAAACTGTTGCCCAAAACGTACGTATGCCCTTCTTGTATTATTTTACAAAACGAAAACGAAGAATCTCAATGAAGCAACACTGTTGACAGGTTTTTATCCTACATTATGGCTGACAGTAACATTTTCAAACAAATAAAATGTACATGTAACAAATTACGTCGTCGTGTTATTTTATTTGATGTCAAAAAAGAGTAACTTTACTCATGTTTCATCTGCGCAAAATGCTTAAGGCCATTTAAAATGCAACAATTCACAGAGCCCCTGCTACATATCGATTAATTCATATTACTATAAGTTTTGTTTGATTGATTTTTACTTTCTAAACTAAAAGATAAATAATGAGGTCGCATCTTATAAAATGTAAGTAGCCGTTTAGAACTTTTGACTAGTATATATATCCCTGAGTTTTTCTTAGCTTAGACGTAGAACCCATATTTCGATGCTATATAGGAAAATTTTCAATAAATAAATGGCATTGTCTGGATTTTGGTATGCAAATTGAACATTTTATTCAATGTTCCGAGACTTTGTCTAAATTAACTGAGAAAGTTGCCTATTACTACATTGAGGCACTTGATTCAGGCGTCGTCCCACTTGAGTTCACTTGAAGCAGTGTTACGGTTGTAATTTAGAATACATTTTGTTCTGATTCGTTTTGACGAATGTTAGTATTCACCTTTCCATAGTCGATACAAAGACTTTTATAATCTCAACTTATTATTATAATAATCCAAATAGGGCCAAAGTTATGGTTGGGACCGGAGCTTCTTGTCTGTTGCTTGGCCCACCGGCGTCCAACTGATGTTTTTCTTTTGCTCCGGAGTTAGTAAGTTATTCGGCGCCCAGGGATCTCCATCATCGGGCAGCTTACTGAATCTGTGAGTCCTGGTATTTGATTCATCAGGATGTTTATCATGATTTATTTGTTTGTTCTTGATGATTCATTGACTAGTTACAGATTCACCACGAGGACCGAAGAACTAACTAAATGTTATGAACCACTGCAGAAGCTGAGGTTATGGCCATGTAAAATCGATTTAAACCCGCCAGTAACTTTGTGTAACTGATCGTTCCAAGTCGATACTTCTGTGGTTGTTCTTTTTGTTTCATGTCTTGATGTTTAAGTTATTTTGTGCTGTTGGCGCCTTATGTATGTTTTCATATTTTTAGTTAAGTTAAGGTAACTGAGTGGCTACCTATTTGGAAAATAGCTGCTCATTCGGCTTACGAAATGTTTTTATGGTATAAGTACCTGATTGTTAGTTTGGTTTTTTCCCACCTCGGTTTTTGGAGTGGGAATCTTTCTCTGGTTGCGCCTTTTCCTGATCTTTGCCTACTTGTACCTTTTTATGAAACGTTGGTTAGAAAAGGAATACAAACCGACAATTTTTTTTCTGATTTCTGAGAATACCCTCGCTGATCTCAAAGGACCAAAACGAAAATGTAATCTTCATAATAGATGATGTACGGGGAGACATTTTATGGCTGCCATACAGCACAATACCAGCTACAGTAATAGCAAATAAAAATAAAATTGAAATTATTTCAGAGCAGTGAATGTATTAATGAGAAAGGGGATGGACCATACAGCGGTTTCGGCTACTTTAGCTTCTTCAGTGATCCTATAGATTTGGCAACATGGAGTCAAAAAGAATTACTGTAATTTTGCAACTTGCAATAAAATAGTCGATACGAAGACTATTATAATCCAAATGGGGCCAAGGTTATGAAACGTTGGTTAGAAAAGGAATTCAAACCGATAATAATTTTTCTGATTTCTAAAAATACCCTTGCTAATCTCAAAGGACCAAAACGAAAATATAATCTGTACTATGGAAGCATTGTCATACTTTTCCATTAATTTCAATGAATGAAGTCCTTAAAAGTGTGTCGAGAATTATCATTTTCATTTAAATGTGACATTCAAGCACACAAGTACGTCGTACATTCTTTGATAAAACTCTGTCCAGACATTTCCTCAATTAAAGCCAGATGTACGTAATTGACCTCACGGTAGATTTTTTTTATTTTTTTTTTTGCATGTGAGTGTATTTGATATCCTACATACGAAAATGAAAAGAAATCGATACTGTTCCGAGCTTGTTTTCGAGATATCTGCCTTCAAAATCGTCAAATTTGAGAGCGAAAATACATTAACATCAACGTAAAATGCGATGTTTAGACCCCGTCATTGTTACTTTTCTTGATATATTTCAAAAAGTCCACGGTAAGATTTTTTAAAAAACTGATATGTATTAGGAAAATTCCTGATCTACAAGTACATAACGAGAAAGTCCTTAGTTACCGAATTCGTTTTCCTGCTATAAGCGTGCGAAGAGAAGTAGTCGTTGCTGAATTCAGTACGTTTTACGCGAGACGTTGATTTTGCGCCAAAGTCTCCGACGCTATTTAGTATTCAGTATAATTGCTAACTGTCGTGAAAATGATGTTTTTTTCTCGGGATAACAGAGTCCACAATCTATATTTTGAGCAAAACTAATTGATAATATTTTTTTTTTACATATCTGAAGTCCTCTGCATATTTGCATGGATATAGTTTCGTATTCCGAACGTAAACTGAAGCTAGCTAGAAATGACGTTTCGAGCGAAATCTGACGTTACAAATGCGGCGTAAAATGACGTTTCGGGACGAAGCCGCCGTATTTTGGGTATTAATGAGTACTCTGTGGAGTGAATGTGTCTTACTCAGCGTCGCATCACTGCGCCCCGAGGGAGATCGAACCCAGAGCCTCCCGATTCGGTACCTGATGCTCTACCACCAGGTCACCGCGCTCCATCTATTTCATATTACATGAAAACATCAAGACAAAACCTCAGTGAGTCAAATTTCTAAGCAGAGGAAAATTGAAACAAACCTTGTTTACATTGTTAGCCAACATATTTCTACAAACTTCAATTAAATCTGGCAGCTTTATTAAAGAAACTCGAAAAACACACCTTTAGTTACGGTTCTAATTGATAATACAATTATTCTTATTCGTTTTGGCAAATGTAACTGTTACAGCTTGCCAAGCTTTCTGTTTGAATCTTTTTGAGAACAAAATATACAAAAGATTTTATGTTTGTTTCAGAACAGTTCCCCTTGTTTCTGCCAATCGTTATATTGTAAAAAGTCGTGATCAGTATACACGTGAATATTTTCTTTAAACCTTTGCAGTATGTTTAAGCTTTGCTGAAACGAAGAACTATAATTGTGAATATGCCAAAACAATCAAATATCTCCATATTCAAAACAACCAGGCGGTAAATCATTGGTTAAGATAAAAAAAAAACACTATTGATCTCGGACGATCGTAGTATCATGCCAAAAACAATAAATACAAGAATTCAATTACTCTGTCACACATGAGATAGGATAAGTTAGGTATCAAGAACCTTCATTTTCGTTGAGTAAACATCTCATTTATCCTGCAGGAGACAACATCTTGTTATTGAATTGAAGAAACGTTAAATATGTAATTGGATTGTCTAGGTTCCATAAAACACAATCCAAGGTTAAGCAATGTAGAAATTAGGAGCTAATCTTTTCTTCACGACAAGCCAATTAACCGTCAAAGTCTGCTTTATCAGAAATACCATATAGAAAACGAATGTTTGTTCAAAATACGTGAAACATTTTACGCTTAGATTATCATTTATCCTTGAGCATTCCAAGCGATGTACATCCAAATCCGGACGACGAAACGATTTACATAGGTTGCTTAAGAGTACCAAATGATGGCTGTTGAGTATTGAACTATCGATATTACCTTATACTTGACGGACGGACCACCGCACGACACTTTGACCTGATATTCATATCACCTCCATCTTCCGAGCATTCATACATTAAAATTATTACTATTATTATTATTATTATTATTATTATTATTATTATTATAAAGATTTTGTCCAACTATTTGAACAATATATATACCTGTACATATCTTTGTTACATTCTGTTATCCTGTAATTATCTCTTTTGCAAACTTTGATATTTCAAGTTCTCAAGTCTATGGACTGCATGAGTCATAGGCTTTCGTTCTGATCCTAATTTAAACTGTTTTTATATGTATGGTTTATGTGCTTGTGTTCATATAAATATAGTTTAAACCAAACTTTAGTTACATCTACAACTAATGCATGAAGCGTAAACCTTTGTCAGACAAAGCTACAATTTTCTGCAGCTCATAAATTGTGTTGTTCGGTGTTACATGACTGCCAGACTCTGTATTGGGATTAAATATCAACATAAAAACGAAGATTAATGTTTGAGTACTTATATTATATGTGTATGTCATAATGCCAAGGGACATTGTTATATAGGTAGGCGTGAACGTAAAAGTAAGACTGAAAAGTACTTATGGGAAATATAAATTAAGAATGAAGTTTCTTTGCTTTTTGTCTTTTGTTTGTTTATCTTTTGAATGTGTGTTTTGTTTGTTTTACTTGTCCAAGTCGCTGCGTTACATCCAGGTCAACACTATTGCAGTCATATGAGTCATTTGTGTGCTAACTGAAGGCTTTGTTTCCATGGCGAACTGTCTTCTAAATTCCGAGTTCATTATCGAAACAAACATCACGTCGAACTTGGTTGTTGCATTGTTATCTTTTCTAACTTATCTTAATGAAACGGATTATAATTCAACGCAAATTTATTTTGGCGACTCAGAAAAACAATACCCATTGTAAAATAATACATTTTAGCAATCATTTCATAAAAGTACATAGGTTTTGGCAGTCGAGTATAATTCGATGCCAAACTAAAATTACTGATCGGTTTGGCGCTTCAGCTGCCAAATGTTTGTAGAGTTAAATACTTAAGATGAAAAGGTACAAGTAGGCATCGATCAGGAAAAGGCGCAAATCAGGAAAAATCAGGAAAATGCTAGTTTGCGTTGTATCATGCAATCTACGATATGCTGAGGTAAAGCAAATAGCTGTCAATGAGGCTCAATCAGGGTTTTGGTGAAGCTAGTGAGAGAAGATTCCATTTTAGGGAGATTAATTTATGGGAGCTGGAGAGCAACCATTTATTTTGGGGGATAAAAGGAACATGCAAAACTTAATGTTAGTTATACGTGTAAAAACATTAGCCTAACATACTGTTAGTGATACATGTAAAAACAATAGCCTAAGGTTGATTAAGACATTATTTGTTCGGGAGCAAGGAACAGAGTACCCCCTGGATTATACCATAAGAGTACAAAATCTGAATGTATTAGTAAAATAAAATAATCTTAGTAGGTGCGAGTAATGTCAGGGATTTGTAGGCCATACAAAATTTGTATTGATAAAACCAATAATAGTTAGCACAAAACCCCTACGCAATGCAGAACACACCATCATAAGGCGTGAAGAGCTTGCAACTTCTTATATTATTACATTTGCCATGTGTTTCCCCGTTTCCGGTCATTGCTGATCGTCTTAGCTCGTCGGGTGTGTTCTTTCTGCTCTCTCGGCTTGTGTATGTCAATTTATTTATTTTCCCTGATTGTCAGTTTAGTTTTTTCCCACCTTGGCTTTTGGAGTGGGGATTTGTTTCTGATTGCGCAATTTCCTGATCATTGCCTACTTGTACCTTTTTACTAAGACTATTTCCCTATCATGCCAACGTAAATATGTTTTTGTTTATTTTACCCAGAAGTTTGCATTTCATTAAAATGCAGTAAAATAACTGGCTTTGTCTGGCTTTCAAGATGTAAATTAAACACTTGATTCAGTGTTTTGAACAGTTTGTCTTAATAAACGGAGAAAGTTGAATTTTACCAACAAAGTCCTTAAAATGGCGCCGTTTCAGTTTCATTCACTGGGGGTTAAGTATGTATCGGACTCCAGATTGAGATTCCTTGGGTGACAAAATGAATATCATAATATATGAAAAACGCATTATTGGGTGAAATGTGCAGAAAAAACGTCAAGTGACCTGGTAAATGAACATATGTAGAGGATAATTATTTGCTTTTTTTGAGGCGAATACCAAATATATTTCATCGAGTGAGTTGAAAACATCAGAATTTTCACGAGTGCGAAAAAAAAGCAAATTTTCTTTTTATTTTATACAATACACGGGCATTTTCCATTTCACAAGGCAGGCGGAGAAAATGCAAAAACCAAATTTTGAAAACACAAATAATTTTGGTACAACATTGTTCCTTACGTTCTAACTAAGAATATAAATGCACACACTTTATGTTTTCGTTCATAAATAACGGAGTTATAGGCGTTTGAATTTCTGAAGTGAGACACATTTAATGACATCAAGTAAATGGAAACGTCAGAAGTAATCCAAAATCTACTGTGAAGATATAGGCTGATATCAGTCACTAGTGACTTTTGATATCAGTGAGATTTGATATCAGTGAAATTTCATATCAATGAAAATATCATTTTTATCAAGTTTTGATATACATTGGTTTTCACTGTAAAGTATAAAATAAAAATCATTATATTGATAGCCAGCATTTAAAAAAACAAAATACATTTAGCTTTATTAGAAGAAGTTAGAAACACATCTTCGGGCACGGCTTAAATTGATAATTATACGATTTTTTTTATTTTTATCTTTAAAATATTTTTTAGAATAAAGTAGTGAATGGTTTGGGGGGGTGGTAAATAACGCTTTCTCTATTTGCTGCCAGGCGTTAAATGCTGAACGTCGTGATCAGTATTATATACACGTGAAGATTTTCTTCAGGAACATTCCAGTTTGTTTATGTTTTCATGAAATTAGGAATAATTGTAAATATGCTGAAACAATCCATTTTCTCTTTATTCAAAGCAATTAAACAAATTCAATCAATGTCTTTGGAAATAAACGCTGCTCCAAAACTTACAAAGGAACGATATAAGGTGGTTCGTATCGTGCCAAAACAATAAATACAAGAATTCAATTACTCAGTAGCTCGTGGAACAGGAAAACTAAGATATTAAGAATCTTATTTTCTCTAAGTAAACATTATCTTTTATCCTACAGTAGAAAATATCGTGTTTAATGATCGAAGAACCGTAAAAGATGTTATTGCATTGTCTAACTTTCATAAATAAAACTACGAGACACTATATGGAGACATTAGAAACTACAGCGTATACCATACAGGGCAAGGTGAAATATGGAGAATCAGTAGGAGTTTAAGTCATTTTCTGTAAGGTATCATGATTTTTAAAAGCTAGAAACAGTTAATGCACAGGAAAAAAGAGAGTTTTCGTGTCATTTTGATGCTGATAAGACACACACGTTTTCAGATATTTGACCGATATAAAAGATTACATTACGAAAACTTGCCCATGTTCTAAAAGAGAGTTTTAGAGCTTTAAAAATTGAAAAAATTTCGTTGGAAAATTTTGGATATTTTTCTTATTTTTGCTCAAAACATAGATTGTGGGTACACATTAGAACCGCCTCGCCGAGTAATGAGTACCCACAATATATGTTTTGGAGCAAAAATAAGAAAAATAGCTATACCCCTGCAAACCCCAGTTTTACTATATAAAAGTGGGGTTTAAGGGGGTATATATTGCACGGACATGTTTTCCTGATGAGAGGATAAGAAATGCTGCGTTGGTTGTGGACTCGGTGTAAAAAAGTAAAGGTAGGCAAAGATCAATCACAATTAGCATGATCAGAAAGAAATTCCCACTCAAAACACCGAGGTGGGAAAAACTAAATTGAAAATAAGGTACCTTATACTAAGAAAACATATTGTAAGACCAGTGAGTAGCTACATGTATTTCCAAATAGGCGGCTACTTAGCCATCCAAACGTTAAGTAAAATAACAAAAACGCACAAGGTGCAAACAGCACAACAATTCATCGCCAAAAACATAAAACAATTAGAACCCTAACATAAGTATCGCCTTGGAACGAAACTATTATTAACTCAACAGGTAAACGGGACAATGTATTGTATGCCATGTAGAGGACTCGCTTAACATTACGGATATTGTGGTAGAATATCTCGATAATAAAATGTCTCAGGCGCTTAATAATCAAAGTCTGTATTCACCGAAAGGCGCTTAATACAAGGTGATCCAGAATATCTGATACCATTTGAGCCGCATCGTGAGAAAACCGGAGTTTTGCCTATGCGAAAACAAAGGCGCAGATCAGCTTCGCAGTAACTGCGAAGCTGATCAGTGCCTTTGTTTTCGCTACACGGATTGTACAATTTCTCTTCTTCTTAAATCCGAAATTTCAAGCTTCTAGCCTGCTTTTATGACTGTACAGGTCGGTTTGTGTCAGACCTGGTCGGAAACCCCGAAGACCGGTTTTCTCGCGTCGCGGCGCATTTCAACCTTTAATAACATTGTTTCGGCAGCACATACATTATCAAAATCTATATCAAATTAATCTACAATGATTCAAGTTTTGTTTGGTATACCTTGTTAGGTATGCACACCACTAAAACGTTAAACAGAATTGGTCACACACTTCCACGACATTCACTAATTAGTGTTATTTGATGTCCATATTGGATTACAACGGCGTCAAACTTGTTTTGATAATTTGCCTTTTCTAGGGAGGACGGTTGAATGCATATTTACCTAAACCAAATATATTTTGAAAGCTGAAATACTCTATTGATTGAGGGTTTGAAAATTAACGCCATACATTTGTGCATCAGCGGTACCAAACATTTACACGAGGAATGAACTTGACATCGTCATAGCAAAACTTTGACGTAAAATAACGCATCATGCAAAAACTGTCAAAATGTTTGACCTCTATTATTCAAAATGTTACTATGTAAAGTACTTAGCATTATATACTAAACAAATCTTGAATTATCACAGACCATTAAGACTTGAATTCTATGCTGACATGTGTTTGCGGAACAAAATTATGTAAACTTAAAATGGTATCAGATATTCTGGATCACCTTTTATCATATGACGTCGCTGTTTTACAGTGGATAAGGTCATGTCATAAAAATCGTATGGCCACACGTACATTAACACTTTTGCAGGAATACGTAACGTCACTGACGGCGTCCGTAACAACAATGTAAATTTTCATTGAAAATATGTCCACTTTGAAGGCGATAAAATCCTATTTTAAAGGTCATATGATAAAACGAATCTTACACTCGTGGTCATTTCATATGCAATTTATCAAAAACTCGTTTAATGACCACTCGTGTAAGATCCTCTATGTACGTT
Organism: Rugalucina vietnamica; assembly: GCA_964017185.1. Taxonomy (NCBI): domain Eukaryota; kingdom Metazoa; phylum Mollusca; class Bivalvia; order Lucinida; family Lucinidae; genus Rugalucina; species Rugalucina vietnamica. The sequence goes on from OZ024884.1 coordinate 13,787,304, forward strand.
ATGTATACATATTATGCTCACGTTATTATTTTTCGTTATTCGTGTTTTCATGGTATACGTACCTGATTGTTAATTTAGTATTTTCCCACCCCTTTTTTTTGGAGTGGGAACTTCTTTCTGATCGCACCATTTCCTGATCGTTGCCTACTTGTACCTTTTTTCCAAGGTAATGAAATCTAGTATTACAATTTATCTGTCTGGCTCAATTGTTGCATCTGCAGCTTTTGCACGAAGCTGAAATCTTTATCACACTAAATTATAATTTTCTAGAACTTATTAATTTGTTGTTTTATGATATATGACAGCCAGACGTTGTGACGGGATAATTGTGAATAGTTTCCAAGGGGATAAGATACCAGATTAAAACCACAATTGATGAATGATCATTGCGTATATCATAATGCCAAGAGACATTGTCACATCATTAGACGTGGAAAATAAGTTCGACCGACTAATACTTCTGGCGAATAAAGAATGAAATTTTCTGCAACGGTTTCATCATATACTTTTCTTTTCAGGATCTCATGGCTGTGGTTCTTATTGTTTTTATGGCTTGGTGTTGAAGTTTATGCTGTTTGCACCTTATGTGCGTTTTCATTTTTTTAGTAAGGTTTGGGAAACTGAGTGGCCACCTACTGGAAATTAGCTTCTCACTCGGCTTACGATATTTTTCGTAGTAAAAGTACCTAATTGTCGCTTTTTTTTTTCTTTTTTTTTATATATATATATATTTTTTTTTTCACCTCGGTTTTTGGAGTGGGACTTTCTTTCTGATTGCACAAGTTCCTGATCATTGCCTGCTTATACTGTCATCTCATTATGTGCTGCGTTTTTCAAGCTCAACTCGTGTAATTGATTTAGGACAAGATACAAGAAGTTTATTTGTAGGTCTCAACATTAACTGGGCCTCGTCACGAGAAACCCGGATTTTGCCTATGCGAAAACAAAGGCACAGACCAGCTGTGCAATAATTGCTTTCGCTACATGGATATTGAGATTCTCCTCTTGTTCAACCTAAAATTTCAAGCTTCTAGCCTATTACTGAGGCTTTATAGACCGGTTTATATCGGACCTGGTCGGAAACTCTTAAGACCGGTATTCTCGCCTCGCGGCTCATTTTATGATATACGAACTGTGTGTGCTGCATAGTTTTAGTACAATTCCTGGTTAGCACATAGGTAAATGTAATTAGTTCAGTGATTGTAATATACTAAGCAAATTAAATTTAGCAAGTTTCGTAACATTCGCATGTCTCTGCACATAATGAATAAAATTCATATTTTGGAATATGGGCATATTAAGTGAAAACCTTTCGACAAGAACTTTCAAGCGAAGAATATCGAAAAAAATCAAACCTTACGGCGATACTGACGTGACGTTACAATTTAAGACAAATGATCAAAACTTGCAGGTCTGCTTAAAGGGGAAACCAAAATTATGCTTAAGCAACTGTTTAGTCATCAAAACAAAGAAAAATATTTAATACGTTTGGAAACAAAATTTTATCGCCGAGAAATAAAGATCGTAATTTTTTGAATTTCGACGTTTTTTTTTTTTTTTTTTATTATTTTTTTTTTTTTTTTTTTTATTTTTTTTTTATTTTTTCTTTTGCTGCTACATTATCGCCTTACAGTTACGTTTCTAATTGGAATTTCCCAAAAAATCTGCAATGAGTTTAAATGTTTGATTCATACCAATATGTTAAAAAAAGAGAGTTTGCAAAATTCCCTATCTTGGCTTCGTAACGTGAGGTTAAATAATGAGTTTAACGTCAGCGTTATCTAACTAGCATGACGTGTTATGGCTGTGAAACTCTCAAGTGTTAATGACCACGTTTTTGGCTGCATTGTGCGAACATCAGTGGAAACCAAGTTACCCGAAATTAAGGCAATTTCGACCACTTGACGTTGCGTTGACGTCGTTTTTGGGCAGGCAAAGTTTGTACCGAAAAAACCCAATCTCACTTGTCACATAATCAACAACGTTTATTTAGAAGGGGTGAAAAGGGTTCAAAAAAGTCAGCTGTTTGCATTGTGTTCTGTGGTTGAGAAATTTACATTCACACCCTTTCTGTATTTCTTGGTTGTTCCAGAAGCCTCTTTAAAGGATGGCGTTTTTAAATTCATCGTGGCATGTGCCTAAGGCACTGTTCGTGTCATTTAATTCAAAGAAATGTCCAAAATTGCTCTTAGATGATCTACAATATATGTAACATCAAAAATCGCTAAATTTATTTTGCATAGTATAGTTATTGAAGCTGTTAATGCCTAGGTCACATTTGCCCAGATCATCGTACGAATTTTCGGTCTGCGAATTTCCCTACGATTTTTAGACATCGTAGGTGATCGTGGGCTACGAAGTATGTATTTACAATTCATACGGCCTTCGTACGATTTCTTGCTCTGCCTTTTGTCGACGTTCTGAAACAAAAAAGCAAGCCTTCGTACGAAGTCGTAGAGTCTCCGCAGATTTTGTGGAGATCGTATGGAGCCCGTGTGATAGCCTTACGGAGTCCCTAGACGTTCTGATACAAAAACGCATGTCGATCGTACGGTAGTCACAGGGTCTCTGCAAACTTTAATTGAATATCGTACGGAGTCGCTAGGACTTTCGACTGATGCATCGGTTACATTTGGCCTATGATTAGCTTGCGATGATCGTACGATGCCATTTTTTTCATTTTCGTGGGGTCGTCGCAGGGTGGAGCTACGATGTCCCTACGATTCTACGACTTCCTACGATCACCATAGCCTCTACGATTTTGTAATAGTCTGCAATTTTACAATTTAAAAAAAACGTAAGACCGTAGCCCGTAGACATAGACGTATACGTCTTAGGGCATCGTACGGGCGCCGTATGGAGATCCTGCGATGATCATGCGGTTATCGCACGATTTTTGTACGATAATTTGGGGACACAAATCGTACAACGATCGTAGGGAGGCCGCAAGCGGTCAAGGTAAAATTTGTCCCGATCATTGTACGATTTTTCGGTCTGCGATTTACCCTAGACATCGTAGGTGATCATGGGCAACGACGTATGTGTTTACAATTCATACGGGCATCGTACAATTTCTTGGTCTGGTTTTCTTCTATGTTGTGACTAAGGTCGTAGGGAAATCGTAGGGTCTCAGCACGCTTTAAGTGGAAATCGCACGGAGTCCGTGCGATGTCCGTGAGGAGTCCCTACGATTTCTGACTGAGCTCTTGCGGTCTCCCCACGATAGCCGTACGATGCTAGGATTTTTTTTCTACATGGGCCCCTTTGAAGACACATTCAGATTACGAAAAACACAGTTGCTGATGGCGTTTCCGTTTAACAGGACATAGTTTTGAATTTACATAGTTAATATGCAGATTATTTTATTTTTTAATCTGTTCAGACGACCTTTACAAAGAGACATTATCGGTGACAAAACGTGAACATTGGCGCCTATTGAAACTTAATTATGAAATGCAACCATATCCAATCAAATGCACAGCAATCACAGGGCGCCGCACGAGCAACATGCGGACGCTGTGGTATGCCCGTATAATGACCGCACGATATCCGTACAATTTTAATAACCTTGCGATAGCCGTACGGATGCTTACGATCACCCTTAAGGTCTACGAATATCATGAAAAACATGGGTTCCGTAAGACGCCCGTACGATACTACCAACAAGTGTCTACGGGCTACGATCTTACGATTTTTAAAACTTGCAAAGTGCAGACTATTACAAAATCGTGGACGCAACGGAGATAGTAGGAAGCCGTAGAATCGTAGGGAATCGTAGGGTCACCCTGTGGAGACCGCACGAAAATGCAACGATTAACATCGTACAATCATCGCAAGCTAATCGCAGGCCAACTGTAACCTAGGCATAAATACACTGAAAAAAAGTTATAAGAGGCCACCTCATATTTTTTCTTCTAATTCAGAAAGTAAAATACTATCAATTAAAATGCATGATCAAATAAATAAACCAATGTCTTACAGTGGCTCTGTGAGTTTCTGCATTCCAAAATGTGCGATATATCTCACACAGACGAAACATGAGTAAAGGTACCCTCTTTTCAAAAAGTCACAATTTATTAACATCAAAATAAATGTCTTATTATGACGTTGTGTTCTACTTTTTGATTTTATTGAAAGTGCTACTGACTGCCATAATGCAAGATAAAATTAAGGCAGATGTGTTGCTGCAATAAGAACCTTCGTTTCTGTTTTGTACATGCAAGAAGACAGCAACATGAATAACCGGAATTCAGCTTTTTGCATGCAATTTGAATACAAACTTTGTTCATCTATGGTTGCATTATTATCAGCAGTATGAAATTGAAATTTTCAGCGATTACTGAGGTCTAATACTAGACTCTAACAAACTTTAAAAATTTAAAAAATCGTCCACCAATTTTGTTATTTTGTTCGTTTAAAATTGGCATTGAAACCGGAAGTATGCGGCAGCCGTGACCTGTTCGTCCTCGTAAATAGTCTTGAATAGCTCATTTGAGTTATATCTTTCATTTCCAGGCCTCATCAAGTGGATTTAACAGGGATAAACACGTTTAAGAGGCAATTTGATGAATTTTTCAAAAAATCTCAAAAATAGCGATTTTTTAAAATGCGTAAAAAGTCTAACAGTAGAGAAAATTCGAATGTTTGATGTTTTTCCAAGCCGGAAGGACCCCTTTAATGACACCCGTTCCTAATTTCAATAAATGTTGTGCTTTATCCATTTTTTTATTCAAAAACATTGATGTTTGCATTTTTACTCCAAAAACGCATTTAGTGACAGAAATTTATTTCTGAACACTTTGGAACTTTACCTAGTTGACAGACACGTCTTTAGGCAAAAAATCGTGCAATTTTGAACATGGCTTAGAAACATAAAATGAGTTTGAAAAGTGGCCTCCTATAACATTTTTTCAGTGTACTTGTTTCCTCTTCAAACTTCCGAGACGATTATCGAATCAATTGTGACGTCGAACTGTTGTCTTGCATTTTGCCGACTTTACTTTCATAGCACTGATTCTATACAAATCAAATCAACCAAAATATTCCCAGCGCCACTTACATTAAAGGCAGTTTTTGAAGGCTCATAAGAATAAAAGTCACTGTTAAGTAATTGTTTTAACAATTTTAGTGTAAGATTACTTATGCTTTTGGCAGTAGAATTTAATTATATGCCAAACTAGAATTTCTGATCGGTTTGGCACACCGATTGCCAAATGTTTGCAGTGTAAAATAACACTACTGGGAATCACGTGGTATTGTATACATACAAACCGATCAATGATCGGGTGACACATAATGCAATTCTGTCCGAAGTTGAGGCAATAAATTCGAGTTTTCTCCTATATCGTTTACTATTCTGACTGATAAATAGTGGCGTCCATGCAGAAACAGAGCATTTATTGAATGAAAGTCTAAGGAATTCCGGTTATTTCGTTTTCGCAAACACTTCCGCCCCATGAACATATTGTTCTTCCATCACAATAACATTGAAGTGTTTGCGAAAACGAAATAACCGGGATTTTCTTATGTTACTTTCTTTCAATAAAAGAAGAGGAATTGTAATTTTTTATATTTTCTAAGATTTTCTAAGATGATTTCAGTATCATGATTATTGTCACTGTAAAGTGCTTTTAGTGTTTATATTATCCAGGATTTTTCAATTCAAGGTTGTTACATTCTTTTATCAAGACAGATTTGTCTTCAAAGGCATCCGGTTTAAAAGGTCATTTAGATTCATTGATACTTCAAAGACGCAATATTTTAAATAAAATTGCTCCCTTAATGAATCAAAAGCAAGTGTTTGAAAGTCTCAGAAAGGTTGAAATAAAAAAACGACTTTGAACTTTATTGTACTGATTCATTTTCGATTAAACGTCAGGTTACACATCATTAGACTACGATTTGGCAACAACCTACACCAAGACTATATCGATTTGGCAACAACCTGCAGCGGTGAAATGAACACGACCTTTTTTAATTTTTTTTTCATTTGATCAGGCGTCTACACCTCATTTTGTCATGTGTTGTGATGTTGCACCAATATGGGCTATAGAATTTGTTGCATCGCGGGTATGAAATCATTTAATTAAGGAGACCCTTGTAGGATTCTAGACATATAAAGATATGGGGATCTTGAGAAAATGATTAAAGCGATACCCGATACTTTTAAAAAAATTATGTATATATATATATATATATATATATATATATATATATATATATATATATATATATATATATATATATATATATATATATATATATATATATATATATATATAATCTTTGTAATCCTTGTGTCTTTATCTAACTTCGGGAGGTCATGTTAATTCGTTGCCAGCGCATCTGAAGTGTTTCTACGGCATATATACCTGTTTATGTTTTAAACAAACGTTATAATTCAAAGCGACCATTCTCTTTGCATGCAACTCTTTAATTGTCGGTCCAATTGTCGATTATGGTGAAATTTTGAAATTGTTCCATCAGTTGTTTGAATACTAAAATGCGAACTATATCTACGTTAGATCTCATTTCAGGATAATTATTAGACATTTATTTTGTTACAGTGCTTTTATATGCGGCAATTACTTAACTTCGGCGCCTCCAAAGCGTTTATTACTTTGCGTAAAATTTGTAACCAAAGCATTGATAGATTTCATTTCAGATTATTGGATCGTCTGAAAATAAGGGAAACTTTTACAGAAATATGAGGCACGCTAGAGAAACAATTTAAATAGTTGAATTGTGGATAAAGGAAACATAGAAAGTAAAGGAATTGGTGCAATTAAATTATAAATCCCAGCCCAGATACCAAGCGTGAAAGGACAACAGAAAATATAACATTACGAAAACTTATCCAAGCAATATATAGAGATTTCTTTTGGTTGAAAAAATGAAAATTTTCGCTGGAAAAAAAAAATCGATTTCTTAGAGATTTTTGCTCGAAACATAGGTTGTTGATACACGTTAGAACCGCCTCTAACCGCGTCGCGCGGTTCTAACGAGTGCCCAAAATCTATGTTTTGGAGCGTTTTGGATCTAAAATAAGAAAAATAGGTATACCCCTGTATACCTCATTTTTACTATATAAAAGTGGGTTTCGGGGATTGGGTTTATACATTACACGCACATGTTATCCTGATGTTATATGCGACAATTACTTAACTTCGACGCCTCCAAAGCGTTTATTACTTGCATCAAATTTGTAACTAATGCATTGATAGATTTCATTTCAAATTATTGGATCTGCTGACAATTGGGGAAGTCTATTCCAAAAATATGAGGAACGTTAGAGAAACAATTTTAAAGGAAAAATAGGACGTAGATATACTGATGCAATTTAATTTTAGATCCCAGCCCAGACAACAAGCGTGAAAGAACAACAAAGGCCAATAAAAATATAACAGTACATAATGACTATTTTAAAAAGATGGGCAAAAGCTTTTGGCCAGCAAAAGGGTACAAATAGGCAATGATCAGGAAAAAGCACAACCAGAAAGAAATTCCCACATCAAAGACCGAGGTGGGAAAAACTACATTGACAATTAGGTACTTATATTTAGAAATCATATCGTAAGTCGAATGAGTAGCTATTTCCCAATAGGCGGCCACTCAGTTATCTAAAATTAACTAAAACTATGAAAACGTACATGAGGTTCAAACAGCACAAAAATTCGACTCCAAAACTTTAAACAAATAGAACCACAACAGAAGTATTGCCTTGAAACGATCGACGGTGCGGTTCTAATGACTGCACACAATCTATTTTTGAATACAATAAAAAGGGATGTTCCTGGTCAATCCCAGTTTTACTATGTAAAAGTGGGTCGTAATGAGGAATACATTTTACAATGGTTTGCGTGATGAATACAAGTAATGAATACAAGGATCTCCATCGTCGGGCAGCTTACTGAATCTGTGAGTCCTCGTTTTTGATTCATGAGGGTGGTTACCATGATTAATTTGTTTGTCTTTGATGATTCATTGTTTAGTTTAAGATTCACCACGAGAACCGAACAACTAACTAAATGTTGTGGACCACTGCAAAAGCTGAGTGTGAGCTTATGGCCATATAAAACTAGTTTAAACCTGCCACTATTTTTATATTACGGATCGTTCCATTGCGATGCTCCTGTTGTCGTTCTTATTTGCACCTTACGTGCGTTTTCATATTCTTAGTCCGGTTTGGTTAACAGAGTGGCCATCTGTTGGGAAACAGCTGATTACTCGGCGTACGATGTTGTCTCAGTATAAATACCTAATTGTCAATTGCCTTTCTACCTTTTTACTACTTACTTTATTTCTTGCATGAGTCAATGTTACACATTTCATTCAGTAATTAAATGCAATTGGAGACACCAAACACTTTGTTATCACATTTTATGATTTTCCTTACCGTTCATTTATTACTTACTCTGCCGTTGTATAATCAAAAGGGCCTTTAATAAAATGGGCCTTCAAAAAAAAAAAATATATATATATATATATATATATATATATATATATATATATATATATATATATATATATATATATATATATATATATATATATATATATATATATATATATATATATATATAAAACTCGCTTGTGTGATGCACTTCTCCGAACTTGCCATTTTTTCCCACAACAGCCACCACTTCCGAATTATTTGGCAAAGTAAGGGTTTTGTGATGTTGTTTTCTAGATTTTTCAGTCTCTGTTGTAAAAATCAAGTTGCAGAGCATTATTTTGTTTCACGATGATTAACAAAACAAAGAGAATGACTCTAAATTGGATTTTAATAGTATTATTTCCAACAATAATAACGTCCTCGCAAAACAACTGATGTTTACAATTCAATAATTGACTATTTCAAAGACATTTCAGAAACCTGTTAACAGAGTTAATGCGATCACGCCCACTTTCCGTGTGTTGTATCATGATATTTCAATATGCTGAGTTTTGTGGAGTGAAGAAGCAAAAAGGCCAACTCGTATTCAATAAAAATGGAGTGTTTCATATATGGCATTTTGTATCCTCCGTAGCACAAAGACATAATTGTTTGTGAACTTCCATAAACTGGCCTATAGCTAGGCCAAGATATGAAATATATGTGATAAAAATTTCAGTATCGCCAGACAAAAGGAAAATGGATTTTTTCAAACTGATCCTAAGAGCTAGAAGTGTTCCCTAACTTTTTTTCCATGTGTATATCAAAGTTGTGTTTATGTATGTATATGCCGTATATACACTGAAAAAAGTTGTAAGAGGCCACTTTTCAAATTCATTTTTAATTTATAAGCCATGTGCAAAATTCATGATTTTTTGCCTAAAGGCGTGTCTTTCAAGTAAGTAAAGTTGCAAAGTGTTTAGAAATAATTTTCTTTCACTTTACGCGTTTTTCGTGTAAAAGTGCAAACATCAATGTTTTTGAATAAAAATTGGTTAAAGCGCAAAATTTATTGAAATAAGCAACGGGTGTCATCAAAGTGGCCATTCCAGGTTGGAAAAACATCCAACATTCCAATTTTCTCAACTTATAAATTTTTTACGCATTTCTAAAAAATCGCTATTTTCGAGATTTTTGGAAAAATCATCAATGTACAGTACAGTCAGCGTGATGTTTATATCCTTCGCGCTCACGCACGAAAGAAAAAAGGATTAAGTTCCACGCAAAACCCACGCAAATCCCTCGCTCATTCCTCGCAAAATCCACGCTTGTTCCACGCTATGTCCACGTTCATTCCTCGCAAGAAGCGTGTGAGTTGCGTGAGATATAAGCAGTTCCACGCTTGCTCGCGCTTTCCACGTTCATTAAGGAAAAGAAGCGTGGAAAAGATTAAGAGACATGCGAGAAAAGGATTATCGTTTCGTCTTGTTCAAAAGGGTAAAATTGTTAAAGTTTTGTGACCAAATTAAATATAATATATAATTTAATAATTCTTAGTACGAGGACGGCAACTTAGTATGATGACGGTAAACCTGTACAAATACATACACTTGTACGACAAAGCGCCTGTACGTAAATACATACGCATGTTTTGACGAGTTGCAGTCTGAGCTATACGTTATTCAGTGTTGATTCAATTATCATCGTAGATTAAGTGATGCCAAAATTTGCACGTTTAAATATTATTTGGCAGCGACGTGCATTTTTGACTGTCGCGGTTTTAGATGCAGAACATTTATATCTGATACTTTTGCCATAAGAGAAGATGAGCACCCCGGTTTTTTGTTTTTCAGAACATCTCTCAAATTATAATAAATGGGTCTTACGTATTCTCTAAGATGCCCAACGTCAATTAAAGCTCGACCTACATGTAATACGGTTCAAGCACCTTGCTACATGTACATGTATCACTTAATCATAAATTACGATGTACGTTACAATTAAATTTACATGCAATTAATTCATCTTAATTCATCTTAAGAGTCGGTACAATGCACCTGCAAGAATTCTGATTCCCTTTAACATGTTCAGCATTAACCAAAGTCAACAAATTCAGGGTTTCTTTATTCTTGTATCGGCACAATTATTGTACACAGGATTAATAAGCGACTTAGCCTCTAAGTTAAAATTAACAAGTTGACTCTAATTTGGTGCATAAAGTTATAAATTATCCTAATCAAACAAACACACAGTTCAGTTTGTGTGATAAGTGATATAATGCAAGCATATCTTTGAGATTTGAAACTTTGGAAAAACAAAAAAGAAAAATAAGTTTAAAAAGAACGAAAACAAAAGAAAGTATAGAAAATACCAACAAAAACTACGTTTGCGCGTGTCTTCTTTGTTTCAGAAATGTGAGACACCATACTGATTAGTACATGTACATGTCTGTACACGGCAAAATTTCAGCGGCGGAAATGACATCACTGCTTTTATTTTGGTTGACAAGAGACATAAACATATATATAAAAAGTGAAAAGAATCACTTTTTTTCATGTCCCTTTATCCTGAGCGTGAAACGAACGTGGAAAGCGTGAGCGAGCGTGGGACTGCAGATATCTCACGCAACTCTCTTAATGCTTTTCACGTTTCGTTTCACGCTACACTTAAGCAGTTCCACGCAAAACTCACGCTACTTCCTCGCAAAACTCACGCAAAATCCACGCTAATTCCACGCAAAATCCACGGAAAAAAGTCACGTGACATGCGAGATTCCACGTTCGTAAGCGTGAGGGATATAAACATCACGCTGACTGTACTGTACCTCTTAAACATGTTAATTCCTGTAAAATTCGAGGACAAACAGGTCACGACTGCCGCACACTTCCGGTTTCAATGCAAAATTTTAACGACCAAAATAACAAAATCTGTGGACAATTTTTAAAATTTTCATAATCTATCAGAGTCAAGTATTAAACATGATCATTGAAAATTTCAATGCCGTGCTGCTGCTAATTATGCAACCAGAGAAGAAAAAAGTTGGTATGCAAATTGCATACAAAAAGCTGAATTCCTGTTATTCATGTTGCTGGCTTCTTGCATTTACAAAACTGAAGCGAAAATTCTTATTGCAGCACACATATAACATGGTTTTATTATACATCATAGCAGTCAATAACACTTTCAAATAAATTAAAATATAAAACATATGATATTTAATTTGATGTTAATAAAGTGTGACTTTTTGCATTGAGGGTAATTGAGGGTACCTTTACTCATGCTTCGTCTGTGTGAAAAGTATCACATACTTTGGAATGCAGAAACTCACAGAGCCACTGTTAGACATTGGTTTATTCATATGATCATGAATTGTAATTGATCGTATTTTACTTTCTGAACTAGAAGGAAAAAAATATAAGGCGGCCTCTTATAACTTTTTTTCAGTGTATAGTGTCTCGTAGCTGGGTATCAACTTTTAGTCTTTCATAATTATGTTGTATATCTATGATGTTAATATGTGACACTCTAATAAACCTTCACTTACTTACAGGTGCGTTCACTTATTAATATATGTATACCCCTTCGATATTCAGAAATAAATTGACAACTTTTCTTGCTTTTGAACAATCGTCACTGGCAAGAAATAGACAACTGGACGAATTTGTTTATATAATATGTTAAGTATGTCTATAAATATTTACTCTGTATAAAAAAAACTTCCAGATCTTGTGATGTTGTATGCCTAAATTGATTACATAACATATGGAACCAAATGTTTTAACAAAAAAAATCGCTGATATTCGAGTTTCAAAGATTCCACAAGGAACCATGATTAATGGTTTGTAATTTTGTTTATAAATTATGAAAGAATATCCATTTTTGTACTACGGCTGAAAATTTGGTGTCTTTATGAGCACTATTTACAGAGTTACACCCAGCTGATTTTCATTCATTGTACATTTCAGAATTTCGTAATTTATTAGACTATTATTGATATTAGAGGAACGTCTATCTTTGAATGTCCTGGTGATTTACTTGATTTTATGCCTAAACAAGAGGATTTAAATAGAGTTTCTTTGTGAAAGTCCCAGTCCCCTATGGTATTCTAAGCCGAGAAAAAAACCATGAATTGTATGATGAAATGTCAACCCACGTTTTTGCAGGATACAAAGCCATAGGTGACTCCACAGTGCTTTAAGACATGCTTATTTTATGAAGGAACCCACTAGCAAGCTTTGGTCGAATAACCGCTCTAGTAGAATATTTGTTTTCTTACAAAATAACACAGACATGCTTAGTTTTAAATTATAACAACCGCTTTATCATGAAATTCTTAAATGTACAATAAATGAAAATCAGGGTGTAACTCTGTAAATAGTGCTCATAAAGACACCAACTTTTCAGCCGTAGTACGAAAATGGCTATTCTTTCATAATTTATAAGCAAAATTACAAACTATTAACCATGGTTCCTTGTGGAATCTTTGAAACTCGAATATCAGCGAAATGTTTGTTAAAATTTGGCTCCATATGTTATGTGATCAATTTAGGCATACAACATAACACGATCTGGAAGTTTTTTTATACAGAGTAAATATTTATACACATACTTAACATATGATATAAACAAATTCGCCCACTTGTCTATTTCTTGCCAGTGTCAATTGTTCAAAAGCAAGAAAAGTTGTCAATTTATTTCTGAATATCGCAGGGGTATATTAAGTGAACGCACCTGTATGCTTGTGGAATAACAAACCAAACAAACAAGAAAAACAACAATTTGCATATGCGAAAACAAAGACGCAGATCAGCTGATCAGCGCCTTTGTTTCCGCTACACGCATAGTACAATCCCTCTCCTTCCTAAATCCAAAATTTCAAGCTTCTGGCCTGCTTCTGTGACTGTTTCGGCTGGTTTGTGTTGGACCTGGTCGGAAATCCAAATTGTTGCTTTTCTCACGCGAAGGCTCACATTTTCTTTGCTTCTTGTTCGGTTGTTGTTGCTGCTGTTTTGCTGTTGTCTTCGTTTGATTGGACTTGAGACGTCTGTCTTGTTAATACTTATACTTTGATTATAATATGTTTATCAATTTCGTAAAGCAATTTTTGTCATTTATATTTTTACAAATTTTAGCACTCCATTCGTTGAATTGGAATGACCTCCCTGATTCTCTGATCTCCTCTGCTGAAATGTCAGATGATTGTGTAACTTTACTTCTCTTGCGAGAGTTCGGAGTCAGACCCAATACCCATGGTGTGGTATTGCCCGTTTTACGTTTCACCAGTAAGCTATTCTGATTCTGATGGTAGTATTCTTTAATAGCATTAGTCCACATGACGGAATACAAAACATTCGGAAGCGGTCAATAACAGTCATATGAAATCATTAGCCTCAAACCTGAATCGCATCAATCTTGTCAGTATAAATGGTTTTGTATTTACTTAATATGTATAAGTTAATTGGTTTGCCTGGAAGAGAATTAGGCCCTTGATACCGCCTGTATATTACAGAGAAATTAAGACGGATGTCCTGTTTTCGACTGCGAGTGAGAAAGCCGTCTTTAGAAAATATGGAAACCAATGGTACAGATTGTTTACGCATCATTACTGGCGACCTTCTGTTGTCATGATGGAACGATCTATCTGGCATTCAAAGCAGAATTTCAAAACTTAATTGTGCTTTGGTGGCCTGTTCAATTGATTGAATTTGCCCATCCTGAAACTTCAACAGGCTTTCTCGCACATGAGCTTTTCTTATGTTTTGTCATGTTTAACAAATAAACAAACACACGTAAATGTAGAATGACGCAGTAGACTGATTCAAATACAACATTCAAGAACACATACTTCGGGTTTCTGAAATAATTGAGCCGCCTCGTGGGAAGACCAACAGTTTGCATATGCGAAAACAAAGGCGCAGATCAGCTTCGCGGTAATCGCGAAGCTGATCAGCGCCATTGTTTTCGCTACACGGATAGTACAATCCCTCTACTACCTAAATACGAAATTTCATGCTTCTACCTGTCTGCTGTTACTGTGCAGTCCGGTTTGTGTCGGACCTGTTCATAAACCACATTGTCGGTTTTCCCACGAGGCGGCTCATATAATGAAGGAAGCCATATTTTGTTCTTGTTTTGGGGCATTGTCCTATTATTTTATACAGAGGACAGGGGCTTAGTTTTTATTGTGCTACTTTCTGGTCCTTTTTTTATTATTTTCTTACTTTAGTGTTTCACACATCGCGATGTTTATTATTATTTCTGACCAAAGATCAAAACCGAAGAAACCTTGCTATACGCTCACCTAATGAGTACTTCGGTTCAATTGCATCAGGAAAACATGTCCGTGCAATGAATACCCCCATAAACCCCACTTTTATATAGCAAAACTGGGGTATGCAGGGGTATACCTATTTTTCTTATTTTTGCTCCAAAACATAGATTGTGGGTACTCGTTAGAACCGCCTCGGCGATGTTTTGAGCAAAAATAAGAAAAATATCAACATTTTTTTCTGATGAAATTTTCAATTTTTATGGCTGAAAAAAATCTCTGTATATTGCATGGGCAAGTTTTCGTAATGGAGATATAGCGTGTTTTTTGCATATGCGAGAGGCGTTGCTTCTCCTTTTAATTGCAACGATGAGGCTTTTGTTGCCATAACAACCTGCACATGGTTTTTTCTAAATCAATTGTGACGTCAGGTAAATAAAGGTCAATTAGTATGTTGAATGCAAGCATTTTATCGCTGTTCCCGTTTAAAAGGTACTAATCGAAGTGTTCGATTGTCCAAATGTACACTGTAAATGTATTGTATGATCCTTCCCCGCTTGCGAAAAATTAAAACGAAATGAAAATAACGAAAACCATGAGCCGTTTGGAATTCGCCACAAACAAAAAAGTAAGTCAAAAAGACCAGCGCCCCGAATCACATTCTCCCTTTTGGCTAAAACATATAAGCAAACTTTGCCAACAAAATTAAAGACCTATACTATTCTCTATGAGATTTCAACCGATATGCTACGGCGCCGCACGTGACCGGAAAGACCGACACAAGATTTCATTAACGAAGCATATTGCTCCGACTGCAGTTTCCTCACCGTGCTCTTAAGCAAAGGAGGTAAACTGATGTCACAAACGTGTCTTATTTCGAGTAACCTTGAATGAATTTCTAAAGAATCAAAGAGATATTTCTTGAACCAGAAATAGTTTTCTCATCCGCAAGCGATTTACTTGTAGCATAGAATATTGACATTTCGACTCTGGCACCAGCGATAAGCCTGAATGAATGATTCATATCAAAGTGTCCTGCTCTTGTAACATAATACACTGAACAAAAATACAGATATAGCTTTATTCAGACCAATTTCATAGGAGAATGTATAGAAATTACAAACTTCAACAAAAACTTATGACGACCGGGCGATACAGTTCGAATGGTTGTGTGTCTGAGCGAAGTGAAGCGGACTCGCGATCAATTTCCTTCATGGTGATTTTGCCACAAAAGTATTTATCCGGGAATTCTTTTTTTAGCTGATGTAACTAAGACGAATATTTGTCTGTCAGTGGTGTAAGAAAATGTGCACCAGGTACTGTTTACCTGAACCTGGGAAATGACTAAGCTTTTGACCGTGAAAGTAAATAACTGAAACAAACAAGCGAACTAAACTGGCACCAGTAAACATGGTAAGACAAAAGAGAAAAAAAAACAAGTAAATGTACTGCCCCAAACACTCAAAACTAGACACTACTTGTAAATACCGTAGACTAAACTTTAACGCCCATATTTCAACGTTGTGGCAAGCATGCGTCCGAGCCCCGCACACCAGGTTCTGCTTGTGGGTATGCCAGGTGGTGTCTCTCGGAATTTCCCCATTTTAGACGCAGCTACTGATTGGACGGTCTCATACGAGCTGATATGACCTTGAAGCGACGTATGATTCAGAGCAACAAAATAAATAAACACCCGTAAATAAAGCGTAAAAATCGACTAGGCATATTCAGGTCATTGGCAGTCTAGATCTCATTAACAAGAGGAAGTGTAGGACGTAAAATTTTCGTCATAGGTGCTAATTACAACACATAATTGCATCTGATGTCCGTTAGACATATCACTGCTTAAAGCTCTTTTAGACAGCCATTGACCTCTGACGTACAGGATTAATATGACGAAAAACGGGATTTTGTTGCTTATACCGAACTATCAAAATATTTATGTATTCATAGGTTTAAGCATAAATAGGAGCAACATCCAAACATGTAGGACCAATTGAGCCGCGTCATGAGTAAACAGCATTTTCCCTATGCGAAAACAAAGGAGCAGATCAGCTTCGCAGTAACCGCGAAGCTGATCAGCGCCCTTGTTTTCGCTACACGGATAGTACAATTCCTCTTCTTCTTAAATCCGAAATTTCAAGCTTCTATCCATCTTCTGTAGCTGCACAGCTCGGTTTGTGTCGGACCTGGTCGGAAACCCCGAAGCCCGGTTTCCTCGAGTCGCTGCTCAATTATCAAATGCTGAGACAGGAGGATACAAAGTGACATTAAGAAGCCACCTGCATCCAATGAGAGGTTTGGAATCATATCATTTAGAAACTTTCAATGACAGAATTTCCGTGCCGATGCAGGACAAGCTTTCTCAAACAGGCGAAAACATAATTTGATTGAAATATTTCATTTTTATCCAATTATGCTTTAGAAAATTGTGAAATGATGCTTTGTTGATTTAACAAACTAATTTTCATGCTCCTAGAGGTTCTTTGCAGAAGGCTGATTTGTTAAATTAGAATTTGAAAATTGACATTAAACCAATTAATTCTCTCTTGTGGATGCATTTAGCGAGAAACTGCAACTGTTAAATGTCATTAGAATGCGCTAAATACTCACTTTTTTCGATCGCATTTTACCAGTCCGTTGCAAAAAGTATTATCTGCAAGATAATCTTTAAGCAGAAAATGAATTGGCTGTACAAAAAAATAGAAAATGCCATTTTTTTTTTTCAATTGAAAGTCATTATTTTACACACAATAGAACAAAACATCTTATTCATTTAAACGTTCTTTTCAAGAATACGTCTCTCATGTCCAGGCCGGGGAGCGCGGTGGCGTAGTGGTAGAGCGTCGGACACCGAATCTAGAGGTCCTGGGTTCTATCCCCACGGGTGACATCGTGTTATGTGCTTGAGCAAGGCCCATTTATTCCTCACAGTGCTTGTTAATACCAAGGAACCGGTGGCTTCGTCCCGACATGACTGAAATATTGCTAACTTGGACGTTAAACCTCAATACAAACAAACAACAATTTCGAGACGAGACAGTCAATAGATGTCGCGAATGTGTCGTAGAACGTTACTTTTTATTACGGTATTAAATAGAACACGGAGGTGACAATAAAGGGAAGAAACCATGCCTAATCAATGCTGAATTCTAGATACGCAGTTAACTATGTAGTTCCGAAATCACACGTGTGCCCGTTGAACTAATTAAAGTTGCAACTAAGCGAGATGTTCCCGTCGGTGTACCGTGATACCTTTTCAGACAAAAATGTCGTGTTGGCCAGCTGATATATAGGACGGACTCCGTCCGACGGAGCCTGATCTTTCTATACATATGGTCCCATTTTATTGGTATTACGCGTGGTATGTATGGTGGAAACAAGTGGTTTTGTGCGAGCAGAGACAGAATATACAAATTCGAAGCCAAAATGTGTTGAACTTGAATATATATTGAGGCGGACCATTCTGTAATTAATGAACTAATATCACATTGGTGCTGGAATATAAGGTGGACGTATGTTAAAAACAATTTTCGAGGACTTTTTAAACGCTGGACTTGATGACAGGTCAACAATAATTACCCCACCAACTTAAAATACACAGGCCGGTCCAAGCACGCTGGACTCGGAGACTATGAAACATACCGTACGTAGCAGGAAGGTTTATTGCCCCATTAAATGTGTTTGACTTTCGATTGCCCGGTGAAATCCAGTCATTTTGGTCAAGACGGTTTGGTTTATGTCGTTAAGAGCTCTGACTATGTCTGCGTTGGCGTTTTTCTGGCCGTCTTTGACGATTTTTCGGACCTGGCTCAGAACAATGGGGGTTGTTGATTTATTGCCCCCATTAGATGCGTTTCATTTTCAATTGCCCGGTGCATTTCCAGTCATTTTGGTCAAGACGGTTTGGTTTATGTCGTTGAGAGCTCTGACTATGTCTGAGATGGCGTTCTTCTGGTCGTCCTTGGCGGCTTTCCGGACCTAACACCGAACAATGGGAGTTGCTGATTTATTGGGCCCATTAGATGCGTTTCATTTTCAATTGCCCGGTGCATTTCCAGTCATTTTGGTCAAGACGGTTTGGTTTATGTCGTTGAGAGCTCTGACTATGTCTGAGATGGCGTTCTTCTGGTCGTCTTCGACGATTTTTCGGACCTGACTCCGACCAATGGGAGCTGGTATGTATGTTGGATGAACCGAATTGTATGGAGTGTCGAAGTTATTATTGGGTATTGAATAGGAATCTGTAGCTGTGCAAGTGACAACGGAGGCATGTACTGAACGACAGTTGGGTTATCAGATGGGGCCTGCAGAATAGATCCGAACAGTGGGTGTAATCCAGATGTCATAACTGACGACAATCCGTTCACTGCCGAAACTGCAGTTGTCTGTGCCAGTCTCAAATTAGACGGAAGTATATATTGTGCTGAAAGATGGCAGTACCGTCGTGATACACGCCGGCGACAGAATGGAGGATGGTAAAAGTTGTAGTATGAAGTCTGTGTGTTGACGGAAAGGTCAGTATACGCAGTCGTGTGGGTGTCATGGTCATGTTAGATGAATATTGGGCTGGGCCCATCATTAGGTCTCAGATATTTTCATCCTTAACAGGAGTGCTGGTCTGTCTCTGAACAGCCAGAGGAGTGATCAAAGTCACGGGTATCCTGATGGTTGCAGCGCTCTGGACGTGCGCCTCCGTTCCTGCCAAACACTTTCCTCGACCGATATTCATTGCATGTCGGCCGCTGTATCGTAGTATGGATTTGTCGACAGGAACGTATCAATATTAAATTCGGAGTCTCGATATTGTTCTCTGTATTCAGTTTCTCTGTTTTTGTGTTGTCCAAAACTTGAGACGTGTCTAGGTTTCTTTGGCCGTGCATCGAAATGTACAGACTTGTAAATGTAAGGCGAACGCTCTAGATGTATGTGGGTCTTGTAGACGTGCGATTCGACCCGTCGCTTCTCGCCAATACACGGACTAGGGCCCTGAAAATTTTACGCTATTCCTCTCAGGTTGGTCAAGGAGCTAGACCGGATTTGAGACATCCTTCATGTTCTGGAATATATGATAAATATAGAAAGGTAACGTCTTTGGAATGGTATAACTAAAAGTGTTGCTTCACCGTGAGAACTTATTAGAATGGAAAATGTGCAGTAAAAAGAACGAAACACATGGGCATTTGTGTTTATTCTGGCATCAAAGACACACATTGCACGCGTCAGTCCATTTAGGATATGTATGGCCATCAGTTTGCTGTGATATACAATGCGCGAACGTCCAGATTTTGTCACCTGAATGTTAAATACAAGATCGTTTTGTTTCTCTACGATGAGGTACGGACCAGGATTCGTAGGCTGTAATTTCGGAGATAGACCCAGTGCGTTCCTCATATTCATACCAAACTACGTCCCCTTTAGCATTCGGATGCTACACAATATCTCCACACGTGTTTGTTCAAATGAGTACGAGGTAAAACCAGCGTCTTCTAAATTTTGACAGTATGTTGAAACAGGTTCACCAATACTTCTCGGCCAAGCATAAGTACATTTGGTGTCCACCCGGTGGTGGATTGCGCCAACGAGACACCAAAGATTCAGGTCCCAGGCGTCTGGTTCACCCTCAAGATATTACTTTATCATATTCAGAAGAGTTATATTGAACATTTCGGTCTGGCCGTTTCCTCTTGGATTGCGGATGGACGTCCGTGTCTTCTTGAATTCAAATAAGCGACATGATGCTACTTTTCCTGATCAATGCCTACTTGTACCTTTTCATAGTTACGTCCTTGGTCAGAATGAATACTTAAGCGGTGTACCACAACGACTATTTACTTCATTCAGCAGGACATTCGCGCAGCGTTTCGCACTCTGATCTGGAAGAGCACATATATCGACCCATTTTGTGAAATTGTCTGCAACTACCATAATATACTCGAGGAGTCACGGGGAAAGGCCCAAGATAATTAATATACATAAGGTTTTCCTTAATCGATTCCTGATTGGCACTTGTATAATGGAGTTAGTCATTTTCATCGTGAGGATTCTTTGAGTGGGCAACCCCCTACAGTAATTTGTCTTCTTCTAGAACATATATCGCCACGTGGGGGAGTCTGAGTTGTCTTGTTTTTAAATAGTTGTCGCTTCTTTGCGAGGGCAACCCCCTTTAGCTTTTTGCCTTCTTCTAGAACATACATCACCACGTGGGGTAGTCTGAGTTGTCTTGTTTCTATTTTTATCGCTTCGGTGCCAACAGGGCTTTGTTGTTTTGTTATAGGGTGTATATAAGAATCAATGTGATTATTTGTTTCTATTTGTGGACACCTCTCACAGTTGTTAACACGCTATAGCATCTCCAGCAGTTTGTTTTGTTATTTTACTATGGTAATATATTTCCTAAATCAACTTTCTTATAGAAAGGGTAGGTATTTATGGTACTTATTTGTTTTAACTGAAATAAAATAGGAAGCCGCTTCCCGTACGTTAAATTAAGCCTTCAGGAATTAGTAGTAACAACAACAGTAGTAACAACAATTAGTAGTAACAACAACAACAGAAGTAACAACAACGACTACAATAAAAACAACAACAACAACAATAATAATAATAATTATTATTATTATTATTATTATTATTATTATTATTATTATTATTATTATTATTATTATTATTATTATTATAACAAAATAGATAAAAGAAACATCTATGGTGTATTGGTTAAGACATTCGCCTTGTACAAAAGGGGTCGAATCCAGGCCCCAAGGTTATAAAACTTTTTTCAAGCTCAGCTCAGCTGAGCATGAAATTTCAACTGCTCATAAATACCAAATAACCCAAAATATATTGAAATTGAAGGTTTAGAATGCCAAAGCCTGTAATTTATCCTGCTAATAAATGTTAAAATGCCAACAATTGTTGGCATTTTAACATTTATGAGCAGGATAAATTTTAGTCTCAGCTGAACTGAGCATGAAAAAAGTTTTATAACCTCGGGACCAGGCGTCTGTCTGTCAGATGATACTTCGATATCCAGATCCTGTCTCCATATGAACGTAACGCTGTTGAATGTGCGTAAAACACGAAAACCAAGCGACGACGCTCTATCTCACACAAGTATGAGTCAGTATAGATTAACTAGGCCAATAATAGACCAGTCATGACATGATAATATAAGTTGTTATAGATCATTAGCAGTTCTGAAATCTCAGATGCGTTACAGGAAAAGTTATATTTATTATGTGTTGCCACCGAAGACGCGGTCATGCGGTCTGATATCAACTGAATAATTCGTTTAAATGAGTTTTTGATAAATGAATTTTATCGTTATGTTTTTCTCTCTAAAAGTTAAAAAATCTCAAGTTGCACTGATGCCACTGCCAGTTCATTATTTAAATCGTTACTTGGTGACATGTTTTGGCTTTTCGTCGTTTTTTCTTGACATGGATGTTGGGTTTCCCAGGCATCACGCTTAAAAAGCTTCATCCAACATTGCCAATCGTCACAAACTGTGTGGCTGCCAGCTGGTTAAACGCTATTGCCAGTGAAGTATTTTCTGCTTCGACTTTCCGCGGTGTTCTGCACAGAAGCTTGAAAATGCACTAAGAAAATACTTTGTTTTCGTCGTCTGCAATTTTACCGGAAATTGTTTTGTTCTCATAAAACAAAGCCGGACATCTCGGGAATATATAATGATCTCGCGATTTTACATAAAATGTGAACGTTACATACGAGATTCTACACAAGATTCTACAGTGCGGTGTCAAAACGTTGTCGGTAATGGTTATCCTAAAGATCTAAATAAATAATGACATTGTAATATCCTAACTTAAAGTTGGTATTTTAATTTCAAAACTGGACAGGTGATATTGTTAAATTGTGCAAAATGGGAAGTGCATGCAGCAAACGAGGTAATGTATATCACTTTTTTCATTTACAAATTTTGACATATATAATTGGTTAATAATTCTTTTATATTGATTAAATTTAAAACAGTTGAAGAAGCTGGCACTCTATAGATCAGACTTATCATCACGAAAAAATGTCCGTGCAATGTATAACCCCTTAAACCCAACTTTTATATAAAAAAAAAACTGGAGTATGCAGGGGTATACCTATTTTTCTTATTTTTGCTCCAAACCATAGACTCTGGGTACTCGTTAGAACCGCTTCGACGAGGCGATTCTAACGTGTACCCACGATCAATGTTTCGAGCAAAATATTGAAAATATTTTTTATGATATATTCCGTTTTTACAACCTAGAAGATTTCTGTATATTGCATGTGAGTGTTTTGGTAATCTATTGGTCATAAATGTCTTTATCATCTCTTATTATGATCTGTTATCTCTTTCTCTCACTCTCACCACCATAACCATGCAAGTGTATACATAGTTCCTGCATGATGTCACAACAAGAATATTTTGACACCTAAAATGGCTGATTTTCCAGGGCAAAACTGTTATGTACAGGTACTGTTATCTGATCATTTGAGTTGTTCACAAACCGTTAGAGGTTGACAATGGAATAGATGCATAATTTCTTACAAGCTTAACCAGCTAACTGTCACCTTACTGTATTCAAAATACAGTTGACCCCATGTATGCAAACAAAAACGGCCATTTTGTGTGGCAGAAAACTTGATATTTGCCATGCAGGAACTATCTATAGTATTTCATTCCAACAATCTACATTTCAGTAACAGATATAAAACCTTGACGTCCCAATTTTCAATTACAATTTTGCTAGTTTGTTTTATGTTA
Organism: Rugalucina vietnamica; assembly: GCA_964017185.1. Lineage (NCBI taxonomy): Eukaryota > Metazoa > Mollusca > Bivalvia > Lucinida > Lucinidae > Rugalucina > Rugalucina vietnamica. Next base: position 13,810,704 of record OZ024884.1, read on the forward strand.
AAAAGCTAAATTGCATTTCATTAACCTGTTCGCATAATATATAATAATGCTTTTTAAATGTTTCACAGATGAAGGAACGTCAGTGTCAATAGACGCACTCACGCCAGCACAAGGACGAGCGAGGGTATGTGAATAGCAAGACCCTTTTTATATGTTAAGTTTTCATGAATAAACACCCACTTTTCATGTCTAAAATGAATATTTTCACGACTAGTCAACTTTTCATCTTTCGTGAATAACCAAAGTCTAACTTTGTTTTCAAGAATGACAGTCCTCTTCACCTTTCACAAATTATCAACTTCTAAACTTTTCACGAATATTCAATCTCCTCTAATCTTATCATGAATAACCAACCTATCTTTTGCTGATGAAATATTACACGTTTACAATCATAATAAACAAATGTAAAAAAAAAAATGTGTTTATATGTAGCTTTTGTATTTATACTGCATATATATCTGTATATTTATGTATTTAAACTGCGTATAGATCTATATATACAATGTATAGACGCGATTCTATCAGAGCTCAGCATGCATGTACATGTATTTGTTGCACTAAATTTAAACCCCATCGACTAACATCTGAGCTCATATTACTAGATTACCCTTGTAAGTCTTGATATTTATTGAATAACCCTCGTATGTAGCCGAGCCACTAGGCGTTAAAATGACAAATCTACAAAGGTAAAATCTTTTATATAAAATGTACATCATTTGGGCATAATATGAATCTACTCCTCTGTCTCGATTTCAATGGCAAATCTGGCCGCGATATGTTCATTAGAAAATATCTGGTGCTCTAACTGTCAAGAAAAAACAATTTAAACTTACAAAAAAGGCAAAACAAAAAATATCAGACTAGTAGTTAGTCTACCCTCGTATGTTACCAGAAAACGAAAGACAAAGTCACTGCTCAACCAGATATGATGATACCATGGGTTGAAAGGTTCAGCATCGATATTGAATGTTGGGGGACGTCAAGTAAAAGAATTCTACCCAAGAACAACTCTATGGTGACTGGTTGTAAATATGTCATTATCACCAGGTGAGTTCATACCCACACCATTACGCAAACATGCCCATGTACTATACAGATTTTTTCTTAAGTTGTAAAGATTGAAAATTTTGACTAGAATTTCTTTTGAGGTTTTTCTTATCTATGCTCCAAAACATAGATTGTGGGTACTCGTTAGAACCGCCTCGACGCGCAAAAAATGGAGCAAAAATAAGAAAATAGATATACCCCTACGTATCCCAGTTCATACCCACACAGTCTAGCCTCTAATCAGATGTGCATAAAATGATGTCGAGATAAAATCTCCGTGTTCTGTTAATTTTGTTCAAAACGGCATATAAACTGTTTTGTCTCAACAGAACTTGTAGCCCAAACACATTGCTTTCCTGTTATGCAATAAATAGTAGTTTGAATGCAACTTTATAGTAAGGTTTTATCTGATACGTGAGAACGTGATATAAGTAATGAAATGAATGTTATTGCCGACACTCCTTGGAAAGCAAACGCTTAAATATCTAAGTTTGGTTATATTGATATCCTCTTATTGTTTTTGCAAAGAATTACGTTGGAGAAGAAGCAACTAGCACGAGCAACGATAGGGAACAAGAAAGGATCCAACTTGAATTGTGCTCTTCGTCATCCTGAATTAGATTTAGGAGCGGCACAAGTCAGATTACAATGTGAGTAAACGCTCGACCACAAGCGGTTATGATATTTTCTCAAAATATTGAAAAGAAAGGTAGAATAGATGAATAATCAAATAATGACAATCTTAAAGAGAGAAATATCCGGTTTATCCGTAATACTACTATTATGTAGATTTCCCATAACCCAACACACCAGTAACGAAACAGTTTCAAATAATACATGACAATTCATTTTGCTTTTGACCAAAATCCGCCTATTTACAAAAATGTATGTATGTCTTACAACATTTTGTAGTTTATCCTACACATTTGCTCATCCTCTCTGTGCGTATTTGCAGTTCCAAAGTTATTGCCCTTGAATCTTTGGACGGGGGAAACCTACATGTTTGCCTTTATGCAGGACGGTAATCATGCCACATCCAATGTAACCCTTGTCGGAAAAGTTGGAAATGAGGAGGTATTTTATTATTTTGTCTTAAAGAGAATTCATTTCTTCAAACAGGAGCCGTTGGTTCGATCAAATTTCTGCTCAATTCTTTTGGATATGACTTTAAAGTGAAATGTATCAATATGACCCTAGCTGTTGTAAGCGTGAAATAAAACAGCCAAATCAATGATTCGAGGATTAAATAAACCTTTTAATACACTTCCGAAAGAATCATGGTTTCCACATTTTCAAAATCGTGTACATTTTTAAAACAAAAGGGGACAGAAGAGAAATATGCTAAAAGCATACCCTGACTCGATTGCTGAAAATTCTAAACGCATTAGATTTATTCATTAATTCATTGTTTTATGTCCGCTAGGTGCGCATCAATCAAAGTGTGCTACACAATCCCAGTTTATCAACCGAAAGATGGAAACGAATAGGAGACATCTTGAAAGTAAGTTACCAGCATTGTGCACTTTGCTGCTGATAGACTTTCAGGAATCCATTTTAGTCCTTGTTGCGCGCACGAAGCACGCTAATCGATCTCGTTCACATTATTCCATACTGTATAAAAAAACATTGAACATCAAACAGAAATACAAACATACAACGCAGCAATACCTAGCTCTGCCGTCCTATCGTGTTCTCTTATAAATCGTTCAAGCGTGCCTTTCTCCTTCATTTCAGTAATCATACTTTCTACCTCTTTCATGTCTTCTTCATTCGCTAAACCAAATGCACTAGTGCCTATTCTCCAGTCTTTCTTTAGGGGCCCTTCTGGATCGAGGTAATTTTTAAACAGTGACGGTGTTGCGCCCATCAGTAGATTCATTTCCGATACACATTTGAATCCATGTTTTGTGAACATTTCAATATATTGTTTATTTGTCGGCAACGCTTTAAGTATCTTCTGGGTAATACCGTTGTGAATCTGAGTAAACCATGTCGATTCATTTACTATGCTCGGTGTTGCAGCTGATACAATGAGAACACCGTTTGGACGTAAAATCCGTTTTGTTTCTTGAAGAGTTTTTTCGAGAGCAGGGAATTGACCATCACCTTTTCCTTCGTCTATATGGTGCAACACCTGAAGATATACAGAAGTGATTTGTTTTATTATTTTGTTTGTTGCATTGTTATAGTTAAACGCTATAGTCGACATTTTCCTTAGAGCCACGCTAAGGTATTTACCTGATGTTTTAATTTCATTGGTGTCTTTCCAAAGGCTATAGAATGTGCTGTGTGCATCTTATGTACGTTTTCGTATACTTAGTTCAGTGGTAATCTATTGGGAATGGCTGATTACTCTGCCAACGATATGTTCTCTTTGTATTGTTACCTGATTATCATTTTAATGTTTGCCCAAACTCGTTTGTTTGAGTGGGAATTGCTTTCTGACTGCGTCATTTCCTGACCATTGCTTACTTTTACCTTTTTTTCTGGCCACGCACTTTGTGAATTTGAGACTATCAAACATGTTTATAAGGTTTTCAATCTGAATTGATTTAAAACATTACGAAAACACGTCCATGCAATATACTGAGATTTGAGCCGCCTCATGGAAAAACCAACAATTTGCATATGCGAAACCAACAATTTGCATATGCGAAAACAAAGGCGCAGATCAGCTTCGCAGTAAGCTTCGCGAAGCTGATCAGCGCCTTTGTTTTCGCTACTCGGATAGTACAATTCCTCTTCTACTTAAATCCGAAATTTCAAGCTTCTAGCTCTTTTCTGTGCTTGTACAGCCCGGTTTGTGTCAGACCTGTTCGGAAACCACATTGTTGGTTTTCCCACGAGGCGGCTCATTTTTCAAGTTGTGAAAATTGAAAAATTTTCAGAAGAAACTTTTTTGTTATTTTCTTATTTTTGCTCAAAGAATAGATTGTTTGTACACGTTAGAGCCGCCTCGCCGAGATGGTTCTAACGAGTAACCAAATCTATATTTAGGATCAAAAATAAGAAAAACAGGCGTACTCCTGTATACCCCAGTTTTACAAAATAAAAGTGGGGTACTAAGCGGTAGATATTACATTTTATCCTGATGTTTTGCGTGAAAATAAAATATAAGTAAAACATACGCATAAATATTGAACACTTGTTGACAGACTGAATACATAGATCTGATAACTTACGGAAATAAACATAACTGCATCGAATACTCCATTTTCAAAGGGAAGCTCTGGTAAAACGGCTTGAACGACATTTGCTATAGCGTTGTCTTTAGTTGCATCGGCAAGCTTTTCTCTGGCCACTTCTAGCATTTCAGCACTGGCATCTAGCAAAGTAAAGCGCCCAATACCAAGGTCTAGCAATGCTTTGGTGTATTGTCCAGTTCCACATCCAGCATCTAAGATATGAATGTCCTGAAAGTTTGAATATTTTAATATCTTAAACTTAAATACGGATATCTTGAATCTGAGATAGGAATTGAAATTGTATAGGGGTATCATACAATTGTTTATGTTTATCCCGAAATCAGGGATATTGTTTGCTTGAAAATGTAAGGGCCCATTTAGCGGAAAATGCTCAGAGCTCTAGAATCGTTATCGCCTATCTCCTTACATTTTAAAACCGACCCATTATTTTAAAATGAAGGGGCCATTTTGAAAATTAAAGGGCTATTTTGCCCATGGCCCCTTCCAAAATAATCCCTGCAAAATAGCTTGTGGATGACATGAATGGTAATTCTTAATAAATATAATGTTTATATTAGTTCAACGCGGTGGAAGAAATCAAATTGAATTGAGATACCCTGAACTGAACTGAGATTGAGCATGTATATAAATAATGAAAAAGAAACTAATAATGAGAATCGCTTATAGCAAACCTCCAGTGCTTTCCTGCAATGAATATGCAACAAGCCCGCCACGGCATCAGCTCCCACTGGGTAACGCTCTCTGTCATAAATTCTTGCCACTTCTTTACTATCATAATGTTTAAAAAACTGACTCATTTTGATCTCGCGTGTTACATAATAATCAAATATACTTTTTTATTTACACAAAATGCATACCCGACATTCACATTAAACGTTAATATTGTTTCAAAAATAAAATAATCAATACTATTATGTTACATCTAGCACAGAGCAGAAAATTTATAAAGTTGAGCCCCATCATATGAAAACCATATTTTTGCATATGCGAAAACAAATGTGCAGATCAGCTGAAGAAAATGTATTGTGTTTTTCTCCGATGATGCACTACCAACAACTGGTTTTGATAGTTGAGTTTGCTAAGATAAAACGACCAAATTGATCAATTGATTTGAATGATGGAGCGACAAAATTACATTTTTTAAAATTACATAGATTCTCCCTGGGTGTCAAATGCACCTTGTGTTAAGTTCAGAGCATATACTTAAGGTTAATGGTGTTATAAACTCAGAACACAACTTAAAAGTGACATTAACCGCACTTGAGTTATCTGTGCATAAAGTGCGAGTTGTTGTGCCAGCCCTCCTAGACGCAAATTTTGTGAGCTTTTATATTTCAAATATGTTCATTCAGCTTACGATATGTTTTCATGGTTTAAGAACCTAATTGTTGATTTAGTTTTTCCCACCGCGATTTTTGGAGTGGGAATCTTTTCCTGATTGCGCCTTTTCCTGATCTTTTCCTGATCTTTGCCTACTTGAACCTTTTCCTATTTTTCAGGTTGAAATGAACAAGCACAAAATGTCACTTACCAAAGGTAAATCTCCCCTTTCACCACCCTTTAAAATGGTGACTGATCATCAACGGATCACATTTTTTAAAATACCTTTACGGTCATACAAAATGCTAATGCATGTATTCTTTAATATATATTTCTCTATATCTTATTTTAGAAATACTAACTTATGGTGATACTTTTACCAAATATACTAAATATACTAAATAGTCTGCTAATTCTCTATATTCTAAATAGAATTGTTTATGATTTAAGTTTATCAATTGCATATTTCACAAGCTGATCCTATGTTGTTAAATACATTGTATTACCTGGGCTAAATAAATAAAACCGTATGAGCTATGAAATGGAATAAATTATCAATTTATAGAAATCTCCAAGAGAGACGTAACGAAGAAGGATAGTCGTGACACAGGATATACATCTACATCGTACAAGTATTCTACTTGTGATGCCTCACAAAGGCAACATTCTCATCGAAACTTTGAGAGCACTGACAGTAAGTATATCGCAAGTAACCGGATATTTACTGAATTTACTTTGTGGCGGCCCTAAATCATCATTCATAGTGCAGATTATATATTCCTTTTGGTCCTTTGATATCAGCGGGGGTATTCTGAGAAATCAGAAAATAATCATCGGTTTAGTATATTTGGCCTTATTTGGATATACTAGCCTTTGTAACGACTACCCTGTTGAAAGTTGCAAAATAATAGTAATTCTCTCTGGCTCCATGCTGACAAATCTATAGAGTCTTTGAAGAGGCTTAAGTAGCCGATACCGCGGTATGGCTCATCCCCTTTCTCATTAATATGTTCACTGCTCTTAAAGGATATCAGTTTTTTTTATTTACATGTAACCGAGCGACCATCTTTAGAGAAATACTCTCCTTTGGTGGATGAAGGATACTTTCTTTCCACCGGAACAGGTGGATAATGGATGCACTCGAGTTGCTGCTCACATTGCTTATACCATATTTTTTTGTATCACTATCACATCCTCTTTATTTTCTGTTGTTTTCTATCTGGGTGTTTTCATGAGGTTTTGTGTCTGATTGCACCAGTTTCTGATTATTCTTACGTTTAACCCCATATTTGACGAATGGATTTTCCCATCAGTAGACATTCCTTGCCTAATCTGAGATGTATTTTGAGTTGTAAATACACCATGCATTGACAAAAAGCCAGGGATTATCTCAAGATATTTCATAACATCGACGCACTTTCAGAACAAGTTCATTTATCCAACTATTCCATTGTAAATAAAATGTTTGTTCGTGTGTTCATTCGTTCATTTGTATGTGGTCTTGCCGCTTTACGTTCACGGCCTACAGCCAATGTCATATCGGACCTATCAGTTATCCTGCCTCTAATAAATAAAATTTTAGAATCAGCGAAAGGGGAAGGATGACTATACAAAAATATTTATAATGAAGTAATTATTCAACGCTACAACAAAACATTCCGTTCGGTAGACGGCTAAAGCACACAAAAATGATCGAATGTTTTACATACAAGACTCAGTCCAATGCCTCCTTACCAAAAGCCTTGTGCATCCCGTGCTTACATGTAAGTGCTTTGATACATGTGCAAGTTGAAAACGAATCATTTTTACATCAGCTTGTCTGACAGTAAAGTTTGCTGCCGTACGCCACGCCCCAGGTGCGTCACTTGTAACTACCTTGTGTCAGTTGGAGGCAGTTTATCAGTTGTAAGTGGTCTTTGCTATATCTGCCAATATTTGTCTCTCTGACAGTTTTTGTTTCAGACTCTGACAAATCAATGAAAAATAAAATCAAGAAGTCCATAAAAAAGATAGTTGGTGATATTGCATATTTTTCTGAGGAGATGTCAGTAGCTCTTGAGGTTTCGAACCCTCGCTCTCGTACAATACCCTAAATAAAACTAAAATAACTGATTAAACACGCAGGTGGGGTTCTGTCCCTACATTACTGAAAAATGTTAACTAAGAGGTTAAACATCAGTTTAATCTAGCAATTGACTAACTGCGGTTAAAATAGCAGTCACACATTGGCGTATAAGTGAAACTCGCACCGGGCGTGTTGAAAAAAATGCAAAATTCCATATACGCCAGGCGCACGTCGCAGACACGTTCAAAACGCGTTACGAGTACGATGGGTACGCTTGGTGTACGTCCGGTGCTCGTCGCTGTACGTCGCTAAATATCGTCGCGTTTGGGGTCAAAAGATTATTATGCATGCTTATAATTTTCTAGAAGCTCGGCGTGTCCCGGACGTGATACGTTTCGAATAAGTTCCACTCGCGTTACAGGCGCGTTAAATACGCTTCGAATGCGTTTGGCGCAAGTTTTAGGCACGTCAGTATTCGTTACATGCGCGTTTATGAGATATTGCTTCAGTAGCGTGCCACAAGCGTGTGTGAGACGCGCGTTGAACGTTTGCTGCGCCTTTATAGCACGTGCTTAGTGTGTCTGGGACGTAACACAAACGTACTCTAAAACTTTGAGATTTTTATACGTCCTGCACACGCCTCAGTCACGCGCTAATGTGTGACTGCTAAATCGAGTAAAAGGTACAAATTAATTTTTATACGTCTAAAATCTTAAGCGTTTTGCGATTTTCCATTTTTCATACGACCGGTGCGCGTTTGGGCTATACGCTAATGTGTGACTGCTGTTTAAGCAACATTTTATTGAAGTCGAAAACCGGGTGCGGTAGTTCGGTCGGTCGAATATCTGGTTCGTATTGATGTAACCCCAAGAGTACTGGCCACGTTCGGCACGTTCATACGCCGCCTTTCGCTGATTCGCCTTTCTTTTTCAGTCAGCGGGTTGTGTTGTGGTTTAACATCCCTATCAACAAGTTTAGTCATACCGGGGCAGAACCGCCGTTTCTAGGGTATTAAACCTATGGAGAAAGAAATGTGCACAGACGTTACGCACAATATTGGTGACCCCTAACGTTACAAAGACGTTAGAAAGTTTAAGTAGATCTAATTGGAATAATATCGTTGTCGTCATCATTACGGCAAACATGCCAAACCTTATCATGAAGAGTATGATACTCTAAAATAATTTGAAATATGCAGTTCCCTATGATCTGAAATAGAGAATCTGGGCAGAATAATGTGCAAATGACATACACGTGTCTTTATTTGTCAAACTTTTTTAAAGTATTATCTTTCTGCTGACTTCTCAAAGGTATGTGAGGTCAAGACGTAGACCATTGTACAAGCACAAATATTTCATCGGTCAAATGGCAATGGGTATTCTCTTACAGTCCCTCATATGATATTATCATGACTATAACAAACGTGACTAAACTTGAAAATCGAAACCAATGTGAACGCGATCTAGTAAGCTATTAAAATGAAACAAATTTCTAATAAATAAATAAAAATAAAACAAAATATCATTTAAAGGGAATGTTTGCCAAGTATTAAAAAGGAATCGAAGAAAAGAACTTTTAAAAACTTTAAACGACAATAGCCCAACATGAGTTGCAAATATAATTAAGTAATCTCGAATAATCTGGACAAGGCTAATTAATGTTTTAATGGGCAAGGTTGAAATTGTATAAGATGTGTCTGGATATTTCTGTCATTATCGAACATTTGGTAAATTTACTATTGCAAGGCCTCTGGCAATAGCAAATTTACCGACATTCTGCTATTGCCAGACGTCTGTCAAAAGCACATTTACCGAATATAAGCTATTGACAGACGTCTGTCAATAGACACTCTGAGTAGATATGACGTCACAATGGTTAAAAACGTGAGTGGGGCATTTTGGGAGACAATTGCATTTCTAAACATTAAGAAAATGTTACGGCTTATAATAACAAAACTTACATCGCCGTAATCAGCAAAGAAAACGTATTTTTATATAATGTTTTCACCGCCACTTGATTGATGTAACATGTTCATAGGTATCTCCAAAATTACGTTTTGTTATAATACAACGTCAATTTTCGGCACTGGGACACTTTGGGGGACAATCGCTTTTTCACTTCTCTTGTTTACTTGACATCAAACCCTAAAAATAATTACATCTATCGTTTCTACGAAGAAAACGTATTTTTCAGCAGCAAAACTTTTGCGATGGCTTGACTAACGAAGATACTGCTTTTACAATAAAGCGCTTCTACTTGTTTTGGCTCTCAGATGGGACATCGCTTTTGTCTGTAGTCAAACACCCGTCATTTCTTAATTGTTTCGACTTCATTGGAATAATTTCACCATCATTTGTCAAACTCTTTTTAGATTTTTACTTTCAGGTAAACCTTACGGCCGATGCAATTACCTCGACACAAATTAAATGAAACACGGGACACACCGTTTTTTCATGGTTTTCGAATTATCATGAAAAAAATGTTCTTAAACGGATCAGAGATATAACGATAATTTCTAAACCTTCTGTTAGAAAATAATTTACTGAAAATTTATTATAAAAATAGTTGAATCTACGTCAACAAATAATAACATGTTATCAGTTTTACAAGCAAGCAAAGCAAGCGTTTTCAATCTAGCGAATAACCACATAAAAGAGGACCATTTTTGGTCCTCCTTCAGCTTAATTGAATAATTGGACCAGCACTTCATTATCACAGCAAGCACTGGACCCCAACCAGTTGAGACCCAGTTATCTTATATCCAAAGGTGGCTGAGAAAGCTAAGAAAATCATTAACATAAGTATTGATCTGTTATTTAGAAAGTACATGCACTGCAATATCTCAAAGCGTGAATGTTTTATGAACACAATAAAAATAAAACTGAAATCCTTTCTATGAATAAAAAACTCTATTTCGATCTTTTTCTTTCCTTTTACACAAGGATAAGTTTGATTTCTGACATTTAGAATTTAATATTAGCAATTGGACCTCATGCCAAACTTATATATTTTCAGTATAAAAGGAAAGAGCCTGATTGTGGAAAAAAAAAGAAAATAAAAACTTTTTTATATTCATTCAAGTTGTGTTGTTTAGTTATTTTGCAGAAAGATTGACCATTGTCCACATTGTTCAAATTTCATGTATCTATCCCATCTTTGAAGAGTTGGTATGTAATTTCACTTTTCACATGTAATATGTGAAAATTTGATACCACTTTTCACATATATTTGAATTTTGGCATGTAATGAATTGGGTGTGCATTCATCCCATGCGTGAAAACTGTGTTTTTTTTTGTTGTTTTTTTTCTCAGATGTGAAAATTTTCACATACTGAGTAAATTATCTATGTATCTACCAATTTTTCTTAGGGCTGTGAGTATTTCGTTCCAGAAATTTAATGGTTCAAAATGTGAGATTTGAGAATATCAGAGCATTGAAATGGAGAACATTTGCAATATTCCCGAATGCTATATTTTTGTCCCCCGCCTTTTCAAAGAAAAGCAGAAGGACACAGTTTTTGGCTTTCCATCATTCTGTCCATCTTTCCGTCCCACTATAGGAGTATGTACCATGTGTGCGCAACTTCTCCTACATTTTTATTCTGATTCTTTTGAAACTTTACAGATGTCTTCATCATGCTTTGAAGATGTGCATGTGATTTGGATATAATCCTCAGATTAATTTTTGACACTTTTTTCACAATTTGAACTTAGTCATTTTTTCAGGCATTTTGATAGTGGAAGTGAATAGACATTGGATACCTTGTGTGTGCAACTCCTCCTACAGTTTTTATGACCCCAACTTCGAAGAAGTTGAAGGGGCATATTGGTTTGGCTCTGTCCTTGGGTCCAGTGCGTCGTGTTCGAGTAAAGCTTAGCACTCGTTCAGGAACCGTTAGAGCTAGGATCTTAAAGTTTGGTATGTTGTTTGTATATGAAAACTAAGAGGACCCGTATTTTTTCTTTCAGGTAAATTCATGGGGCTAGGGGCCCATTCTGTGAGAGTTATTTCCCTTTTTAATTCTTGATAAAGTGAATAGATAGTGGGTACCTTGTGTGCACAACTCCTCCTGCAGTTTAATACCGATTCTCTTGAAACATTACAAACATCATGACCATGCATTGAAGATAATGCATGTGGTTTGGATATCATCCTCAGATTAATTTTTGTCACTTTTTTGCAATTTGAACTTAGCCTTTTTTTCGGGCATTTTGACTATAAAAGTGAATGGACAGTAGGTACCGTGTGTGCGCAACTCCTCCTACAGTTTCATGTCAATTGCTTTAAAACTTTACATGTGTTACGGGCTTAATCTGAAGATATGCATGTGGTTTGGATATAATCCTCGGATTTTTGGTCATTTTTTCACAATTTAAACTTAGTCATTTTTGGGGCATTTTAGTGAATGGATAGAGGGTACTTTGTGTGCGCAACTCCTACAGTTTAATACCGATACTTTTGAAACTTTACAAACATCATGACCATGCTTTGAAGATATGCATGTGGTTTGGATATAATCCTCAGATTAATTTTGTCACTTTTTTCGCAATTTAAAATTAGCAATTTTTCGGGCATTTTGACAATGAAAGTGAATGGACAGTGGGTACCTTGTGTGCGCAACTTCTCCTACAGTTTAATACAGATACTTTTGAAACTTAACAGACATTGTGACCATGCTTTGAAGATATGCATGTGGTTGGAATATACTCCTCAGATTAATTTTTGTCACTTTTGTGCTATTTGAACTTAGTCATTTTTCGGACATTTTCACATCTTGAAATTGAGTTACCAGTTGGGAGCATAGTGTTTTATAAACACATTTTCTAGTTTTCCGAGTCGTTTGAAACTTTACAGATGTCTTGACCATGCTTTGAAGATGTGCATGTTGTTTGTATATAATCCTTAGATTAATTTTTGAGACTTTTTTACGCAATTTGAACTTAGTCATTTTTCGGGCATTTTGATAATGAAAGTGAATAGACAGTGGGTACCTTGTGTGTGCAACGCCTCCTACAGTTTTATTCCGATTCTTTTGAAACTTTACATATGTCTTGACCATGCTTTGAAAATGTGCATGTGGTTTGGATATAATATACTCAGATTAATTTTTGAAACTTTTTGGCAATTTGAACTTAGTCGTTTTTCGGGTATTTTGACAATGAAAGTGAATGGACAGTGGGTGCCTTGTGTGCGCAACTCCTCCTACAGTTTTATTCCGATTATTGAACTTTACAGATGTCTTGACCATGCTTTGAAGATACAATTAAGGCGGGGGACATAAATTCTCTGAAGTTGCTTTTCAAATTGCAATGCGATTCATAGTTCCATGAAGAACATCGTGTCACGCGACGTCACATGATCAAATTTGACGTCATGAAAAACCATGGCTCTCACCAATTTGATTGGACGTTGTAAACGTCATGACGTCGTCGACGCCGTTCCGCTGTTTCAACACACACTGTGTGTAAATTCTCTATTTGTATTTGCTAAAAAATGTGATCGCCTTGATAATTTTTCAACAAACAAAAGAGAGAAATGAATGTAAATATAAGCAATGAGTTTAATTTTTCTGATGTTCATAGAGCTATGAAACACAGTGGGTCGCTAGCAAAGCTTACGTGAACCCCTTCGGGGTTCATTCACTTTGCACGCGACCCACTGCGGTTCATAGCTCCATGAACATCAGAAAAGTGAAATTCATTTCTTAAATCATTGTTTTTGTATGTATTTGTTAATCATTGTTTTGAATAAAGAACATAATTCTCATTGCTTCATAAATGCAAAATTGAATTGCATTTGCATATTATATGAGCAGAAAAAAATGAGGCTCATCTTAGTGCAGCAAGAGAAATCTGCTATGATAAAAACCAAGTGGCATATAAGCGCTTATATGCCACTTGTAAAAACTTGAAGATACATTTTCTTATTAATGAAACATTTATTCATAAAATGTGTATCATGTTACACTGACCATATGCCACTTATCAGCAGGGTAATAAACAAATTATTGGAAAGCCACAGTGTGCCACTCCTTAATCACTATTTTATTACCTTTAATGAACTCCTTTTTTTTCTGGCAATCTGAGAGATTTTGTTGCTTGTGCATAAGAGTGTTTTCACAAAGTGTCGCCAGTATCTTGCATAACGTCACAGAGCACCGATAGTCAGGTTCTGGGAGACCGATAGTCAGGTTCTGGGAGACTTGCCCGGAAACAATGCGGTCATCTTACATGACCTTAACTGTTGGCCCTGTAAGTTGCAACCTGACAAAAGAAAATTTCTTGCACCGCGGCCAATGGTAATTTACAGATACGATGTACAATACTGTGCGTAGACAAGAAATGTCATGAGAAACCCCACTCTTTCCATCAATGCACAGATCAGCATTGGCAGGATCGGTTAGCCGATTATCGCACATGTACATGAAAATTGTATTAGACTTCCTGAATACAAAATATTTAAACATCTATCAACCTGTGACTATGCAGCTCCTGATTAGCGTCAGCCTGACCAGGAACTCAAATCGGATACACACGTATGAAAGATTGGTATCTTATTTTGAGACATCCCCATTAAAAAGACGTTTGTACATGTATCTCAGTGTATGGTGTACATCTCTATCTCGGGTTAGGCAAGAAATGTCTATTATCAGTTGGGTGTCCACTTTCATTTTAGGGACATCGGGAGTGATTTTAAAATTTTATTCAATTTTTCGATGAAAGTTCTCTAAGCAAACAGAATAGTCCCAGATGGGACGCCGCCATCTTTACTATCATTCGTCATTTGTAATGAAAATTCCAAACGCCATTTAGGCTTATACTAACCACGAACTTTCTTTTTGCTTTATAGGTGACGATGACAATGGCGCAGGCTTCGATAACGTATGTATACTTTTACATATACTTAATAAAACTTACGATAATGTACAGCAGAGTACAGCTCTGCTGTACACATAACTCATACGTTGATGAATTATTTTCTTAATTCATTAAATTTGATAAATGTAAAAAGGAGTGTAAATAAATTTGAACCTTACATTTTGATGAAAAAACAAAACTCAGGCTCGATACATCCTAAAAATCAACAATGCACCCTTTCGAGAGAACAAGGTTAGAAAGCATAAGTAAATGTCTTTATTGATTAACTCTTTAAGCCTGGTATCCCTTTTATGGGACATAGGCAAACCGCATAGCCCCAGATGTGACGGCGCAGAACGCGGCGTCCCATCTGGGGCTATTCTGTTTGCTTAGAGAAAAGTCATCGAAAAATGAAATAAAAAAAATGAAAACCATTCTTAACGCCCCTTAAACTGAAAGTGAACTCACCCAAAGGATAATGATGAGAAATTCCATGCGTCAAAAATGGTTTAATTTAAAAGTAATCAAAACCAAAACATCATATAATGCCTTAAAATATAGCTATCTTCAACTGAAACTTTAACTTTTCAGAGACGGCCGAGGAGGCATGATTCGTCACCCCATTCACCACATCGATGTAAGCGTTTATTTTAGTACTCATATACATTATGTCGATTGCTTAGAATGACGGTATCATCCGCGTATAAAAATAAAACAAATACGTATACAAGTATATCATTCATTCACATATATGTTGTTGCATTATTATTCAAATGTAAGTTTAGAACAGAGCTAGAACACATTTCATCTTAAAGTCGGTTAGGAATGTTATATATTGTAGATAGATATGCCACAGACAAGCTTTCTTGCACATTTACCCGGATGTTCTTGCATTCACATCTGCGGCAGGCACTACTTTCTGAATTCGAAGCAGTAATTGAGGAATATATTAAATAGAAATGAAAAAAAAAATAGAAAAATAAACGTTTTCTCCCAGCCTTTCCATGATGTTACTAGCAAAGTGTAGTGCCCAATATCCATTAATTATCAATATTTCTAATGAAAACCTTAACATACACCATCGAAATCAATGAGAATATTTTGACCAGCCCACTACCAGATATTATTTGCTAATAAACACTCTATGAATATTATTCCAGTTGTTCAGATGTCCTACAAAAAGCGTGTAGAAGAATCAAAACTTGTTGAAGAAGGGGAGTCAAGCTCAAAATCTACAGGTATGGCAGATACGTTATACATGTTATGTGTCATTTCAAGAAACAGACTATAAAAATTAAAAAAAATGTTTGTGTTGCAAACATTCCGTTGGGATGATATTGAGTCCAACAACCCTGTTTAGTATTATTCTACTGACTCTAAAATAAAGGGACGCTCAACCTTTTCTATATGTATTGAAATCCATCAGATCTTGTAAAATGTAATACCATTTCACTGTTACAGACGACTCAAAGTCATCATCGTCTGCTGGAAGACAGCAACCAGCACGTAAACACTCGCACTCGTCACACTCAAGCAGAATCAAAAAGATTTCTAAGCAGAGTAGAAAAGATTCATCAAAGATCCAGGTCCGTGCTCAGGACATGAAACTATCGACAGGGTCATCAGGGGAGACTACAACAGGCTCCGATTCACAGAGCACCAATTCGCAGATAAAGAAGAGAAAATCATTGTCGACGAAGAAGACTTTGGGTGTTTCAGGTAAAAAAATAGATATATGCCAGTAAAGAAACTTCTTATAGAAATATTTTTCACCGTTTAAAGAAATACTCCAAACTTAAATTGATAGAGATTATAAATGTTAAGACACTATGCCGGTTAACATATTTTTCTTTTATCCGAAAATTTGAATATGCAAATTGCAAACCGGACTCGAAATGCAAGGTTTGGAAATTTCACGTAGCTTTCTTGAGTAACGACTGTTAGCTAAATTATATAAATGATATATTTATGACATTTACAAATTGATTGACTTTTAATTTGCCGGACCCAGCAAAATAGGCCCCTTGAAGAATTATGCCGGACCCGGCAAAATGACATATTGGCTATTTTGTCGGACCCGGTAAAATAGCTTTATTGGACTTATAGGCTATTTTGTCGGACCAAATACTTCTCAAAATTTTTATTTGATATTTCGTAAGTATTGTTTTATACATGTACATTTTTATTTTGTTTGCCTATTTATTCTCAATCAAAATGTTGCTTTTTGTGTCTTTTTTGCCTCCCAACTTTGATAAAGTTTGAAGGACATATTGCCTTTGGATTGTCTGTCTGTGTGTAGTAGGGTGTGTGGGATGCTTGTGGGTGGGGTGTATGCCGGTGGGTGTTTGTGCAGAAGGCATGCAGGGTTCCCATTTGTTTTACCCCCTAAATTTGTCAGTACCCTCAAAATTTGCAAACCTTATTATAGATGCCTATCCAAAGGGGTATAAAACTAAGAAAATTAAGCCTGTGTATCGTCAGTTTCAAAGATACGCGGGAACACTGAGTGGCTGGCTAGTTGGGACTACGTTTTCAGCAGACCGGCTGGAGGTGAATGAATATAAATTACCTTTCTTATAGCATTCTTTGATTATTGAAACATGTCTAAAAATGGGAGTAATATAAAATAATAAAACAACAGAACATGGAGATATTTACATGTTTCACACTACTCGTCTGCATAGTAGGAAGTATCAGAAATGAATTTAATATCAATTATTTTGCTATGAAGAGCTGGATTGGTGACCGTGTAAATAAAAAAGTGATTGCCATTAAAAGTACTAGCACTGGGATAGAAAAATCCCTGACAGGCATAAAAAGGAATATGCTTGTCTGTTGGGTGAAAAATTACAGTCCCTTATAGTCTGTAGAAAGAAACTGCTTTTGTAAACTTCTGTGCCAGCTAAAGGTATCTGCTATGCCAATAAGTGTTGATTTCTACAATGCATATTCTTTGGTATTATAAATGTCATCTGTGTGTAGTATTCTGGCTTTAACCGTCAGACCTCAAAACATTTTTTCTCCTTTTCTGAAGAAGCTGAGGGTGAGGTTATGGCCATGTAAAACTAGTTTGAGCCCGCCAGTAATTTTATATTACTGATCGTTCTAAGGATATACTTCTGCTGTGGTTCTTATTGTTTTATTTCTTGGTGTTGATTTTTTGTGTTGTTTGGACCATATGTGCGTTTTCATAGTCTGGTTGGGTATGGGTGGCTGAGTGGCCACCTATTGGGAAATAGCTGCTCACTCGGCTTACGATATGTTTTCTTAGTATAAGTATCTAATTGCAAATTTAGTTTTCCCTCTTCGGTTTTTGGAGTGGGATTTTCTTTCTGGTTGCGCCATTTCCTGATCACTGCCTACTTATCCATTCAAAAGTGTCCCAGAATACCAGCCATACTCCCATTTGTATCTGAATAAATAAAATCTTTCATCAACAGTTTTAGTGCGTGTATGTGTATTCGTATCTTAAAAACATTAATATCTCATATAAATAGATAAATGAAATAAAGAAAAGTAGATAAAAAAAACTTAAAAGATATAAAATAAAACAATTACCAAGTTTTTGGTCCGGCTAAATAGCCTCTATGTACAATACAGCTATTTTACCATATCCGGCAAAATAGCCTAGGGACTATTTTACCTTATTATTATTCCGGGTCCGGCAAAATAGCCTCTGCCTTTTTTTAAAATAATGTTTCTGTTTTGAAATAGATTCTGGTGGCCAAAGAGCGCATCTAGGAAAAGGTGAAATTGCAGATGAAATAAGACAAGCTGAGAAAGATGAAATGTGTGATAACGATGACGATAACGATGATGATAATGACGACGACCATGATGATGATGCTAATCATGACGACGACCATGATGTCGACGATGCAGATGACGAGTCAGATGAAATCGACGCTAAGGCATCGGAAAAAGTAGAAACTTTGTCAAGTAGAAGAGGCAGTGTGCGGCCGAAATTGCTCAAAATAGCATCTGTTGAAACTAATGCAAACAAAAATTATTTTGAAACAGATGGCAGTGGTTCAAGTGTTGATAAAGATTTCGCAGCATCACCAAATAACAGAAGACATTCTTTGAGTGAAATAATGGAAAAGCAAGACATTACTTCGCCACAACAACGCTACAATGTCACAACTGTACAAGAAACGACTGAGATGGAGAATTCCCCGAAGGCAAAATACTTCGCTCTGCATCAGTACGGCTCACAAGAGAAGAAAAAAGACAACTCGGACACAGTTTCAGCTGACACTGGTTCAGCTAAAGAAGTATCTAGACGTGTAAAGAAAGATAAAGCCCATTCCAGTGGTGTAGCAGTAGTAGGAGAGCAAATACATACAGAGAGTGGAGATATCAACGAAAGTAATGAAGGCAGGTAATTAATAAATGCAAATTCACAAAACACGAATTTTAGATGAATGGGTGATAAGACACATCGGGTCTGACTTGTCATTTTAAGCATCTGACTTGTCGTTTTGTGTAATGGCTGGAACAACAGCTTCATATATCAACTCATATGTTATGTCAGATTCATCGCCACACAAATGTCTGTCTTATGTTGCTAGTTTGTAAGGGCTCTTTATCCGAAATTGCACCATTACGAAAACTTGTCCATGCAATAAACAGAGATTTTTTTAGCTTTAAAAATTGAAAATTTTCACCTGAAAAAAATTGATATTTTTCTTATTTTTAGTCAAAACATAGATTGTGGTACACGTTAGAACCGCCTCGGCGAGGCGGTTCTAACGAGTACCCACATTCTATGTTTTGGAGCAAAAATAAGAAAAATAGGTATACCCCTGCATACCCCAGTTTTTTGTATATAAAAGTGGGGTTTAAGGGGGTATATATCGCACGGACATATTTTCTTGATGAATATGTACCACCTTATCCCTTGAAAATATTTAACTATTTCCAAAGGATTTAACCGATATATTTCATAATTTAACCTGTTTCGTTCAAACAAAACCCTTGAATGCCTCACAGTACATTCATGTCTGTCATTTTGTTTTCTAAACAACCTAGGCAGATGGTTCTAACGCCTACAAACATGGTACGCTTTGAGCAAAAACTATCATCGTTTTGGCAAAATTTAGAAACAAAATGTGGTTCTATAAATTTTATGACGTGTTTTCATTGTTCCTAGCATCATTTAGTTTTGTTTTCCTATTTTCCAACAGGTCCAGAAGACAAAGAAACGTAACGCCAGTCCCCATGGAAACTCCGCCGGCAGTTATAGGTAATTAGGCTTCCTTCCAAACACGTTCTGAAGAAATCATTTGCATCACGAAAACATATCCGTATAATGATAATGTATACCCCCTTATACCCCACTTTTATATAGCAAAACTGGGGTATTCAGGGGAATACCTATTGTTTCTTATTTTTGCTTTAAAACATAGATTGTGGGTACTCGTTGTGTACCCACAATCTATTTTGAGCAAAAATAAGAAAAAATATCAAATATTTTCAGCTGAAAATTTTCAAGTTTTGAAGCTCAATAATCTCTTTATATTTACGTAATGGAAAGCAACGAATGCGTAGAGACAAAGGAAAGAAATAAATCAATCTGTGTAAGATGTACATCGTTGTTTAAAAATAGTTTTTAACAACTCAAGCAAGCATGATTTGAAAAAGCTCGTCATCAATGTTTTTATTACTGAAAATCACCCACTGCTATATTTTAGACGTAAGCAGACATTTATATGTTCATGTTATTCGTCTGAGATTAGATTATTAATTTGATTTGATTGCATCGAATCCTGGACATTCTTTTATCCTTTTAATTTCATATGCAGTCCTATACTGTTAAAATTTCAGGAAAGAAGCTTTACAAATTCCAAAGTTCAATAGACGAGATCCCTACAGATTCAATTGACCTGTCAACAAGCCAAACGCTTCAGCTGACAGAATCAAGAGAAAGTCTAAATGACTACCCCGATATGCATGATAAAGAAAATGAAACAGACACAAATAAAAGTATGGATGAAAGAGGTGCTACTGAGCAAGGAAAAGATACAGAGCGTCAAAAAGAAGTAGATTCGAATCAAGAAGCTAGAATCCGTGCTAAATCTTTCGGTGGATCTGGGAGGGAAACTCCATGTTATAAAAGTAATAGGTACAACTCAGAACAAAGATCTGGCAATGATGGTCTAAGAGTCAAACAAGTTTCAATGGGAGGAATGCCTAGTCCAGTACAGGAGAATAGTCCAGTTCTCCGTGTGAAAGAGGCTTTCGTCTATGAAACTAATGCATCTTCAGAAGAAAGAAAAGCTTCTGAGAATATGAAAGATCAAACTGATTTTGGGAAGCCGTCTGCAAGAGAAATGCCATATGCAGGATCGGGAAAGAAAATATCAAAGTTTTATAGCAAACCAAGAAAGGATACGAAAAAATGATATTGTTAAATTAAACTGATACAGCAAATGGGTTAAACTTTATGGCTTTCACAATTTTCATTAATTGATGACGTACTCCCATTCCATTGAATTAACATACTATATAATTTTGTTGGTCATCTGACTTTCATTGTTTATCAACAGGCATCTTTTGTCGCCTCTGGAATGGAGAAAATAGTATAGCAAGCTTTATGGTATCGGGAAATTTAGAGCTATATGTATCGTGAAAATCATTTAAACGCACCGGTGGTTTCACGATTATTGTCAAAACGATTTCCTTGTCTTAAACAGGTATTTATACTTTTAACATTATGATTCTTTCTTTATTTTTTTCTTTTAAAATTTTGTTTTTGATTATTGTTGTGAATTATAGGTGTGCACTAGCAAACTGATGGTGTAAAATAAATGAACCAAACTATGCATTATAGTTTTTTCGCATTTATATGTTACTCCCACATACAAAATCTGGCTTTGTACTCCATCAGGAAAACATGTCCGTGCAATGAATACCCCCTTAAACCCCACTTTTATATAGTAAAACTGGGGTATGCAGGGGTATACCTATTTTTCTTATTTTTGCTCCAAAACATAGATCGTGGGTACTCGTTAGAACCGCCTCGGCGAGGCGGTTCTAACGTGTACCCACAATCTATGTTTTGAGCAAAAATAAGAAAAAAATAAGAAAAATATAAAAAATTCACCTCTGAAAATTATCGATTTTTGACCTCAAAAAATTACTGTATATCATATGGGCATGTTTTTGTAATGTCGAGTTCCTTTCTTCACTTAACCTAGACTTTACAAGGACCTTTACTCTTTACTACTACGATTTAACCTTAATCTTGTGCATGTCATGTCAAATTGTACTTTATATCCTTAACTCGATGTCATATGTATTAACGGAGATGTAATTTGAAGATTAATTCGTTAAACACAACGTGTTTAAACAAGCGTTATGAACTGTACCGGCTGCACTGTGCGCAGCAATAAAAACATATGTTCATTTGCCATGCCACTGTTTTTGTCAATTATACCACAAAGACGATACCTCTGCAAAGAATATTTTGAGACCGTTTTAGTTGTTTTTTCTAAGAGGAGAAAACATATTCTACATGAAGATAAACAACTTGTTGTTTAAAACCACCGGACCAAGAGGTTCCGGCCAATTTACTCCCACACCTGTCATAGCGGCACTCCGAAGAGCGTCAATGATTTAAAGGCCTCCGAACCCTACTTTTGCACATTGCAATAACCATTAAAGAGGATTGAGTTTCATAAATAAAAACAAAAATAACAACAATCGCGTATATCATGTGCCAAATGTGACAGTTGTAAAAGAGCAAATAGCAGTAAATAATAGGACCCATTTGAATTTTTTTTGCATGGAAAATGCATTTGCGCAGGGTAAAAGTGCTGTATACCGATCCTGCATGTATTACCCGTTGAATACGACTCGTAAAACGCGTATTTTCTCAATCATACCTCCAGTAAGATACCTCAGCAAAGAAAATTCTACCAATAGGTAAAACAAGGCAATTATAGAACAGTTTCTGTCAACATCCTTCTTAGAGGGGGTAAATACACAATTTATGATTATTTCTTACACAATGATAGAAATCATCTCCACATGCAATTCCAGAACATGAATTCCTAATTGCATATTTGATAAGCTTGGGATAAGCTTGGCTTTAAAATAATTTTAGATACTGTAACGTTAATTTGTTCAATTTATTTTGCTTGACTCACCACTGTCTTGGTTTTATTTCTATAGCAAGTTATATAACATTAGATCACGGTGGTTAGAAATGTGAAGCAATAACCCTCTTTTCGCGATAAACATTGACAATCCCACGACGTTATAAAACATTAGCAGGAAAACTTTGCATGTTTTTGCCTTGTACTTTTTCTGCCTCCTACATCGATAGTAGAGGCTGTACTTTGTTTTATCGTTTCTTGCAACATAAATTGCATTGACAATTATTGAGATATATAAGGTTCCTTATCCAAAGAATATTATGCAGGAATGAATGCGTTTGTCACCGAACTTTATTTGGGTTGTTACTGGAGATACTGGAGATAGACGTCAAGCTAGGCATTTCTACTTAGCTCAGCATTTCTGCTTCTTAGACGCCGACTGTCTAGTGGTGGGGGAAAGCCAGGGCAGTTCTCGACGTTCGGTCGGGAAATACCCTGTGAAACCACCGCGCCCGGAAGGTGAAAGTCAAACCATTGGTACATACCGATGCAGGAACCATTGGTAGTTTTTTCAATAATCGATATTTTTACTGGCGACGCCAGTGGGATTCGAACCTGCACGGCAGAGGTACATAGCTAATCAGAAGCCAAACGCGCTACCGACTGAGCTATCCGGGCGCCCACTGTTGTCTGTAACCTCTTTGAAAGACGCACCATACTCTTTCCTGCGTAATTGTCCATTTTAGAGGTAAACTTCCCCTGATTTTTACGACTCTGGCATATTATGCTTTTGCACCACCAATGCTAACTGAGTCTTGAATAGAGACTGACCCCAGACCGCTAGAGAATGCGTTTGTGTTTAACTTGAAGGCCTTCTCAAAACTGCATACGGTAGGACTCGGGCAAGTCCTCTTTGTTTTGTATCATCCGATACTAAAGGCATCCTTTCGCGTGTTCTTTTCTGGAGAAAACACCAACATATCGTTTGGTGCTCTCAGTATCCACGCAAAACCCTTGACGAGCCTCCTACAATATTCTTTATGTTTCCAATACAAATCTGAAATCCTCAATACTCTAAGATACCGGCAAGTCTTTGAGAATTCTAATCTTTTCAGTGTCCGTCGTAATTCCCGACTCTGAGACAACATGGCTAGGATGGATAGATTCCGATCAGAAGAAATAACACACTGAATCTCCGAATATGAGATAATATTGATGAAAAGTAAAAGTGAAATACAAAAACACTACCTTAAAAGGCCTATACCGAATAATCCTATTTGACTGTTCTCTCGCCATTAAAATAGCGATATATAATTATTTGAGGGGTTAGTGGTTCAATTTTTTCCTTTTTTTATTTTTTTTTATTTGTATTTTGTGTGTTTTTTCACGAAATCAATTACGCACCGCTCGCTTTTCCGAAAATGGGCCGAACAATCAAAGGGGAAAAACTCTTGCGTGACCTAACCGGAAATGACGTGCAGTCGTACAAGCTGTCGGCCATATTTATGCAGTACGCCTATCGACACACACTGACATATTTTGTTGCAATAAATTATGGATGAAAACAGCGATTTTGACTTTGTTCCTGGTATAAATGTGAGGCAAGAGATTTTACCGTATCAGCATGAGCCCAAGCCAGATGTAATAAGCGGCCAAGACTCGGAATTCGAAAGTGATTCCGATGACATCGAACCGGGCGATGAGTGTGCCAAGAGCCTCCGGGTCGTTTTGGACACACGGACTGGTGAGATTTCATTTGCAATGATAAATTTCATTTAATTCGATGAAAGTAGGCGGTAAAATTAAGCCTTTATTATCGAAATCTGAATAATTTGTGTTGAAATGCCAAAGTTACGTATCTCATCCGAGGCTGGTTGGTTGATGAATGGTTGGGTGGGGGATGGGTTAAGGTTAATAAGCCTTAGTTGGATCCCTAAGAATAAAGTTAACAAGTACCTCGAACCGAGCTCTGAACTCTGCGCCCTTCTGTAAAAATGTACTGGCAGTAGTATGACCTGAGGTGGTTGAGGCAATGCCCCTGTCTTTCTTTCTTAATATGCTTTCATACGCCTTTGCAGGCGTTTTAGACAGGTGTTTCTGATCCAAGCCCTGTGAATAGGCCAGGCCGTAGGGTGGGTTTAACATGTAGCCACGGGCTGGGAGGCGCGGTTGGGAGAATGATATTGTAAACAAATTAAACCAAAGACAGTGGCATGCCCAAAGCTGTTGTGTAAGGGTGTTGTTGTTTTTTTATCTTTTTTTTTATTATTATTATTTATTTTTTTTTTTTTATTTGAATGTAAATTGCAGGCTTGCATGGACTAACATGTAGTTGTATGACCATATAGTTGCCCCGATGACAGACCCTGTGGTTCATGAACTTGGTAACTAGTGCTTGGTCATAAGTGTACGCTATTATTTGTTCGGACAATTTGTTTGCCTGTGATAATTTACTACTGTCTGCACCCCATCTTTCAGATACTGCATTTTTCAAAATCTCACTTCTCTAAAACATCACAAGAAAAATATGACCATGTCAACTTTTTGCAATCTAAAAGTCGTAAAAAGTGCCGCAAAAATTTTGAAAATCGGTTCACGAATAAAAGAATTGTGCCCAAAAATTATTTTGAATAGGGCCTTTTTGCATGTGCAAGGGCGGTAATCCAAACACCTTAAAAATGAAAATCAAACAAATCTGTGGAATAATTTTCAGAGTTTGGCATTCCGCTATCCATACAATAGAATTTTGTTTTGGTTTGGTGCATTTTAAATAAAAAAAATAACCAATTTAGATTTTTTCCGGGAAAATAGTTACTTCCCTTGCTGACATTTTTACAATGGAAAAAGCCCTATTCAAAATTATATTTGGCATAAAATTTTTATTTGCTCACCGATTTTCAAAATTTTTGTGGCACTTTTTTAGACTTTTGGAATGCAAAATGGTGACGTGGTAGTTAGAGATTCACCTGACAACTAAATGTTGTGACCCACCGCAGAGGCTGAGGTTAGCGCCTGATATTAGTAAGTCAGTACTTCTGTTGTGATTCTTTGTTTTGTGTTTTTGTGTTAATGTTTGTGCTGTTTGTACATCTAATGTTTTTTATATTGACTAAGTGGCCACCTATTGGAAAATAGCTGCTCTGACACTCGGCTTGTCGTATGCTCTCTTTGTTTTGGTACCTGGT
This sequence comes from Rugalucina vietnamica, assembly GCA_964017185.1. NCBI lineage: Eukaryota > Metazoa > Mollusca > Bivalvia > Lucinida > Lucinidae > Rugalucina > Rugalucina vietnamica. The sequence goes on from OZ024884.1 coordinate 13,836,483, forward strand.
TGTGAATTTAGTTTTCCCACCTCGGTTTTTGGGAGTGGGACTTTTTCTGATTGTGCCATTTCCTGATCATTGCTTTCATTTACCTTTATGCAACTAAGCACCAACTACATGTAGAAAGTGCAATTTGAAATTGAAATGTTAACTAAAACTATCATGACAATGCCATCCTAAGATTTTTAGAAGCATCGTTTGTAGTTATTTAGCAACTCGCCTTGTAGACCCGGGGTCCCAGGTTTGATCTCAGAATGCTACAGTACAAGATTTTAAAAAAATGAGTTCCCATTGCCATTAGAACATTGCTGTTGGTGGGGCGCTAAACTTCAAATCAACAGCACAACAGTTAACCTTAACATTCATGTAAAAATCAAATGTCGATAAACCACTAATTTAGTACTGAATAAATCATTGTTTTAGATACATCTTACCACTCTATTAATGTGGTAGTAGACTCTTTTGAAACCCAGGAGACAATTGAGTTTGGAATGATGATTATTAAAGTATGATGTCGAGATATATAAAATAGACACATGCTTATATCACCTATCGCAGAGCGTCAATGATTTAAAGGCATCCGAACCCTACTTTTGTACATTACAATAACCATTAACAGAGAATTGAATTTCATAAATAGAAATAAAAATAACAGCAAAAGCGTATATCATGTGCCAAATGTGACAGCTTTAAAAGAGCAAATAGCAGTAAATAATGGGACCCATTTAAAATTTATGTATATGGAAAGGGATTCGCGCAGGGTGAAAGTGCTGTATACCGATTGTCCATTGGATATGACTCATAAAATGCGTATTTTGTCAATCATACCTCCAGAAAGATACCCCAGCAAAGAAAAATTCTACCAGTAGGTAAAACAAGGCAATTATAGAACAGTTTCTGTCAACATCCTTTTTAGAGGAGGTAAATAAACAATTTATTATTATTTCTTACGCAAGGATAGAAAGCATCCCTGCATGCATTCCCATGAACATGAATTCCTTATTGCATATGTGATAAGCTTGGCAGATACTGCCACGTTAATTTGTTCAATTGATTTTGCTTTAATCACCGCTTTGTTGGTTTTATTTCTATAGGAGACCGGGAAGTAATTATGTCAACATATCCCAGAAGTCAAAATCTGTGGGTTGCTCCGAGACTGTTATCTGGTAATGGAGGCATATGATTGGGTGATAATTGTGAACTAAAAATACTTTTTTTTCTTTCTAGCAACTGGAAAAATTATTTTTCTTCAATTTGGTATATAATTTTCCACCTGATGGACATAAATTGTGTTTTTTTCTGGTCCAAAAAGTAAAAACAGTGATTTTGAAAATGAGGTCAGGTGGGTTTTCCAAAAAATTGACAGCCATTCTCCAACATGCAACAGCTGAGAAAAGAGCCGGTGATGATATGTTTTTTTTTTTTTTTTTTTTTTTTTTTTTTTTTTTTTTTTTTTTTTCAATTTTAAATCTTCTTATCTATCTTTTGGTTTGAAATTCAGGGATATTTTGATGACCAAGGAATGCAGAATAATCTGTCAAAGAGCAGGGATTTAGCATTAGAGCCTATGGGAAAAATAATTAGTTCACAGTCCCCTATACTAATTGTTCAACAGGATGAATTTGGCTGATTTAGGGTTTAATTATCCATTTTTTGGGATGAATGCAGCATCTGGGTGATAAATTAATGTCTTAATATGGATGCTATGTACATTTTTGGATAAAAAATTGAAAGGTTCCTCCAGGAGAACTCTAGGAATGGGGGTTGAGGTGGTATCCTGTAGCCTTCCAGTATGAAATAATGCTTCAACAGTCAGAGCCTCCCCTGAAATCAGTGAAATGACAAGAAAAGAGGTGCTCAGCATGCGCGCGCAGTGCATGATCCAGATTTACATGTTTTTCATCTGCGTAAAACCAGTTTTAGTGTGATGCGGCCAATATTATATGCCTTTTCTGCTACTAGCAGGAGAGTGAACCCTGGGGAAGAGTTGTTTCCCTTGTATTGCTGCAGAGTTCTTGGAGTAAATATATGGTATATTTTGTTTGTTTTTCCTCTTTTTTACAAGAATGCACTGCTATAAGAAGAAATAAATGCATTTTCCACAATATAAGCTGTATTTTAGTGTTTTATGGTGCTTTTAAATGTGAATTCCCTTAAATTTTAAAGGAAATTCTCTCAATTTTGCTCTTTTTCTGTCATTTTGATGTCAAAATATCACTGAAAAGTGTTGTTTGGCTCTGTATGTAGTATTATTTTCTCAAGCAGCAACCAGGAGAGGGTAAAAATGCAAATTAATATAGGTTTTGCCCCATACCAGATTTTTTTTCATCATCAAGCAGTGCATGTGGCTTCGGCCATAGTCTTCTTCAATTTGGTACATAATTTTCCACCTGATGGACATAAATTGTGTTTTTTCTGGTCCAAAAAGTAAAAACTGTGATTTTGAAAATGAGGTCAGGTGGGTTTTTCCAAAAATTTACAGCCATTCTTCAACATGCAACAGCTGAGAAAAGAGCAGGTGATGATATGTTGTTTTTTTGTTGTTTTTTTTTTTTTCAATTTTAAATCTTCTTATTTATCTTTTGGCTTGAAATTCAGGTATATTTTGATGAACCAAGTGTTACCTGGAATGCAGAATAAACTGTCAAAGAGCAGGGATTTAGCATTGGAGCCTATGGGATAAATAATTAGTTCACAGTCCCCTATAGCAAGTTATTGGAAAGGTCCACTGAGTTCAGGTTAAATGCAGTAACTCTTTTGAGCTGGTTCTATTTATTTTACATCTAAATTGGCCATCGCTGACGTCGAAAAAAAATCGTAAGAAACCGGTCCAAATTCACTGTACAGAATCCAAAACGCAGCAATACACATCATGTAAAAAATGGAGATAAGACAGTTCACCAACAAGGCGCACCACAGACCCGGTTAGTGTATACATTTCCGGAGCGATGTTTATATACACTATTGTTCAAAATATGTCAGGGTTATCATTGTTTAGTTGTGGGCTTTAAAAAGGTACAAGTAGGCAAAGATCAGGAAAAGGCGCAATCAGAAAAAGATTCCCACTCCAAAAACCGAGGTGGGAAAAAACCAAACTAACAATCAGGCACTTATACCATGAAACATATCGTAAGCCGAATGAGCAGCTCTATTTTCCCAATAGGTGGCCACTCAGTTACCTTAACTTAACTAAAACTATGAAAACACACAGAAGGCGCCAACAGCACAAAAAAAATATTTAAACACCAAGACATAAAACAAAAAGAACCACCACAGAAGTATCGCCTTGGAACGATCAGTAACACAAAGTTACTGGCGGGCTAATCCTGGCACTGGGGATTGGTGAAGAGATGCGTGGGTTAAAACGAAGTATGTCATTTATGGTAGAATCAACACCATACCAATATCAAATGGTATCCGCTGTAGCACGGTAGAGCGTCAGCATTCAAGGGCTAGCGCCTCAGAAGCATTTTTTAAAGTAAAAAATTAAATTAAAACGTCGAACTTAATATTTTTTGGCTGTCACTACAGTGCAAATTCGAGATATGTCCTGGCTTTCATTCACTCTAAGCAGCTTGCACCACTGTGACATAATCTTCTACTTCTACTTCTATTTCATACCGTCTCAACAATCAGTCACTGACTATGACCGTGAGGCTCTGCCGGGAAACAGATACATGTAGATAATGAAAATGCTTTATACAGTCAGTACAAGAGGTGCAGTAAAGATTACGTTCTTTCTGTAGACGTACAATATTCATATAAGATACCTGTATATGTGCGTTATTGTCATGTTTAGAGTTACACCCGAGTTACAGTAAAACGCATGCACATGACGTAGGTGCGCATGCGTATTACAGTAACTCGGATGTAACACGAGTTGTTAGGGTTTGCTACTCGGGTTACTCGTGTTACTCGGATAGCTTTCTTGAAAATGACCGGAATGCTCATAAAAATCGGTGTGGATAACTCTTCGACACAGGTTTGAACAATGTACGGAGATATATTATGAACGAGCTATCCACTGGTCATTCATAACCACGACCTCCACTCCCCGGCGAATAGAGGGGACTTTGGTAACTTCAGTGCTGTACAGGCCGGTTTGTTGGACCTGGTCAAAAACCACAATATTGGTTTTCTCGTGTCGTGGCTCAATAATGTCATTTTTCATTTACCTTAGCAAAGTTGTCCAAAATGCTTTGGGCTGGTTCAAGAGCAAACCAGCATTTGGCATATGCCAAAACAAAGCTGCAGATCATCTCCAAATAGGTCTGACACAAACAGGGCTGTACAGACGACAAATTTTGATTGTGAAATTAAAGGAAATGTAATGTCTGTGTAGCGGATGAGCTGTGAGGTACCAAACTCAGTGTTGTTTATTTTTTGCATTTTTAATTCAATAAAAGTGATCATTTTCAGAATTAATTTTTTTACTCAAAGCCTTGCTGTCTTGCACATAGTATTTTGCACAAATATAGGGTGTACATAACATAAAAATGGCCGTTGACTCGCTGGGAGGAATAAGAATGATTGTTAGCTTCGTGACTGATAAAAGAGCAAAGACTTGCAAAGAACTACTCTAGTGAACATTGTCATTATCTTCATAGCCCCGCTTTGAAAAGGTGGTGCTATGCTGGATTCACCCTGTCTTTCCGTGGTTACGTGGTTACTTGTTTCCGTTACCACTAGGATCGTAAAAACCAAATGATAGAATTAAGAGTTATGACCCTTGATTAAGGTCAGAATGTCGTTTCAACACGATATCTTCAGAATGAATTGACTGTATTGGACCAGTTTTGTGTGCACATCAACATTTAGAAGATCTAGCTTGGGAATTTTAGAAGCCTCCGTGGCCTAGTGGATAAGCTACTGGCCTTGTAAACCAGGGGTCGTTGGTTAGATCCCAGGCTTCTCCAGCCTTTCGAATGAGACTTTAAACCGAAGGCCCTTCTCCATATGACCATAGCTGTTGAGTGGGAAGTAAAACACCAAATCAACCAACCAACTAGCTTGGTATTGATAAGGATCATTGTTTGCAAATGGGAATGTTACCCGTCATGTTTTACAAATTTGTAACAGAGTTATGGCCAATGTTTTTGTTTTCAGCTCAATACCTTTATTACACAGCGCTGAAGCTTGGCTATAGTCAGATTCTCTGACACTTCTAGTTTTCCCAAATTTGCATTGGGGTTATGTCCATAGATTGATGTAGGAAAAATATGTGCTGAAGGATAAATATTGCAAGGGTTTGCCACATTGTAATTCTTAATGTTAGATGTTTGCTTTTGAACAAACAGTGCATCCTCCTAGAGTTTTAAGTATATCATTTTAATACGTTGCAGTTATCTTTCAGACATATTGAAGATGTGTATGAAGATTTGTTTTGAAGAAGAAAAAATCATTCTTAGCAATATTAACAAACTACAGCTCTATGAAGAAGTTTGACGCCGTTAAAATACTTTGTAACTAGCAAACAGGGTTTACGAGTTATCACTTTGCGGGGTCATGCTGTAAGCCTAGCTTACAGCCAATTTCTTGTTTCCTCTGAAATCTCTAAAATGTTTTATGAGTGAACCACCTAGCAGCAGACCTTTCTATTGGATGCTTTTTAAAGAAGCCAATTTGTATAACATCAGTTCAAGGTGGTCGGAAAGGAGAAGACCCCCTCTTCGCGATAAACATTGACCATCCCACGACGTTATTAACATTAGCAGGAAAACTTTGCATGCTTTTTTCCTGGTACTTTTTCTGCCTCCTACATCGATAGGAGATGCCTACTTTGTTTTATTGTCTTTCGTTAAATATTTCTTGCATATGGACATAAATTGCATTAACAATTATTTGTATAATGTAAGGCTCCCATAGAATATAATGCAGGAATGAATGCGTTTGTCACCGACCTTTATTTGGGTTGTTGTCTGTAACCTCTTTGAAAGACGCACCACATTCTTTCCTGCGTAACTGTCCATTTTACAGGTTAACTTCTTCTGATTTTACGACTGGCATATGCTTTCGCACCACCAATGCAAATTTACCCTTGATGAAAAACTTACCCCAGACCGCTAGAGAATGTGTGTAACTTGAAGGCCTCCTCAAAACTGCATACGGTAGGACTCGGGAATGAGCCTTTCAATAATTGGTTCAAGTCCTCTTTTTTGTAGTTCATCCGATACAAAAGGCATCCTTTCGCGTGTTAGTTTCTGTAGAAAACACCAACATATCGTTTGGTGCTCTCAGTATCCACGCAAATCCCTTGACGAGCCTCCAACAATACTCTTTATATTGCAATACAATTCTGAAATCCTCAATACTCTAAGAATGTACAAGTAGGCAAAGATCAGGAAAAGGAGCAATCAAAAAAAGATTCCCACTCCAAAATCCGAGATGGGAAGAAACTAAATTAACAATCAGGTACTTATACCATGAAAACATATCGTAAGCCGAATGGGCAGCTATTTTCCCAACAGGTGGCCACTCAGTTACCTAAACTTAACTAAAAATATGAAAAATTACATAAGGCGCCAACAGCATGAAAAACAAATTAAACACCAAGACATAAAACGAAAGAACCACCACAGAAGTATCGCCTTGGAACGATCAGTAATATAAAATTACTGGCGAACTTAAATCGATTTTACAGGTACCTCTTCTGCAGTGGTTCATAACATTTAGTTAGTTCTTCGGTCCTCGTGGTGAATCTATTAGTCAATGAATCATCAAGAACAAACAGATAAATCATGATAAACATCATGATGAATCATAAACGAGGACTCAACAGATTCAGTATGCTGCCCGACGATGGAGATCCCTGGGCGCCGAATAACTTACTAACTCCGGAGCAAACGAAAAACACCAGTTGGACCCCGGTGGGCCAAGCAACAGACAAGAAGCTCCGGCCCCAACCAACAAAAAAGAATAGCTTTAAGTCGGGGCCATCATAGAGTCTGACGCCCGACCCACCGGCGTGCAATTAAAGAAGGCAGCATAGTTATCGACCATGATTGGGTTAAAAACTAAGCATGCAGACTGTCGCATAACATTCAAGTTATAACCTATACGTCTGTAATGTGTAATGAATTTTCTGAACTGAAAAGAAAATCATTACTTCCTATAAGTTTCTTAAATTTGTAAACCAAGTCACCATAAAATTCGGGTTCCGAAAGGCCCTCACCTAAAAGCGTCTTTAACCCAACATTATATTTGGGAATCAATTCATAGTGTCTACGATAAAATTTAGAAAATGATTTTCGAAGTTTATGATACCGATAACCCTGTTGGAGACGTTTGGCCGTTAAGCATTTATTTCGAGCGTAACATGATTGCAGACTCTAGCAAACCTAATAAGATGAGAAATGTATACACCATAAGAAGCACGACGAGGAACGTCACCATCCAAAAACGGAAAATTTACTTTATCAAAATCAAAGTCATCGCGCTTATCATAAATTTTAGAAGAAACAAATCCATTTGCAACAGAAAGATGTACGAGGTATAGTCGGAAAGTTCCCGGACTGATTCATTTCAAAGGATATTAAACGTCAAATCACTATGAAGTTTTTCATATAACACATCACATCCATTTCCTTTATTTTTCGGATAAATTAAGAAAAGAATATGCAAGAATTGTTTTAATATGTCGATTAACATACGGCATATACAGGGGTACGGAGCACTTTGAAAAACTGCTAAATCGGATTTTTCGATGTTTTGAATCGCTGTCAATTCCTTTATAAAACGGCATCACAATGGCGTGAATTTTTGCATGATGTCACATCAATAGTATTTTGATTCAAATGCAAAGAATCAGAGAGATAACATAACAATTACAATTTTGACAGTGTTTTAAACAGACATGGGAGAATTTTTCGAGCGTAAAAAAGCCGACGTCATGGGAACGTACGGAGCAGCGCGCGGTAATCAAGTATGGTAAAAGAGCAGACAAGACCCAACAAACACTTGGAAATTCATGAAACCCAAGGAAAAATGTATAGAAAAGGGTGAGGAGTCTTGTGTTCCAATGGGATAGGCTAAGGACACGTGGATATTAATGGCAATCGCAAAAGCGGGAGGCATAGGGAAGAAACGGTCGGGATTTGACATAAAAAATCAGATTTTTCACGAAAACAACACCATCCACTCATCGATTGTAAGATACATTGACGACTTTTGATTTCATAGGATGCGAGAGACCATGGCATGTGCCATAAAGCCCCGATTTAGCACCGGTGGATCATTCCTCGTCTGATCTCTGAGTATGACGACACGATCAGGTATGAACCTTGTTAACGTCAAAGTAACGTTATTAACGCCAAAGTGCTCCGTACGTTGTTAGTGTCCATACTTTGAGCCCTAAATTTTCGGTGCTTTGATGAAAAAGCCCCTAAATATATATACTGTTGTGTAGAAAAATGTTTTTCCCACTAGTATGCAAAGTTTTGACTTTCTTCATTGAAAACAAATAACACAACAAGAACAGTCCGGAAACTTTCCGACTGTACCTCGTAAATCTGAAAAAGGGGGCTTCGGTATCTGAGATATTGGCTTTGTTCAACTGTAGTTCAGGTGGATAAATTTGATTGACCATACCTTCAAAATAAGGGTTGTCAATGTTCAAAAGGTCATCGAGGTACCTAGAAGTCGAATTAAAAGCCTCGATAACATCAGCTTGATTATCCTGGTTAAGAGAATCCATGAAATCTCTTTCGTAGCAGTATAAAAATAAATCAGCTACGAGAGGTGCGCAATTTGTACCCATCGGAATTCCAACAATTTATCTGTATAACTTGGTCCCAAATCTAATATAAATATTATTCAGGAGATAGGATAAGGCGTCGCACACATTCTGACATGACCAAAGTGTATACCGACTTTGGTCACTGGAAGCGAAAAAAAGCTTTTCTGTCATTACATGCCAAATAAAGTGAACCATAGTTTTTAATGCCCTTTAGAAGGTCCACTCTATCAAATCCAGTTTTTCTTAAATAAGATTATGTGGTAATGTAGTATACAGTGTAGAAAAATCATATATGACAAGCTCATTGCACGGAACCCTCTACACTTCAGTTTACTGAGCACCTCGCCAGAATTTTTATTGACCAAAACCAATTTTTATTTGAAGTTTCATACACTATCTCACAGTATCTTATGACATGAGATTTGATAGCAGTAAGACAGGAAGTTGATAATTTAGAAAGTTCAGTAGTAGTACAAGAGTTCGAATTTGCAATAATTCTAGCTTTGTATGGTCTTTTGTGAAGTTTAGGTAACCAATACATCGTAGGAAATTTGTCTTGGCCTTCACTGACACAAACAGAAAACTTAACAGGTAAATCGTTTAAGTGAGCATAAGATACCGTCAAGTCTTTGAGAAGTCTAATCTTGTGTGTCCGTCGTAATTCTTGACTCTGAGACAACACGGCTAGAGAGGTAGCTTCCGACCAGAATAATTAGTACATCGAATCTCCGAATATGAGGTAATGTTGATGCAAAGTAAAAGTGAAATACAAAAACACTACCTTAAGACGGGAATGATGATTATAAAATGATGATGTCGAGATATATGAAATAGATACAGGCTTATATCACCTATCACTCTTTCAAGCAGCCTCTGGAACGCCGCGGGTGAGTTGTCCGGTGCCATGCGGTTGCTGTACAGTTACTCTTCTACTTAAATCCGAAATTTCAAGCTATTAGCTCTTTTCTGTGACTCTACAGGTCGGACCTGTTCGGAAACCACATTGTTGGTTTTCCCAAAAACACTACCTTAAGACGGGAATGATGATTATAAAATGATGATGTCGAGATATATGAAATAGATACAGGCTTATATCACCTATCACTCTTTCAAGCAGCCTCTGGAACGCCGCGGGTGAGTTGCAGAGACCGAATGGCGTACAATTGCATTTTTGATACCTTAGTATTGTACACGGAATTTCCTTTTGACCTATTTTATTTTGCTTAAACATCACCCGCCACTATCCAGCTTTGGTAAACTACATCGGAACTACAGAGTCGCATATTATATGTATAGGGAAGGGGGCAAAATTATTTTGTCCGGTGCCATGCGGTTGCTGTCTATCTTAGTAAAGTAATGAGTCTTACAGTGTTCTAGTTAGTGTTTCCAGTTGCAAAATGGTAACTAATGGTTATGAAACATTAGTTCAAGGTGGTCGGAAATTAGAGGCAAAACAATGACATCGCGATTAACATAAACCATCCCCTGTCGCTAAAATATTAGCAAGAAAACTTGGCATGTTGATTTTTATATACTGTTTCTGTCTCCTACAAAGCAGAAATTTTGCATATAGTTTTTGAATCCAAAGCGATTTCATTACAAGTGTAGTATATGATGCTAGCGAATGATAATGTCTGCAAATACGTTGTCGTCGATAAGAACGGTCAACAACTTTAATAAATAAATAAATAAATAAATAATAAAATAAAACAAAAAATAATAATAGAAAAGAAAGATGGTTGTTCCTCATTTGCGTAACTACCACAAAATCATCGGACGCGATTTTCCTATACTTGGGAACATTAACGAATGTCAAGCGAACAACCGTTGAAGCAATTATTTCGAATTTGCGACGAATCGCATTCACATTCGTAAGCTCATTCTCGGTTTACATGAAAGCATGGTTGAAGTAAGCACGGCTAAGGATCCCTTTTAAAATCAATCATTTCGCCCCGACATAAGATTTATACATGACGTCAAAATCTGGAAAAAATCGCGAGTGGGACATTTTGGGAGACATTTGCATTTTCAAAAATAAAGAAAACGGCACGTCACCGTAATCAGTAAAGAAAACGTATTTTCATATATCTTTATTATTTCGATTTGATTGATATAACATGTTTAAAAATATCTCCAAAATTACGTTTTGTTATAAAAACAACGTCAATTTTAGGCTTTGGGACATTTTGGGAGACAATTGCTTTTTCACTTCGCTTTTTTACACGACATCAAATCCAAAAAATAATTCCATCTATCCAATCTATGCAAAAAACGTATTTTTCAGCAGGAAAATTATTTCGATGACTTGACTAGGAAAGATACTGTTTTTACAATAAACCGTTTCTACTTGTTTTGTCGCTGAGATGGGACATAGTTTTTCTCTTTAGTCCCACGCCCGGTATTTCTGAAGTTTTTCTACTTCATTGGAATAAATGCACCAGCAAAACAGAAATTCATGTCGCTTTCATATTACGAAACCGTTTCACGACTTATACCGCCAATTAAATCTTACCGGCGTTGCAACTACTGCGGCATGCAGTTAAATGTAACGCGGGACACGCCGTCTTTTCATTGCTTTCGACAATTATGAATAAAACACTCTTAAATTGATAAGAATTATTAAGTTTATTTCTCAACCATCGTTTAGATTTTTATTTGCTGAAAATTTTAGTGTAAAAAGTTTTAATCTACGCCCACAAATAAGCATTTTATCGGTTTTACAAGCAAGCATAGCAAGCATTTTCACAAAGTGTCACCAGTATCTTGCGTAACGTCACACTCAAATCAAGGCAGCACATTAAAAATTTTATACAGATTGGTAATTTAAACCAGGCTCCAATAGTCCAATAGTTAAACAATCTTTTAACATACCTGCAAAAATCAGTAGCCCTAAAAAGCACATTTTGTGGTTCAAAATCAGTGTTTTTGCGTCGACGTCACTGACGTCATCGAAGTGCTCCGTGGTGGCGAAAGTGGGTGTTTTCATTTCACAATAATTTTGTAACGGATGAAGGGATTGTGATGAAATTTTGCACACTGCGTCCATGTGAATTAAAAGTTTGATAGGAATCGAATCATATAATCATAAGTTATAAGAAAAGTCCACGTAATTTTTGTTTTGATAATCCCACGTATACCACATTGCCACGTCATCTGATTTAAAAAAAAATACTCTATTTGATAGAGTGGACCTTCAAAAGGGCATTAAAACTATGATTCACTTTATTTGGCCTGTTATGACAGAAAAGCTATTTTTTTTTTTTTTTTTTTTTTTTTTCCACTTCCTCTGACCAAAGTCCATATACACTTTGGTCATGTCAGAATGTATGCGAGGCCTTATCCTATCTCCTCGATAATAGTTATATTAGATACGGAACCAAGTTATACAGACAAATTGGAATTCCGATGGGTACCAATTGCACCCCTGTCGTAGCTGATCTATATTTATACTGCTACGAAAGAGATTTCATGGATTCTCTTAACTACGACAATCAATGTAACACCGGTAAAAAATATCATTGCGCCGTACCCCTCGAAAATAGTGCATTTAAAAATTTCATCTACACATGTTTGATGCTGAATAATGAGAACATTTTCTACATTGAATTCTGTGTAAAATCTCGCATGCATTTACTACAAAGTGTCACCATAATACGACAGGTTAGTGCACAAATCACCATGCCAAAACTGACTATATCTCATAGTATGTACACTACCCCCTACTAAAATCCGGACCATTCTGGAGTGTAAAATCCACCCATAGGTTTTTCGCAAATTGAAATACCGGAAAATCGAGGTGGTCAACCCCTCGGTAGTGGCACCTTTTGGTAGGGATGTGGTCGGGCTATCAAGTTAGAGAAGCCCTTTTGGTCGTGCAGTGTTGGGTACTAGCTGGCAGTGTCACAAAGTGAGGGAAATTGCGTTGCGGCCTATGGGAGATTTTTACCGGTGTTGGACCATACAAGACTCGCTTATCACTTCATTTTGTTTTATTACCATGTTGAATACCATGTTGGATTTCTCAAACAACTTTTGCCAATTTATGCCGGCGGTTCCATATACATGTCCTACTGACTATACTGAACATTTTAATATAATTATAATAAGCTTTGTTTATATGCCAGATGACCAAGTACTCCATAGAAATAGAGGTATGTTTGCTCATTGTCACCCTACCACTGTATTAGAGGTTCGTTGCAGGAGGCTGACTGTGCCTAATCCTAACAATTACTCTAACCTAGAACTAACCTTAAACTATAGCCCTTAAACTAACCCTAACCTAAACATGACCTTCCCCGAACCCTTACTCTAAACTTAAACTTAACCTAAGCCTTACTTTAAGACTAACCCTAACCATTACCCTCACTCTAAACTACACCAAACTTTATCTTACCATAACCATTACGTAACCCTCATTCTAATATAACTCTAACATTACGCTTGTTCTAACCCTTACCATAAACTCTAGCCCTAACCTGGCCTCAGCTCTTACACTAACCTTAATCTCTACTAACCTAAATAGGTACAATTTGAGTAGGCAATGATCAGGAAAAGACGCAATCAGAAAGAAACTCGCACTCCAAAAACCGAGGTGGGAAATACCAAATTGACAATTAGGTACTTATACTCGGAGCCGAGTGAGCAGCTATTTCCCAGTAGGCGGCCACTCACTTACCCGAACAACTAAAACTATGAAAACAAACAGCACAACATATCGACTCCAAAACACAAAACAAATAGAACCACAACGGATAACACTGGATAACATGCTTAAAGGGAAGGAACCATCTAAAATCGCTGATAACTTCTAGATGCACAGTTACATAACTTTGTAACTGCGAAGCTGATTTCGCTACACGGATAGTACACGGATAGTATAATTCTTCTAGTTTCTATATCCAAAATTGGAGCCTATCCCCGTCTGTACCGTGATGCTTCTCCACACCGAAGTGGAGCGTATCCCCGTCTGTACCGTGATGCTTCTTCACACCGAAGCGGAGCGTATCCCCGTCTGTACCGTGATGCGTTTCCACACCCAAGTGGAGCGTATCCCCGTCTGTACCGTGATGCTTCTCCACACCGAAGTGGAGCATATCCCCGTCTGTACCGTGATGCGTCTCCACACCGAAGTGGAGCCTATCCCCGTCTGTACCGTGATGCTTCTCCACACCGAAGTGGAGCGTATCCCCGTCTGTACCGTGATGCTTCTGCACACCGAAGTGGAGCGATGTCGCGAAACGCAACGGAGTATGGGTTGGCCAGCTCACATTTCACACGTATGGACCTGAAGAATTAGACGTCACGATGTTCCTGAAACAACAACAACAACAACAACATAATATCTGCTTCGCAATGTAAGCTTATTTAGTACATGGTTTCTATAGGTGTAACATGTGTGCTGTTAGCGGCATTTGACGTCAAATAGATTATTGTCAATAGTTTCTTTTTCCCCTTTTTAATGTACGTTTAAGCATAAACAAATTTTAATGAGATTTTATAAGCCGGGTCGTGAGAAAACCTGGGGTATGGTCTTGAAATGTGTGGAAAATGAAAAATCTCATCAGAGGGCCACTGTCTCTGCAAAAATGTTTCGGAATCCGAATATTTATTTTCTCTATCCATTCTGTTTAGGCTGAAGGTCCTAAAGCCTGGATCGTGACAAGCTGACCCGACAATGAGGATACGCGTTCTTGTGTCGCGGTCCCGGGGTCGCGGTAATGATTTTGTGGTACTTTTCACGTAAAAGAGAGATTGGCTTAAAGCGAAGTAGCGTTGTTGTTTGTGTGTTTAAAGAAATGAAATTAAAATAGGCTTACCAAGCTGAATCAGGCATCAAAACCAAACCACTAAACGCGCATGTATAACTGTAAAATATGTTTTGGCGGCCGAAAAAAAAAACAAACAACAAAACCTCGTGTACCGGCTGAAAGACATGCAATTAAGACGACAGTTCGAGGGAAGGCTTGTAACAGCTGGCCAACAAGAGGGCTGGTGAAAATGTTTTCTTAGAAAACGTGGGCGGTCGCATTTTTGTATGCCGTTTTGTTGTTGTTAGTGGTGGTGGTTGTGGTGCTGCTGTCTTTCTTCTTCTTCTTCTTCTTCTTCTTCTTCTTCTTCTTCTTCTTCTTCTTCAAATCAAGAAGGTTAACAGACATACGTGGTTTGTCAGAAAAGTTTGTGGACACCATTATTTACAGTCAACTGTCACTAGCCAAAAAACGTTAAAATGGCTATTACCAGTCAACTGTCACTAGCCAAAAAACGTTAAAATGGCTATTACCAGTCAACTGTCACTAGCCAAAAAACGTTAAAATGGCTATTACCAGTCAACTGTCACTAGCCAAAAAACGTTAAAATGGCTATTACCAGTCAACTGTCACTAGCCAAAAAAACGTTAAAATGGCTATTTACAGTCAGACTTGAAATTTTATTTTTGCTTGAAAAGTGTTTTATATTTTGGCTCTTATCTTCTTTTCACCATTAAGATAATGTGACAAATTAATTCAGTTTCCAATGACGGAACCCAGTCCTCATGGATTTCGGCTAAACTCAAGTCAGATGACGGACAGGCTGAAATTCGAATTAATTTTTATCGTTTGAATAAATACATTGCTAGCCACGGTTAACAGCTGATCTCATGTCCGGGTGTTCTGCTATACCAACCACACTGTTGCTTTATAAACCGTTCGGAGATTACCAGCAATTAGATCACGAATTTGCAGCAGCTCGTATTGCAAAGCAGGAGAGAAAGAATGACTTGAAATATTGAGAGTGTACATGTACATGACTAAATCTTAACGCAGGAATCAGCAGTTCGTTCCTTCAATTAATGTACACGTATCTAGGACAATGTGAAGTGTCAGTTCCTAGTCAATGCTACTAATATTTATTTTGACAAATATGAACAAGCATGCCTGGTTTGTGTTGTTTATACTCAAGCACGAACGTTCGGATAGTGCCTTCGCTGCTGGCATTTTTCGTTACTGGACGCTTACTTGTAGCGAATATGTGTCTCCTTACCAGAACGCCTTCGTATAATTTAGAAATAAGAAGTCAACTTCCAAAGAAAACGGAACACGTAAAATACGATTTTCAAGTATTTTGCCTGTATCCTCTTAAATCATAGTTTTAAATACACTGTCTAGCTTGTTGTTAGGACTATTACCACGTGTTTTAAGACAGAACCTACTAGAATTTGTTTACTGCAAAAACTCATGTCTCCCCCTCCCCCATTTCTAAGAGCAAACATACTCGATATTCCAGAGTTATGATTTTTTTGTTCTGCGCATTGTCGCGGATGTAAATAATGCTATGAAGTTTCAACACGAAACAGAACAGACAAGACTTAAATGTCTTTTTTGCTTTTTCCGATTCCAAAGGGCCATAACTCGAAAACTATGACCATGTAATCCAGCATAACCGTTCTTGTGCTCCGCACATCGTCTCATGTTGATTAATAAAGTTATGAAGTTGCATCGTAACATCTTAAACTGTTTTCAAGTTACATAGTGGACATGACTGGAATGCAAATTCTTATTTTCCGCTTCAAAAGGCCATAGCTCTAAAAATACGCAATCCAGAGTTATGGTTCTTGTATTCTGCATGTCGCTTTATATTGGTTAAAAATCATGTGAAGCTTCATCGAAAAATCTTAAACGGTTTTCAAGTTACAGAGCGAACACGACTGGAATGCAAATTCTGCTATTTTCCATTTCAAAGGGCCATAACTCCAAAAATACGCAATCCAGAGTTACTGTTCTTGTGTTCTGCATGTCGCTTTATATTGGTTAAAAATCATGTGAAGCTTCATCAAAAAATCTTAAACGGTTTTCAAGTTACAGAGCGAACACGACTGGAATGCAAATTCTGCTATTTTCCATTTCAAAGGGCCATAACTCCAAAAATACGCAATCCAGAGTTATTGTTCTTGTGTTCTGCATGTCGCTTTATATTGGTTAAAAATCATGTGAAGCTTCATCAAAAAATCTTAAACGGTTTTCAAGTTACAGAGCGAACACGACTGGAATGCAAATTCTGCTATTTTCCATTTCAAAGGGCTATAACTCCAAAAATACGAAATCCAGAGTTATGGTTCTTGTGCCCGGGCGAAAATTAATGTCCCCAACCACTAAAGGGGAATGACATGAAAATGATATCTTGGCACGTATGTCAGTTCTCAAATGTAATACTCAACAAAATCAGGACTGATGTTTTTAAGTTTTCCATGAAACCTCTGTCATTTTTTTTCTTTTATCCGCATTTGTTCAAATACGTAGCAGCTCTAGGGGGGCCAGACTAAAACGCTGAATTTTCTGCTGAATTCAGCAACTGATCAGCAGAAATATACTAAAACGCTGAAATACTGAACTGCTGATTTTTTGTTCGTTGTCAATTTTAAACTTTATTTTGCATATCATACCCTAATTTTGATACAAAATGTTAATTATACATTAAATAAAAATGAATGACTATCACGATTACGATGGTATAGAGACAACAGAATGTAAATAACAAAGTTGTCATAGGACAATATATACGCACGGGCCAATCTACACCTACCGTGATAATTCACACCTACCAATTAAAGATGCTCTATCATCGCACCATCGCACTTTTGTCGGCATAAAATATTTCATTATTTTATACATGTTTTCGGAGCATTCTGCTACCATCGTTAGTGCGGCTCCTTTCTCGGTAGAACATATGTATATTGTTGAAATAATAGGGCATTGTTGTAAATCAGAAGCATTATGAAAACAGCTATCAGATGATGGATATTTCTCACAATAATAATTTTAGAGCCTTCATT
Source organism: Rugalucina vietnamica (assembly GCA_964017185.1). Taxonomy (NCBI): domain Eukaryota; kingdom Metazoa; phylum Mollusca; class Bivalvia; order Lucinida; family Lucinidae; genus Rugalucina; species Rugalucina vietnamica. The sequence continues at coordinate 13,854,017 of OZ024884.1, forward strand.
TATGTTATTTCATAACAAACATTTATAATGCAGTATGCGCAATCATACCACTTAGTTTGCTGATGTGCTGATTTTCATGATCAGTAATTATGGTTTGTAATACATAAGAAGTATTCAGAATGTTGTGTTTTGGTAATGATCTTGCAATTCATACATGTGTACTTGTGGACAGAGTTTAATATGCAATCGCGCAGTCTGGTCTTACTAATTTCTTTGCATTCGCTGATAAGTAATCAAAACTTTCGACAATCTCCGTGAATGCATGGGCTGTGTTGAGTTCTACTTCAACAGAAATCTAACAAAAACTGATGTATTTTTCCTAGAAGGTGTAGATCTTCAAATGCATGTACATGTAATATTTATCTTACCAAGTTAAGGAATAATTAAACTGAATTGTGTGCTATTTTACTCCATGTAAAAGTTTCTGCCCATACAGTAAAAAAAAGAGACATAATGATTAAGTTTATCTTCGATGTGTGAACATGCGTATTTGTTTTCTTAACGGCGGTGTGAACACTTGTTTTTGTTTTCTTAAATGACTCTCATTAAACAAAAGGTGTCAGCTCAATCAACCTCTCAAGTACATTGTTATTACTTTACATTCTAATAACGAAATTAAAGAAGCCTAACTAAGTAACCCGTGAGATAAATTGCTACTTAAACCCTACTAAATCCGAATCGCTTCTAATATACGCTTTCATAGGTGCCATAGGTACAACAGACACGTGCCTAATGACAATCGATTAATAATCGATTAGTTTCAAGCCAGGTACATGTATTGCGACACACGCCACACTGATTTTTGGTTGATACTGAATCTTGGTGGTCTAAATGGCGCTTATGTTGTCTGACAAAATATTCATAAATCCTCTGTTTTCCTGTTGGCATGTTAGCGTTTTGAAAACATAAGCTTCAGAATATTTTGCATGTACAACAGTTTATTGCTCCAAATATTTTCCCCTTGACTGAATTCTATTTAGCCACCCACCCAGATGATCAGAAATTGATAGACTCAGTACCAGAAGATATATAAAAGTGGTCCACAAAGAAGTATGTATACTCATCGACAAAAAATGAAACCCGAAACTAATTTGTAGGTGCGACATGCGTGTACATGTATATTGCTTCAAAATGACACCTATGTAATTACCAAATGTTTTGATAGTACGAAGTGTGATGGTCTTGAGCACCTTGAATTTTCACGGTAGCCATTGAATGGCACGCGTGTACATGTATATTGCTTCAAGATGACACCTATGTAATTACCAAATGTTTTGATAGTACGAAGGCAGAGCACCTTTAATCTGTAGGTGTAAATTTTCACGGTAGCCACTGAATGGCACGCGTATACATGTATATTGCTTGACTATGACACCAATGTTATTTAGCTAATAGTGTCCTTCACTAAAGTTAATTCAATTAAAATATCTGGAGGTGTATGGAAGTCTCTGCGTCATAGACGACTACTGTAGGCCATAAAATAAAAGTGTGCCATACATGTAACTGATTGCACTAAACAGCTACCTAATTGCGATAAGCGACTACCTTAGGGGCCATAAACGATTGCAATGAACAGTTAAAGTCTATGGCAATCTTATATGTTTCCAAGAAAAAAGGAAAACGTAGAATTAAGCAGAAAAGAACTTCCCACTCCATTCATTCATTTGAAAAAGATAGCGCTTTTTATATGTTTGAAGCAATTGGAAACAATCGTATTCATTCATTCATTCATTCATTCATTCATTCATTCATTCATTCATTCATTCATTCATTCATTCATTCTTTCTTTCTTTCTTTCTTTCTTTCTTTCTTTCTTTCTTTCTTTCTTTCTTTCTGCAGCATGCATGAGTATACAGCTGTAGACAAATTAATTTCATTGATAGTCAATGATTCGCCATAATCATCGTTGGTTTTATGAATGATATCATTTATGAAACATATGAACAGCAGCGGGGACAGCGGGTCCCCTTGCCCAGTACTCAGCTATGCTTGTGAAGTTTGGGGGTTTTATGGTGCGCCAGACGTGGAACGTATTCATACACGATTCTGTAGAAACATTTTAGGGGTAAAGAAGTCTACAAATTTAGCCGCCATCTATTGTGAATTAGGTAGAAAACCACTGTTAGCTTTTAGAAAAATAAGGATAGTTAAATATTACATCAGCAAACGACTGTCAAGTTTCTAAATGGTATGGTCGCACACGGGCAAAGACACTGCTTAAACACTGAAAAATGTTATCAAATACATAAAATCAACATAAGCATTTGCTTAACAACGATCAAAACTGGTGTACAAAAAAATCAGCAATTCAGCATTTCAGCGTTTTAGTATATTTCCGCTGATCAGTCAGTTGCTGAATTCAGCAGAAAATTCAGCGTTTTAGTCTGTCCCGCTCTAGGGCATTGACAACCTTTTCAACAATGATACATACGAGAGATAAACCATATAAATCTTGAAATTTGTAGGTGTCAATTTAAAGTACTGTAATGATGGTGTCCGATCAAACTTGAGTTTTGAAAGACAAACAGCACTGATTTAATTTCACAAGTGTTTTTCTTTTCTTGATCTTTGCCTACTTGTACCTTTAAATAATGCAATGAATATCAAAGATGCAGTTAAAAGAACCAATTAAGTTTTCACCAATCTTTCATGGGGTCCACAAATAGATATATACACGTGGCTCTATAACAACAAAAACATGAGTTCGAGACGCACACACACAAAAAAACTAAAATGCAATGTTAAAAACGCAAAAAAATGAAAGAAAGGAGTAAAGAGTAACAAAAAAGATCAGAAAGGGTTTTTAAAACGACTTCAAGTGGTTAAGTACATCTAATATGCGTTCAGTCAGTCAGTCCCAGCTGTTCATGGACCAAATAAAATTCGAATACATTTATTGTTTTATACGCGACATGCGTACCCGATTTTAAATCTTTTAAAATACATATTTAGTCAAATTCTGTAATTCGTCGCGGTTTATCAAAGATTGGCGCACACGAATTCACCTCAAAGGTAAGTTGTCATAAAAATGCCTCAAGGTGTGAAAAGAGAAGCTCAACCACGCGTACTGTAAAAACATTTTAGGGGTATTCTTGTGTTTTATGACACCTGAGCCGTACCACAAGAAAATATATTTAACTTTTTATAATCAAAACAAAAGTGCATTTTATACAGCTTTTAACCCACGCTCCTGTTTTGTTATTTATTAAAAACAATGCATTGTCTGTTGATCCTGATTCTCAAACCGCCATACATAAATGTGTCTGTCCTGCCCGGCTTCAGAATCAGAAATCCCGAAGGCCTTTTATTATGACGTGTCTCTACTGTTTGATGACGTGATCGCATATAGAGGTGTCATTGAATCAGGAAAGGAGACACAAAAATACGTTCGATACACCATGTTGCTTCAAATGATAACATAATTGGCATGGTCTACTTTGGTTACAAAACTATAACATCAAAAACATCCAGATTTAAGCCAGAGTTACCAGTTACCATCTCTAACAGCGAAGGCATTTGGCTGAATAACAGCAATGTTGAAAATTTTTAAATAAATACCCGTACATGTAGTACGTCCTTGGTCAACAGCTAAAGTAATGCCGCAACGGTCATTTATCTTGGCCGCACCTTCATTCTAAAGGGTTCCCTGTCCATTAGGACTTAGAGAAATAGATGGGCTGCTAGTGCTTCTAGGCAAAGCTAATACACTACTGGCTGACCATCTGATTACAAGTTAACCGCTCTGGTCTGATCCTGCCCAGGAAAAGTGGTTTATGTCAAACCATCCATATGTATAAAACTTTTGTGGCTTATTTACATGGTTATATTTCAAGCACTTGTTGTATCTCATCATCATGTTGGGTAAAACGTTCCGACTACCTTAGCTGTTGACAGGGACTTTACACAACCTTCATCTTAGTAGATTGCCAACTTTCTGCACATTAGACCAACGATCTTGGACCAGGGGAAGAGGACAAATGAATATAAATAGTAAACAAGTTTACGTAATGTGCGGACATTGTAGTCGAGCGCGATCTCGGATTCGATGTCGAATCGGACACACTGCCTGCCGTCTAGGCATTCTTTCAATTTGGCAACACACATGCAAGCACACGCACGCGCATGTTATGAATTTTTTACAGAAAGTTTGATGCGGTACTCATCAACGTTTTTTTTTTTTTTTTTTTTTTTTTTTTTTTCATGTGAAATTAGTTTGAACTATAAAAAATACACTGTTGCTCTTTCTTTCAAAACTTAACTATGCATTAATCTTTATAAGTTTATCTAGTGTTTATTAAAAAAAAAAAAAAAAAAAAAATAGTCACTTAAAATTGTAGCTGGCAAGTCATTTTTTCAGCAGTTTGCATTGGTTTTGGCTGAGGTGGAGAAAAACAATTCAATGTCTCATAGTATAAGTAAATAATTATTTTTGAGCTTGACTGTAAATAGCCATTTTAACGTTTTTTGGCTAGTGACAGTTGACTGGTAATAGCCATTTTAACGTTTTTCGGCTAGTGACAGTTGACTGGTAATAGCCATTTTAACGTTTTTTGGCTAGTGACAGTTGACTGGTAATAGCCACTCCGTTAATATTTTCAAGAGAAAAAGAAATACAATCAAAATGAATATATCTAAATCATGAGCAAATATATGATTTTTTTTATGAAAACCTGTCCAAAACCATGCTTCCTGTAGCCTTTTCCGTGCACCTTCCCAACCGGGATCGGGGCAAGGATCAACGTCTCAGCGTCGTTACTTGACGTAAATACGCCGTCAGTGCGTTATAAATTATATATTTGTGATCTATTCATCCGATGTTTCAGATTTTTTTCCGCATAAGAACCTTGCATATCAACACTTTTTATATCTGCGTATCCATGTGTTAAATGCAGATCTGTTCCAACTCTCGCAAAATTGTCTGACCACCTGTTGAACATATGAAACCAGATTCATTCGGTGAGCATGTCGGATGGGTGCACTCCCGCTCCATATATATCATCTCAGGTCAGGTGATCTTATGAACATGCAAAGAATCGCCCATTCCATTTCAAGATGTTTACGAATTTTCCTGACAAACCTCGTACAACGAAATGCGCCTTTTTCAGATTTGCAGCGTAAAAAACATGCATAAAACAACTAGAACATTTAAATTTTTGTCACTTGAATTAAATTAAACAAATATTTGAGCCGCCCCATGAGAAAACCAACAATCTGCCTAGGCGAAAACAAAGACGCAGATCAGCTTCGCAGTAACTGCGAAGCTGATCAGCGCATTTGTTTTCGCTACTCGGATAGTACAGTTCCTCTTCTACTTAAATCCGAAATTTCAAGCTTCTATCCTTTTTCTGTGACTGTACAGGCCAGTTTGTATCAGATCTGTTCGGAAACCACATTGTTGGTTTTCCCACGAGGCGGCTCATTTCTGAGGACAGTTTATACATCCCACACCCTATCAACATCTTAAGATCAATTTCCATGCATGGCCGTAAAATGTCAGCAGCACCTTAATATAAAATGGACCTCCGAACGTCAAAAACACACCATTGTCATCTCTACGACGTATTTTACAATATTTAGACAACGATAAGACACAAAAATGTGGATTCTTTTACACTAGGAAAAGGAAAGGATACAACAAATAGGAAATTCTATACTATACAAAAAAGATTACAGTCTTGTCAGTGAAAGAATACGTTTCACCGCAATGGGGAGGGTATCAGTAGGTAATGTATTTTGTCAATCTTAGTTGTGCAGTTTTGGGTGATATACTTAAAATAAAATGGCCATTCATTGAGGTGTATGCCTATAATTTCAGAGACGCCCAAATTTATGGTATTTTAAATTTCATTTAACCAATGATGAGTTTCAGATGATGAACCACTTTCTATTTATGCAGTAAGCACATGCAGTAAAAGGGCTGAAGCACTGACATAAACAGTTTGCGAAGCGTTGATTTATGTGAACTGTCATTTGTCTAATTGATTTTTTGAGAAAAAAAAAACTCCACTCGCCCTGCAAACTGCTCTTTGATTATGTCATTATAGAAAACCAAGGCCCTGTCTCCTTTCTATGTGTACTGTAAACAATAAGATGTGTTACACTATCTCTTTGTCGTCTCTAAAGCACTTGCAGTTTTACGTTATTTCGTAGATATATATATAGGTCTGTCAGTGGTTCTCAGTACATTTATACATACATGTACATTTATATGCATATCTACATCTGCTCTAGGTTTTAACACATCTTAATCCATTTGCTATCTTGGGACAATAGCATGTCGACATATATGCAAGAACCCAAATCACGATTTGCATTGATTGCCTTCTATATTTGATACTTAAATAAATTAGAAAACTTTTGATTAATGTCATTTAAAAAGATTTTTTATAAAAGGATCCGTTTTTAGATATGAGCCGCTGCATAGGAAAAAACAACAATCTGCATATGCGAAAACAAAGACGCAGATCAGCTGTGCAGTAACTGCACAGCTGATCAGCATCTTTGTTTTCGCTACTTGGAGAGTACAATTCCTCCACCTATTTACAAAATTTCAAGCTTCTATGACTGTACAGGCTGGTTTGTGGCAGACCTGGTCGGAAACCCAAATTGTTAGTTTTCTCATGCAAATGCTCATATCATAACAGAAGCACACAATACCGCACAACGACATTAAACATCGTGACATGCTACTTCAAAATAATTATTTCATATGATAACGTGAACTTTCTAATACATGTGCATTTAAAGACTTTAAAATAGGAAGTTGCAATTGGGTTTTACTTCTATTTTCATTTTAATACATGGTTCACATTTACACCATCAACATTTGAAATACCATATCCGTTCTAATTAGCGCAGATGCCCCAAAATGCGTACACCCTGGTCGTTTCCGACAAGTACATAAGCGCACGCTGCTCGACTAGCATATTGATATTTTTATACCAATTTTACACATGTCATATAAGCTGCCGCAAATCTTATCTTTAAATGATCAAACACTATGTTCAACGATTGGAATACTCTAATGACATCATCGTTGATATTTTCGACATGATTATTTAATCATTTTTACTGTTGATTTCTTTCGTATCGTGCGCTAACTAGAACGATATTTTGTAACCTTAAGTGTTCAACATTTTGGAAAATTAAGCACAGTGTACGCTAATTAGAACGAATACGGTAGTGATAAATTGTGTCGAGATTCTTCTTTTGGGTGATCGAATGGTGTCATCTTTCTATTAATTTATTTTCTAAAATGACTTGTCACTATCTTTTGGCAAAAATAATGAAGATAACCAAAAGCTCCTTGAACAAGAACACCGTGATGCTAATATTATTAGCTCAAAGCGAAGCCTACAGCAATATGTGTAAGACAATCCAGATCCTAAATGAGAAAGAATACAGAAGAAAATCCGATCGAAAAGGCATGAATAAATTTCATGATGCGCTTAAAGAGAGTTATGGTCCGAAGAGTTCTGGAAAAACTACATTGCTCAGTGTACTCCACATAGATAAGGATGTTTTCTTACATACCTCTTTCATAAAGATAGAAAAATTCCGGTATTTTAGCGGTGGTAGACAAATCTATCTTACACTGCTGGCTTGGTTGCTCATACAAGATAAGAAAAGCACGCGACTAAATTCGATCGTTTCTAGCCCAAAGCTGCTGCTTCCAGCAATATTGTTCAACAAAACTAGACTACATTGGTGTGAATTCATAGGGTATATTCTTGATTCACACTCGTTTTCAACGAAAAACAAATCAAAACTGCATCTCTTTTCAATTTGACAACGATTTATTTACATTTGACGTCATATCCGCAATAAACACAACGTCATCAGACTGAGTTAATTAAAGCACGGTACCAGGTGACGTTACCGGTAAAATGAATTTAGGCTTAATCGGGGTATGTAAGAAAAAGAATCGATCATGGGTGGTCAGTGGAGAAAGGAAAATCCCAACCCTCGGGTCCACCGTTCCGGTGGGAAACTCGGCGAGCCTCGTTTCCCACTGGAACGGGTGGACCCTCGGGTTGGGATTTTCCTATCTCCACTGACCACCCATGATGGATTCTATTTATCTTGGAAAGGTAGACAGAACACCTCAATAATGTGCTTAGTTGTCTACCAAGTATCAATAACGATGTTTTCGACCGACTTTCACAGAAAGAGTACAATGTTCTGCTTGATGAACTTCCGACCATCATTATAACAAGAAAAGCAGTACAACAACAAGTTCCAGGTGTAGATGCAAATGCTGGCCTGTCATGGCAGAGATAAAAATAAAACAGATCCTGTAAGAGCAGTGAACATATTAATGAGAAAGGGGATGGGTTCAGCTACTTAAGCCTCTTCAGTGACCCTATCGATTTGGCAACATGGAGCCAAAATGAATTATTGTAAACAACATTAGTCGATACAAAGACTAGTAAAATCCAAATGGAGCCAAATATATGAAAACGTTGGTTAGAAAATGAATCTAAACCGATTATAATTTTCTGATTTCTCAGAATACCCTCGCTGATCTCAAAGGACCAAAAGGAAAATATAATCTGCACTATGGATGATGTACGGGGAGACTTTTACGGCCGCCACACGGCACAACACCAGCTGCAGTAATAAGAAATAAAAATAAAACGGATCCTTTAAGAGCAGTGAACATATTAATGAGAAAGGGGATGGGCCATACCGCGGTTTCAGCTACTTAAGCCTCTTCAGTGACCCTATCGATTTGGCAACATGGAGCCAAAGTGAATTACTGTAAACAACATTAGTCGATACAAAGACTAGTAAAATCCAAATGGAGCCAAATATATGAAAACGTTGGTTAGAAAATGAATCTAAACCGATTATAATTTTCTCAGAATACCCTCGCTGATCTCAAAGGACCAAAAGGAAAATATAATCTGCAGTATGGATGATGTACGGGGAGACTTTCACGGCCGCCACACGGCAGTAATAAGAAATAAAAATAAAATAGACCCTTTAAGAGCATTGAACATATTAATGAGAAAGGGGATGGGCCATACCGCGGTTTTAGCTACTTAAGCCTCTTCAGTGACCCTATCGATTTGGCAACATGGAGCCAAAATGAATAGCCGTAATTTTGCATCTTTCAACAACATTAGTCGATACAAAAAGGTACAAGTAGGCAAAGATCAGGAAAAGGCGCAATTAGAACAAGATTCCCACTCCAAAAACCGAGATGGGAAAAAAAACTAAATTGTCAATCAGGTACTTATACCATGAAAACATGTCGTAAGCCGAATGGGCAGCAATTTTCCCAACAGGTGGCCACTCAGTTACCTAAACTTAACTAAAAATATGAAAACATACATAAGGCGCCAACAGCACAAAAATTAAACACCAAGACATAAAACGAAAGAACCACCACAGAAGTATCGCCTTGGAACGATCAGTAATATAAAATTACTGGCGGGCTTAAATCGACTATACAGGTACCTAACCTCACCCTCAGCTTCTGCAGTGGCTCATAACATTAAGTTAGTTCTTCGGTCCTCGTGGTGAATCTCTAACTAGTCAATGAATCATCAAGAACAAACAGATAAATCATGAAAAACATCCTGATGAATCAAAAACGATGACTCAACAGATTCAGTAAGCTGCCCGACGATGGAGATCCCTGGGCGCCGAATAAATTACTAACTCCGGAGCGAAAGAAAAGCACCAGTTGGACCCCGGTGGGCCAAGCAACAGACAAGAAGCTCCGGCCCCAACCAACTAAAATGAATAGCTCTAAGTCGGGGCCATCATAGAGTCTGGCCCCCGACCCACCGGCGTGCAATTAAAGAAGGCAGCATAGTTATCAACCATGATTGGGTTAAAAACTAAGCATACAGACTGTCGCATAACATTCAAGTTATAACCTATACGTCTGTTACGTGTAATGATTTTTCTGAACTGAAAAGAAAAATCATTCCCCTTCCTATAAGTTTCTTTTTGTCAACCAAGTCACCATAAAATTCTGGTTCCGAAAGGCCCTCACCTAAAAGCGTCTTTAACCCAACATTATATTTGGAAATCAATTCATAGTGTCTACGATAAAATTTAGAAAATGTTTTTCGAAGTTTATAATACCGATAACCCTGTTGGAGAAGTTTGGCCGTTAAACATTTATTTCAGGTGTTGAAGTCCGTAACATGATTGCAGACTCTAGCAAACCTAATAAGTTGAGAAATGTACGACGAGGAACGTCACCATCCAAAAATGGAAAATTTACTATATCAAAATCAAAGTCATCGCGCTTATCATAAATTTTAGAAGAAACAAATCCATTTGCAACAGTAAGATGTAAATCTAAAAAGGGGGCTTCGGTATCTGAGATATCAGGTGGATAAATTTTATTGGCCTTACCTTCAAAATAAGGGTCGTCAATGTTCAAAAGGTCATCGAGGTACCTAGAAGTCGAATTAAAAGCCTCGATAACATCAGCTTGATTATCCTGGTTAAGAGAATCCATGAAATCTCTTTCGTAGCAGTACAAAAACAAATCAGCTACGAGAGGTGCGCAATTTGTACCCATCGGAATTCCAACAATATGTCTGTATAACTTGGTCCCAAATCTAATATAAATATTATCCAGGAGATAGGATAAGGCGTCGCACTAGTTAAATCCGAGTTGTTTCAATGTGTGTGGAGGGAGGAGACTACCCCACAAGGATTTAAGCGCATGGACGCTTCGATAATCCACTCGAACAAGCGAAAAGGGAATCATCAAGTCCGTGACAACCACAGAGACTTGTCTCTCAAGATTGTGTATAGGTTGAAAGATACTTGCAAAAGTCTGTTGAATCGCCTAAATGTTTATCATGATCAGACAGGACTTATTTTAGAAAATCAACGTGGATTCAGGAAGGACAGAGTGACAACAGACATTATCTTCACACATGACAACTTCAAGAAATGCCAAGAACAGAATGCTTACCTATTCTGCGACTATGGAACAGACTGGTAAAACTAGATAACAGCAGGCTAACCAGACGTATATTCGAATGGGATTACTTATTATATAATAAAAGGTAGACATAATCGGTGTTTCGAAGTTATAGGTCACTGGCCAGATATGGTTCCGCTCCCCCCCCCCAGGGGGAATTTTGCAGTCCATAATTTTCATATAGCCTGATGTCTAAGAAGTTTTTTGAAACATGTTAGCCCTCTGTAAAGTGTCGCATAACCATGTAACATCGAGTTACATATGTTACCTACATGAAATCTGTTAATTACTGTTGAATTTAAAAATGCAATAGAAATTAAAATAAACATTGCCCTATTGATCAAAACTGGGTTTCAAATAATAGCAGACAATCTTAGCTACAACATGAGACCCTTGATTTTAATGTTACTCTGTCACAGTGTAACATATGTAACATTTTTTTCACAAAGATCATCTTAAATGCATATGTGTAGCTAAGTTATCCTTTTGTGGTTCTGCACCCCATCAGAGGGAATTGTGTAGACCATAATTTTCATATAGCCTGATGTCTTAGAAGTTTTTTGAAACATGTTAGCTCTCTGTAAAGTGTCACCTAAGCGTGTAACATCGAGTTACGTATGTTACCTACAGAAACTCTGTTTTAACTGTTGAATTTAAAAATGCTATAAAAAATTAAATAACATTGGTATGTTGATCAAAACTGGGTTGCAAACAATAGCAAACATTCTTAGCTACAATATGAGACCTTTATTTCAATGTCACCCTGTCACATTGTAACAAATGTAACATTTTTTACAAAATTCATCTTAAATGCATATGTGTAGCTAAGTTATCCTTTTGTGGCTCTGCACCCCATTTGATGGAATTGTGTAGACTATGATTTTCATATAGCCTTATGTCTAAGAAGTTTTTTAAAACATGTTAGCCCTCTGTAAAGTGTAGCGTTATCGTGTAACATCGAGTTACGTACATTACCCACCGAAAATCAAAGTTTTACTGTTGAATTTATATGCCATAATATTAAAATAAACATTTTTATTGATCTAAACTGGGTCTCAAATAATAGCAAATATTCCAAGCTACAATATGAAATCTTTGATTCTATGCCAGTCAGTCACAGTGTAACATACGTAACATTTTGTCACATCTAACATTTTAAAGCTAAGTTATCATTTTGTGGTTCTGCGCCCAGTTATACAGAATCTTAAAGACCATGATTTTTATATTAGCCTGATGTTTAAGAAGGTTTTTGAAACATGTTAGTCCTCTGTAAAGTGTAGCGTACTCATGTAAGATCGAATTACATACGTTACCTACCGAAAATCTAATTTTGAATGCTGAATATAAAAATGGAATAAAAATTAAAATGAACATTTTACTATTGATCAAAATATGTTTCAAATAAAAGCAGACATTCTTAGCTACAACATGAGATCTTTGTTTTTTCATGTCAGTCTGTCACAGTGTAATGTATGTAACATTTTTTCAAAAAGTTTGTTTTAAATGCATAGGTGAAGCTTAGTTAGCCTTTTGTGGTTCTGAACTCTATTAGAGAGAATTTTGTAGACCATGGTTTTCATATAGTCTGATGTCTTAAAAGATTTTTGAAACATGCTTGTCCTCTTTAAAGTGTAGCATAATCATGTTACATCGAATTTCATATGTTACCTACAGAAAATCTATTTACCATTAAATTTAAAATGCAATAAATATCAAAATAAACGTTCATCCATCAATCAAATCTTGCAGACATTTTATCTACAATATGCCACCTTTGATTTCCATGTCAGTTTGTCTGTGTGTAACATAAGTAACTTTTTTTTTTCAATTTAGGAAGACAAATCATAGTATTCGTACTAAAGTATATTGATTTACCTATCATCGTCCTAAAGTACCTTTCAAATACTGCAAAGTTTGTTTTAAACATTATTTAGTGTTGTAGTTATTAGCTTATATACATGTAAATATGCATGTTTGTACATGTATACCCAATACCACTCTCCATGAGTCTTTTTCTATTACGTGTTGAATGAAGCAGTGCAACAAATAAGGCTTGATTAGCATGCTACCATATTATGTTACCATAATGCAAATAGAAACATGTGTAACACCAAATTATTTTTTTCTATTACTTAATCTAATCCTATCAGTGTCATCTGAAACACTATCGCTTCTCATACCCAAATTTATTGATGTTGTGTATGCATTTTGACTATTGCAGCTTGTTGAAGACATGATCTGCCAATTCTTCAGGTGAATCTGGAATCTGTTTTAAACTTTGGAGCTTTGCAGTTCTATCTGTACAACATGGACAGACAGTCAGATGGTATATCTGTTTCAAGTTCTCTGCCCAATTCTAAATTATGTAGTGGCGTGGACTTGTCTGTTTTGGCTGACATGCCAGCCATTGTTGCTAGAGACCATGGTACAGGACATAGAGACTAATATGAAAGTTTCAGTTCATGCTCAACTGCATGAAACATGAGCTGGCCAAAATATACCTTTCAGCTTTAAACCTGGGTTATTTGATTTTGGGAATGTGTTACCTTCTTTGTGATTTGACATTCTGTAAAAATTTTGTATTTAATTTAATGTGTTTCACTGGGTCATGAAATCCAGTGGATTTGTCAACTTGACGAAGTGTTCCATGGTGCTTTTACCACTTTAGTGTGCTTTTAGCAGATATTGTGCCGCATCCAGTTTTGCTGGAACACCTGATGTCAGATTGTATAGTTGAGCAAAATAGGTTAGTGAAGCTGGATAATGCACAAATTGACATATTTCTGACTACTTTATAGGTGTGATGTTCCTTATAATGTCTCTTTAAATTGACACCTCATCATTACTCATTTCAGTATGTTGTATTAAATGTGGCTTCAACATACAGTGTTGTGCGGGTAGTGTTCTGACTGCCAGGCTTTGAAAATGTTAGAAAATGTGCTGGCCATCACAAAAAGGGAATGATTGTTGTTAATAAATGGGTATCACGCCGATATACCAGTGGTACATATGTCCCTAGCTTTCCATTGTCATATCTTTGATTCAACATTTTTAATTGCTAGCACTTCAGCCACCCTAAATGTCTACCAATACATCAAACATAGTGCAGATAATATTTTCATTTTGGTCCTTTGAAATCAGCGAGGATATTGTGAGAAAGCAAAAATTCATTATCTGTTAAGATCTATTTTCTGTATATGAAGCCAAAGTGAAATACTGTTATTTGTGAAAATTTTAACAGGATAGTGGATGATGCAAAGACTTGCATTAACAAAGGGAGCCAGATATTTAAAACTTTGGTCAGAAGTTTTTTTTCAAAACTAGAGGGTCACTGAGGAGGATTGAGCGGCCAAAACCGCGGAACGGCCCATCCCCTTTCTCACCAATATGTTTGCTGCTCTTAAAGAATATCAGTTTTGATTTATTTTTATTTACAGTTCATCCATAAAAAGTTTCAAACAAAGATTGTGGGTGCTCCTTTAATGGGCAAAAATCCACATTTTGTGATCAAAGATTACCATTTGTGTCAAAAACTGCTTTAAGTAAGCCTATGAATCAAATAAAACGCTTCTAAAGTGCTTATATATGTTCATTTACAGTAACGTATGTTACGGCCACACTGCCTTTAAATATGTCTTTATTGTTTGCATTTCTTTAAATTCAACATACATTTGTGCGACAATGCCACAATAATAATATGACTGGGTAAAGAGGACTAGGTGAGGCCAGTTGCAAATTAAATCGAGCCTATCACATTTAAATGTAGTATTGTAACATATGTTTGTGAGCCTGAAAATCAGAATAAATATTATAACAGAAGTCATTGTGCTTCTAAAATGCTTAAAATGTTGACATTTGCAATTGAAAATAACTAAAGCATATGTTTCTGCATGAAAAAGGAATGAAAACACATATATATGTATCAATACCATTATTGTAACGTATGTAACATGCTTTTACATATGTAGCATATCTTGGATTAAAGCAAATAATTCCAAAGGTTGAAATGTTATGAGACTATTTCAACATACATTTGTGCGACAATGCCACAATAATAATATGACTTGGTAAAGAGGACTAGGTGAGGCCAGTTGCAAAATAAATCGAGCCTATCACATTTAAATGTAGTATTGTAATAACATATGTTTGTGAGCCTGAAAATCAGAATAAATATTATAACAGAAGTCATTGTGCTTCTAAAATGCTTAAAATGTTGACATTTGCAATTGAAAATAACTAAAACATATGTTTCTGCATGAAAAAGGAATGAAAACACATATATATGTATCAATACCATTATTGTAACGTATGTAACATGCTTTTACATATGTAGCATATCTTGGATTAAAGCAAATAGTTCCAAAGGTTGAAATGTTATGAGAATATTTCAACATACCGTGCGGCATTTGTGCGACAATGCCACAATAATAATATGACTTGGTAAAGAGGACTAGGTGAGGCCAGTTGCAAAATAAATCGAGCCTATCACATTTAAATGTAGTATTGTAATAACATATGTTTATGAGCCTGAAAATGAGAATAAATATTATAACAGAAGTCAATGTACTTCTAAAATGCTTCAAATGTTGACATTTGCAATTGAAAATAACTAAAACATATGTTTCTGCATGAAAAAGGAATGAAAACACATATATAGGCATCAATACCATTATTGTAACGTATGTAACATGCTTTTACATAAAAACATTCTAAAAACTATTGATTTGGGGGATAAATATACTAGAGCCCTTACCGACGGACAAAATGCTCTCATACCTATAGAGGATGCTAAAAATAGACTTATGCTAAAATATAAACAAAAATGGAGAAACGATATAGAATCGCAAAATAAACTTGAAAATTATAAAATTATCAAACATGACTATGGTGCTGAAGAAAACGTGACGCTGATGATGGGTAAAAAACTTCGATCGGCGTTAGTCCAGTTGAGAGCAGGGTGCCTTCCGATCGAAATAGAACTCCGTCGATATCTTCATATCCCACGAAATGAGCGTCTCTGTAAACAGTGTTCGATGGGAACTGTCGAAAGTGAAAAACATTTTTTATTCCACTGTACTAAATATCATGTTTTAAGACATGACTTTACACGAGCGTCCACCAAATTTGAATGACGATCAAAAACTTGTACACATATTTTCTTCAAAGGCTTTAACTTTAAAGACTGCCCACTTCATATGTGATGCGCTGAAACTGCGCATATCATGATGTGTTATCTGGATATTTAAGGACCTGATAAGTTTTATATATTTTCCAGATTCATATGGATTTTCCTTTCCATGTTAAAATATGATCACTGATCTAAAAAAAAAAAACATTTCGATCATACATATTTACAACTAGTGACTGATAAGCCTCGTTAGGCTGGGTATTATTTATACGTATTTACACCTTTGTATGTGTTATATTCATATATATATATGTACTTGTCACTATAATAATTTATAAATCATCAATAAATCATCATGCATGACCTCACCAAAGGTTTCGACACAGTCAGTCGTGATGGACTCTGGAAAACCATGGCCAAATTTGGGTGTCCGCCCAGAGTCATAGCAATGGTGTGGCAAATTCCTTTCTCATTAATGTTTTCACTGCTCTTAAAGGATGTCAAGTTTAATTTTTGTTCATAAAGGCATGCAGGCACGTAATGAAGAAGAGACCCATGACAAATGGAATCAAACAAGGCTGTGTTATGGCACCAAATCTGTTCAGCATGATGGCTTCTGCCATGCTTAAGGTTACTGATTTTCGATTCATGAACCATTTTGATGACAAGTTATTCAACCTAAAAAGAGGCTGCATGCCAAAAATGAGGTGCATGCATATGTGCTACATGAGCTGCTCTATGCGGATGGTATGATTTATAATGCTAGCAGCTCAGAGGCAAAATTAAAAGAGGCGCTGTATCAAGTCACAATAATTTGTAAACTGTGACCTTAAGCTAACAATCAGCACAAAACATCAGGAAAACATTTCCATGAAATGTATACCCCCATAATTCCCACTTTTTTACAGAAAAACTGGGGTTTGCTGGGGTATACCTATTTTTCTTATTTTTGAACCAAAACATAGATTGGGCGTACTCGTTAGAACTGCCTCGTCGAGGCACTTCTAACGTGTACCAACAATCAATGTTTTGTGCAAAAACATTAAAAATATCAAACTTTTGTGTATAGCAAAAACATATCTGTATATCGCATGGGCAAGATTTCGTAACTTGAAAAGAAAGATATTGTAGACGGACCAGCATGTGTATTAAGTGAAAGTCGATCACTGAACCAAACGCCATTGTGAATGGACAGAAACTGGAGTTTGTTGATAAATTAGCATTCCAGGACACATCGCTGATGAGGTCACTGTCGGAACTGAAAAGGACCATACAGCATAATGCTGCATTTGGAAGATCCCGTACATGTGTATGGTAGCGTTATTGGAAAAGGTCCCTCAGGACCTTTTCCACAGTGTTTACTTTGAATATGAAGAAAATTGTACCCATGATCGACTGCTCTCTCTCAATTACGCGTTTTGTCACATAAAGCGCTAAATAAAAACTAGTGAACCCGTCTATGTTGACTAGACAGTTCACTGCAAACAATTTAATTTATCCATTGTTGACACTCCCTGTCAAAAAGCGTTAAATATCTAGCAAGCAGTCTCGATCGTGGCGACTTCTTATCATAGCGCATCTAAGTTAAGATCATAGATACCCTGATGAGGGGTACATAAACTATAGGAACTCTAGATGGCTGACTTTTAGTTCATCACATCGGACCCATGGGTCTCTCTCCGGTAGTATGGCTGCAAGTCAAAATGCAGAACTCTGTCACAAATTGACTGCACTGCAAAATGGTTTTCTACACCGTGACATATCGACATATTTGATTGTAATCGTGTTCTCTTTAGAATTAGCTTTGATTCTGTAACATCAGAAATTTTAGTCAATGCCTTGAGTGACAGATACACACACTGGTCAAGCGTTCATAACATGAAACGATATTTATACGAAACTGAAACGTATGGGAATCGAAATTAATGACAAACCAGAGAATCAACAACACTGAAATCTGGGGCAAAAGGAAGCTCTTATATCAAACTGCTGCTGACCTTTTATTGGTTTCTTTTTAAAGAAGCCAACTTGTGGAAACAGGCTTTCATTAAGCTGAAAGTCGAAAAGACTGTGGAGCCGCCAACCATCTTGGTACCGCAAAAGGTAAAAGTAAGCACTGATCAGGAACTGTTGCGATCAGAACCAGCGTTCCATCCCAAAATCAAAGATGAGAAAACCAAATGGACAATCTGGCACTTACATGTATACCGAGAGAACACATCGTAAGCTGAGTTAGAAGCTATCTCCCTATATAGGTGGCCACTCATTTACCCAAACTTTACCGAATATATGAAAACGCACATAAATGGCGCCAAAAGCACAAATCGACACCAAAACATAAAAAAAAACAAAACAAATAGAGCAGCTTCAGATGTATCGCCTTGGAACGATCAGTTATATAAAATTGCTGGGGAGTGGGGGGGGGGGGCGGGGGCTGAAACCGGTTAAATTATGAGATCGCGAGTTCAAGGTTCTCGGTAAAGTTGAATATATAAGCCTAAGAGTACAGTAAAAGTCGTTCGCGAATACAATCGGAAACAGAAAATTCGCGAGGTAGAAGTCACAATAAAATTTCGGAATCTACAGTAACCATGGTCAAGCAGCTGCACTTAAAATCAAATCTGGAACAGACTGATCATCAGCTGAGCCACAGAAAAACAAGTGTCAGACAAAAACGCCCCAGTCTCCACCAACAAAAAAGAATAGCCTCAGGTCGAGGCTTACATGGCTCGGATCAGATTTTCCGTATAAGCAAATGGGAGCAAATGTAATATGGGTCAGGGCTGATTATTCCGGATCAAGTTAATCCAAATTAATTATCTAGTAATGATGCACCCTACATTGGGACCTATCTTAGTATCTAGTTTAAATTGTGGAATTTGTGCAGATGTGTTTTCTTATGAAGAGGCTGGATTCTGCTTGGTCATCATTTTCAGTAATATCATCAGCGGAGTGATTGATCTTAAAAGATTATCTTTTTATGTCTCTTTATTCATTCACAAGCTGTTGGTTACAACCGAGCCAAGTCACTGTATAAACCACTTTTCTATAGAAACTGATGCTAATAACGTTGTAGTACGTACATTAAAAGTCTTAAGTTCATAAACGACGGAAAGAAAATGTCTGTATATTTTTCGCGTAGACGGCGAAAATTACATTCAATAACACCATGTTAACGGATGATTTGGTGATCAGTTCATTTGCGGTCATAAACAGGTCTAGAATCTACCTTTACAATACCGAATAGTGAATTTCGTTCGTAACCTCAAAATTACCGAGTTGAAAACACCCGCCATCTAGAACGAAACTCCATTCGAAAAGTTCTAGTTCTAGAAAATTTCGGTTACACGTTGCACCTGTCGCTTCGGTGTAATATAACATACGATGGCCCATAAGTGCCATAATAGTGTATATTAATGCAAAGTGACAGAACGATGTCATAGATTTTACCCTCTAGACGCGTACGATTTTTATAAGTTGTGCCTCTCGTCCTTATACAAAAGAAAATGAAAAAGAATGGAAATAAAGCTGTCCAAGAAGTAAAAAAAAAATAAAACACTTAATTGCTACTTAAAGTCCCAGGGACCCCTGGTTTCATGTTTTGATTTGATGTTCATGAAACGTTTATTATCCTGCTGTTCAGTAGATAAGATTATACTGATATAGAGTTTATAGTGTAACTTATAGCAAAAACAAGCTGTCACAATGTAACATTTCATAGATATGATCAATACATTTCTGTCCTTATTGTTGAAACTCATAGTGTAGGATCAGCATAATAAGCAATAATTTCTTTTTTGAAACAAAAAGTGAAAGTACGCAAGCCACGGCAGTAATATTTTATTTCGGATATTAGACTATTCATATTTACGCCCTCGAAACAAGGAACATTTACTCAGTGACAATATAACTTTATTATCAATTGGTATAAAGCAGTTTATAAAAGGAATATTATATCCTGATTTCTCCTTTTCCATCGATTGCGATTACAAGCAGGTATGTTAACGTTAGAAAAATGTTTTCTTTATTCCATATAATTGTGTACTTGAGTGCACTTAATGTTAGTATAAGACTAAGTTGGACCTTAACTGTGCCATTTGTGATGACACACGTTACTGTTATCATACGTTGGTGCAACGTACATCAGATGTGCATGAGACCCCTTTACTTTGTAAGCGCAATCAACCAATTGCATCTTTGTTGGTTAAGCATATGACAAAGTTTGCTGTGTCTAGAGTTGCTTCACGATACACCAGATAATACCAGCGTTGAATGTCAGAATGGAGCTCCCTTACCCATAAAATTCACATGCATGATGGCAAATCTTGGGAACTATTTTTCTCGATGACAGGGGAATCGGTATAACTATGGCAACGTGCGTAACGGATATAATTAAGTTCATGAACAATGTATGAACGCAACTTAATGTTATGATGGGGGCTAGGGGGTATTTTGCTCAGAAAGTAAAATACCTACAATAATCTGATAATTATTAGTTTGGATAACTGGTACCATAACAGAATGTGTGCGTATTATCAATCATAAACAGTTATGTTCCGAAATTGCTAAACGTAAAATAGAGCTGAAATTGTAAAATTGTTTTAAGAAAAACACAATATCTAAATATATTAGAGTCGCGTCATGAGAAAATCGGATTTTACATATGCGAAAACAAAGGCACAGATCAGCTGTGCAGTAACTGCTCAGCTGATCAGTGCCTTCGTTTTCGCTTCACTGATTGTACAAAAACTCGAATTTCAAGCCTCTAACTGTCTTCTGTGACTGTACAGGCCGACTCCGACGACCAGTTTTCTCACGTCGTGGCTCATTTTGTGTTCGTTGACATGATATCCAGCAATAGATTAGAGCAATGATTATTACAATAATTATTGTTGATAGTTTACATGCTATCATTTTGACAAGGCAGGTTTAAAACGATATACATATAGTACATGTATAATACATGTTACATGGTGTTATATATTGACCCGAATTAAGGTGAAGGAAACCCGAAAATGTCAAGAACATTTAAAACAAAGAACATAGCTATACATATAGAAGGCAACTTTGAATAAAATGGTGCGGGAGGTTAATTCAAAGAGTTTTAGATTATGCCCATATATGGTTGAGCTGGCTTCCATGTGTGCACACTTTTAACCATAAGTTATCTGAAAACACCCAGGCCCTACGCAATCAAAATTTATAGCATCGTTAGCCTGAGAAGATTTCGGCCACTAGCTCGGATTAGGATTCCAGTTCCCATGTTTTACCTCTTTGTCCATAATAACAATTTGCTGTCATGTCATCCAATTCATATTTGCTATGAAATGGAATGTTGCATTTCTTACCAAATAGAAAGAAAACGTACGGAGACCATCAATTACATGTATGCAGCTCTTTTCCGAAAGGTGGGCACCAATGTACCTAAAACCGACTGGATGAGTTCTGACAGAAAGAATGCACAAACATCACCCGAAACAAGATTCTAATGCACTCGAGAATGTTACGCGACGTCTTATTGGATAACGTCAAAAATTTGCGACAGTATATTCTGCGATGTACCGTCGGAAACCTAACGTCATGAGCAACGTCGCTTCTGATTGGTTAACGTCGTGGTTATACGTCGCTCGTCACGCTCACATTTCGTGAAAAACAAAGCATTTTTCGATGTTTATAGTTAAAAAGTACATTAGAATGGGGATAACAATATTCAAATTTTTCATTTGGGGTGGTATATCGTCGAATATACGGTCGGAAATCATGTTTTACGGCTCCGCTTATATAGCTCTACAACAAAATCACCGCATCGGAAAGGTCTGTCGACATTGAAACTGTGACAGCCTGGTACAATAATAATATCGGTCAAAGCACTATTTCCCTATATAAAAACACAAACGTTTTCTCATTTATACTTCGCGAGGTGTAGCTGTTTTTGACCTTAACTAACGTTTTATGTGAAACAGCAGATTTACCGAAGTCCAAACAGGAACCTTAGGCTTGGTAGACAATTCCTTATCTGTCTCATATAAGTTCCGTCGCAACATACCATAATTTTCCCGTCAGGTTAGTAACAAATTGGTTTCTCATGAATCAAGATGAAGGACACAGATATATGGTCTCGAATTTGTGCATATTTTTGTCAGGAATGTGTGGATGTACATGTTGGTCAGCACATGTTTTTGTCATCGATAAAAAGCTTTTCTTATGACGCGGACCAACCTGACCTATCAAAATTTAGGGCGTCCTAGTTTATCATAACTTTATTTGTAACACTGCACTATTTGACAATTTTTTCAACAGGATGACTATGCTTGTTCACTTTGTCACTTTGACTAGGCTTGTTCGTTTTGGTATCCAGGTTTGTCGAAATTCTTGTGAGAAAGACTCCAAAGTTACTCAGAATAAAATGGTTAGATTTGTTTTGAAACTGGGTCCAAAGTCCCGTGTAGGGTCTGAGGAATTTAAATATCTAGTATGGTGGCCAGTCTCCAGTGGCCAGCGTAGATCAGGTAATGTTCATCAGGAAAACATGTCCGTGAAATGTGTACCCCCTTAAACCCCACTTTTATATAGCAAAACTTGGGTATGCACGGGTATATCTATTTTTCTTATTTTTGCTCCAAAACATAGATTGTGGGTACTCGTTAGAACCGCCTCGCCGAGGCGGTTCTAACGTGTACCCACAATCTATGTTTTGAGCAAAAATAAGAAAAATATCGAAAAAATTCTACTGAAAATTTTCAATTTTTACAACTTTAGAAAAATTTGTATATTACACGGGCGTGTTTTCGTAATATAAACCACAGTTTCGTATCAGATCAGGAACATCACCTGAAGAGCATTATTTGTTTCATCTATCCATAACTATAGTACAAGATTTCGAGAAAATAGTTGTTACCTTCTTCCTAAAGTGAAGGGTTTTGGCAGAAAAGCATTTGCCTTTACATGTTGTAACCTATGGAATGCTCTTCCATCAAATATAAAAAATATAAATGGCTTAACGGCTTTTAAAACAGCAGTTAAATCTCATCTTTTAGATTTAGTTTTGATATGAATGCAATGTTAATTTATTTTAGCTTATTAGGTAATCGCAGGTTGGGTTTTAAGATATATTTCCTTTTAATAATTAATAGTATATTTTATAAGTATTATATAGCTGTTACAGGGGCGGAAAAAGAACGTGGCCCGACTGGAACTCGAACCCAGATTCTCTCGCTATCCGTTCGAGCGCTCTACCACTGAGCTACCGAGCCACGTGTCGACTGGTTACATTTCCGCCTGCTTAATTAGATTCGTCCCCAAATCTGCTCGGAATCATGTCGGAACCGACGAGACAGTCCCTTTGCTGCTCGCAGCACGAGCATGGAACCACACGGAGCCATCAAATGTCACAGGGACGGAAAAAGAACGTGGCCCGACCGGGACTCGAAACCAGGGTCTCTCGCTTAAACCGTGCGAGCACTCTAGCTACCACTAAGCTACCGAGCCACATGTCGACCGGTTACATTTTCCCCCTGCATAATTAGATTCGTCCCCGAATCTACTCGGGATCATGTCGGAACCGATTAGACAGTCCCTTTGCTGCTTACAGCACGAGCATGGAACCACACTGAGCCATCAAATGTCACAGGGACGGAAAAAGAACGTGGCCCGACCGGGACTCGAAACCAGGGTCTCTCGCTTAAACCGTGCGAGCACTCTAGCTACAACTACCGAGCCACGTGTCGATCGGTTACATTTTCCCCCTGCTTAATTAGATTCGTCCCCGAATCTGCTCGGGATCATGTCGGAACCGACGAGACAGTCCCTTTGTTGCTAACAGCACGAGCATGGAACCACACTGAGCCATCAGATGCGGAAAAAGACCGATGCCCGACCGAGACTCGAAACCAGAGTCTCTTGCTTACCGTGCGAGCACTCTACATGTAGCTACCACTAAGCTACCGAGCCACATGTCGACCGGTTGCATTGCAACATGTAACTTGGGTGTTTTGCATACTTATTTGATTATGTTGATTATCTAAATATTTATCAACAGTGCCTCACTATGGCTTGCAAATCAGTACTTAAGGACCACAATGGAAATGAACACACAAAAAAAAAAAGATCACTCTTTCTTTTTGTGTCATCTTTCGTGGTAATTGGCAAGCCATAAAACTTTGCAATGGATAACTGATCATTTTTATGCACCTAAATGTGAAGTTAACATTTTATTTATACATTGTACATTGTTCTGTTTTATACTGTATGTGCATGCGTTGCTAATCTTTGAAACCGAAATGAATGAATGAATGAATGAACGAACGAACGAACGAACGAACGAACGAATGAATGAATGAATGAATGAAGAATGAATGAATGAATGAATGAATGAATGAATGAATGAATGAATGTGATTGATAAACTGTTTTACTATATTTTTTTCATTCACTTTATTTTCTCTTCTGTAAGTTGGGTTGTTGGATGAAAGACGCATGGGGGTCTGGTATATTAAACTGAGCCGAGTCGAGTTACCGAGCATTGACTGTGTTTTTTTAATTATTATCCCTTCAAATTTGGTTTTAGTATACTTTGTTTCGTGTTGATCGGGGAGCGTTTACATAAACTTTAAGGTGTAAAATTGGAAAATATATTGACATTCATTGTAAAAGTTGGGCTTTGTATCAGACAAAGAGGAAAACGACACCAAATAATTATTTAGTTTTTATTGCAAGCAAAACAAAGACATTTTCACTTTACTGCATATTCTATTTTATCTGTTTTAAAGTATGAAATCATTCATTTGTGATGTTTTAAGTTTATCAGAGACACATATCTCTGAGTTTATCAATTTACCAAGCTTTTAATTTTAATTGCATTTGTAGGCCTAAATATCATAAGCAGACCGCATAAACTTGAAATAATTTGCTTTAGTACCATATCAGAGTAAGTAAGTGTTATTTTGTTTGGATCCTAAATGTCTCTGAAAAAAATAAGAAGAAGAAGAAGAAAAAGAAGAAGAAGAAGAAGAAAAAAAAGAAAGATGAAGAAAAAAGATTGTCATATTGATCCATATAAGATTTTCGGTTCGGCTACCGCTTTCATGTGTAATTACGATGACACGCTTGTGCTACCGTAGAAATCGAGGCGGTGCTGATTATTCGGAAGCCCTCTACTCTCATCGATACGTCGCGTGACGAAACATAATCCGAATAGATTTCCGTCAGACGAAAGTGTGAATTTTACGTGAAGAAATGGCAAGAAAAAACGGAATGAAAAATGGTATTGCTCCCTTATTTGTGTTCTTAGCTTGTCATAGATCTTTAAAAAGTTCTCTTCTATTCTTTGATGGGCCAGGTTTTCTCCACGTGGTTGTTTGTAAACTTGACAACTCAGTTTAGTTGCAGGACTCTTGACCCCATTTCACTGTTCACGTTTCATTTAACAAAAATAAAACAGTGCAAAGTTATGAATCGTTAAAACCAAATTTTAATTATTCGTTTTGTCCGATTTATATATTTAATTGATCATTGATCCTGCATAACCGTGTGAAGCATGATAGTTAAAGTTACACAATTATTGTTATCCGTTATGAAACCATTTCAGTGAACTGTTGTGTTGTTTACAACTTTGTAATACATGTATTGGTTTTATTCTGCTGATATAGCAAATTGATAATTTATTTCATTCTTTAAACACACGCTTTTGTGCCCAGAATGGCAAAAATACTTTCAATTTCATCCACGTAAATGCAATTAAAGTTTGATTCAAAACGTTTGTGTTGTGTGGCAGTTTGCAGTTTTAAAGATCCACTCATGTGTTTTAAATTTACTCCACCCAATTTAAAGTAAAACATGACTATGATTTGTGACAAAAGATATAAAATGCTTCTAGAAGCTTTCTCTGTCAAACAATTGTTGACATTTTCTCTGTCACAAATGAGCATAGATTATTGCGGGTAGACTGTTAGTACCTTCACTTGCTTTATATTTTAATTGGTGAAACTATTAGGGGGTATTTTTCTGCATGTTTATGTAGATTTTTCGATATGATTGTAATAATAATAGTTTGTTTGTTTATTTGTTTGTATTGAGGCTTATTGTCCCAGTCAACAATTTTTCAGTCATGTCTGGGATGGACCAACGCTTCCTGGGTTTAACCAGTACTGTAGGGAGCTAATGTGTCTTGCTCAGCAGCTCAAGGACACAACACGGTGACACCTGTGGGGATCGAACCCAGGACCTCTCGATTCGGAATCCGACGCTCGTAATAATCTTGAAAAGCACATGTATAAAGTGAAAGGGGCCCCCCATGGCCTAGTGGTTAAGAAGCTGATTCCAGGCATTAACACACTTCATTTGGTCATCTCCTCAGTGTATCTGGTGTTGTTTCGAGCCGCACTCACTGGCACACAGGATGCATGGGAGAAGAACCAAGTTCTGCTTACGGGTGTGTCAGATGGATTTTTCAGGGTTCTCCCATTGTCACTGAACCTTCTTACAATCTGCCTCATATGAGCTGAAATGATTTGAAACAGTCTAGTCCAGGTTGGAATTCTGTCGGAGCTTGTTTGGAATGTTTTCCTTTCCAAAAAAAAGTGTTTATTTCCACTGCGCAGAAAGTTTCATTTCGTTTCACTTCCGGCACGTTGTCTATAATATTTGGGTTCAATTGCTGTTGGAATTCCCGAAAAGCTATTTTTTTAAGTCCCTACAGACAGGCCCTAGTGTTGTGTGACATCACTGCTAGCTAAACACTGGCGAAAACAAGCTGTTGGCAGAGGGGGGAAATGCCATGGATATGCCTGGTAAATGAAAAAGTTTTACGATCATTTACCAATGTTAAGTTGTTGCAGAAATAGGCCCTTTGTGTAGGGCAAGCATGCTGCTATATGTGAACGATGAAAATGACCCTGATATGTTTGTTTAAATGTGTGATTGTCGACCGATTGTTTCTGCAATTTTTCGATAATCATACTGTTGTGGAAGGTTTTCCCTCCAAAACATGTGCACATTGAAGATGGATGGAAAAACAATCCAAGTGTCAGAGAAAATGTTGACTGGAAGGAAATAAAAATAATTGTTAGATCCATTCCTTTGGAAGCAGTAAAAAATACAAAGCTAGAAGATGGGCCATATTGTACAATTTCGGGTAATAAACCTTCATCAGTGACCCTTTACAAAACTGGCAGCGAAAGCCAGACATTTTTGCTGCAATTTCAAGAATTTACATCTGTGTAGTCTAAATCAAAGACTCATATTCCCAAAGGGGCAAATAATCAAAATACTGTTAAGAAGATGATTCTTAACATACAAATATTTGAAATACATGTACTTTATATATATTCACTGATCCCAAATTATCAAAAGAAAAATATAATCTGCCAGTCACTATGGATGATGTATGGGGAGACTTTTTAGGGCCGCCACATGGCACAACACCAGCTGCAGTAATAGCAAATAAAAAGGAGCATCCATTCAAATTGAAACTGTTAAATTAGACTTAGGCTTTTCCATTAGTCATATTTTTGGCTAGGATGGCATTCCATCCTGTACTAGACCATGAAAGGGATGTAAATTTGAATCAAAGTTTCATTGCTCGATCAGTTATTTAAAATTGGATTCAGTATCATAATGGGAATATCTTGTATGAAAGCCACCCCAGATTTGCACCTTACATATGGGCCACAACATGAGAAAATGTACCTTCAGACAATTTTTTGAGTATAAGAAAAACTATTTTACTTTGCACTTTTGCAGGGATGAATATAGACGCCAATGTGCTTAAAAAAAAGCTGTTGGCAAGTAAGACACTTGGCCCTCGTCATGGCTGGCGAGTGTGATTTTCAGGTGGTTTCTCTCAATTAACAATCATTTTCACAAGAATACCATGATAAAAACAAAAAATAAGTGAAGCCAGTTTTTCATTTATTTTTACAGTGTCATCTGTAATACATATTTTGAATGTACATGCATACTGTTTCTAGAGTCTAATGGTCTTTATTTGACAGAGAAATATATGGAATTTTTCTCACACTCGCCCACTCGCCGAGATCGGCAAGTAACTTTTTGAGTACACTCGCCAAGCATAATTCACACTCGCCAAAACAAAATGTTGTTGTTAAGGGGATGCCAATTGTTAAAATCTAATACTTGTATAATTTTACCTGTATAAAGAAAAATGACAATTTTTTCAAGGAGACTGGATATTCTTGAAACATTCTTGTATGTGTCATTCAAACATCGAATACAGATTATTTTATGCCCAAAAACTCAGCTCTAGAGGGCTCAGCAGCACGCTTATCAGCATTGGTCAAGTCACTTCCTGGTTTGATTCCGTTGTCATCTGTCTGGCATGCTGGATAAGTTTTACTAAAAGCTACCACCATAAACATGATCTCCAAAAGCCAGACTACAATCTGTGAAAGTTTGTCCACTCGGAGATGATTTCTTCTCGGGGAAAACATGGTATTTATCATATATGCTGAAAACCTTATACAGCAGATACAGTAAATAGTATGATTTCTCCCAAAATATTGACTTTTTGTTCAAAATACTTTCACAGATTGTAGTCAAGACATTTGAGATCATGTTTACGGTGAAAGCTTTTAGTAAAATTTATCCGGCATGCCAGACGGATGACAATGGAATCAAACCAGGAAGTGACTTGAACAATGCTGATAAGCGTGCTGCTGAGCCCTCTAGAGCTGAGGTATGGGGCATAAAAGAATATGTTTTCGATGTTTGAATGACTCATACAAGAATGTGTCAAGAATGCCCAGTCTCCTTAGAAAAATTGTCATTTTTCTTTATACAGGTAAAAATTATACAAGTATTAGTTTTTGACAATTGGCATCCCCTTAAGAGTGTAAAAGACAAGAACTGCAGTCTGAGAATTGAGTATCACGAAAACCCATGACAATTACATTTTTTTTCCTTTGGAGGAATGCATTTTACACTTGTGTCCAGTTGAATGATGTTATGCCACACATAGTTATTACAAAAGATCAAGAGAATTTGCTTCAAGTAATTAAATTTTGATAAAAACAAAGTGGTACTGTGGCTGCCTAAACCAAGAAAGATCGACTCATTTGATTAGATGACCTCACTTTATTGACCAATCAAAATCTCTGTTACAGAGCGTCTATATTTTTCCCTGTTTGACCGGATTGTTCAAGTTATTTTGAGACTTATGACATATCTACTATATGAACCATAGGGGCGTCATTGTCCTGAAAATGACATCAAAGTTGGGTAATACATTTCTGCGTGTAAGTAATGCCTACCAAATTCAATGCATATACTTAAGATTGTTTATGAATTGGACAGAACCTAGTGTTTAGATAGAAGCATATCATCCTTACAGGCAATCTGTAGATAATATAACTTTGTCTTTGTTGCGTGATTATGTGGTTGATATAGTTACTTTTTGACGATAGATATCGGAAAATTAAGTATTTTGAGCTAAAACAAGGGCAGATAACTCCCAAATATTGAAAATAAATATGTTTTAAAACTTATTTATTCAGTAGCCCAGCGCCCAGCGTCCAAAGATTACAAATACAATATTATTTCTAAAACATATTGCATGATTTTCCCGCTTTTTTAGCTCCCCTGCACGAAGTGCACAGAGCTATTGTTGTCACCTCGGTCGTCCGCGTTTACGTGTACGTCCGTGACCGCGTCACACTTTCGGTTAAAGTTTTTAGAAGTCTATATCTCTTGAACATGTAGATGTATCAAGTTGATACGTTGCATATTGGTAGATATTGGTCTGAAGTTTTATGCAGTACCATCATGACCCATCCTGGGTGACCTTGAGGTCAAGGTCACAGACTTAGAAGTTTTTTATTAAAGTTTTTAGAAGTCGATATCTCTTGAACATGTCAATGGATCAAGTTGATACTTTGCATGTTGGTAGATATTGGACTGAAGTTTTATGCAGTACCATCGTGGTCCACCCTGGGTGACCTTGAGGTCAAGGTCACGGACTTAGAAATTTTATGTTAAAGTTTTTCATTAAAGATTTAAGAAGTCTATATCTCTTGAACATGTTGATGGATCAAGTTGATACTTTGCATGTTTGAAGATATTGGTCTGAAGTTTTATGGAGTACCATCATGACCCACCCTGGGTGACCGTGAGGTCAAGGTCACAGATTAAGAAATTTTTTGTTGAAGTTTTTCGTTAAAGTTGTTAGAAGTCTATATCTCTTGAACATGTTGATGGATCAAGTTGATACTTTGCATGTTTGTAGATATTGGTCTGAAATTTTATGCTTTTACGACCCACCTGAGCGACCTTGAGGTCAAGGTCATGGGTCATAGATTTTGATAAATTTAGTGGCAAAGCACAAGTCAGGCGAGCTACGCTGTCCTGCGACAGCTCTTATTGCAGTTTTCTACTAGTAACGTCAGAATGTTCGAAGGTACATTTTGTCGCGTTGAGGTACATAAAGTTAAAATGTGGGAAATTAGGGATTGATTTAACAGGGCTAGGGGCTTGCAATTGTCATGGTGCAGAGTCCAAAGGGTAGAGGCTACATATGAGGCCCATAAGAAGCCATAAAACCATATGGAAACAGCACTGCCACTTTTGGAGGTTGCATGGCATTGACCATATGTCACTCAAAATATACACTGACCAGTAAATTTGTGACAAAAAACCTAGGACAAACAGATGTAGCTTAAACTTTAAATAGTTTGTCCTGAGTTTTAATAAGAGGCGGAGCTAAAGTGTGAATCACATTTTGTCAATTGAGTAATTTGGCTTTGTATGGAAACTATGGATGCCGTGAGCTTTTGGTAAGCAAAATACTCTTGGTATAAGTTCTCAATAGCTGATGACCCCATCCTGGCATGACTGAAAAATTGTTGACCGGGTTCAAACAATAGTCTAAACTATAAACAATATCAAGAAAAAGAAAACAAAACAGAGTGGCCTTTTTTCATATTATTTGATCTGTTATTATAGGTAGTGTTAATTGTATAAATTTAGCCTTTCCATAGTATTGATTTAAATTTTCTTAATCTACGCAATGTTTACAAAAGTCACTTTGAACTTAAGGCATTCAGAGTTGGACATAAGCATAACATTTGTACTATTGTGGTCATATTGTATCAGTAAGCTTAGGACAATATGGGCTGCGTCATGATAAAAAGCTCTCTTTGGAACTACTAGGTTTGATACAGTTTTAAATGTGCAAAAAGAGGCCTGAAAGTTTAGTGAATTATTAAGAAATTCAGGATTTAAAGTAACAAAGGTGCTGATCAGCTGTGCAGTATGTAACATAAAACTGTTGATCCGTGCGTTGTTGATTTCGCAAAACCAGGTTGTCTCGTAACACAACTGTTTTAAGGTTAACCAGATCACGAAAACATGTCAGTGTAATGTAAACCCCCTTGAACCCCACTTTTATATAGCAAAACTGGGGTATGCAGGGGTAAACCTATTTTTCTTATTTTTGCTCCAAAACATAGATTGTGGGTACTCGCCTCAGTGAGGCGGTTCTAACCTTTACGCACAATCTATGTTTTGAGCAAAAATAAGAAAAGTATAAAAAAAATTTCAGCTGAAAAATTTTCAATTTTTAAAGCTCAAAAATCTCTGTTTATAGCATGGGCAAGTTCTCATAATGAGTAGTAGCCATTGAATTGTGCTTTGTCAGGGATTTAAAAAATGCTTCACAACAAAATGGTTAATTTTGATTATTCTGCTTTGTCAAGTTGTCATTATTTTGTCAATTAGTGATATAATGTATAATTACAGTGGAGATATGTTCTTTTTGTTCTGAAGGGAATAATTTAAAAGATCCTTTCAAAAATCAAGTGTATATTGTTTGGAATGATATGTAGTATTATTATATTACATTTCACTGAAATGAAAGTGAAAGAAGATTTTGGAAAAATACAGTGTTAAAAGTTTGAAGGAAAAAAAAGAGTCATTTGGATTAGAATCTCAGATATACAGACCTCAGAAATGGATAAAATAAACAACAAAATGAGTAAGTTCATATTCCACTAAAGCAGGAGCAGGATCTATAAAATCATTTATACTTTTTAGCTGAGCTCAGATTAAGTGTAAAAAAAAAACAACAACAAAAAAAAAATATTAACTTTGAGAAAGTCTGCAAACTTGTATACATGTACTTTTGTATATGAGGTGCCTTGTTAGAAAACTAACATTTTGCATATGGGAAAATAAAGGTGCAGATCAGCTTTGCAGTAACTGCGAAGTTGATCAGCGCCTTTTTTTTTCGCTGCACCGATAGTACAATTTTGCTACATTCTAAATCTAAAATTTCTAGCCTTTAGCCATCTTCTGTGCTAATGTACAGCTCGGCTTGTGTCGGAGCTGTTCGGAAACCACATTGTTGGTTTTCCCACAATGCGGCTCATATGTTTTGTTTCCATCAGGAAAACATGTCTGTGAAATGTATACCGCCTTAAACCCCACTTTTATATAGTGAAACAGGGGTTTACAGTGGTATATAGATATGTTTCTTACTTTTGATTCAAAGCATAGATTGTGGGTAGTCGTTAGAACCGCCTCGCTGAGGCAGTTCTTACATGTAACCACAATCTATGTTTTGAGCAAACAAAAGATTTCTAATGAAATTTTTAATTTTTACAGCTGAAAAATTATCTTTATTTTGCATGGGCAAGTTTTCATAATGCCACTTTAACCAGATTTTACACAAGATAAGATCAAAATTCCCAGACAACTCTTGAGTTAATTTTAAAGAAGCCAATGCATAACAAAATATTGTGATTCTCACATGAGCCATGGCCAATATGAAGATTTTAGTTTAACACTTAGCTACGGCTTAATATTATTGATAGCATATGTGAATTTTCTTCTAAAAGACAGTGTGATACTTAAGCTAAGCTAAGTTGTAGAAGCACTGCACTGACAAAGCTCTTGAACAAAGGTCATTTTGTCGGTCTTTAAGAGTTAAGTACATTCACAAAATTAAACTAAGAGTTGCCCCCAAAAATGTTTTGTTGCCAGACAGTTTAATACTCATATGACTAGTTAGATGGCAATTCAAAACACCAATGTAGTCATTGAGTTTGGATAAAAAATTGTAGTGTCAAGTTGTCAACAGAATGAAGCAGTTTTCGATCCTAAATGATTTCAAAGGAATATTACATTGCCATTTGTTTTTGGTGCTTATTCATTGATGGTTCAATGTATTTTGCATATTTGAAGGTGAGCCTTAATTGTACATTGTACTTGTTTAATCTATAGGGGAGTGAAGGTGGTAGCCTATTGGTTATGTACCAGTCATTTGTAACCACTGATTATGACTTTCCAGCTTTCAGTGCCCTGCTATAAGCCGCAACCTCAGGAGGCAAACTGGAGATCAAAACTTTGCTCTTTTTGCCCCACCCTTTGCAATAGAAATTCTCCCTGTCATTTCCCCTGCACTGAGAGGACACTCGAAAAATAATTGCCCTGCACTTTAGCCTGGCTGTCCCCCACCCTTCCCCGTAGGTGGTGGTAGGGGGGGGGGGGGGGGCAGTGGATACAAATGGCTGTGCATTAGAGCATCAACACTCTGGATAGAGAGGTTGGAAATTTGAATTCCTCGGACGCCAGGTTGTGTCCTTGAACAAGACACATTAAATTAGGGGACCAATGTGCTGCTACTGGCAACTTCTAAGGGACATTTTGGCAACATTTTTTTGAGAATTTGGGGGACATTTACTTCAGGAAACGTAAATATTGGAGAATTATGGGGGACATCACTTTCCCCTCTGTGGACAGTTTTGGGGGTCATTGGAGGCCAAAAAGGGGTCAAAATGCACATTTTTGTGCGCCAGGAAAAACACTCGGGACATTAAACCTCAAGAGACTGATTTGTGCTGAATGTGCACTACTTCCACTTCAAACTCAAAATGCATTTTTTCAACTCATTAAAAACATATGAGCAGGGATGTGTGAGAAAAGTGGTCTTTGGGGTTTCTGCCCAGATTTGACACAAAAGGACTACAGAAGATGACTATAGAACCTTGAAATATTGTGTTTAAGAAGAAAAGGAATTGTACTATTCGTTACTGTTAGTGCTTAGCTGATCGTTGTCCTTGATTTTGCATATATGAAAAAGAAAAAAAAAAAAAACTGTTTTCCTTGCATCGGGGCTCATTTAAGAACAGGTGACTGAAAAATAAAAATGTGATAAGAAATAGTAAGTTTTAAGGTTCTATAACTCTTTGCAGTTTGCATGCACTGAAGTTCAAAGTTGTGTTCATGAAAAGATGAGCCGCGTCGTGATTTTTCTGGAAAAACAAAGGCGCAGATCAGCTGTGCAGTAACTACATAGCTGATCAGCACCTTTGTTTTCATTACACAGATACTATGATTCCTCTTCTTCTTAAATCCGAAATTTTAAATCCGAAATTTCAAGTTTCTAGTCGTCTTCTGTACCTGCACAGGTCGGTTTGTGTCAGACCTGGTTGGAACTCCCGAAGACCAGTTTTCTCACATCACGGCTCAGATAACATAAGGTCATCAAATGTGGGGGAATGATCAGGCTCAAGAAAGTTAGGAGAAGCCCCTGTGGTGTAGCGGTTCAGTGTCCGGATGTGACAAACTTTTTTTTTTCTTTTTTTAGCAGAAAGGTTTCCATGAGTTGCAGCTTTAAATCATGATCTGCTAGACTACTATAAAATATGTATGTCAAAGGAAATTGCTTGTTAAACTTTGTTAAGCTAGGCCTGTGTAAATCAAAATGTATTTTGTAGCAGACAAATTAGCCCAACAAACTTCATATTAATAGACATAAAGGCCACATGGTTTTAAGGACCACTAATATTGTAAAATTGCATTTTAGCAGTTTTTTGGCATTTGATAAAAGTAAATTTGTATCATCTTCAACTTGAAAAAAGATACCGAAAGATATGAAGTGCTAAGGTCTCATTTTTGGACACCTTTTCCTTGATCTTACTATGACATGCATTTTATTTTGATGGTAATGCCTTCAGGCCAGTCCTGGAATGTTTAAAACATTGGAGCCGCGCCATGAGAAAACCAGATTTTTGCATATGCGAAAACAAAGGGGCAGATCAGCTTCGCAGTTAGCTTCGCAGTAACTGTGAAGCTGATCAGCGCCTTTGTTTTCACTACATGGATAGTATAACCCCTCTTCTTCTTAAATCCGATATTTCAAGCTTCCAGCCTGCTTCTGTGGCTGTACAGGCCGGTTTGTGTCGGACCCAGTCGGAAACCCCGAAGACTGGTTTTCTCGCGTTGCGGCTCATTGTGAAGTGTAATGTGGTGCAAAGTGTGCCAGTACATGATAAGGGAGCGACCATTTGATTTTTATGGGGAGGGCTGGAAGATTTATTTCAGCCTGGGTATTTTTTTTTCGACCATCCTTTATCCTGGATTTTTATTTTTTGTAAAGAAGGATCCTGGATTTTTTTTCATATACTTTTCAAAAGTTATATATAAAATGTTAGCTTAAATTGGTAAAGGAGGAGAAACCCTTTAAAAATAGGTGACAAATGAATACCAGAGCAATGACATACTATATCAGCTCAGTTGGGCTAAAATGCCCTAGTGAGTATTTATAAAGAGGCATCTTTATAATATTAAATTTCTGTTTCAGTGATGATACTTGTTTCAAGTGAATCGAGGAACTAGAAAATCAACATTCTGCTTATGCGAAATCAAAGACACTGATCAGCTGTGCAGTGACTTTACAGCTGATCAGCACCTTTGTTTTCACTCTTTAGACAATACATTAATTATTTATACATATTAATTTAATTTGTATTGTATTCATTTTGTTGTACCTTTCACCTTGGTTAATATGAAAATATGCATATCAGCAATTCCAGTTCAAAAGGAAAAAAATACTTAAAATGTAGATTTATGTTGAAAGTATCTACATTAAAACCACCCTCCTGAAATTATATTAATGTGTTCCCACAATTGAGCAACAGTACTGAAACATCTTCCTGAATCTCAGTCATTTGATATAAAATGACCATTATCTGAGTGAAAATTTTAAAAACAATTATCAGATCAATTAATTATTTTGAAGAAAATAAACATAATAGACATTTTTAAAAAATCCTTGTTCACAAGTTTCTGCTTATTTGCCATTAAAACACTCAATTTCCTTAAACATTGTCCTGGATATTTTTTTTGTTTGTTCGATCATCCAGGATATTTTTTTTGTTAACATCATTGTCCTGGAAATTTTTTTTCAAAAAATCTTCCAGCCCCCCCCCATAAAAATCAAATGGTCGCTCCCTAAGTAGTTGTTGAAGGGTTTGTGACCAATGTAAGACACAAACCAGCCTATTCTACCTCATAAATTCAACAGTTAAATTACATGTAATAAGGTTTAGAAGCTTAGTGGTATAGTTTGAACTGGATTGGAACCCAACCAGTGTCAGTGTTGTGTCTTTGAGCAAGACAAATTACTCACAATAATTACCGGTATAAATTAGTTAATACCTGAGGTCCTGAGGTTATAAAACTTTTTTCATGTTCAGCTCAGCTGAGACTAAAATTTATCCTGCTCATAAATGTTAAAATGTCAACAATTATTAAAATGCCAAAAATTGTTGGCATTTTAACATTAATTTTATAAGCAGGATAAATCACAGGCTTTGGCAATCTTAACCTGAAATTTAAACCAATTTTGGTTATTTCAGTAATTATGAGCAGTTTAATTTTCATGCCCAGCTGAGTTGAGCATGAAATAAGTTTTATAATCTCAGGACCAGGAAGCGAAGGTTCTATCTCAACATGACTGAGAAATGTTGAGTCCTGTGTCAAACATATATTTGGTGCAACTGAGGCTCATTCTTAGGAGAAACGTTTTTTGTTGTTTTTTTGTCTAGACCAAAATAGCTGTTGCAGGCCCAAGATCTATTATTTTAAAAATCGAAGTGGTCTCTAGTACACTGTGTCATATTCCATAGTTTATGAAGTTTGTTGGGCTAATTTGACTTCCTTCTCTATTGAGTTTGATGATTTACTAGGAATAGGGGTTGTGAATTTGAAAATTTGTTAAAACAGCTGATTGATAATGAGGTACTAATCTTATGCACCAGCCATTCGTAACATAGTGTTTCTCGCCCACCCTACCCATGGACACTCTAATCTTTATGTCCAGCACTGAGCTCTTGTTAAAACCTTCAGAGATTTGGGAAATAACAGCTGGGTAAAGTCATGGCTGTTTTCCCCTGCAATCTGCTACCTCAAGCCTACCTTTAGACTACACTGTCCTTGATTGTCCTGTTTAACCTTTATCATGCTGAGATTTTTTTTCCAATATTGTGTGCAACTGAGGTTTTTTTTTGTGTTTTTTTTTTTTTTCGAAAGAAAAACAACAACTTTTCACCATTTTTTGGACTGCAGAAATCTATTTCCCACTCTTCAAACGGCTAATATTTGCTTCGCGAGTAAATTCTGTCTCCATTTAAACACTATGTTTTGCATCTAAAGTACAATGAACATTAAAACCGTCTTAGAGCTGCGATTTCTTAACAAAATTCTGGTTCGAATGCGTTTTTAGGCATAAAATGCCAAAAAATCATTGATTACTGATAATTTTCCGATTCAATTTTCGCTAGCCGCCATCTTGGATGTATAGCGCAATCGTGATAGAGAGCATCCTCATTGTTTGCAAAGGTAACCATGACTGTTTAAAAATGGAGTAAATAGAAGTCAGATAAGGCGACGGAATGCACCTACAGTGGCACGAATGCGCCTACTGCAAGTTAGGTTTAAGACTTTGGTCAATGGCTATACATGACAGTTGACTAATATAAGACAAACCCTGTGTATTTCCTAGGCACTGTGGGCAGTGACAGTCATTGTATTTTTCCCATCTTGTGATGGTAAAATCCCACCTAGGTTCTTAGCCACCCCATGGCTGGGGGCATAAGTACAAATTACTACCAGGTGCGATGGTCAAAAACAGATGCCAGAATGCATTGGGACTGAGTTATTTAAGGTAGATGATCTTCAATACAGACATTAAAATTTATGTTGACAGCTGGATCACACTTTTAGATATTTATATACAATCAGTCATATATCGGTCTTTAAACAGATAATCTCCTGACCTGATTAGTATTATGTTCAATCTTTATTGTCTCTCTGTCTAACAGTGTTGAAATCCAATAGCACATATTCCTTTAAATATTGGTCAAAAACTACATTACGATAGTTCACATGTACGGGCAATCTGCTACTTCTTCTTTGGCATTGTCCAGGGCATGTCACACAGGGCTTTTGACAAAAATGCTAAGTACCAGTAGTCTACATAAAAAATAAAAGTGTGAACGCAATAGAAAGAAAAAGAAAAATAAGAGGTGGGGCAAACCCATTTGTTTGCATTAAATTAGCATTTACAGTACAGTATACATGTAAATACGCCTCAACCTCTTTATAACACGGTTTGCTATAACACAATATTGGATATAACATGGACCATTTATGGACCCCAAATGGTCATTTTTAGGTTAATTTTGCCATATATCTATACATTTCACTCTCGTTACAACACGAATTGGGTAGCTACCAAGGAAATTGCATTGGATCCTAACACTAGTGTTATAAAGAGATTGAGGTGTACTTTTAATTAAAAGCATGAAATATTAAACATTACACACATGGATATAGATGATTAATTATACATTATTTCTTACACCTAATGTACTGTAAACCAGGAAGTATTTTAAAAAGAATATATGAGCCGCTGCATGGGAAGACCAACAATCTGCATAGGCGAAAACAAAGGCGCAGACCTGCTTCGCGGTAACCGCGGTGAGATGATCGAGTGATAAAGAAACAGTGCTCTTAACTGCTCGGCCACGGGGGCCGCCTTGTTGCCTTTTCATCCTAGCAAATGTCTAGAGTTCTGTAGTTCTGACCACCTTGTCCTTCAATTGAATATTGGTTTGCCAGCAAATGGTGAACATCCTTTAACAAGTTACTAACAGTCAATGAAGCTGGCCCATGTGTTCTTGTCATGTCCGCAGTCAACAACCTAGGTCATGTGGGGAGACTGGGACAGTCAGTCACATTGTTCATGAGCAAGTCTCTTGGAGAAAGGTTATCAGTATTAGGTGCACATTTCTTTCACCACATGTCATGAATATAGTACAGGCAAACCTCATTTAATATAACACTGTCATTGAGGTCCATAGAGGCTGACTGTTATAAGTGGAACTGTGTTATAATGAGGTTACTTACTATAGAAATATAGCAAAATAAACAACTAGGGAGTCATAACATGGCGTTGTTATACTGCAAACCTCCTTATAGTGAGTGAGTGCATTATAATGAGGTTGAAGTGAAATATTAATTTCAAACTGTTTTCTATATTTTCAGATTCGAGTTCTATCACTTTCAACACGAGAACCAAGGCAGTTATGGCTGATATGGTACAAGATAATGTGAAAGAAAAAGTAAGTGAATAAAAAGATTTAATGGTAACATCAGCATGATCAGGAAACATGTCCATGCAATGAATACCCCCTTCAACCCCAGTGAGCTTATAGGATGGCCATGATGATCCGGCGTCCGTCCGTCGTCCTTCCGTCGTTGTCCACCATTTTCAAAGATCTTTTTCTCTGAAACCGCTTGGCCGATCAAAGCCAAATTTTATATGAATCATCTATGGGAAGGGGGAACCAATGTGATTATAAATAATCCAGGTCACATGACCAAGATGGCCACCACGCCCATATATGGTAAAAACCCTTCAAAATTCTTCTTCTCCGGAACCACTAGACCAATTTCAACGAAACTTGGCATGAAGCATTGGGGACTAGAGTACTACAATGTGTATATAAATTATTACCTTTGGATGACCTTGACCTATTTTAGGCCAGGTCAACATAGGTCGCCCATGCATTTGAATGGGGAAAATTGTTAAAATGTTATTTGAAAGGATAAAGTTGCAGATAATGGGCAAATGGACTGAAGATATGTGATTCTGAAAAAAATTTTGACCCCAGGGGTTGGTCTGCCCCCACCCGGGGGCAATATACATGTATATTACAATAATATTCGAAGATCTTCTTCTCTGAAACCACTTGGCCAATCAAAGCCAAATTTTATAGGAAGCATCTATGGGAAGGGTGAATCAATTATCCAGGTCACATGATCAAGATGGCCGCCATGCCCATACATGGTAAAAACCCTTTAAAATTCTTCTTCTCCGGAACCACTGGACAGATTTCAACGAAATTTGGCATGAAGAGCATTGGGGACTAGAGTACTACAATGTGTATATAAATTATTACCTTTGGATGACCCTTACCTTTTTTACGGCAAGGTCAACATAGGTTGCCCATGCATTTGAATGGGGAAAATTGTTAAAATGTCATTTGAGAGGAAAACCTTGCAGGAAATGGGCAAATGGACTGAAGATATGTGATTCTGAAAAAAAAAATGGATCCCAGGGGTTGTACTGCCCCCACCCCGGGGCAATAAACATGTATATTACAATAATATTCGAAGATCTTCTTTGAAACCGCTTGGCCAATCAAAGCCAAATTTTATATAAAGCATCTATAGGAAAGGGGAACCAATGTGTATTTAAATAATTCAGGTCACATGACCAAGATGGCCGTCATGCCCATATATGGTAAAACCCTTCAAAAATCTTTTTCCCCGGAACTGGTTTACCGATTTCAAAGAAACTTGGCATGAAGCACCGATGACTCAAGTACTACAATGTATATATAAATCATGACCCTGTGATGACCTTTACCTATTTTAAGGCAAGGTCAACATGGGTTGCCTATGTATTTGAATGGGGTGATCTGTTAAAATGTCATTTGAAGGGAAAAACTTGTAGGATATTGGCAAATGGACAGGATATTGATTATCCTGAAGAAAAAAAAAATGGTCCCAGGGCTTCATCTGCCCCTATACTGGAACTGTTTTCTATAATATTCAAACATGTTTATTGGTATTATATACAGCAGATCTCAGGTGAGCGTTTACAGGACCATTGGTCCTCTGGTTTTCTTATTTATGTTCCAAAACATAGATTGTGGGTACTCGTTAAGGCGGTTCTAACGTGCACCTACAATCAATGTTTTGAATAAAATTATTAAAAATATCAAAATTTTTCCAAGGAAATTTTCAGTTTTTGCTTCTGAAAAAAGATCTCTATAATATTGCATGGGCAAGTTTTAGTGATGTCCAGATCTGATCCCCTCTGGTGCACCAGGTTGTGTCCTTGAGCAAGAGGCATTAACTCCCCACAGTGCTGGTAAATACCCAGGAAGCGGTGGCTCTGTCTGGACATGAGTCAAACATTGTTGACTGGGACATTCAACCACAAGCAGGGAAAAAGACTAACAGTCGCCCATGGCCCATGGCCCCTAAATTTTGGTCTTGGCTACTGAATTTTTGGACAAAATACCCATACCCCTAATGATAAATATTGAATTTATGCCGTCTGGGCCCTTAAGTCAAAATTCTTATAATCATTGCACTGTTGATTGTCACCTCCCCATGACCAACTTTGTCCCGTTCCTGTTAAGTTAACGGAACACGGAACCAAAGTGACCTTTGCCACGACATGTTTACTTAATGGGATTATAGTCAGTATTAAGCAAACAAACGAGCCGCGCCATGAGAAAACTGGATTTTTGCCTAGGCGAAAACAAAGGCGCAGATCAGCTTCGCAGTAACTGCGAAGCTGATCAGGGCCTTTGTTTTCGCTACACAGATAGTACAATCCCTCTTCTTCTCAAAACAGGAATTTCAATGATCTAGCCTGCTTCTGTGACTGTACAGGCCGGTTTGTGTCAGACCTGGTCGGAAACCCCGAAGACCGGTTTTCTCGTGTCGCAGCTCAAATAGACTATTACTAATCACTGAGACATAAAAGCACATCAAATAATTAAAACTTTTAAAAGTTGAGAAAATAAAACTAATTAGGCCCAGAGCAAAAAAAAATGTCTACAGGGTTTCATATGTAAATGAGCTGCGACACGAGAAAACCGGTCTTTGGGATTTTCGACCAGGTCTGACACAAAGGACCTATGTATACAGTCATAGAAGATGGCTAGAAGCTTGCAATTTTGGATATAAGTAGAAGAGGGATCGTACTATCCGAGAAGCGAAAACAAAGGCACAGCTGATCTGCGTCTTTGTTTTCACATAAGCAAAAATTTGGTTTTCTCATGATGCGGCTTAAATAAATGTGTCTTAAGAATAAGAATGAAGTTTTGATAGTTGTGATTTAAAATCTAGTTCTAAGAAAAGTTCTTGTGTAGATGCTAATTGTCTGCATAAGTGAATAGGCTTGTTAGTGTCTTTAGATTAATCTACATAAATGCATATGTCTTTTCCTTGTTGACTGTGAAATTAGCAGTCAGATTTCTGACCAGGTTTGACACAAACTAGCCTCTACCGTCAACAGAAAAAGGCTAGAAACTTGAAATTTCTGAATTATGGAAGGAAGCAATTGTACTACCTTGAAATGAAAA
Organism: Rugalucina vietnamica; assembly: GCA_964017185.1. Taxonomy (NCBI): domain Eukaryota; kingdom Metazoa; phylum Mollusca; class Bivalvia; order Lucinida; family Lucinidae; genus Rugalucina; species Rugalucina vietnamica. Next base: position 13,896,554 of record OZ024884.1, read on the forward strand.
CAGTGGGGCTTATCAGCTGTCAGTGATTTTTTAAGGCATCTCAGGGGCCGATGAACAGCCCCTTTCCCATTGGAAAATAAATATCCTGCATTTTTTCCAATTTTCACAAAAAATTTCCCAATCAGAACATTGAACATTGCGTTTATTGCATTGGACATTTATTTTTTCATTGGACATGTGGTCTGCCTTTCAAAACAAAGCAAACAACTAACACGGCTATCAAATCTAGTATCATTTCAAGTAAATTGTTTAAGAAATCATGGAACAAAGATTTCCCAATTGCAATGCTGAACATCAACAATTCCCAAAAATGCTAAAAAAAATCACTGGCTGTGTAGATGCCACCTTGTTTGTGATGAGATTTAATATACGTAATTTGCTATTATGGCTATATCAATATGTCATCAATTTTAATAAACTGCTTTTTGAAACTTGCCTGAAACTAAATTAAAAATTGATTTATTGACAAATATTTACAAGATAATTTGTAAAAAAAAATGATATATTATTCTCATTCATGAATATGTGATAAATAATAGGAATATAATGTGAATTTTGAAAATTATTTTAGACTTTGGCTATTTAAACTCCAATGCCATAATATATGATAGTAATGATAAACCTGCCAGTCAGCAGTTTGTGTCTGATAGCAGGTTAGGTTCCTGGCCTTGAGGTTATAAAACCTTTTTCAAGCTCAACTCAGCTGAGCATGAAATTTCAACTACTCATAGATGTAGAAAAATTCAAAATTAGTGGAAATTTCCGGTTCAAAACTAAAAAACTTGTATTTTATCCTGCTCATAAATGTTAAAATGCCAACAATTGTTGGCATTTTAACATTTATGAGCAGGATAAATTTTAGTCTCAGGTGAGCTGAGCTTGAAAAAAGTTTTATAACCTCGAGGCTTGGGCTCTGGACCTCTGGTAGATTCTTGCACTGGTCCCTGTCCATCGGGGCTGTAAGAAAAAGATGGACTGCTTGATGCCTCCCAGTACCAACTGAATATGGGTAGCTGAGCACTATTAATGGTCTGTTTCTGTTTAGGAAAAATTGTTAAAGTCAAACCATCCTGAGTGCTTTTATATCCCTATGCTTGGTATAAAGGCTTGAATAAAGGCTAGATAAAGGCTTGAAATTTCGGATTTATGAAGAAGAGGGATTTATTTACTGTACATGTAGCGAAAACAAAGGTGCTTACTGCAAAACTGATCTGGGTTTTTTTTTTTTTTTTTTTCCCATATGCAGATTGTTGGTTTTCTCATGAGGCGGCTCATGTTCTTTTTCAGGTAACTGCTGTACGAGAGGTAGTATCTGGTAAAAGTAACAACGAAATAATCCTAGTGCTTCAGTATTATGATTACGATGTGGAAAGATCTATACAAGCTTATCTCGAAGGTAATTTTAATTGGGATTGCTTTTGTTTCCATTGCTCCCCATTTCACTTTTCCATGACAACAAGCCTGCCTTCCACAATGGTTAAAAAGTTACAAGTAGGCAATGATCAGGAAATGGCACAATCAGAAAGAAAATCCCACTCCAAATACAGGAGGTGGGTAAAAAACTAAATTGACAATAAGTACTTGTACTGAGAAAACATATCTTAAGCCGAGTGACCAGCTATTTCCCAATAGGTGGCCACTCACCCAAACCTCACTAAAAATATAAAATACGCACAAGGTGCAAACAGCACAAAAATTCAACACCAAGACACAATACAATAAGAACCGGTCTTTCGCTTGGTATTAATGGTATGGAGTTCAAGCTACTGATTCTCAGTCTTTTTTGGAAGTGACTTAAACTTAGGTCTCATTCCCATATGACCTTAGCTTTTGAATGGGATGTAAAATATGAACACCACCTGAATTTTACATACTAGGCATTCTGTAACAAGTCAGTGGTGACAAGTCAGTCTCAAGTTTGGATTTGGACTAGTGAGAAATAGTCCCCATAAATGAACAAACTTCTCCCTATTTCAAGCTGAGGGAGAAGTGAAAATGTATAGATTATATAGGAAAACCTGAAATTCGGGTCCAAATTTCTCTCTAATTTTACTTGAGAGAGAAGTTAATTCTCCCTAAAATTCTGCCTAGGTTGAAACCTGTGCACATTGTTGTTACCCTATAGATGCCTTCATGTCAAAGATTTTTGTTTGTCATGACTTGTACAAACTGTAGAAAATATATGAAATGCCACTTGATATATTTTTGTGTCCTCTTGAGGATCTTAAAGCAGGAAATCTGCAATTTACTTTCAAATTAATTTGCTCAAGTATAGCATTGGAAGCAAAAGTCAATCCATTATAAGTGAAGTCATAAAAAGTGTTTTGCCTATGTATGCAAATCATACTAACAGAAGCCACCACCTCATGGTTAAGCCACTTGCCTTGTAAACCAAGGGTCTTGGGTTTGATTCCAGGCTTTAATTTCCAGACTTTCAGATGACAGCGAGGCGGTTCCAATGTGTACCCACAATCTACGTTCTGAGCAAAAATAAGAAAAATGTAAAATATTTTCAATTTTTACAGCTTCGCGGTAACCGCAAAGCGGTAACCGCGCAGCTGATCAGCACCTCTGCATATTTGCATGGACATGTTTTCGTAATGAGTTTTTCACCCACCGTCAGGTAAATGTCTTGAAAGAATGGCTGTGATATTCCAACATAACTGTTAATGTTACATGGGTTAGAACACACAAGCTTCACCTTAGATGCCCTTGAGGGGAAATTTGGAAATTTTTGGTAGCGATGACATGAGGAAAGATAGGAAAAATAGTGTGATTTCGGTAAAAAAAAACAAAAGCATGATTTTGGGAAAAAAGAGCAACTTTTAGCCAAATAAGGAAAGTTTACCTTTCAAATTTGGATTTTTCTGCTTATTGGGCATGTTTCAGGCTAGATAATTGGGAATTTTTTCAACAAATTGGGGAAATATTTGTTACTGTAAACCGGATCCAGTTTTGTATAGAGTCCTGCCCTTGTCATTTGAGTCATAGTGACATTAAAAAATTGAGCCGCCTCATGGGAAAACCAACAGTGTGGTTTCTGAACAGGTCCTGACACAAACCAGTCTGTACAGTAACAGAAGCAGGCTAGAAGCTTGAAATTTCGGATTTAAGAAGAAAAGAAGTGTGCTATTGGTGTAGCGAAAACAGGCGCTGATTAGCTTCGCGGTTACCGCGAAGCTGATCTGCATCTTTGTTTTTCGCATATTTGGTTTTCTCATGAGGTGGCTCAAATATTATTTGCAAGAAGTTTGTACATCAATTTTATCAATTCTAGACTGCACTTTTAACAAGAAATATGATGTTAATTTATGAGCAAATGTAGAATTTATCCAACATCTGTCGGCAAATGTTTTTGTAAAGTATCTGATGTAAATCAATATCTTTATTAAATAGGCGTGGAAACTTATATACAAGCTGTGTCTGAAGTAAACCAGCTTTTTACGTATGCAAAAATAAAGACGCAGATCAGCTGTGCAGCTGATCAGTGCCTTTGTTTTAGCTACATGGATAATACAATTCCTTTTCTATGTATATTCAAAATTTCAAGCCTTGAGTCTTCGTCTATGACTGCATAGGCCAGTTTGTGTCGGACCTGGTTGGAGCTCAAGAAGACTGGTTTTCTTGTGTCAGGGTTCATATATGCAAGCTGTGTCTGGATAAACTTGTTTTTTATTAGGCTTCATTACCGACATAGACTGGACAAAAATGAGCCGCGTCATAAGAAAACCAGATAATTGCCAATGCGAAAACAAAGGCACAGTTACTGCGAAGCTGATCAGCGGCTTTGTTTTTGCTATATGGACAGTACAATTCCTCCTCTACTCATACCCAAAATTTTAAGCCTCTAGTGTGCTTCTGTGACTGTACATGCCGGTTTGTGTCATACCTGGTCAGAAACCCCGAAGACCGGGTTTCTCACGCCGCGGCTCAAATGTCATGGATAGCTAAAGGCTTTGAATTTTCTTATTAGGATTGTGTGCTTTTGCTTATATAAAGAAGAGCAGGCTTTCTCACTTTGTTTTGTTTGTTTGTATTGAGGTTTAACGCCCCAGTCAACAATTTTTCAGTCATGTCGGGACAGATTTCTCACTTTGTGGCTCATATTCCTTTGAAAAGAAAAAGAAGCCTCCATGAGGCAGTGATAATGTCACCGTAAGCTTCGCAAGCCAGGGGTCACAGGTTTGATCCAGGGCTTCTCCATTTTGTGAGATGAGACTTTTAAACTTAGGTCCTGTCTCCATATGACCTAAGCTGTTGGTGGGACTTAAAACCCCAAATCAACCAACTAAAAAAAAAAAAAATTGAATGGTTCAAAATTTTTTGGTCTCAACTCTTGTTAAAAATTTAACCGCATAACATAAAATTGCAGAAGTTCAAACAAAGTAGCCCTACCAAAAACCCACAAAAAATTGAATCCCCCAAAAATTGTCTGAAGCTTTTGTAAAATGTGAGGATCTTGGACAGTATGATTTGAGCTGCGACGCGAGAAAACCGGTCTTTGGGGTTTTCGACCAGGTCTGACACAAACCAACCTGTACAGTCACAGAAGCAGGCTAGAAGCTTGAAATTTCGGATTTAAGAACAAGGGAAATTGTACTATCCGTGTCGCTTATCAGCTTCGCAGTGACTGCGAAGCTGATCTGCACCTTTGTTTTCGCCTATGCAAAAATCTGGTTTTCTCACGATGCGGCTCATTTATGTTGAAGTTTTTACATAACAGCATAGTGCGATGACCTTTAACCTTTAGCATGCTGAGCAATATAGTGAAATCGATATCGCAGCCCACTGACGTTTTTTCCAATTTTTTCCCGTGTTTTCTTAATTTTTGAGCCATAAAAACAGCTGAATAAATTCAACAAACGCAGTAAACAAATCTACTTTCGGTTTCGGAAGTCTTTGTTACGCCGATTTCTAGCGTAAAAATTCATCATACGTACGGTTACGATGTCATATTTCGTGTGTAAATGCACCCAATTTTCCATTTACCAGCGAAAAAAGCGCTGAAAATGCATTTCTAATGCAAAAATAACGAAAATCTGATCAAAATCGGCCGACAAATCGGTCCCAAAACCACAAGCCGCCATGTTGTTTTCATGCGCAACTGTCTGGGCATCGCTCATTAATATTCATAAGTAGGCAGTGGGCGAAAAGTGCGGGAAATTTGAAAGCGGTTTTTCTTGTCGACCGCAGTCGCCTCTAGTTGGCACAGATAGGTATTCCACGGTCGACCGCAGTCGCCTACAGCATGCTAAAGGTTAAAGTGTACACATGAACACCTACGCAAAAAGTCTTAAGGCTATCATTAGGTGAGCCGCATCATGACATATGAGAAAAACAGATTTTTGCCTATACAAAAACAAAGTCACAGATCAGCTGTGCAGTAACTGCAAAATTTTCAAGATTCTAGCTTTCATCTGTGGGTGTCTAGACCGGTTTGTGTCAGACCTGGTCCGGAAACCCGGAAGACCAGTTTTCTCACATCACGGCTCAGGTGATAATCTAATGATTATACTTTGTCTATCCTTTTCCTTCATATACAAAAAATTGTGTCTACAAGGTTCTTCCGTCTCCCGCCTATTGGGCCTAAACTAAAGAAATAGATGGGCTGCTTGTGCCTACAGGCAAAGCTTCTTTGCTACTGATTGACCATCTTATTACTGGTTAATAACTGGTGAGCCTGCTCAGGAAAAATGTTTCACGAAAAACCATTCCTACATATAGGTTTTGGTTAAGTTAAGTGGTTATATTCGAAGCAGTTTATGAATGTCATGACATCCTTATTTTTGCTAAAAGTCCAATAAAATCTAGGCAACTTCCGACATGATCATAGTTGTCGACTGGGTTGTTAAGCATCAATTCAAACAAACACGTCCGGAAAACATGTTCATGAAAAATATACCACCTTAACCCCACTTTTATATAGGGAAACTGGGATTTACAAGGGTAAACCTATTTTTCTTATTTTTGATCTATAACAGATTGTGGGTACTCGTTAGAACCACATCGCCAACGTGTACCCACAATCAGTTTTTTGGGCAAACATATTATAAATATTAAATTTTTTCAAATGAATTTTTAAATTTTTACAGAAAAAAAATCACTGTTTATTGCATGGGATCAAAGGAAGCATGACTATGTACTTTCCACAAATTTTTAAAGCATACTGTTTATCAAGCAACTGAGAACATCCAAGACAATATGAAATCAATTAGGTGATGAATTAGGTTGTTCCATAACAGGTATTTGAATACTTCAGTTTTACCGTATTCGTTCTGATTAGTGCACTGTGCACTTAATTTTTCAAAATAACTTAAAATTATGGTCACAAAATATCGTTCTAATTAGCGCACACTAGGAATGACCAGAACACATAAATTGATGAAAAAGTCTTGTCGAAAATAACATTGACAATGTCATTTAAAGTGTACCAGTCATTACAAAATAAATTTGATCATTTAAGGTCACGTTTTAATGTCAATACAATATTAATGTGTAAAATTGCGGTAAAATATAAATATGCTAGTCGAGCAGTGTGCGCTTAAGCACATATTTTTCTGAAACGGCGAGGGTTTGCACTTATTGGAGCATGTGCGCTAATTAGAACGAATACGGTATATTGATTTTATCTGTGTTGGTTGTTCTCGGTTGCATTGATTGTCTCTGGATAACTAGTGTGTGGTTGCTTACCTTGAATTTTTAAAACAGACTGGAAAAACCAGCCTGTACAGTCTCGGGAAAAGGCTAGAATTGAAATTTCGGATTTAAAAAGAAGAGAAATTGTACTAGCCGTGTAACGAAAACAAAGGCACTTATCAGCTTTGCAGTGACTGCGAAGCGCTGATCAGCTTCGGGGTGACTGCGAAGCTGATCTGCGTCTTTATTTTCGCATAGGCAAAAATCCGGTTTTCTCACGATGCAGCACATATTATCCTGATGGTTTCTTTCTTCTAATTGCAGATGGGGCCAAATCAGCACTTGCAGACTGGAATTTCACTGGTTCGAAGGTATGGAACTTATTTGAGCCCCCACCCATTGGGACATTCAGAAATAGATGGGCTGCTTGTGCCTTCAGGCAAAGCTTTAAATAATTTAAACTACTGGGCCCAGAATTACAATCCTTCCTTAAAGTTAAGGAAGACCTTAGTTAAGGTGACGAATTTCGACTTGATATTTTACCGTTAAAATCAATAACTGTTTTTATCGCACCTGCTTATAGCAGAGTGCGATATAGGAGTCCAAATTTCCGTCCGTCCGTCCGTCCGTTCGTTCGTCCGTCCGTCAACATTTACGTCGAAGTTTGGTTTTCTCTACATAAGTGATAGCTAGGATTGTGAAACCTTACATATTAATTGTCCTTGACATACCCTTCAAGCACGCACCTTGACCTGCTGACCTTGACCTATATTTCACGGTCCATTGACTTTGTTAATTTTTACGTCGAAGTTTGGTTTTCTCTGCATCAGTGATAGCTAGGATTGTGAAACCTTGCATAGTAATTGTCCTTGACATACCCTTCAAGCACGCACCTTGACCTGCTGACCTTGACCTATATTTCACGGTCCATTGACTTTGTTAATTTTTACGTCGAAGTTTGGTTTTCTCTGCATCAGTGATAGCTAGGATTGTGAAACCTTGCATAGTAATTGTCCTTGACATACCCTTCAAGCACGCACCTTGACCCGGTGCCCTTGACCTATATTTTACGGTCCACTGACTTTGTTAATTTTTACGTCGAAGTTCCGTTTTCTCTGCTTCAGTGATAGCTAGGATTGTGAAACCTTGCATAGTAATTGTCCTTGACATACCCTTTAAGCATGTACCTTGACCCGCTGACCTTGACCTATATTTCACGGTCCATTGACTTTGTTATTTTTTATGTTGAAGTTTGGTTTTCTCTGCATCAGTGTTAGCTGTGAGTGTGAAACCTTGCATAGTAATTGTCCTTGACATACCCTTCAAACACGCACCTTGACCCGCTCACCTTGACCTTTATTTCTCGGTCCATTGACTTTGTGAATTTTTACGTCAAAGTTTTTTTTTTCTGCATCAGTGATAGCTGCAAGTGTGAAACCTTGCATAGTAAAAGTCCTTCACATACCCTTTCAGAACACACCTGAACCTGGTGCCCTTGACCTATATTTCACGTTTTTAGTTATTTTGCCCGATGCAGGTGCGATATCGACCTCCGCGGAGTTCTTGTTATAAAAAATATTCAGGTGTGTAAAATAAAATATTATCTACATAATAAATCCGATAAATTTGATTTCAGTGCGTTTTAGATGCATCTTTTTGGGTGCTGAAATTCGTCACCTTAACTAAGGTCCTCCTTAACTTTAAGGGAGGATTGTAATTCTGGGCCCTGACCGGCCACCTGAGTGACTGGTTAACCACATAGAGGGCCTGAGTCAGCTCAGGTAAAGTGGTTCGAGTAAAACTGTCCATACATACAAGCCCAAGTTCTTGAGTATTTTTTATCTTAAGCACATTTTGGGTATAGTAAGTAAGTAAGTAAGTATTTAAAGTAAGTAAGTATTTAAAGTAAGTAAGTAAGTAAGTAAGTAAATACTTTATTTCAAGAGGGTGACTCAATTGGTTGTGTATCAATCCTCCTTGGGGCCCTTGGGTATCATGACATCGGTAGAAGTCCTGTATCCTGACATGACCAAATCTGTATACTGTAAATTCGGAAATTTTCGCGTGACTTTTATTTCGCGAATTTTCGATTTCCGAATTATTAGCGAGTTCTTGAATTCGCGAGCGAGTACTTGTGCAGTCTATAAAGCTTATAATAATTCTTTATTAGCGAGAACTTTATTTTCGCGAGGCATCGAATTCGCGAATATTAGCGAAAATTGGGTTCTCGTGAAAATTTCCGGACTTACAGTATTACATGGGCATTTTGTAATGCCCTCGCAAGAAATCTGGGATCTGCACCTGAAGTAAATTTCTGTTAGTATTGCACATAAATTTCTGTTAGTATTGCACATATTACTGCATGCATATTTTAACTACATGCATATTTTAACTGAGTGCAGAAAGTTACAGCTGCAGTTCAGTTGCCTGGTGACAGCTTTTCACTTACATGCACCAGCTTCATTGTAATTAGTGGAATTTGAAACAGCTTAGAAATTAATAAGTGAGCCTGTGCATGAGAAAACCAACAATTTGGGGTTCCGACCAGGTCTGACACAAACCAGGCTGCACAGTCACACAATAAAGCTAGAAGCTTGAAATTTCGGATTTAAGAAGAAGAGGAAGTGTACTATCCTTGTAGCGAAAACAAAGGCGCTGATCAGCTTCGCGGTCACCGCGAAGCTGATCTGCGTCTTTGTTTTCGCCTATGCAAATTGTTGGTTTTCTCATGCACAGGCTCAAGTACTTTCTCGACAATGTTTGGCGTGATAGAAATGTGAACGTGCATCAGTGTGCATAGGCATATAAGTCTGAAAATCTGAGCTATTAAAGGGGATCGCACATGGCTGCTCAAGCTGTGGGGAGTGGGGATTTTTAGTGGTAAAACATGCCGAGGCGGTTCTAACATGTACCCACGATGTATGTTTTGAGCAAAAATATTTTTAAAAAAATCCCTTTTTTTTCCAATAAAATTTTCATTTTTTTTTTCTTCTGAAAAAACTATACTGCATGGGCAAGTTTCTGTAATGATGTTCTGACATGACTGAAAAGATGCTTACTGTAAATTAAACCACAAAACAAACATACAAATCACCTGTTTGATTTTTTTAGGCTCCTAAGAAGAAAAATAAGAAGAAAAAACAACAACAACAACAGCAGCAGAATGGACCACAAAATGGGCCAAAGTCACCACAGAGCATCTCTTCCGAATCCAGCGTCAAGACTAACGGGGATATAGGAGATCAGGCATCAGTCATGCCCCTCATGAATGGTATCTTACATATAGGTAAGAGGATATGCTTTACACATGAGGCAGTGCAATAGCATGTCCGATTCATGTTGAAACCAACCACATTCAGAACATTTCTTTCAGATGAGCACAAAAGCCATAGAATTGATATACCGTATTCGTTCTAATTAACGTAGAGTGCGCTTAACATTTCAGAATAACTTAAAAGTTGAGGTAACAAAATATCGTTCTGAAAAGCGCACACTAGGAATGCAAACAACACACAAATTGCTGAAATAACCATGTCAAAATATTATTCATGTCAAAATATTATTTAAGTGTCATTACCAATTGTAGCAAAATAGTGTTTAATCATGTAAGGTTAAGTTTTAATACGTATTATGTGTAAAATTGCTATAAAATGACGGTTCGCTAGTCGAGCAATGTGCGTATAATAAGCGCATGATTTTCGAAAATGACCAGGGTTTGCGCTTATTAGAGCATGTGCCCTAATTAGAACGAATACGGTATAAAAAAAAAAAAAAATCTGAATAATTTTACTTAGATATTAGCTGTTTTATTGGCGGTTAGTATGTTTTCAATAAGCAGCACTGACAGTTTGGTCTTACTGACTTACCGACTCAAAGAAAACTGCAAAATACATGCTAATTGTTCTGGGAGCATCAGGAAAACATGTCCGTGAAATAAATACCCCCGTATACCCCACTTTTATATAGTAAAACTGGGTTATGTAGGGGTATACCTATTTTTCTTATTTTTGCTCCAAAACATAGATTGTGGGTACTCGTTAGAACCGCCTCGTCGAGGCGGTGCTAACGTGTACCCACAATCTATGTTTTGAGCAAAAATAAGAAAAAAATCAACATTTTTCTGGTGAAATTTTCAATTTTTGGTACTGAAAAAAATCTCTATATATTGCATGGGCAAATTTTCGTATTGAAATTGTTCAGGGAGTGCCTCGGTTATTGCTCTGTGAAACTCTTCATTGCTAAGATCATCGTTATTAGTTGACTTAAATTTTGTACTAAATTTAAAAGCTTTTGTCTGAGTGAGATTTTGACTGATTGGAATTTCCTGGTAGAGTATGAATCTTGAAAAAAATTTATGAACCTTGACGCGAGAAAACCGGTCTTCATGATTTCCGACCAGATCTGACAGAAACCAGCCTGTACAGTCATAGAGACAGGCTAGAAACTTGAAATTTTGGATTTAAGAAGAAGGGAATTGTACTATATGTGTAGCGAAAGCAAAGGTGCTGATTAGCTGTGCAGTTACTGTACAGCTAGTCTGCGCTTTTGATTTTGCATAGGCAATAATCCTGTTTTCTCACAATGCGGCTCATATCTATTTGTGTATCTGTATACATCATTGTAATGTAAGACTTAATATATTGATAAATGGTGCTTTTAGATGACACAGAATTACTTTTTAACATGTTAAATCATTGTCAAGAAACAATTTTCTAAAGTTCTTCATACAAATATATGTTCTTAAAGCACATTAGAATCGTTTTGCCATGGGCTGTTCGAACGAGTTTGGCAACAGACCGATTTATGCCCTTTTTTTTTTTCATGTTTACAAATGCACAGACTCGAGAGCAGTTAGACTAGAACCACATGACTAGCTATTAACCCATTTATGACGAATTGACCTTCCCATTCTTATTAGTTGGATGAGTCTACCTTCATTTGAAGGGACATCATGAGTATTTAATTCATCACTGAAATTTCTCTATGCAAACAGAATAGCACCGGATGGGACACTGCGTTCTGCGGCGCCACATCTTGGGCAGTTCTGTTTGCCTATGTCCCATAAAAAGGATGCCAGGTTTATAGGAGAATGGTTCTCTAAACCCTCTGTTTACAAGTTGACCTCTTGCTCTTGTCCTACATTTCATGCTCCGTGGACGGGAAAAGGTTCTATGTCTAGTTTAGTAGTTATGTTTCAATGATGCTGTGCTTGGAATTAAGAAATCTGGCTTAGTTACAGTCTATGACCTAATATTTTAGCTTGCACTCCGAAATGACTCTGGACCTCTGACCTTACCTTGCACTGTGAATTTGTTTTTTTCCATTGCGGGTGCAATACCAATGTAAGTTGTGTACTATTTTAGCAAAGTGAAACAAAATGTCTATGTTTGTCTCAAATATGCTCATTTATCTAATCTTTGTTTTATTTCACAGAGAACGACATCGCTAAAGTATCAACGACCACCACTGTGTTAACTAATCTCGACCTGCCGCGCCCGTCTTCCCCAACCTTGAGCGAGATGTCCTCGGTCAGTAGCAGTCATGTGACCGAGAACGGCCAATCAGAGGTCAAGGTCACAGAAGTTCAGGAACCAGAGCACCACCCCCACCACGCCGCCAAGCATCCACACAATCACAGTCATCGACAACGAACACACTCAGGTAGTCAAAGATCTCACTATGAAACTTGTCCATGTAATATATAGGTTTTTTCTGTGTTGTAGAAATTTTTGGTGGAAAAATTTTGATATTTTCCATATTTTCACTCAAAACATTGATTGTGGGTACATGTTAGAACCCCTTGACAAGGCAGTTCTGTCGAGCACCCATAATCTATGTTTTGGAGCAAAAATAAGAAAAAAAAATGTATACCCTTCAGTTGTTCACACCCCAGTTTGACTATAAAGTAGAGTTTAAGGAAGTATTCATTCCAGTGCTGGAAACATGCTGGTCGCATAGTCACCAAACGCAACCAAACATTTGTCTGGGCGAACAAAATTTACCGACAAATCGCCCAGAATGTTCGTATTGGGCGACCAAAATCTGATTCTAAACAAAGTGGGAGAGAGGTTCGCCACAAAAACACTTCGTTTTTTTCTGCAAAATTCGTTATAACCATCTACAAACCGCTATTTTGGCATTCAATATGCCTGTAATTGTGTTTACTTGCAAAATGCCTGGTTCAAATGCGTTTTCCAGGCTAAAATTAGCAATTTAAGAACTGTTTTTCTACATGCAAAAAACGTTTTTGGCGGCCATGTTGGATTGTGATATTTTCTGCCAGTGGAGGTACACCTCCACCTGGAGTATTCTCCTGATGGACTTATTTACGGGGACAAATATGATAATATGAAGCTTATCTCATGGTCAATATATTTACACTTAATATGTAGACCCCATCCTAGTGAGAAGTCTTATTCCTTCTTTCTAAATCATGAAATTCGTGTACCTAGCTGTTTTGTAGCTTTGTGGTCTGGTTTGTTTTAGAAATACTCTGATACTCCGTAACTGTACACATATTTTTTCATCATTATGATAATATATGTACGTACTTTTCCAGGGTCCCATTCACATGGACACAAACACGATAAACACGACCATGACAGAAACAGAACTATCAGCTCATCTTCTACGACAGACGATCCCAAAGCTCTCGCAAAACGAACTGCTCATGGTAAGAATAGACATTTTTTGTTCAACTACATGTGAGCTGCATCATGAGAAAACCGGGTTTTTGCATATGCGAAAACAGAGGCGCAGATCAGCTTCGCAGTAACTGCACAGCTGATCAGCGCCTTTGTTTTCGCTACTCAGATAGTACAATTCCTCTTATAGCCAATATTTCAAGCCTCTAGCCTGCTTCTGTGACTGTACAGGCTGATTTGTGTCACACCTGGTCGGAATCCCCCAAGATAGGTTTTCTCGCGTCGTGGCAAAGATAGGTTCTTTTCACGTCGCGGCACATGTAGTTCAAAGAGTAATGAAATCATCTTGGTCTGACATCGATGCTCACAGAGACACAAACACAACAATAACCATGTCATAAACAATTTGAGTTGCAATGGGAAAAAAAACGGTCTCCGGGTTTCCGACCAGGTCAGACACAAACAGAGCTAAAAGATGGCTAAAGGCTGGAATTCTTGGATTAAGAAAGTCGAGGAATTGTACAATCTGTGTAGCGAAAACTAAGGTGCTGATCTTCGCCTTTGTTTTCGCATAGGCACAATCCGGTTTTGTCATGATGTGGCTCATTTAATCTAGTTGTTAGATTCCACATTTTGAACATTTCTTTATGCCCCCAACTTTGAAAACTGCCCCCAACTTTGAAAAAGTTGGGAGGGCATATTGCTTTGGGCTTGTTTATTAGTATGTTAGTCAATGTCTTTGAAATTGGTAACTTTTAAACGGAGAAAGCTAGGGTTTTAGAAATTCATATATATGTACATATTCATCATGAAAAAAATAGTTTACCCATGTTTTTTCTCATGTCTGAGTTACGCTCCTTTTCAGAATTATGCCCTATTGAAAACAGAATTGGAAGACATGTCAAAAAAAGAATTTAAGCTAGAGCCTTCATATTTGGTGTACTGATTGGGGCTTAGGAGTAGATCACTTGATAAACTTTTGAGAGCTTTATGTAAAATTTTGACAGAATAATGCAATTTTGATTGATTTTTGCTTTTTTCAGTGAAATTAGAAACTTTTAAACGGTGAATGCTAAGATTTTGATATTTCATATACACATTCCTCATGAAAAAATAGATTACCCATATTTTTTTCTTGCATCAGAGTTATGCCCCTTTCATGAGCAAATTTGAAAATCGTGTATGCAAGATATCTCAAAAGGTATTTGAGCTAGAGCCTTAATGCATGTATTATTTGGTGAACTGATTGTGGCTGAGAAGTAGATCACCCGAGTAACTTTTGAGAACTAATTTTCAAATTATGGCAATATTACAGAATTTTGAAAATTTTACTCCATTTGAAACTTGTCTGCAAAAAGCCTGCTTTCTGTTTATCAAATATGCTGTGCCAGGTTAGGAACCAGCATACAGTCGGGGGCCTTGGGTTTTACATACACACATTTCTAGTTCTTTAAGATTTTGTCTTAAAATTATTTCTATGGCTACTTTTTCTCTTCTGCTGATTCAAGAAAAACATTTGAGCCGCTGCATGAGAAAACCAACAATCTGCTTAGGCAAAAACAAAGGCGCAGATCAGCTGTGCAGTAACTGCACAGCTGATCAGCGCCTTTGTTTTCTCTACAAAGATAGTGCGATCCCTCTAATTCTTAAATCCAAAATGTCAAGGTTCTATCCTGCTTCTGTGACTGTTCAGACTGGTTTGTGTCGCATCTGGTCGGAAACCCAAATTGTTGGTTTTCTCACGCACAGGCTCATTTGTCAGATAGTTGTGTAAGAAATGTACACTATATACTGGTCTTGATCCTTTTGAATCAGTGTAAACGTTCAAAGAGAGGTAGCATGGGCCATATTGCGCAATTTCGGTAACCATCTTACGCGAAGCTTGCCCATGAAAGTTGGTCTGAACACAGGAATTTATTTTTAGGTCTGGAAAAATCAGTGAAGAATTTACACAGATAAACAGTAACTTCAAACTAAATGTAGTTTTGTGGTGATGAGGGTCTGTCTGAACACAATATTCTATATATTTACAGGCTTAGAAAAGTCAGTGAAGGACTTACACAGACAAACGGTATCACTGGAGCGACTTTAAACTTGTTTTCAGTGATGAGGGTCTGAACACATAAAATATTCTATATATTTGCAGGCTTAGAAAAGTCAGTGAAGGACTTACA
This sequence comes from Rugalucina vietnamica, assembly GCA_964017185.1. Taxonomy (NCBI): domain Eukaryota; kingdom Metazoa; phylum Mollusca; class Bivalvia; order Lucinida; family Lucinidae; genus Rugalucina; species Rugalucina vietnamica. Next base: position 13,912,008 of record OZ024884.1, read on the forward strand.
CAGACAAACGGTATCTCTGGAGCGACTTTAAACTTGTTTTCAGTGATGAGGGTCTGAACACATAAAATATTCTATATATTTGCAGGCTTAGAAAAGTCAGTGAAGGACTTACACAGACAAACGGTATCTCTGGAGCGACTTTAAACTTGTTTTCAGTGATGAGGGTCTGAACACATAAAATATTCTATATATTTGCAGGCTTAGAAAAATCAGTGAAGGACTTACACAGACAAACGGTATCTCTGGAGCGACTTTAAACTTGTTTTCAGTGATGAGGGTCTGAACACATAAAATATTCTATATATTTGCAGGCTTAGAAAAATCAGTGAAGGACTTACACAGACAAACGGTATCTCTGGAGCGACTTTAAACTTGTTTTCAGTGATGAGGGTCTGAACACATAAAATATTCTATATATTTGCAGGCTTAGAAAAGTCAGTGAAAGACTTACACAGACAAACAGTATCTCTTGAGCGACTCAAACTAGTCTTCAGTGATGAGGTAGAAAAGGCTTACAAGCGGATTAGATCGGTGTTCGAAGAAGTTCGAAACTGGTATGTAATGAAGCTACCAAATTTTCTATGCTTTCCAGCTATTAGGTTTTAGTGGTAGAAGTAATATGAAATAAAGGCACGCTGCCTTATCTGCAAACACACGGTAAACTTAATGCTAGAAACTTAACATAATCATTACCGTCGAGTGTATCCAGCTGTCCAGTGCGAGGGGAAGTAATTAGAGATGGGGAGCGAGGGAAGGGGAGCTATGGAGTAGTGTAAGGAGGGAGATAGGTAGGTAGTGAATGGAGGGAAGGAGGTAGGAAGTTTAGGGGGGGATAGTTAGGTAGGTAGGGTAGGGAGAGAGGAAGGTAGTGTAGGGAGTTATGTAGTGTATGTAGGTAGGGAGGGATCGAGCTATGGGGTAGTGTGAGGAGGGAGATATACGGAGGGAAAGAGGTAGGTAAGAAGTGTAGGGAGGGGTATTTAGGTAGTGTAAGGAGGAAGGTACTGTAGGAATAGGGTTAGGTATGGAGGTAGTTAGGTAGAGTAGGGAGGGAGGGAGGTAGATTAGAGGTAGGTAGTGGGAGGTAGGAAGGTAAGTAAGGATGGAGGTAGGTAGGTATGTAAGTATAAGGAGGGAGTTAGTGTAGGGAGTAAGGTAGAAAGGAAGTGTAGGGGGTACTTAGGGAAGGAAGGAGGGATATAGTATAGTGTAGGGAGTGTGGCAGTTAGGTAGGTGTGTAGTCAGTAGACAGATAGGTAGTGGTGGGAGGGGGTGATTAAGGTGGTACTGTGTGGAGGTAGGGAGGGAGGGAGTGGGAAGTTAGGTAGTGTAGGGAAGGGGTAGGTAGGCAGAGAAGGAGGCAGGGAGGGGTATGTAGTGTAGGCGAGGTAGGTATGCAAGTCTGTTGGGAGGGAGGAATGAAAGGAGGTAGGTAGGTATTTAGGTAGGTGGGAGGTAGTGTAGGTAGATAGGTAGGTGGGTAGTGTGATAGGCAGGTACCTGGGTGCGAGTTGACCTTTGTGCAAGTTGACTCAGTTGCGGGATGACTAGGGTGCGAGTTGACGTGGGTGCAAGTTGACGTGGGTGCAAGTTGACCAGGGACAGGTGCAATCGCGAGTTGACCCGGGGACGAGTTGACTAGAGGATGAGTTGACTCGGGGGCGAGTTGACTCGGGGACGAGTTGACTCGGGGACGAAGTGTGACACGGGGACGAGTTGACTCGGGGACGAGTTGACACGGGGACGAGTTGACTCGGGGACGAGGACCCGGGTTCGAGTTGACCCGGGTTCGAGTTGACCCGGGGACGAGTTGACCCGAGGACGAGTTGACTCGGGGACGAGTTGACACAGGGGACGAGTTGACACAGGGGCGAGTGAGAGTTGACCCGGGACGAGTTGACCCAGGTGAGAGTTGACTCGGGCGTGAGTACGTTATGGGGTGGTTTGGGGTGTTTCTACGGACCGGCCGAAACGACCTTTTTGTGGCTCCGGTAAATTGTGATACCAACAAAAATGTCTGCCCCCACATTGCAACAAAAACATGGCCGCGTAACCGTCGGTTTTGTTCGGTAAGGTATGTAGATTTTTTATTCTAAATTTCTTACGTGCGTTTATCGTTAAGCAAACACACATGTGTATTTGCTATAAAACCAGGCTAACCAGGACCTGCACTGTTAGCTAATTAGTTTGCTACACTTGTAGTAGGACATGTTTCCTTATTGGCAAGTCAGAGGGATGCCATTTGGAAGCAAAGGGCACATAAAAGAACTTGAAACTAATAAAGAGTGCATGAGTTGTATGCACAAGAAGAACATTAGTTTTGGTCCATTTAGACGATATGAGCAGCATCGTGAGAAAAACAGATTTTTGCCTATGCGAAAACAAAGGCGCAGATCAGCTTCGCAGCAACTGCGAAGCTGATCAGCGCCATTGTTTCCGCTACACAGATACGGGGATGATCCAATAATGATTGAGACTTTTTGAATTATTCTTAAGTAAATAAACTTGGCTTATTATGAATACCTTGTTAACATTGCTCAATGTAATGTGCACACGATACACTGATTAAAATCCACATGTAGACAACTACCTTCTGTTGCTTAGCAACGAGAGAATGTTGGTCAAATGTCCTTGGCCACGTGGTACTTATGCATATAAAATGGGTTGCCATGGCAACTGGTGATAAAATTTCCAATCATGGCATACAGTTATTTATAGCGTTAATGAATAGCTTTATGCTCTGCAAATATCACTTACATACAGCTCATAATTCAATTAGGCTGAGCATATGTGCGAGAAAAGTTGTGTTTTAGTTGCGAAAAAATTCAGTGATTTTGGGGGTAGGGGTGAGAAATATCTTATAACTTGAGTATACATGACACAATAGATTGTTTTAAACCTTCAAATGATCAATTATGGGGTAAATATATCAAAAGAATTTCAAAAGGGACACCTGTGCCTTTCGTTTTATGTTGCCTAGCAACAATAGAATTTGGAAAATGCTATAAGCCAGAATTCATAAAGGAAAATGGTTGCTAGGCAACCACCTCTCGATCACTAGCGCAAGAGTCGAATCGACCGAAGCAAAATATTTCAGAGGTTAATGTTAACACAGACAATACACAATTATTATAAGATACCGCTTTTAAAATTTGTAACATAGCTAGATTTATATAGATTATGTTTGTTCAAAGGGCAGATAGTGGCCATAGGTACTGCAAGAGTAGTTCTTAAATAACCATAGCAACCAAAGTGGTTCACCAAATTTGATAAAACACGCTCCGTAGAGAGATCAAATGTGTATCTAGTAAACGAAAGTAGTTAACTTGAGCCAGTCAAAAGGGTTTATACAACAAGAGAAAAGTCTCAATCATTATTGGATCATCCTCGTAGTACAGATCCCCTACTTTCTAAATCCAAAATTTCCAGCCTCTAGCCATCTTCTGCGACTGCACATGCTGGTTTGTATCTGACTTGGCCGGAAATCCTGAAGCCTGGTTTTCTTGCGTCGCGGGTCATATGGTTAAAACTTTCATGGCAAGTGTTTTACTGCACAAAGCCAAGCAAAGGGGCCACTGTGGCAGAGTAGTAAGATACAGATTTCATTAGACTTGCCAAGTTCTGTATGCAGATTTTATCGGTATACTTCTGTTTTATGCACCTCCTACTGTTTGATCATTCTCATTTGAGCCAAAGTTCAATAAAATCCCAAAAGTGATGTAAAAATGAATTCTAACGTCAGGGTTCGACACTAAAGGGAGTCCGGGAGTCCGAGATTCCCAAATTATTATGCTGGACTTCTTGTTGTTACTTGTAAGCAGTCTGACAGACTCCTTGAATCTGGCGGGAAATGTCATGTCATTTTCTGTAGATTTTTTTTTTTTTTTTTTTTTTTTTTGCTTTCTTTGTGCATTCTAAGTCAGATTAGTGAAGACTTCAAACAAAAGGCTAAAATTGATGCATGACTTTGGGGGGATTTGCACAAGTATACAAATTGAAGCTTGTCTGTATATTGTTATTAAACTTGTGATGAATTGTGAATATAAGCTATTAACATTTTTTTCATGATTCAAGTTTTTACTCCTAAATTTATGTTCAGACTCCTTGATTTCTGAAGTTAGAAGTCCCATGGACTCCTTAATCTAAAAAAGTTAGTGTCTAACCCTGAACGTAACATTACTGTTCATTATTGAACCTAATGGAAACGTCACCGTTTGCAATTGAACAATAATTCACTGTAAACAAAATTATGCGCCAAAGGTGGCATATTTTTGACTTCACACATTAACATTCATGTCCGCCAAGAATGAATCCACTGGGAAAACATTTTAAAATCTAAGCATTTATTTATTGATCGTGTTAGAATCGAAATAATTTTACTTTAGGGTGAATTATCTTTGATTAACGCCTGATGTGTTCAGGCAGATGCAATATATAATTCACTCTGACTGTGCCATCGTGAATAGATACATGGCAATCTGCCCTCCAACATCCCGCATTAATCACGATAACTCAGCGTAAAGTAAATTATAAAAGAGAAAAAGAGAAATATATGGTTGCAAAAGTGGCAACTTGTTTCATTGTGATATTGTATTCATCTTTATATTCATTCCTTTCAGTTTGAATGCAAGAGAGGCTGAATTGGTGCAAGAGATGGGCTGTGTTAAAGACATGGCAGGTAAGAGTAATAAAATCAATAACCGGTCTTCGGGTTTCCAACCAGGTCATTATGAATATACAGTGGTTTTTAAAGTTTTAAAAAATGAAAATTTTCAGTAGAAAATTTTAATAGTTTTCTTATTTTTGCTCAAAACATAGATTGTGGGTACACGTTCTAACTGCCTCACTGAGGCGGTTCTAACGAGTACCCAAAATCTATGTTTTGGAGCAAAAATAGGTATACCCATGCACACCCCAGTTTTACAATATAAAAGTGAGGTTTAAGGTATTCATTGCATACATGTTTTCCTGATGCTGACACAAACAGACCTGTACAGCCATAGAAAATAGCTAGAAAGGTAAAATTTCATATTGAAGAAGTAGAGGAATGTTACTATCAGAGTAGCGAAAACAAAGGTGCTGATCAGCCACAGTAACAGTTACTGCACAATACTGAAACTGACTTTTGAGCTAAGTTTAAATTTTTTTGCAAGTTTTTCTATGTGTTAGAGAACTGTCACTGAAACAGTAACATTCTTTTACATTTTAAGCTTTCAAGACATAGACATACATTGTTAAATTTCAACCCAACAATTGAACTTCAATTTTCTTTTTTACGATTTCTGCATGATGAAATCACAAACTAGTCATGCAAGATCTATAATCCGGGCTTCATCAACTACCATGGAAACTGCCTAGCAAGTGATGGTTGGTCAAGCATGTTCTGAAGTCTGTACTTAACCAGTCATACTAAGTACTGTAAGGTCATTTAGGCAGAGAGTAATTTGATTGTTTGAATTGATTAACATTCGAGTCAACAGCCAATGGTCATGTCAGGACGTTGCCTCTATTTTATGGGACTTCTACCCAAAATTAGGACGTCATGACATGTCATCCAAAAAGTGCTTCAAATATAACCACCCCGTGACCCGACTAAACCAGTAAGGCTTGTATGTATGGATGGTTTGACTTAACCACATTTCCTGGGCAGGCTCAGACCTGAGCGATTAACCTGTCATGAGCTGTTTTTTGACATTGGCTGTTGTGGCCAGAGTAATTTTTTATCCAAGGTTATTGCAGAAAATACATGTGGTCATGCAGTCAGAATAGTGTCATTTTAGAAAAGCTTATACTTGTATGGTTTATCTTACAGGAGATACATTTGCAATGAGACAGAGCCAAGCTGCTGAACTCAAAGTTAAGATTGACAGAGCTGATAGACTAGATGATTCACAACTAGCTGATCTAAGGGCAGAAATCAAGGTAAGACAGAGCCAAGCTGCTGAACTCAAAGTTAAGATTGACAGAGCTGATAGACTAGATGATTCACAACTAGCTGATCTAAGGGCAGAAATCAAGGTAAGACAGAGCCAAGCTGCTGAACTCAAAGTTAAGATTGACAGAGCTGATAGACTAGATGATTCACAACTAGCTGATCTAAGGGCAGAAATCAAGGTAAGACAGAGCCAAGCTGCCGAACTCAAAGTTAAGATTGACAGAGCTGATAGACTAGATGATTCACAACTAGCTGATCTAAGGGCAGAAATCAAGGTAAGACAGAGCCAAGCTGCTGAACTCAAAGTTAAGATTGACAGAGCTGATAGACTAGATGATTCACAACTAGCTGATCTAAGGGCAGAAATCAAGATAAGACAGAGCCAAGCTGCCGAACTCAAAGTTAAGATTGACAGAGCTGATAGACTAGATGATTCACAACTAGCTGATCTAAGGGCAGAAATCAAGGTAAGACAGAGCCAAGCTGCTGAACTCAAAGTTAAGATTGACAGAGCTGATAGACTAGATGATTCACAACTAGCTGATCTAAGGGCAGAAATCAAGGTACCCACCATTCATCCCCACACCCTTGACCCTTTTCCCCCTCAAAGAAAAAAAAAAAATAAATGAATACTGGAATTCAAACATTTTACCTTGTATCTCGGGAAGTTCTGCAAGAGATCATGTGATGGGATGGTGCTAGAAAGTCTATTCCCAAAATGTCTACTCCCACCTACATACTGGCCCGTCTCAATTGAGCTGAAATAATCTTGAAAGGGACGTAAAACTGAATTTAAAAGAGAGTGAATCACTGTAAAAACATCAAAGTGTTGGTGGTCACCTGTCATTGACATAGCTTTTTCATAAGCATGCTTTTTCAGGTTACATTTTTTGAATTCATGTATTTTTCAGCACTTTGTCAGTGACAGAAAAGTAGACGAGGATCTAGGTAGAACGACCCGGTTTTTATATGATGACGACCATCTAAAAGTTGTGAGTAACAGTTAAGCCACCTTGTGGGAAAGCCAACAATGTGGTTTCCGAACAGGTCCCACACAAACCACCCAGTTCAAGCACAGAAGATGGCTAGAGGGTGAAAATTTTGGATTTAGAAAGTAGAGGAATTGTACTATCCGTGTAGTGAAAACAAAGTCGCTGATCAGCTTCACAGTTACTGAGAAGCTGATCTGCGCCTTTGTTTTCGCCTATACAGATTGTTGGTTTTCCCATGTGGCGGCTCAGTTGATATTTAAGAAATAATTTTACTTTACACGGAATGTTGCAGAGCAGACTGCGATGTCTTCATTCACGACAGCACAGCCGGAGTGAATTAAATATCGCATCTGCCGGACAGCATCATGCGTTAATCAAAGATAATTCACCGTAAAGTGAAAATATTACGGTTCTAACACAAGTAATAAATAAATGCTTACATCTCAAAGTGTTTTCCAGTGGACTCATTGTAGGCGGACATGAATGTTTATGTGTCACAAAAACACTACCTTACGCATGTAATTTTGTTTACAGTGAATTATTGTTAATTTTCAAACGGTGAAGTTTCCATTAGGTTCATTGGGAAAGATGATAGCATCATGTTAGAATGTCAGTTAATGTGCATTTGCCACTGGTAATCTGTCTCTAGATTTCAGGAAGCTTCCTATGAACACACCGTATTAGCGGCAATTTCGAGCTCGGCATACAATCGTTAAACTCGGCATAATTTTTGTTCAGCTGTATTCTGGTAAGGTTAGTATTTGATTGTTTTCATTGGAACTGCGAGTCTGTCGGTAACCGTAAGTAGGTCATAAGTTAAAAGTGATGTATAAAATATACCTGTGTTCTTCTGGTCCTACAATTCCAAGTGTAAAGTCTGGAAAATAACATTTTTCTCTTTGATGCTTCACTTTTTATACTCAATCCTGTCAAATATGCTCCATTTCGTGACTTTATAAATAAATATCAATCCTTTCACAGGCAAAAATATAAACTTAAGCCATTTACAGTCCTTTTGTGCGTATTAAATAGATTCGATCTGATAAGTGAAAAGCGCAGCGTCTGTTTTAAAAGATGACGTGATGATACTTTGGCAATCGGATAACTCTAGTCATGACAATCGTAGAACGCTGAAATAAAAGCTATTTGGCAATCGGTGAACACGTTTTGTTTCTTGCGGTTTTCCCCAGTTTTTCTCATTTTTAGAGCCTACCATGTTTCTGTTATGACGAATAATGTAAAATAGAACAGTAATGACGACTCTGTTTTATATTCAAGTCTGTATAGGAATATGTTTAACTTTTAATGAGTTGTACATGTATTCTGTTGGTAAATTCGTTTATCTCAATTGTGGCGACTTGTCCTACCGAACCCTTTTTAGGCCACTTTGTCAGCATGTCATGTGATCAATTATAAACGCATTAACGCACTATAATGGTACTACCTGTCTAGTCGTGTGGCAAGGACATTATTCGTCCCTTTTAAAGTCTTTTTTCTCAAGAGTTTTCCCATTTTCATTTTCGAGAAGACCATGTTGGCAAACATCGCGTGTCTTTAAAAATATTAAAAATGACATAACATTGTAGTTTTTATTCCATTTTACGTTCCTTTCAAGATTATTTCACTCATATAGAGACTATGAAATTCAGTAGGTGGGCTAAAACGGGAGACCCCCAAGATAGACCACCTGACAGACCCGTAAGCAGAACTTGGCTTATCCTACTTGTGACTCGAGTGAGGCTCGAACCCACAGCTGATAAACAGTAAATATTATTTTCCTTATCATTTCACAGAAACATACATTGTAGGTACTCATTTGAACCGCCTCAACGAGGCGGTTCTAACGAGTACCAACAATGTATATTTTGAGCATAAATAAGAAAAACAATACAACTTTTCATCTAAACATTTTCATTTTTGCACCCAAAACTTTTCAGTGTATTTGAATAGGCATTTTTTTCGTAATGAACATATGATGGAACATTTGATAACATATTTCAACTTTTGAATTTCAGACTAATCATGGATCAAACCGTACAGGCCTTAGGTACCAGCCTCCCCAATATTACCAATCTCCAGTGAAGACGCTACCTCCAGTATCAGTTCAAATCCACCAGACGTTACCTTGTTAACCTCAAATACTACTACTACTACTACTACTACTACTACTGTGTTTGCTACTTTTACTTCTACTGCGGCAGAAGTAGTAGTAGTAGTAGTAGTAGTACACTCAGTAGTAGTAGTAGTAGTAGTAGTAGTAGTAGTAGTAGTAGAAGTGTATTAGTAGAAGTAGTAGTTGTAGATGTAGAAGTAGAATAGTAGTAGAATTTAGTAGTAGTAATAGTAGTAGTAGCAGTAGTGGTTGTGGTGGTTATTTGCGTGGCGGTAGAAGTGTTAAATATAGTAGTAGTAGTAGTCGTCGTCGTAGTAGTAGTAGTAGTAGTAGTAGTAGTAGCCGTTGTTGTTGTAGTAGTAGTAGTAGTAGTGATTGTGGTGGTGACAGTGGTAGTGGTCGTACACTCCAAGAAGTAGTAGCATTAGTTTTTTCCGAACACATGTACGCTCTCACATTTCCAGAGATGTTACAATCCATTTTATGACGTTTGGCTTTGATAGACTTAGTTGTTTATTAGTGAACAATATTTTCAAGAACATTTGAATTGATAACGCACGACCAACGGATAACAATAAGGTATGATAAAAACATATTGTAACGGCTGCAGTGAACTTAAAACAGTGCTTAAGCAGAAGAAAAACAAGAAGATGAGTTTGTCTTAAAGAAGAAAACTAGTGTTGTTGCTGTTGCTGCTGCTGCTGCTGCTGCAGAAGAAGAAGAAGAAGAAGAAGAAGAAGAAGAAGAAGAAGAATGAGAAGAAAATGAAGGAGGAGTAGGGGATGTACTTCTGGTCTGAAAATACCAAATTCAGCATGTCACTTTTCTATGAGTCGTCTGATATCTGCATTCAACAACTCTTATCCTTGTTCTTAATAGTTTTGCTCAGTATTTCACCGTAATAAATATCTTTTAAGCGTAACTGCAATAATACAATAGCAAATATAAATTACCAGACGTTCTGAAGAAAAACCTCGTTTATTACAATATAAAGTATTCACAAGTAAACTGTGACAAACCATAACCTTTTAAACAGTTTCTTGTGTATCAGTTCTTTCAACATGAAAAATGTAAAACGAAGTCAATAAGCACGACTTACAACATGGAACCTTGTGTGTTTTGTCACTTAAACGGCTCATTTCAGGTTATTTTAGCTTTTCTTACATTTTGTTCGACGATTGCCATTAGCCGAGTTCAACGACTGCATTCCAATTTATCAAAAGGCGTTCCCGATTGCCATTTTGATTTTCCCCTTCATTGTTAATCCGTATATTGCTCGGCAAAACTTGCAAAGAGCGTAATGAAACTTTGGTGATGTTTTGGACAGACATTCAAATGTGTTATGCACAAAATGAAATTTAAATGTTGTAATAAATAACTAGATAATAGACATTTTGATGCCGACTTTACCTTGTAAACATTACAAAAAAGAAGGTTCAAAGTGTTGTCATGGCATTGATAAATTGAAATGAAAAACACCTATTGCACAGGGCATAGACTAATTCATTCAAGATTAGCTATGTGAAGTCAATTTGTATCATACAAAGGTTATTTATTGTAAAAAGATCAATTTAAACGACTTACCAAACGCAGCTGGTCATAAAACTGTGCCGAGTTCGATTGTGTGCCGAGTTCGAAATTGCCGCTAATACGGTGTGATGAAGTGTGGTTAAAATAATTTACAATCCCGAAATTATCGTGGCATTTTTCTCATTGTAACCTGCAATATACAAGATATAACAACAAGATATAACAAGAAAACTTGCCTCAAATTTCTGACCTGGCCCTGAGGTAATAAAACTTTTTTCATGCTCAGCTCAGCTGAGACTAAGATTTATTCTGCTCATAAATGTTAAAATGCCAACAATTTATTAGCAGGATAAATTACAGGCTTTGGAGTTCTAAACTTTGGAGTTCAATATATATGGGCTATTTCAGTATTTATGAGGATTTGAAATTTCAAGCTCAGCTGAGATCAGCATGAAAAAAGTTATATAACCTTAGGGCCAGGTCTGACAGACAAGGATGTACAACCGTAGAAGATTGCTTTCAGGGTCCAGTAATTTCAGATTTTGACAGGTCAGAAATGTGTAGCAAAAACGACGACACTGATCAGCTTTGTTGTTATATTGTACTATTTTGCATTTAAAATAAAAATTTGAAATTTTATAAAAAGGATAATACAGGCTTAAAACTTGTCTGAAAATGCCTTATGCTATGATATTTTTCTTTTGTTTACAGGAAATTAAAAAGTTTGGTGAAAGTAAGTTCTTCATTTTCCGTTTTTGATAAAATGTTGAATTTCGATATTTATACATGTGTATTCTGAGGTTTCAAAAGTAAGCCAAACAATATTCAAAATTACAGAAAATAGAAAAGAAAGCAAAACACCAAGTACTGCTAAATGACTGTATTACAAAACCTTTTAAAGAAATTTGGACACATTCTACTTTACCACAACATCAGTTTTTGAGACAAAAAAAATCATGACAGTCTGTTATTACCACAAAATACTCTATTCACTTCCAAGCAACTGCTGAATTTGGGTTAAGAAATTAAATTTGCTCACTGGAATGTGGTTCTAAGCATGAAATGAGCCGCATCCTGAGAAAACTGGATTTTTGCCTGTGCAAAAACAAAGGTGCAGATCAGCTTTGTAGTAACTGCACAGCTGATCAGCGCATTTGTTTTCGTTGCACGGATAGTACAATTCCTCTTCTTCTTAAATCGAAAATGTCAAGCTTCTAGCCTGCTTTTGTGTCGGAAGCCCAGATTGTTGGTTTTGTCATGCACAGGCTCATACTTGTTTCAGTTGCCCCAGTGAAGTGTGCCTATGGTACGACTACCCATCGCACTGTCTCAACAACGTCTGATCCCGACCCCCATTTACCATCAACTCCCTCCCTAGAAACATCAGGTGCCTATGCATTAACAGGTATGTTTTTATGGGTGTTCATAAATTTTGGGACAGATGAAATGTTACAAAAAAACAAAACAAACAAACTTGGGACACTTGTTGAAAGTAAAATTTTGAAAGCCTTAATTTTTGGTCTTCAGTAATGTCCAATACTGACAACCACATATCCTCAACTCCCTCTCTAGAAAATTTAGGTGCCTATTCATTAACTGGTAGGTATTTATATGCTCCCAAATTTTGGGACATACAAAAAGTTCTTAAATTTTGAGTCATTTTTTTTTATTTTTTTTTTTTTCAGATTTAAAAGTGTTGAAATGTTTATAAATTTTTAGACACCTGTAATATTCATACATTTTTGGATGTTTAAAATATTGCGTAAACTTTGAGACGCTCAGATAAAAAATATAAAGTAGTCAATTTTGAGACACCCCATGTGTTCAAATATATGAAGTGGTCAATTTTGAGACACCCCATGTGTTCTAAAATCTTGGAAGTCTCAGAATTCTTTAATTTATGGACGAACAAACTGCTGTTATCCAGCCTGGACTCCTGCAGACCTTCAACATCTATATTAACATCAGGTTATAAAACTTTTTCCATGCTCAACTCAGTTAATATTTTAACTGCTCATAAATGACAAAATAGCCCATATAAATTGAAATTTCAGGTTTATAATACAAAAGCCTGTAATTTATGCTGCTTACAAATGTTAAAATGCCATCAGTTGTTGGCATTTTAGCATTTATGAGCAGGATAAAATTTAGTCTCATCTAAGCTACAGAGGCTGTCTCGCCTGATCTCGGTGTCGAGAATATGTGAGTTAAGCTGAGCATGCACCAAAGCCTGTAATATATCCTGTTTAAAAATGTTAAAATGTTGGCATTTTAACATTTATGAGCTTGATAAATTTTAGTCTCAGCTAAGCTGAACATGAAAAAAGTCTTATAACCTCCTGAATCAGGTGTCTATTATTTGCTTTGAATGATTTCAGTTCCAAGTGCTACAACCCGTTCTTCAGAGAAGCCCAATGTCCCCCACCTAGACCCAGCACAGACCCATGAAATGGCCGAACTACAAAGGAGATTAAAAAATACATTAAATCTAGGAGTAAGTTTTTGTTCATGCATGTAAATGAGCCGCCACATCAGAAAACCAACAATCTGCATATGTGAAAACAAAGGCGCAGATCAGCTGTGCAGTAGTTGCACAGCTGATATGCAGTAACTGCACAGCTGATCAGCTCCTTTGCTTTCGCTACACGGATAGTACAATCCCTATTTTTCATAAATCCGAAATTTCATGCCTGTTTTGTCGTACCTGGTCAGGAACATAAATTGTTGGTTGAGCGAAGGCTCAAATTATAATGTGTCATGGGTTTAGTTTTCAGAAACAAAAATTTCAAATTTATAGTCTCAGGAAGTATACTCGAAGCTAAAAGTAACTTTACACTATTTTTGTAGATAGTTTTTTCAGGTATAGGTGTGTTATATTTATAAAGTATTTGATATGTATTGAAGTTCGAACAAATACGCATAAGGTAGGCGAAATTTTAAGAATTTCAATGAAAGCATGCTGCCACAAGTCCCTACAAAGCACGCAAGGGGTCAAAATAACGTTTTTCCAAGACACATCGCTTTTGGTGTGTTACTGTAGTTTTACAAATGAACAATTTTAAAGTTTGAAGACCAAGGCTTTAAGAGATACTATTGTATGGCTTATTTGAGTTCAAATTAACACAAATTTTCCTGCTCGAACAACACACAGGAGTGATGTTTTCAGGGCCAAAGCCCTTTTTGCGACATAAACAATGGTTTCAGTGGAAAATCCCATTACAAATTGTTTGTCATTCTTCTTTCGAACTGATGGGATTTTTTTTCATCAGTCACTGTTACCACACATTTTAATTGACACCCCAACGATTTGCAATGAAAAAAAGGTTCGATACAATGAAAGGAACAGCTTTCAGAAATGGTTAAAGTTTACTATTGGTTTATTTCAAAGGGCGGTAATTTTGTTGCAAAGCAATTTTAAGAGCCTGCAAAAACTTACCCAAATGTCGGAGCAAAAATGTCTGGCAGTATTTTTGACGGACAATAAGTGGTCCTTGACACAGCGTGTTCAAATCTTCTGTCAACCTTTGATTTGGTGCGAAAATGCCATTTTTTGCTTTTAATGAAAGCGCAGATAACTCGCGACTGGATTAAGTTACATCGACTCTTAACATGCATTATGCTCGGACACGTGTAAGAGACACACTTCTATAGATACTTTGTTACAATTCAATAAGCCAGAAGATATATTTAGAAATAAATAGTGTAAAGTTACTTTTGGCTTTGAGTATATATTTAATTTTTACATGTAGGTTCAGACATGATTTTGAGAACTAATTTTCGTTAACAATTGCAAATTTTTTGCTTCCCAAATTCAAATTTTGTGCATATTAAGACTTACTATAGCTTTATATACTACATGAATACTTCCTCTCCAATACAACAACTTCCTAATAATTGAGGAAATATAAAAACCATGAAATAAAGTCAGATAAATTTTGAGCTAATTGTGATCATTTGCTTCTTTTCTCAGGGTATATCTGTAGAAACATATCCCGATAGACCACAAAGTGCTCCAGTCAATACAGACGACCAACAACCTAGACCTCCTAGGCCCGATTCAGGTATATTTTTTTTTCTTATACAGTTTTATGTCCCTTTTAAGAATATATCAGCTTGTATGAGACTGGCCAATCAGTAGGTTGGCAAAAACGAGAGAACCCCGAGAATGTCCACCTTGCACATCCACAAGCAGAACTTGGTTTGTCTCACATGCGCTCAGTGTGGGACTGGAACCCAAGCCAAACACAGTGCTGAGATGGTCGAATGATTAAGTACAGTAATGCAATATCAGTGCTCCTAACCACTCAGCCACGGGGGCCGCCTGGAAATAGGCCACGGGGGCCACCTGAAAATAGGCCACGGGGGCCACCTGGTAATAGGCTACGGGCGCCGCCTGGTAATAGGCCACGGGGGCCGCCTGGTAATAGGCCACGGGGGCCGCCTGGTAATATGTCAAGGGGGCCGCCTGGTAATAGGTTTAGAATCCAGCATCTTTGGCTGATTCAAAAAGAACAAGTTGTCAATAGTTGTTACTGCCAAAAGAATCGGCACTGAATGAGCCGCCGCATCAGAAAACCAACAATGTGGTTTTTCAATAGGTTCAACACAAACCGGGCTGTACAGCCACAGAAGACAGCTAGAAGCTTGAAATTTCGGATTTAAGAAGAGGGATTGTACTTTCCTAGTAGCGAAAACAAAGGCCCTGATCAGCTTCACGGTTACTGCACAGCTGATCTGCGTCTTTGTTTTCGCATAGGCAATAATCTGTTTTCCTCATGACGCGACTCAAATACATGTACTATTGAACTTCAACTGTGAGACTTGGACTAGTGTAGTTTAGTATCTGACCTGTAATGTTTATGCTGTACATAAAACATGAAATCAATTGATCTAGTTCTTGTTTAATAACAACAGAATATTTGTAATAAAATACAACCAGCCTGATAATAAGGAAATTAATCTCACAGCATAAAAATTTGTTGAACAAAATTTCTTAATTTTGCATTATATGTTTTACATATTATTGCAGCATACAACAGAAACCGAGGCAACCGAAATCGCCGGCGACCGCAAGACCGTGACCGGCCAAGAAATACCGGGAACGACAGTCGCGATAATAGACAGATATATAACCAACAACAAGGCAGTGGAGGGGAGAGAGTCATATTGATAGGGAGGGGCACTAGGCCTCAGAGCGGTCAGTCCAGACCCCCGCGGGGCGGGGCTGGTAGGGGCCGAGGGTTCGGTGGACGTGGCAGGGGTAGGGGAGATAACCCAGGTGGTTACTCCGGTCCTCCACCCAACGAGGCTGGGTCCCAGTCTAAGGGAGAGAATTCTGGGTCCCGAACGACGGTGTCACAGAATTCTACGACTGAAGAAACTTCTAAGTCAGCCCCACCGAGAGGGCAACGGTCCCCCCGGCGGGGACGTGGGAGAGGGGGTGGGGCAAGGTCAGGCGGGGCGTCAGGCGGTTCCGTACGCGAGCCCGAGGATAGTCAGTCAAAAACGAGTTCTAGTCAGCCTTCGGTGAACCCGGGTACTGAAGTAGGGGGACAGTAGAGCTGAACAGAGAATATGATAGTAAAAATTAGCCACAACATGAGAAAACTGGTCTTCGTGGCTACCCACCAAGGCAGACACAAACAGGCACGTGCAATCACAGAAGGAGGCTTAAAGCTTAACAAGAAGAGATATAGTACAATCTGTGATGCGAAAACAAAGACGCTGATCAGCTGCGCATACAGTTACTGCAAAGCTGATTAGCATCTTTGTTTTCACATACACAAAAACCAGCCTTTCTCTTGTCGTGGCTTTTATAGTAAAATTTATATTTTCGTTGACTATTCATCAAAGTTTATGTTGATAAAATGAATATGAAATATGCAATTCATCCCATTCAGGTGAAATGTTTGACTTTTAACTATCTCTCATTCATCGTGAAATCACATTTTTCGTTAAAGATTTCGTTAATTTATTTTCGTCATTTATTTTCGTCACATTTTCATTAGGGTATGGGTCAGATCATCTAAAAACGTTTTATGGATAAGAAAAAAAAAAGAGATTTTCGGCTATTACTGTTTCTTTTGATAGATTCAAATACACGTTTTAGAATTTACATGAGTTAGACTGATTTCTATTTCAAGAAGAATTGATATGTAATATATTTAGTTTGTCTTGAATTACTCATAACTCTTTATAAAAGATTTAGCAGTAAAAATCCAATGCGGAAGTTTTGTCATAAAGATTTTTTCCAGGATCGATCAGTCGCTTACTATAAACTTGTGCCTTTGAGGTTTTCGGATGCAAAACTTTTACGAGTTGCTAAAATAGCATATAATTTTTCTAGCATTTGTTATGTTACTTGAATGAAAGCTTTGACATTGTAACGATGACTCTTCTGAAAATCTCCATGTATATGAAAATAGAAATTATGACATTTTTGCATTAATATGTTTTGTTATTCATATTTCAAGTTTGTTTGTTCTATATGCAAAGGTCAGTAAATAAATTTTGAGTCATGTGACATGAAAAAAGTACTTTGTGTATATGTGTATAAAGCACAGATAAATTGCATTGTCAGTCAATGCACTTCAGGCCGGCAATGGCTTTTGTAATGCAGTAAAAGTCGCTGAAAAGTTATGAATTTGAAATTTGAAGCTTCCTTCAGGGTTAAAAATGACAAAACACTATGTTAATTAATGCATGAACATCGAGAGTTCTAATATAATTGTAAGCTTTGCTGGCTAATTTGAGTCTGAAGTTTGTGCATGTGCAAATAATTTGGATTTTTTTCATGATACATGATTCATTTATATTTGATTCAATTGTGTTAGAAGTTCGCCAGTCAAGTGTTGACATGCAGGATTTATGTATTAAATATGCATCAAAATAGATTGTGATAAAATAACAATGAAATATCAATATATTATCTCATTTTACTTGTGTAAATAGATTTTTTTTTTGCAGAAGTTCACAACATTAAGAATATTGTGAACACTATTTTTTGTGAGTTTATGTAAATTGTAAATACTAGAAAATTAGTGCAGTTATATATATATATTTATCATATTTGAAAAGCTTATACAAATATATCATCATGCATTGTATATATAAACATATAGTCCCGATGTAGATTAGCAGTGGGCGGGATAAATTGCATATTTGATGTGAAGTAAGCATTTTGTTCATGGCATGTTAACCAGATCGGTAGCATGTACGATTTGTATTGAAGGTTTGGTCATGATAATATTTCTAAAGCCATTCTCTCGCTTCTTCTGATTCAAGATTGAAGAAGAGCATTTGTCAGTTATTGCTGTGAATGAAATGTGCACAAAGTACTGGTAATCTGCTGCTGGGATGCTTGCCCAAGAATACTGGTTAGATAAGTGACTGTCCCAATATGACCATAGATATTGATAAAGGATGTAAAGCCAACTTTAATGAGCTCCAAGGCATACAATTCACATACAATTAAATGCAAAATTATTGTCAAATATGCAGTTTATTTTGCTCTACTTAGAGAGTATCTCGTATTATGCATTTTGTGTGTAAATGACTGCATAAGAAATGCAAACAATTGCTGTGTTCATCGACATATTTTATGATTGTGAAAATTCAGACTGCTTTGAATTGACATTTCAAATGACATACCAAAATATTCTTTCTGGAAGAATGATTTACAATGTTTGTCAAAAAAAACAACAACAACAACTGAGCCGTGACTTGAGAAAACCAGTCTTCTGGGGTCTTACCAGGTCTAACACAAGCCAGTCTGTACAGTAACAGAAGGAAGCTAGAATCTTTAAATTTTGGGTATAAGTAGAGGAGGAATTGTACTATCCAGGTAGCGAAAACAAAGGCGCTGATCAGCTGTGCAGTTGCACAGCTGATCTGCACCTTTGTTTTCGTATTTGCAAAAATCCGGTTTTCTCATGATGCGGCTAAATTAACAAAACACAAAACTATTATTTGAGCATGAGGCTTTTAGATAAACTCGTTCATTTTCATCAAGTCATTGTGGCAGGGTTTCATCGTTTTTATTTGCACTGTATGCAATGTTTTTCCAGTTAGGCGAATGTTCAGATTAATTTGTTGATTGTTTTGTTGAAAGTTTGATGCAGATTTACAGATAAGTGCCCTTTTCTGGCCCCGAGGTTATAAAACTTTTTTCATGCTCAGCTGAGACTAAAAATTGTCCTGCTCATAAATGTTAAAATGCCAGCAATCATTGGCATTTTAGCATTTATGAGCAGGATAAAGTACAGGCTTTGGTGTTCTGAACCTAAAAATACAATTTATTTGGGATATTTCATCACTTATGAGCAGTTTAAATTTTATGCTCAGCTGTGTTGAGCATGAAAAAAGTTTTATAACCTCTGGACCTGTTGGATGTCTTGAATTGTTTCAAAGCCAGTCAAAGGTTGTACCAAATACCATATTTGTTCTAATTAGCACACAGTGTGCTTAACTTTTCAAAATAATTGAAAGTTAAGGTAACACAATCATAAAATTAGCGCACATAGAGAATGAAAACATAACATATCCTGCTGAAATTACCATGTCAGAAATACCAATGATGATGTCATTTAAGTTTTTAGTAGTTGCAAAATAGTCTTTTGGTCATCTAAGGTTAAGTTTTAATGTGGTAAATACGGTGTAAATGTGTAAAATTCATAACACCAATTTGCTAGTTGATAATTGTGTGCTTGTGCACAAGATTTTCGGAAAGGAGAAGGGTGTGCGCTTATTGGAGCATGTGCGCTTATTGGAGCATGTATGCTAATTAGAACGAATATGGTAAATGCACTTACTATTCTTAATTTAGCACGGCATGAAATTTATCCTGCTTAGAAATGTTATAACATTGCTTAGCATGACATATCAATAGCTTGGTGATTTTAACATGAAATTTCTATGAGAATACAATACTTTAAGTAACGGCCATTATTTGGGGTTCTAAAATGGACACCTAACTAATTGGCGTGCCTAAATACAGTACATGTATTCAAAAATCTGTGAACTGTCTTTCCTTATATATGTACAACGATTTTGATAGGTTGTTAAGTTAATTGTTGGCCTAAATATGGGCCACCGCATTAGAAAACCAACAATTTGCATAGGCGAAAACAAAGCCGCAGATCAGCTGTGCAGGAACTGCACAGCTGATCAGCGCCTTTGTTTTTGCTGCACAAATAGTACAATCCTTCTTAAATCCAAAATTTCAAGCTTCTGGCCTACTTGTGTGACTGTACAGGACGGTTTGTGTCAGACCTGGTCGGAACCCAAATTGTTGGTTTTCTCACGCACAGGCTCATATGAAATATGAGTGCTATATGTTTGTATAGAATCGGTTCTGTTTAATCTCTGCATATGCAAAATTTTGCTTCCTTAGTAACACTATAAACTTATGATTTCTGGATGGCATTTTAATTTGTTAAGATATGTGAAATCATTGTTATTTTTTGTGCCAAAGTGTTAACAAAACTGTTTCAAGGTAAAAGAATATGTAAAGCTTAAAGAGAAAATAAAAGCAAATGAGCCGCTTCATGAGAAAAACTAATGAGTATTCTAACACACCTCGCCTATATAGCCAATGGTAAAAAAACGTGTTATATTGTGCAACAATTTCACTGGGCGAATAAGCGTGACGTTACTTTGCGGCTTTTGTGACGTCAGCTATCCCACAAAGCAGCGTTAGACGGTGAAACGTCGTTTTAGCGCACAACAAACGTAATAAGTGTGTGTAAATACCAGCATTACAGTCAAATATTTGGCGGGATATCTGCAATGCAATGGCGGAAAGCTGAACGATATCGACGGTTTCAGCAACATTTATTCCGTTTATTGTGTGTTAGAATCGAAATAGATCAGCTCAAGTGCGTGAATTGTTGAGTAATAATTCACTGTTTGTCGGTCAGTTGTAAGAAGATAAATCACTCGCGCTACGCGCTCGTGATTTGATCTTCTTTACAACTGACCTCCAAACAGTGAATTATTACTCAACAATTCACTGCTAGAGCTGATCTATTTCTTAAATGAAAAACAAAGGAGTAGCACCTTTGTTTTTGCTACACAGATAGTACAATTCTCCTTCTTCTTAAATCCGAAATTTCAAACTTCTAGCCTCTTTCTGTTAGTGCCCAGGCTGATTTGTGTTAGACCTGGTCGGAACTCTGAAGACACGTTTACTTGTGTTGTGGCTCAGATTATTTACAAATTCGATGTTTTACCTTGAAAACGTTTTTTAGATACTGTTGATTAGTAGTAGATTAGAAAAGTCAAATTTGGGATATGTTAATTGTTACACATAATATATGGACTTAAGGGTATGAATCAGAAAGTTTGTTTAATTTTCTGTTGAAATTTTTTAATCTGGATTTGAGCGGCGTCATGAGAAAACCAGATTTTTGCCTATGCGAAAATGAAGGCGCAGATCAGCTGTACAGTAACTGCACAGCTGATCAGCGCCTTTGTTTTCGCTACAAGGATAGTACAATTCCTCCAATATCCAAAATCTCAAGATTCTAGCTGTCTTATGTGATTGTACAGACCAGTTAGTGTAGGACCTGGTCGGAAACCCAGAAGACCGGTTTTCTGGCGTCTCGGCTCATTTGGTAGAAACGCTGATTTTCTCATGTCAGATGCAGATTAAAACATTTTTATTATGACTCTAAAACTTACACTCAGCACCCTTGCCCATAAGACATCACAAAAACACGCCCATACCTTACACACTAATTATTCATCCGTGAAAAACTGATAACCGAGGCGGTGCTAACGAGTACCTGCAACCTATATTTGGATCAAAAATAAGAAAAAAAATTATACCCCTCTTCAAACCAGATTTATTTTATAAAAGTGGGGCTTAATGGGGTGTACTTTTCATGGACGTTATGCTGACGAAACCTTTGTAATATTTATAATAAGATCCATGTACTTATTAAATGCAGGATTGATACATAGGTCTTATATTTTTTCCTAAGCTGTAAGGGATATCTGATTTAAACTCCACTTCATTTTTAGAAGAGAATGCAAGTTGAAAGCATAA
Source organism: Rugalucina vietnamica (assembly GCA_964017185.1). Lineage (NCBI taxonomy): Eukaryota > Metazoa > Mollusca > Bivalvia > Lucinida > Lucinidae > Rugalucina > Rugalucina vietnamica. Next base: position 13,933,625 of record OZ024884.1, read on the forward strand.
GGCTACATGTTTATTTGTGTCGGACTAAATGATCCATGTCGTGAGAAAACCGGATTTTTGTCTAGGCGAAAACAAAGCGCAGATCAGCTCCCCAGTAACTGGGAAGCTGATCAGCGCCTTTGTTTTCGCTACATAGATAGTAAAATTCCTCTACTTTCTAAATTCAAAATTTCCAGTCTCTAGTCAACTTCTGTGCTTGTACAGCTCGGTTTGTGTCAGACCTTGTCGGAATACCCGAAGACCAGTTTTTTCACGTCAAGGCTCAAATAATGTGATTTTAGCTGTCCAAGCTGTGCCTTGTATCAGGTTGTGAAAATTTTTCGATGCCTAAAATACCTTTTAACTCTCCGTTAGACTTATAGACTTTCATGTAATCTTAATGCATTTTGATTTAACAAATAGTTTGAATGAAATGTGTCATTAGAAGATTATAAACAAAAACACCTGTTACATTTTGTCTGAAGAAAAATGAAATATAAATGTATGATCCTAAATTGGAAGCAGTGAAAACATTCAAAGGGAGGTGGTATTGGCCATAATGCGCAGTGTCGGGTACTGAACGCTCATCAGTGACCCTATTGTTATAGCGTGATTTCGTTGACTGTTGCCGTTTTCTTCTGACATTCCTATAGCGAATACACTATATGAGCCGCGACGCAAGAAAACCGGTCTTTCGGGGCTTTCGAGCAGGTCCTACACAAAGCAGCCTGTAGGGTCTCAGAAAATGGCTAGAAGCTTGAAATTTTGGATTTAAGAAGAAGATAAATTGTACTCTCTGTGTGGCAAAAACAAAGGCGCTGATCAGCTGTGCAGTTACTGCACAGCTGATCTGCGCCTTTGTTGTTTAATAGGCGAAAATGGGGTTTCTCATGTGGCTCATATATGTCATAAGGTAAATTGGCACAGTCAAAGAAAAAATAAAAATATGGACATTGTTGATATTTTTTCTCAATTTTGTTAGAAGCCGAAAAACTGACTTTGAGTATATAGTAAAGACAGGATACCGTCATGCACTGTCATAGAAGTGGAACAATGCCCAGAAGTGGTGCCATATGAAAGTTAGCCAGCTGCATACCTTTGATGAGTTAAAGAGGAGCTTCGGGGAGATTTTTCTTTCATTTCAGGGAGGTTTTTGAAAAATGTATAGAATCTAAAGGGAACTTCCTGATCGATTGCTTTGAGACTTCGAATTTTATTTGAAAAATGGTTATATTTTAAATTTTATGGCTCCTTTCCCGTCTTATCTGATGATGAGGGAGGTATCACATGTATGCAACTGATCTATGAGTATACAAAAGAATATCTAACTTAAAAGAGTACTTAAAAGTGTTGTTTTCTGTTTAAATTAGATGCAGATTTATTTTTTTACTAGCACAAATTGGCATGCTTATTTTTGTCATGCATTAAATGTAATTATGTAATAGCTATGACAGACTGCAGTGAAAGACTCGCAGTCAAGTCTGAGTGCATCCTTTAAAAGTATTGATATCAATTTATAGCCCAAGTAAGCGGAGAATTAAGACCCTTCTCTGAAAAGTTATGAATATATACATCATGTCAAATTCTAGAAAATGTCACAATAAATGATAAACCATCTATGCAAGGTCTATTACTGTACTGTACTTTTAATGCCATAATATCTTAACATAAAAGTGGTCTACAGGAATAGGAAAATTTTGGACGTGCCTTCACACAATTTAGTGGGTTTGTAAAATTGGAGGCCAGTATGCACTATTTTTATAACTGCATGTATTTTGCAATCAAAGCAAGAGTACCTTAGCGGCCCCCGTGGCCGAGCGGTTAAGAGCGCTGTTTCTTAATCATCTCACCGCTGTGTCTGATGTAGGTTCGAGCCCCGCACTGGCCACATGTGAGACAAGCCAAGTTCTGCTTGCGGGTGTGCCAGGTGTTTTTTCTCGGGGGTTCTCCCGTTTTCGCCCACCTACTGATTGGCCCGTCTCATATGAGCTGAAATAATCTTGAAGGGGACGTAAAACTGAATTTAAAATGAGCCACCGCATGGGAAAACCCACAATCTGCATATGCGAAAACAAAGACGCAGATCAGTTTCGCGGTAACTGCGAAGCTGATCAGCGCCTTTGTTTTCGCTACACGGATAGTATACTTCCTCTTCTTCTTAAATCCGAAATTTCAAGCTTCTAGCCTACTTCTGTGACTGTACAGCCCTGTTTGTGTCGGACCTGGTCGGAACCCAAATTGTTGGTTTTCTCAAGCACAGGCTCAATCATTTTAAGTTTTCAAACAAATTTCTCTGAGCAAACGGGATGCCAATCAGACTGCTTCATTAGGTTCAGGGTCTTATTAGGGTCTTGTTTGTTTACAGTGTATCCTACTGTTATTGTATGAAGCTATGTCCCAGCATGATTGAAAAATTGTTGTCTTGGACTTTCAAGCCTCAAATCAAACACACAACATTTTTGTGGCTTAAAATCTCTAATCAAAGTTAGTAAATGTTAATGGTGTCGGAAAATTGAGGAAAATTAAGGTTTGTAAATTTACACACCAGTCCTGTTTCCAAGAGACAACCAGTGGGAATGAGAACAAACAACACAAATGAAATCTATAACTGACAACCGACAATAGAATCATCCGTAGTGAGTTGTTCCACACTGGTACATGTATGTGTATCCATCAGGAAAATATGCCCATGTAATGTATACCCCCTTAAACCCCACTTTTACACAGTAAATCGGGTGTATGCAGGGGTATTCATAACTTTCTTATTTTTGATCCAAAACATACATTGTGGGCTCCCATTAGAATCGCCTCGGCGAGGCGATTCTAACGTGTACCCACAATCCATGTTTTGAGCAAAAATAAGAAAAGTATTAAAAAAATTCTGATGAAATTTTCAATTTTTACAGCTGAAAAATATTAAAGAGTTATTTCATGGGTGTTTGGTAAATAGTCAAAACTATTGCCCCGAGGTGATGAGGATGACCATGGTGGACTATTGCCCGAGGCCAAAGGCAATAGTCCTTCATGGTCATCCTCATCACCTCAGGGCAATAGTTTTGACTATTTACCAAACACCCATGAAATAACTCCTTAATATTGCATGGGCAAGTATTCATAGTTATCTTGTTTTTATTGTTCTCAGTCACGTTGCCGTTGTATCTGGATAGCTGGTGTGATTAAGTCTGAAGTTGATATGTAAATTTAGAATGGAATCATCCTGGTATCAGTGATATATGCAAACATACTTACAGAGAAAAATAAATGTTACTATATTAGGATCTTGCTGATATTCTTGTTCTTTCAAATTCCTTCATTTTGAAATTTCTATCTTAAAGGCCTGGAAGTGTGGTGGGGTAGTGGTAGAGCGTCCAGACCCAGAGTCGAGAGGTCATGGGTTCAATCACCACTGACGTCACCGTGTTGTGTCCTTAAGCAAGACACATTAACTCGCCAGAGTACTGACTAATACCCAGGAAGCGGTGTCTCCATCGGGACATAACTGAAAAATTGTTGACTGGGAAATTAAACCTCAATACAAAAAAAAAAAAATCTCAAAGCCCTAACTGTATCACATGGAATCTTCTTGTGATGTACTTGTAGACATCATGAAAACTTGCCCATGCAATAAACACGGGTGTTTTTGGCCATAAAAATTGAAAATTTCATTGGAAAAATTTTGATATTTATAAAATGTTTCCTCAAAACATTGATTGTGGGTACACGTTAGAATTGCCTCGGCAAGGCGGTTCTAATGAGTACGGTTCCTCACCGAGGCAGTTCTAATGAGTACCAACAATCTATGTTTTGTATCAAAAATAGGTACACACCTGTATACCCCAGTTTTACCATATAAAAGTGAGATTTAAGGTGGTATACATTTCACAGACATGTTTTCCTGATGGAAAATAATGACCCATGGGTTACAGTTAAACATCACATAACAGGTACCTGAGATTTCAAAAGTAACAAACAAACAAAAACAGCCAAGTTCTGCATGCGGGTATGGCAGGTGGCTTTTCTCGTGGTTCACCTGTTTGTGCCCCATCTTCTAATGGTCCCATCTGATATGAGCTGAAATAATCTTGAAAGAGACTTAAAATTGAATGAAAAACTATTTCCCTAAAGGTGGCCACCTAGTAACTACAACTTTAATAATTATGTGGCATGCTTCAGAAACTGCATTTTTCAAAATTTCACTTTTCTAACACCGCAAGAAAAATATGACCATGTCATCTTTTTGTAACCAAAAAGTCATAAAAAGTGCCGCAAAAAGTTTGAAAATTGGTTTACTATTAAAATAATTATGCCAAAAAATAATTTTGAATAAGCCTTGCATGAGCAAGGGAGGTAATTCAAACACCTTGAAATTGAAAATCAAGCAAATCTGAAGAATTTTAAGAGTTTGGCGCTCAGCTTTGTAAACAATACAATTTTGGTTTGTTTTGATGCATTTTAAATGAAAAATAATCTATATAGATTTTTTCTGGGAAAATAGTTACTTCCCTTGCTGACATAATAAAGTCATAACCACTATTCAAAATTATTTTCTGGCATCAAATTTTTATTTGTGGCACTTTTTAAGACTTTTTGAATGCAAAATGGTGATATGGTCATATTTTTTTAAGGTCTTTCAGAAAAGTGACATTTTGCTGGAAGATGGTCAGTGTATACAGACCATTTGTTTCTGTGTTCCATTCCTGCTGGCTTCTCTAGTCTTTTGGATGAAACTAAAATTAAGCTGAGTGCAATGTGAAAAATGCGAGACCGCGCTTGAAAACAGATCGCAGCTATTGAAAAAAAATCGTTGCTCAGAGCACGGGCAAGTATATATATATAAAGCTAGCTTATTATTCTTTTCAAAATTTTGAGCATGACTATATCATGAGCTAACATTGCAAGAAAAGTGTGGTTGCATGTTGGCCTAGAGTTTATGATTATTGTATAATATATTTATTTTAATTATGTTTCCGAATACAATCTAAGATAAAGTTACATTGTGTGAGGTATCTGTCATTAATGCGGCACGTGCCTGCAACGTGACTTAAGTGCGAATGATCTTTACCGGCTCGAAGATCAAACAAGTCACCGAATCAACAGGTATTGCACGGTGCAATACAGGTCTATGTCATTTTTTTCTTTTGAAATCCGGCGGCGACTTCTTAGAATATACATGAATGCAAGTACGAAAGATAGTGGGGAAAAAAAAGAATATTCGAGTTCATGTCTGACTGATTCACATAATCCGTTCATCCACTGCCCTTTTGTAAAGAAAAGTGTAAAATAAGACCAACAAAGCGCAGGGCAAAAAAAAAAAGGAGAAGAAGCACCAAACGCATCTCTCCAACGTGCGCAATTGAATATTATTCGGATATTGGCGGTATTCTTCATTGAACGCGATATATAGAATTGATGCGTCGTTTTGACTAGAATTGATGTGGGGCAATCTCCTTACGCCCATTCATGTCGGGGCACATCAAAATCGGTGTTGTCATCCATAACCCTGAAGCTTAAAGCTTAAAAAAGATGCTTTATTTATTATGATTAGAATGACTGGCATCCTTAAAAAACTAAAATGGGAATCACTGCAGAAAAGAAGGAAGGATAATAGAATTATATTACTTTACAAAGGTCTAAAAGGGAGAGCAAAAATACCCACGGATGACCTTATCCCCAAAAATAGGCGTTGTAGGAATCAACACTCCTTGGCATTTCAGATACCTTCAGCAAGTACAAATGCCTATTTACACAGTTTCTTCCCCCAGACCATTAGAGATTGGAATGAACTCCCTGATTCTCTGATCTCCTCTGCTGAATTGTCAGATGATTGTGTGTCTAAATTTACTTCTCTTGTGAGAGCTCGGGACTAATCCCCTCCGGTCAAGCCCCATCCCCCCCTGGTGTAGTATTGTCAGTTTGACGTTTCACCAGTAAACTATTCTGATTCTGATTCTGATAGTGATACGGCAATATTAATCAATCGGCGTTTTCTTTAATCGAAAGATAATCCGTTAAGAATCGTTGTATGTGTCCAGTGGCGTAGAAATTAAGCATAATTATTATAAGCGTAATTCGTAAGAAAAAAGAACAACAGCTGCAAATCGAAGGATAACTGATGATAATTATGTTAATAAAAACAACTAAAGAAATCTCTCGTCTCTCTTTATTACAAAGATGCCGGTCGTGTTTAGTATCTATTTGTTGGAAATTTGCTCTATTTAACAGAACTAAAATCTACTATTATATGAATTATGGCGAAGAAAATTTAAGGATGTTCGCTGCCAATGAAAAAGTATTCAAACTTTTTTTCTAACCACTCTTTTTTTTATTCCAAAATACAACACAAGGCATTTGAAAACAAAATAAATATAGGGTAGTGTGCATTTTTTCAAGCTACATGCCTCTGAATGAGACCTCTGAGCACCATGTTTTAAATTTGGTAAAATAAATTTAATTTTTAATTCTTTGAAACATACCTGTCTTGAACAAAAATACACTTAGAATGCTTTCAAAAGTCATAATATTTACGTAGCGCAGACAATTTTGGACCAAATGCATAGAAAAATTTGCAACTTGGAGTGGATGACAAAATTTTACGATTCCTTTTCCAACCCTACCCCCATACTTGAAAAGTCGGAAAAAATCAATATTTTGAAATGTACCAAACCCATATTTGTTGATTCAAACTTTTTCTTGTATTTTCACACAACATAGAACTTGGTAATATTGTTCGAATAAAAGAAAGAAATATATAGGGTAGTGAGCATATAAGAGTGAACCAACAACTTGAAAATCGCAATTTTCAGCCTTTTTTCGGCTGTTTTGTTTCTAAAAGCCCATTTCATAAAACCACCTTAAATTTTAAAACCAACACACCAAAGACACAACAAATGACTTAGAAGACCATGTACCCATATACTGCTGCTAAAATAAACATCGGACCAGTGCAATTAATTCAAAGCTGTGTAATATTCAAGTTTAATCTACCCTCCCCCCTAAATTTTACTGACAACTAAAATTTTCTGAAAAGTTGCAGAAAATGGGGTGAAAAAATGAAGTTTCTCAGATTGACAATTTTCATGGCTCATTCAATGCATATTATCAATATGTATTCAAATATAAAATATTAGGAAAATATCTGCAACGGTTTACGAGATATTCAAGAAAAGAAAAACCGGAAGTTCCGAAATGTCAAATGTTAGCAGCGAACATCCTTAAACGATTTATATTTGCTAATATACAAAATTTCGGACCACATTCAGCGGCCGATAAAAATATTGATTTTAGTCCGGCACGAATATGGCATATTTTCGATGTACCTGGAAGTCGGGTATAAAGTTTTTTTCTTGATGGATTCTTGCAGGTTAGACATTGCCATTTAAGATTCTGGATGATGACAGCCTGTCATCATTGAGCATTTTGAGAAATTCAAGATGGCGTCCAAGATGTCTAAAATAATGAAAAGACATATGTTCTACTATACAGTTTGTCCATAAAATGAATAAAAATTCTATGTTTCCTCACAGCTTTAGTAGGTGTTAACTCAATTGTCTTCAATTAATGCTTTTTGGTTAAAAACAAAACAAAGATGGCATCCAACATGGCTGCCAAAATAATATTTTGTATGTTTTACCATATATTTATACTGTACACATACTTGAGCTTCTTCTGTGTTAGACAGTGTCATAGAATCAATATAATGAACTCTTGAAATCATTGGGCCTTGTAAGAAATTCAAGATGGCATCCAAAATGTCTGCCAGATACAGAGTATCGGCTGAAGACTTAAGGATGTTCGCTGCCAATGAAAAAGTATTCAAACTTTTTTTCTAACCACCATTTTTTTGATTCCAAAATACAACACAAGACATTTGAAAACAAATTAAGTATAGGGTAGTGTGCATTTTTTCAAGCTACAGGCCTCTGAATGAGACCTCTGAACACCATGTTGTAAATTTAGTAAAATTAATTTGATTGTTTAATTCTTTGAAACATACCTGTCTTGAACAAAAGCACACCTAGAATGCTTTCAAAAGTCATAATATTTACGTAATACAGACTATTTTGGACCAAAAGCATAGAAAAATTTGCAACTTGAAGTAGAAGACAAAATTTTACGAGTCGTTTTGCAACCCTACCCCCATACTTGAAGAGTCGGAAAAAATCAATATTTTGAAATGTGCCAAACCCATATTTGTAGATTCAAACTTTTTCTTGTATTTTCACACAACATAGAACTTGGTAATATTGTTCGAATAAAAGAAAGGAATATATAGGTTAGTGTGCATATAAGAGAGAACCAACAACTTGAAAATCGCCATTTTAAGTCTTTTTTCGGCTGTTTTGTTTCTTATAACCCATTTCATAAAACCACCCAAAAGTTTTAAACTAGCACACCAAAGACACAAAGACTGATTTAGAAGACAATGTAAACATATACTGTTGCTAAAATAAACATCCAGCCAGAGCAATTAATTTGGAGATGTGTAATATTAAGGTTTAATCTACCCTACCCCCTAAATTTGACTGACAACTAAAATTTTCTGAAAAGTTGCAGAAAATGGGGTGAAAAAATGAAGTTTTTTATATTGACGATTTTCATAGCTGATTCAGTGCATATCATCAATCTGTATCCAAATATAAAATATTAGGAAAATATCTAAAACTATTTACGAGATATTCAACAAAAGAAAAACCGGAAGTTCCGAAATGTCAAATGTTAGCAGCGAACATCCTTAAATACACTGATCTGAAAATGAATGTCTGTTTGCATTTTGATCAAATCATAAAGGCAAATTAAATTGCTTGCGAAGCTAATACATGTACAGTTTTTGCAAGCTGTTAAAATTAGAATAAATGTATTTAAGATCGCATCCAAAATGGCCACCAGAAAAGGCACAATTTCCTCTCTGTATATTTTCGGAGTAAAAGTGACACAAAAATTCCAGACGGAACATCTAAGTTAATCTTAACAAATGGTTTGTATATATCTTAAGGAATGCACGGCTTTGAATTATCTTTGAAGTAATACAAAGGGCAAATTTAGCACATTGCAGTGGTGTTATTCTATTAATGTAAGTTCAGTTTATTTTTACACTATGACCATTTATTATGGATTATATTCAAAATCCATATTAAACTGTCAAAGTGTAAAAAGATGATAAAAATAGCATTATCATTCATTCATGGATTCATCGGCAGCACGATAAAATTATCAAACAGACATTTATGAGATTAGTAGAAATGAAGATATTTTCGCTTGAATTGAATACCAATATTATCAGATGCATTTTCACCACACAAATAAAGCCTAGAAACTAGCTTACGTATTAAGTACACAGTGGAGACTTATGTACAGTTTGTTTTCTTATTTATAAATATAAGTTGTGTCGGATATGACTTGTTCTATGCTTCAGCTTAGCTACTTTTATTAACAGTATATTGATTAACAATATGGAACAAATTTGGAGCTTTGGAACAAATGTACAGGGTGCAGATCTAGAAGATATATACTGTCAAACAATCAACAGCATTGATGACAAGAATGCCACTGTCGATTTTGCAACTTAAATGGATGAAATAATAAAACATACATTGTAAGTCATGTGTAGCAGGGAAAATGGTGCTTCACCCGAAGGATATGTAAAGGGCCATTCATATCTAGGGATTTATATATGCAGATATCGGTGTTACAGGAAACGCATTTAAATGCGAAACTCTTATGTTACTTTTGTCGAACTCTAGTAAACATACAATACAATATTGATCAATGTCCCGGGGAAATAACTATTCACGGATCCACATCAAACTATTTAATAAAGGAGCAGAAATACATCACCTTAGTGCAAGACGCGCCATAAATATTATCAAAGGCAAGAGAGCATGAAAATCAGATCAAGGGCACCAGCTCATGGTGCATGCTTTAAGAGTACATGTATATCAATGGCAATTAACATGCATGGTTACACAATCCAAGTGTTAGCCTCGACATTTATAATTTCAAAGTCAACGGCACAGCATGAAATAATGCATCAAGGTTTCCAAGTCTAAGAGCCCGCCAGCTAAGTAATTTGACATTAATTTGGTCAGAGGAGCATGAAATATATGTAAATGTCAAGGGCACCAGCTGAATGTGTGTGCTTGAAAAATACATGGGCTGTACATGTATATGAAGGACAAATACTAGTAAAAAATAAGCAATATTTCACAGTTAGCGCTATCTAAGTTATTGATAAACACACTTTAATGATAAACATAGTTTGGTAAAACATTGTCAACGTAAATGGAGCATACAAAATAGATCAAGGATACCTGGTCAACATGCATATTTGAAAGTATATGTAGCCTAAGAAAATTATTGCTATAAGCAGATGCAATAAAACCACAAGTATGCAGCTAAAGACACAGTCTAAAACCATTTGTCCCACAGCATTTTATGATTTATTTCTGTAAGCCTATGCTTGCTTTGTTGTAACCACCACAGAGCTATGCGGCGCTATGACTTTCACGTTCAATTCAAAAAATGATTCAAGAAGGTGGTCATCAAAAGGTAAAGGTGGAGTGGTAGAATTAAGTCTCATGAGTCAGCCACCAAAATGACTCAGGCAACATATTTGTCAGATCTGATTTTAAGGCATGATGGCAAATTGGGATGTTCAACATTTTCAATTATTTCGTAGGTCAAAGTATGGAAGCGTGCAGAAGGAACTCATCCTTATAGTTCATGAGCATTAATTAAATCAGGTGTTAGGTCAGCATTCCTTTATAGTTAGTCTGTCGGCTGTATGTCTATGACAGTTCTTGCTTTCATTGGAGAATTTAACAAGTGAGGTCTTGCGCTTAAAAGAAACAAAGCCGTACATCAGTGTCATCCGCAACAATTGAAGCTTATTTTGGATTTTCATGAATTACAAAAGTGTTTATCTGGTACACAAAGACATCATCTGTCTGCTTGTTGGTGTATTTATGTCATTCTTTTCAATTGAAACACATTATTACATCTTTTACACATTCTATTTGCGATTTTTGCCTGTACCAACTAGTTTTTGATATCATTGCTTCTTTTTTATGAAATTCCGCATACTGTGAAAACTCACAACCTATCAACTTAATAAGCTGCTGCTTGTTGTCAGTGACAGCAAACCACAGTAAAATGAATCTTGACCAGACCAACTATGTGAGCACGATCTATACAGTGAAGCTCTTGTTATTTTTTAATTATTATTCCTGAGAATTAAACATGTTTAATGATGCATTCACTTAAGGATTGAAATTCAGATTTTTAGCTTTCACTGGATGATGAAAAACATTAGGCTGTTTTAATGTCTGTGAAGCCCGAAGGGCTTCTCGGAGACATTAAAACAGCTAATGTTTTTCATCATCCAGTGAAAGCTAAAATCTGAATTTCAATACTTATATTTACATTTTATATTATCAGTCAAGTATCAGATTTTTAATTGCGCACATCACCATTCATTTTCATGTTATTTGACATTAAATCCGACTTAACGTAATTTTGGAACAGCCAAAACGTCAAATTTTCGCGCCTAACGTCATGGCGATACGCGGCCAACGTCACGTCAACAAGAGTAAACAAACAACGTCACTGGATGAGTTCTGACGTCAGTCCGCCCATAGGTGTGGCCTCTAGACCACGTGACTTAATGTTTTTCATTGGGAAATGAAGAACATCAAGAAAGATACTTTCATCTAGGGCGATTGCAATAAAAATGTAAATATATCAGAAATAGACAAATGGTTCAAAAGTGTATGTATTAGGAAAATGCGTATAATATTTAAGCTATATATGTTCTGACAGCCATCTTGGATTCCATATTTTACTTTAAAGCCTGGAAAAGGTAACTTATGTTAGATATGTCAATATGTACTAAATAGTAGGATGAAATAACATTTTTCGTTCTGTGAGAGACAAACTATAAAACAGTGCATAAACATTTTTTTTCACATGTCATCTTGATTTTCTCGAATTGCTCAATGTTAACAGGGTGTCAGAAGTTGGATATCTATAAAAAGGTCTTACATGCATGAATTTCATAAAAAAAACTTAATAGGTCATTTTCAGGCCTAAATGATCAAAATATGTATGTATAAGAAGCTTAGATATGTAAATAGTGTATATACATTAGAATTCTTAAAGAAATCTTATTTTGGCAGCCATCTTGGATGTCATTTTTATCCTTAAACCAGGAAACAATAACTTATGTTAGATATAATAATACCTGCTAAATTTGTGAGGAAACATAGCATTTTGGTTCATTTTATCAGGCACATTGTATAATAATATATGTATTTTCATTATTTTCTGACATCTTGGACGCCATCTTGAATTTCTCAAAATGCTCAATGATGACAGGCTGTCATCATCCAGAATCGTTAATGGCAATGTCTAACCTACAAGAATCTGTAAAGAAAAAAACTTTATACCACACTTCCAGGTCAAATTGATTTTGTGCCGGACTATTTTTTTCGCCGATTTACCTGTCTACCTAAGCGACAGACACAGCGGAGGCAAATATCAATATTCAATAGCAGTTTCAAGACTCGATCTGTATCTGTATTTGACTCTAACACAGTCGTATTATATTCTCAAGAACGATAACTTTGAAAGAGTCAATATCTGTATATGTCTCTGTATTAAGCTGGACCCCTCTCTGTGTGGCCCTTCTTTGGGAAAGTGAAACATGAAAATGCACCAAAAAGGTGCGAAAAGCACAAAAAAATGACATCAACAGAAGCAAGACTGGAGCAGTCAGTGCCTATTGTAAGCGCACTATCAGCGTTAGAGCGAAGCAATTCCTACCAGTTGGGTGAAGAAGGGGGTAGTACTCTGAACTTCTGCTTATACATAGACTTGGCTCTAGAATCTGCTCTGGCAGACCACCTGAACAAATAAAGAATTTCAAACAACACCCCCTCCCACCCACTTACACACACATCTGAGAAAAAAAAAAACATTAACAGAAAATTAAAACTATTTGAAGTTTTTTTTTTTTTTTTTTTTTTTTTTTTTTTGTTTTGTTTTTTTTTAATAGTCAAAATTGGAAGTAGTCTCCACCTCCAGAAAGAAATGAATAATTGAATTAATAAGAAAGACAAATTAAATATATTTATGCACCAGTCATTTGTAACCACTGACCCCTCCAACCCCGCCCCCATCCCCACCTACGGGGAAGGGTGGGGGATAGCCACTAAAGAGCAGGGCAATTACTTTTTGAATATCCTCTCAGTGCAGGGGAAACGACGGGGTTTTGACATCAGGATCCTTACCCCAGGGAGATTTTATATTGCAAAGGGCGGGGCAAAGAGCTAGCAAAGTTTTACCCTCCAGGTCCCCTGGGGTTGGGGCTTAGGCACTGAAAGCTAAAGTCATAATCCCCGCCCTTCCTGAAGGTGGGGGAGCAATAGTTACAAATAAGCCCCTTACCCACACCAAGGACTTTCTATGGAGTGTGAAAACTCCTTGCCCACACCTAAAAATGTATTCAGCACCTCCCTTCCCCCTGCTATTCCTGCCCCGCCCCCCCCTCCCCCCCCACCCCAGCTTAAGAATATAGACCCAGCCTATGTACCCATAAATTTCAGAGTTTTTTAAAAATCATACACACGGTTAAGATACAATGACGTTAAGCTTTACGTAAGGTTCCGGTTTTTATCTATCTTCTCACATTTTAGTTACTTCCTCCTTTACAAAATCTACTACTTGTCATATTTGCGGGAAAAGCAATACACATTCCCGCGGGAAGATCACATTGGTCCTAATAGAGATCATGTGATCTAATTGGCGGCAACATCAAAGACAAGGTCCATGTCTGATTGGTCAATAAGCGCATGAACTCGAGGTCATATCGTCACGTGACATTGTTATGGTTCATCATCAAAAATAAGCACACGAGTTGCAATTTTTCGCGAGAGGTGTCAAAAAAATCCGCGAAAATAAAGTTTTTATTCACCGATCGGAATGGCGATGTTGGAAAGGCAAAACTTGATGGATTCATCTGAGCGGCCGCGTCGAAAACGACACGAATCGGAGCCAAATTACAACGGGGAAGGTGATCGAAGTTTGGAATTGAAAGGCATCATTGAAGTTCTAAATGCCTACCATGACTATGAAGGTGGCATAAATTGCAGTTTATGTGGTGAGTTATTGTTTGTAATTTGGTTATAATTCTAGAAGTGATTATTTTGACTTACATTTTATGTGTATTTATCTCTGGAACTTTGATTGTGGAATGGTAAACAGTCCAATTAAAAAGAATAATTGTTTATCAGGGGAGATAATTACACCAATCAGGTTGTCAATAATATAAATAAAGACTAGCACTAGTCTGTCATCACTGCTGGGTACTGGCATCAGGCTTACTGGTGCAGTGGTACTAGACTAGTACTTGGCGGAATGGTCCTGGGTTTAAGCTCAGGGTTTAAGTCTCAACTGGGGTTTCGTTTGGCTCTGAGCACGTCACATCTTCACAGCTTCTATTCTAAGGTATTAACAATCAGAAATTGATTGTTTATGTACATTTCCTCTTCTGTAGCATATCACGAGCCGTTTTTTTTTTTTTTTGTTTTTTTTTATTCAGTTTTACGTCCCTTTCAAGATTATTTCAGCTCACTTGAGACGGGCCAATCAGTAGGTGGGAGAAAATGGGAGGTGGGCGAAAATGGGAGAACCCCTAGAAAAACCACCTGACACACCCGCAAGCAGAACTTGGCTTGCCTCACATGTGGCCAGAGCGGGGCTCGAACCCACACCAGTCACAGAGGTGAGATGATCAAGTGATTAAGAAACACGGGCCGGTTGTGTCAGACCTGGTTGGAAACTATGAAGACCGGTTTTGCTTGTGTCACAAGTTGTGATGCGGCTCATTGATTGTGGGTTAAGATCCAGTAATATTGTTTCAGGGAAGCTGTATAAGAGCAAGGTTTGCTTCATCAAGCATCTTTGGGAACACAGTGTGTACTGGGACAAATTTGACGGCGCCAAAAATCATGAGAGGGTTCTTGCTATTCAGGCTGCGCTTATTCTTTGTGGACCATTGAAAAGTTCGGGGGAAGGGTCAGAAGTTGTGTCAGATTTGCTTGTCACGTCACCGCACGTTAATCAGGAGAACATTAATGTTGCTACGCCGAGAAAAGAGACAGTTGGTAAGAAAAGAATATTGCCGCTAGAAGTGCCAAAGACGCCAAAGAAGAAACCCAGGGTCGCTGATGTGCCGAAGAGGAGACCGAAACTTGCAGATTTTTAGATACAATATTGTGATTTGTAGTTGTTACGTTAATTTCTGTTTGTAAAATTGTGCTAGCCACATCATGAAAAAAAATAGAAAACTTGAAAGTATCTGATTGTTGCTGCATTTGCCAACGCTTAGCAATTAAAATATCTACATATTGTGTTCAGCAGAAATATGTAATTGTGTTCATAGAAATTTGCTAGATGAAAACTAACCATATTATCTCTTCTTGGGAGTGAGGTTGCCTGGTGTTTGAGCGTTGGATGCTCAATCCAGAGGTCCTGGGTTCAAATCCCGCTTGGGAAATCCCACTTGGGTACCGTTTTGTGTCCTTGAGCAAGGCACATGAATTTTACTGCCTAAAGCACTGGTTAATAACCAGGAAGCAGTAGCCTTGCCTTATCCCAACATGACTAAAAAATGTTGACTGGGATGTTAAACAAAGCTGTTTGTTCTTGGGACATTGATATTTGCATGCATTTCTATTAGTGATTTGCAATTTTTTGCGTTGAGAGAATTCTGAAAAATGAGTGTTTTATTAACAAATATCTAAGAGACTTAACTGAAAGACCATTTTACAGCAATTTTTTTTTTATCAGAAAACTTTCTACATAACAGAAAATATTATAAAACCCAGTGAGAAAATAACGACATGAATCAATATCATTGTACCCAATGAACAGTTTTCGAAATGCATGTCCGTTGTGCATAAATTTGATGTATAGATTTGATGAGTTTTACGTTTACCTGTTTTGCTTGCCATTTGTATACTTGTATATTTTTAAGTGACCAGTATCGTTTGAGCTGCATTATCAGAAAACCTGTCATAATGTTTTCTGACCAGGGCCTGAGGTTATAAAACTTCTTTTCTGATTACATGCTCAACTCAGCTGAGCATTGAATTTAAACAGCACAGAAATGCTGAAATGGCACAAATGAAAAAAGTTTTGTAACCTCGGAGCCAGGTTTTCTAATGATGTGGTTTACTTGTGTTGAAGTAAACTAGCCAAAATAAGTTAAGCCCCATGACCATTGTATTCCATAGGCATAAGATTGATCAAGGGCAATGTTCTATTTCAGAAATATCTAAAGCGACAAAGTTCTAACTAAACTCAAGTAAGAACCCAGTATTTAAGCACAAGATTTTAATTGAAGATAGAGAAATTTTCTGAGAATACCCAGAATTTTGCAAATTTTACTGTAGAGATTCAGATAGTAGGGAATGTTTTGGTATGGTTACTAAAAAGCATGTTTCTCCACATAAATTCTTTTGATAAAAATGAAAGCTAGCCCATAGATAGAAGGTGAATTGCTGCTTGAAGTTCATTACTGAAAATTGTGAGCAAAAATAGTGATTTTGTTTACAATTATGACAAAACAAAGTTGACTCTTTTTACATTAAGTATATGGAAAATTGTAGCTGGGGCTTAACATATTTTGACCAGTTTATATGACTTGAGTCTGTGATGTGTAAATAAAGCAAATTGTAAATGTGTGTATTCGTGTATGTTGAAAATGACAGTACAAAGTTTGTGTAGATTTGAACCGCCTCGTGGGAAAACCAACAATGTGGTTTCCGATCAGGTCTGACACAAACTGGCCTGTACAAGCACAGAAGAGAGCTAGAAGCTTGAAAATTCGGATTTAAGTAGACTGAAGAGGAATTGTACTATCAGAGTAGCGAAAACAAAGGTGCTGATCAGCTTCGCGGTTACCGCGAAGCTGATCTGCGTCTTTGTTTTCGCCTATGCAGATTGTTGGTTTTCCCATGAGGCGGCTCATTTGTATTGCATAGGCTAGGTTCACTCAAGGGAAGTTACTCTGCCAAAGATCACAAGCCATGCTTTCATTCTTGATAGAGCATAATGTAATGAGCCTGTGCGTGAGAAAATCAACAATTTGGGTTCCATCCAGGTCCGACACAAACCAGGCTGTACAGTCACAGAAGATGGTTAGAGGCTGGAACTTTCTGATTTAGAAAGTAGAGGAATTGTACTATCCATGTAGCGAAAACAATGGCGCTGATCAGCTTCGCAGTTACTGTGAAGCTGATCTGCGCCTTTGTTTTCGCCTAAGCAGATTGTTGTTTTTCCCCATGTGGCGGCACAAATGTTTTAGATTGTAGATTGAAGTTTCTGGGTAAAGAAAGATAGGTAAGATAATTGACTGCATAGATTGTCATCTTTGGCAAAGAAACTTGCAGGTGCGAGACCTTTTTGAGATCCTAATTTACATACTTATATTCAGTCTTTATACTACTTAACATGCTTAATGCACTTTAATTAACAGGGGACATTTTAAAACTGTCACAAAACTGAATGAAGTGATAATTAAATGGTACCTGATATTTATTACATTATGTACAAAAGATGAATAGCAGAAATGAAAGTTGTTTCCATTTTGCCACACATGAAAAAGTTAATTATGGTTATTATACCCATGGTTTATACCCATGGTTTTTGTTCGAAACTTGTTTGGAAATGTGGTAGAAAAGCAAGCTACATTAACACTGTATAAACCTAATCAGTTAAAAAGTGAAAATGAAATAACAAGTGTTTACCATTTTGCTAGCTATTGCAATTGATGGTTTTAAGAAAGTAAGTAAATACCTGTAAA